>JAZAYU010000012.1:1416397-2616397 GCA_038501625.1 Corbicula japonica | reverse complement strand
TAGTATATGGAATGTAAAGTCGTTTAAAACTACCAATTTTCAGAATACGTATAAAAAACTAATATAGGCAACAAACTTATTTTAAACCTTTTAAAATATCTCAGTGAAAACTTCCGACTGCATATTTACGGGTTCCTTAAATATTAATTTAGTAAATACGTACTTGTTTAATCAAGATGTCAAATTTTCACGTTCGTGCAATTAATATTTATTCATAACAACGTAAGAATGACGCAGTTATACCATGCTGTTTTTCTCATAAAGCATTATTTTGGAATATTTGTCTTCCGTGGTATTTTAAAATTTCCAGATTTTACTTGTTTTGAAAAGAACACAAGTTTCAATTTCATTTTACTAAAACTTAAACAATTTTTTAAAACTTTTGACAACATAATATATTATTACCGCTTGATTTATAATACTAAAAAATCTGTCGGACCTGATGGCATAGGACCTTACATTCTCAAGCTTTGCTGTGATTACATTACACCTACAATTGCAGATATAATAAACAATAGCATTAGCAAAGGAGAATATCCTGACCAACTTAAAGAAGCTTATGTTCTCCCATTCTTTAAGAAGGGTCTAACAGATGATCCAAACAACTACCGTCCTATATCCATATTAAATACTATATCCAAAATTTTTGAAAGACACGTTGCTAACCAAATGCATGACTATTTTAGAAAAACGAACATTTTACATAAAACCCAATCTGGATTTCGGAAATCCTACTCCTGTCAAACTGCTCTTACATATTTAATAGATAATTGGTTATCAGCTATTGACAAAGGGAATCTAGTAGGTAGCGTTTTTCTTGATTTAAGCAAAGCGTTTGACATGGTCGATCATAAAATCCTTTTACATAAATTAAAGCTTTACCACTTTGACAGAAAATCAATAGATTGGTTCTCTTATTATTTGCAAAATAGAAAACAATTTATTAAAGTAAACAACATACAGTCCGATAAACTTTGCATCAAGACTGGTGTCCCTCAAGGCTCTATCCTTGGGCCCCTTCTTTTCTTAATCTACATCAATGATCTTCCAATGACACTAGAATCATGTAACGTTGACATGTATGCTGACGATTCTACTTTGCACACATCCTCTTCTAACATAAATGAAATACAATCACGACTTCAAAATGACATTGATAATATAGACAAGTGGTGTAAAAATAACAATATGTCACTAAACCCATTAAAGTCAACTTGCATGCTACTGGGAACGAAAAACAGGTTAAAGAGCTCAGACTCTCTAGTAATTACTTTAAATCAAACTCAGCTTGAGAATGTACATTATCAAAATATTTTAGGCATTAATGTTGATGATTCAATAAAATGGCAAGTGCAGATAGATAAAATTTGCAGTAAATTAAATTCAAAGCTATATCTGTTTAATAGAATATCAAAGTACCTTACATTTGAAACAAAGAAAATTTACTATAATGCGTATGTACTACCGATTCTTGATTATGGAGTTATCTCGTGGGGACAATGTTCAAAAACCAACAAAGATCGGATTAATAGCTTCCAAAGACGTTTTGCCAAATTAGTGCTCGGTAAATCAGATTCATCAACTAATACAGAACTTTTTAGTGAACTGAAGTGGTTATCATTTAATGACCGTATCAAATATCACACAGCCTCTCTTGTTTATAAAACCCTCCACGACTTAGCCCCACAATATTTACACGATCTCATAGAAATTACACAAAATACTTCCTACAATCTTCGGTCTAACTCAATGCAATGTCTTGTCCATCCAAAGCTGAACACAGACTTTATGAAAAAGACATTTGGTTACTCTGGTATGATTATCTGGAATGAAATTCCTTTTTCCATTAAAAATTCATTCTCCCTGAATTTATTCAAAAAATCATACAAACATCATTTATTGACAATAAATCCTTAAAATGTATCTAGATATATACACAAACTGGTAACTGCTCAATGACTTGTCGTTGCTTTTTTTTTTTTTTTTTTTTTTTTTCTACTCTTGAGTATGTGTAATGTATTACATTATAATGTTTTGCCTTCTCAAAATATTGCCCAATTAACATATTTGATTTTGTATTGTTCATCTTTATTTATTTTTTTTCTTCATTTTAATTTTGTGTGTATGTGTGTAGTTATAATATTTTTGATGGCCTCTTGAAAATAAGATTTGTATTATTGTTGATTTACTTTGTACAAAACTTAAGAGTTACCATCTATAAATAAAGAATTTATTATTATTATTATTATTATTACCGGGAATCATTGTGACATGTCGTCTGCTGACGTTTTGACGTCATTCCAAAAACACACTGACGTCATTTTATCCAAGAAATATGTTCGCATGGAAAGGCTCTCATAAACTTTGATTAAACAAACTTATCTTATTTCTTCTGCTTCGGTGGAAGCTATCTGTAAATGTACTTATCTGTGAATGAACTTACACGAGACACATACAGCTCGGGACAATTTCTAGAAATGGAAATGTATCGACAGAACGTACAATGCTTAGACAGCAATTGTTCCCCTGAAAAGAGACTTAATTTTCTGTCGAATCTCACCCTTGCCTAAACCATATTGAACAATTTATAACCGTCTTCGACTAACCATCAATTTCGGCGATATCTTCGCGAAAACACGCAACTGTATCCATGGCAACGACAAATGAAACGTTTCTTGGCAAATATTTCACAACTGGGAGAATACAAACGCTGCAATTCTTTAGGAATAATCAAGTTATCTCAAAAACGCATATTCACCAGCCGAATAGGAATCTTTTCTCAAAGTAATGATATGTATTATAATAAACAGTTACTGCGGTAAGGCCACTCTGAATTGATACGGCGTCCCACAGATATTTCCTATTTGTTACTAAGTCGGTTAAGGCGCCAGTAATGGGTATAAATGTGTTCGGTATAATTTAAAAAAAAAACAACATAGTCAGTGATTTTTATTACTATCCGCCTCTTGCAATGCAGTTCAAATATTTCCAGACTTGACTACGGAGGCGTTAATTCCTTTCCCCAGACACGAACTGTATTGATTTGTCGATGAAATAGTGAATTTGCTTAAGAAATTTCAGTGATTATTACGTAAGAGAAAATACTCTAGCCATAAAATTTTACAAAATGGTAAACATTTACCGCTTGCACTATACCAGAATGTACTGTTTTATATGATGCATTCGTATTTTTAAACGGTTATTATGGCAACACAAAATAATTCTTAAACATTATCATTTTGTCTACAGGTTTAAAAAACTACTGTTGTGTTTGAGTTCATTCAAGAAACCATTCATTTCAAACATTAAATTCTAAAACAGTCAAGTACACAGTAACACTAGATGATATTGCTTGTAGTTCGAATGTGAGGTTGATGAGTCTGTTATAAAAACTCAGTGGCAAAAAGTTTTGCAACTGACAACTACAGGGCGGTAACATCTCAGGTCCTAACTTTCGTTAATTGTTTGCGTTCAACTTGGCTTGTTTAAATCTCACGCATTCTTTTCTTTCTACGTTTTGGCTAGGTCGCGATACTATGTTCTCTGCATTTGGCTATTACAAGCATATTTCTCGTTTTCTTCTCTAACTGTAAATGTTTCGATTTTTTATATCGCTTCCGATCTCAGGTTTTTTTAATTGCATTAATTCTTTGCCCACAGAACTTCCTCTAGTGGGGAAACTTATCCGTTAAACCGATTACTTTAGAATTATTTAATTTACTTTTGGTGAAATTTCGCAGCGTAAGAATACATTGCAATTTTGCCGAAATTCCTTGATAAATAGATCTTCTAGACAAATTTAACATAGAATTAAACAGCGGTCTGGCGCTTTTGGAAGGATTTCTCATTTGTTCGTTTCTCAAAACTTTGTTTTATGATCTCAAGCCCTATTGTCATTCCATGCCATACACAAACAAGGCGCGAAAAATCCCATGTGAAACTATATGTATTTTGGGTATTTTAAAACACGATTCTTTCAAGCGATGCACATTTTTTTGAATTGGTATATTTAACAGGCGTAAAACAAGATTGTGTTCTACATTTTAGAACGAATTAGGAACTTTTGTAGACAAGGTGCGAATATATCATTAAACTCGGTTTATTACAACATCCTGCTTTTTGATGACAAGTACGGAGAATGATAAATTAGTTTTGAGGGTAAGTTCTTCTAAACAACTTTTTAAGGTTGTTGTAATATGTAACTGTTTATCAGGTGACAAAACTGTGAATTCAGCTTCAGGCATATTGCAAGTAAAATATATTATTATAACAGTATTTTTCAATTTGTAGCGTGCTCGGAGTTATTTAGTTAGGCGCCGTTTCCGCACGAGTTCGATTCCCAGTTTGGGCGTATATGGGGCGCGTCACGGAAAGAGCTACATTTGGACAGCTGTCGTCTATTCTAAAAATGATGTCGTAAAGTTGAGTAGAAGACATAACTTAGTTGTATTTCGAGGTAAAAGTATCATTCTGTTGTCAAAAATGTTTATAAAAATGTCAAAATATTTGCCCGAAGACACTTCGTGGCATTTTATAATAAGCTGTAAATATTGTAATAGTAATTGAAGTAGTACATATAGCTGTTAAACATTGTCAATCGTTTCAGAAAGTAATTGCTTCATATTAAAAACATGAATGCGTTCTTGAATTTGCTCTGCTGTTGTTAGTCACGGCATAAATAATAGTCTTAAAATTGGGAACTGTCTTAAAACCTTACTACTTTATATTCGGAGAACAACAAAATATCATTATAACTTCAACATCGGCGAAAGTAATTGCACTTAAGATCTGGTCTAATTGGACAGATTTGTTGTTTTATTACAGCTCTAGTCGTCAGCCACTTCCGTTTATACAATGACCATAGCGTGACTGGCATAAAGTTTGTCGATTCCTATTGTTTTGATGGCGCTTTAATTTCACGGTCGTCCAGTTGTTTATTATATAGTTTGTAATCACTGATCTCTTTTGTGTTTGATATTGCTTTTTGATGTCCGCTGATTTCCCATGGATTTTTCATGAAGGATTATTAAATTGTGTTGCTGTCCTCTGTCATTTGACAATGTACAGATAACTACTGGCAATGTATACATGTAATAATTTGTTCCATACGTATATTAACATAATAGTTAGGAGGCTTCAGCTTTAGTCTAAAACAGCCATGTCTGGTTAAATCCTTTTGTAAAGGGTTACCCTTTACATAATGTTTGACTTCGTCGGGGATGCTTTGTTTTCTACGGAGTACAAACCTCACACAGGTCAAGTTGTCATATGAACAAATAGTACCTATTTGATACCGCATTGGTGCAAGAGCCATGATTTTTTGTCAGTAGATTTTGGTGAACATACGTTTTCTGTTGTTTTACCATATAGTTTTGATTTCCGAATACGTTTATTTTGTTTATTGCAGATTTTCTTACTTATATAATATAGCATGAGTTAAATAAATTTTACCATATAACCGGGGAAAAATCTCTCAAATAACAGATTTTAAGCCTTAATCGCAGGCTATGTTAAAAATTTGATAGCAAACTTTACTCGCCAAAAATTTTTGATTTAAGATTGCCACAATTTTCCTACGTTTGCAATGTATGTTAGTTTTGTAGTTTCTCTTTCCTATGCAATAATGGGTTTAAAGAAATTTAGAGTAGCGGAATCAATTAAAATCAATCTAAAATATAAATGCTTGTTTTTTTTTTCAAATAATCAATAACCATTTACGAACACAACAAGCTCACAACAATCTGACCAGTCTTTAATTGCAATGGAGGTTATTCATCGATAGAAACTAAATTATTACTATAATAATTATTATTACATGTGTTACTATAAATAGTAACAAATTTAAGTAGCGACCGGAAGCGTTATTTAAGGTCGCAGAGGCAGGGCCATTATCGATAATGGCCCTGCGATTTTATTTTTAGGTTTTCAATTGTTTTCCGTGGTTTCATCTCATTTCAGCATTAAAATAGGAATAACTTGTATATACCCGTAAAATATTCCGATTTAAAATCACGTTTTTTCCTTTTTATTTTCCAGTCATATTCACCATAATATTCACATAGCTAGCCTAAAAGCCTGGTGTAAAAGACGCTCGCAGCAGAGGTATAAGAATGAAACACTCTCAAATCATAGCATTTACATAATCATAACACGATTATCACTTCTAGCATTCAAAGTTTAGCAAATTCCTATCCTTTCCCTTAAGTTTAAACAAAAAAAGAACAAATGGTAGCCTACTGAATGAAATCATGATGTAGTAATTTTATTTTTGCAAGTGCCCAATCAAGTACAAAGTGAAGCGAGATTAACGTACACATGTAATAACAAGAGTGCCAAACTGACACAAAATTCGCCCGTCATATTTGTGGTAAATTCAATGGTAATGACAACATTTTTGGGAGCAGGATTTTCCAACTCATTGAGTGCTTGAGCTGTTTTTCAACAATCATGTCAACATAATCATGGTTCCCTCGTAAGACAAAAACACAAAAAATGTTCCGTAGAACATCAATTTCACATCAAGCAGCTCTCATATGTAACAATATTATATATGTCTAGCAAATACATATATTTCATTAAACAAGCTACATCAGAAACATAAAATGTTTTTTGGATTAAAATGATAAAAAGGTGTATGAATACACAATGAGGTTTTGATTTATAGTTTATTATTCATGTCAGCATAACCATGGTTCTCTTATAAGACAAAAACACAAAAAAATGTTCTGCATTCTCAGTAAAACATCAATTTCAAATCAAGCAGCTCTCATATGTAACTATTATATATGTCTAGCAAATACAGTTACTTCATTAAACCAGCTACTTCAGAAACATAAAATGTTTTTTTGGATTAAAATGATAAACATATAAGAGTATGAATACACAAAAAGGTCGCTAATTCAGTTTTTGGACAATTCAAGGGCCATAATTCAGGAGTGCCTGGGGGGATTTGGCAGGTTATAGAACTTGGTCGAGATATTATGCCCACCAACATATTCACCAAGTTTGATAAAGACGGATGAAAACTCTTTGACTTAGTGAGCGGAAACAGTAATTTTGGACAATTCAAGGGCCATAATTCAGGAGTGCCTGGGGGGATTTGGCTGGTTATAGAACTTGGTCGAGATATTATGCCCACCAACATGTTCACCAAGTTTGATAAAGACCGGATGAAAACTCTTTGACTTAGAGAGCGGAAACAGTAATTTTGGACAATTCAGGAGTGCCTGGGGGGAATTGGCTGGTTATAGAACTTGGTCGAGATATTATGCCCACCAACATATTCACTAAGTTTGATAAAGACCGGATGAAAACTCTTTGACTTAGAGAGCGGAAACCCTGTGGACGCCGCCCGCCCGCCTGCCCGCCCGCCCGCCGCAGGTGTTCCCATAATACGTCCCGTTTTTCAAACGGGCGTATACAAAGGTAAAAAATGGGCCAGCAGGGCCACTTGTCGATAATGGCCCTGTCATATAATAATGTCCCTCGGGCTAAAGCCCTCGGGCCATTATTCATATGTCAGGACCATATTCATCAAGTGGCACTGCTTGCCCATTTATTAACCTATACTTATTATTGGTGTGTTATTATTATTATTATTATTATTATTATTATTATTATTATCATTATTATTATTATTATTATTATTATTATTATTGTTATTATTATTATTATTATTATTATTATTATTATTATTATTATTATTATTATTATTATTATTATTATTATTATCAATTTTGATATAAAACTTTGATTTGAGATTTTAAAAGAAATGCTTTATTCACTTAAAACAATCTATACAGTGTTCTTATTAAGAAGCACTCCATAGCCCATTCTTAACAAGGTCCTTAAAGTATGTATATGCACATCTGGATGCAACAGAAAAAATTAATGAAAAAGAAATCGTGCATAATAATATCTTCTTCAGTTGTATCAGAATGATTTTTTTTCAAAAGGTCAGTACTTTAAGAGAACCAACAACATAGCGCCGTCAACTTAATCTTTGGCTGCATTCCCTGGGGCTGCAGCTTGATTATCTACTGTATAACATTGACATTTATTAGTATATGTTTAGATATGTAATGGCAAAGTTCTAACATGAACGTTAGATAAACCACAAGGCAATGCATTTTCGAGTACTGTCATCGGTTGCAGTTCATTTTTGTAGGCAGGGATAGTTTCTTCCGATTTAGTACTGGCATGAAATAGTTCCATAAGGAATGACTTTATAACGGATGAGGACCATTTAAAAAACCTTTTGCACTAATGCTGTCTGAACATGTGGATTTTGTCGTGTCAATAGATCTTTACTGAATAATACGTATTTTAGTATGTCTTTATGTCTTTTATAAACGTTTGCTAACAGTTTGTTTTCTCAATTTTATTGTGTGGTCCAAACCATGAAATAATAAAATTTTAATATTGAATAGACAAAAACTTTAAATACTGTTCCTGGACGACATATTTTTTTTTAGTCGTCAGTCAACACAATGGGAGCGGATCATTAGCTCAGTGGTTAGCGCGTCTGCCTCTGAGTCCAGGGATCGCTGGTTCGATCCCCCGCTACTCCAACTAAAATAACTAATATAGTCGTTCGGATGGGACTTAAAACCGAGGTCCAGTGTAGTGGTGCTATACACCGGGCACTTAAAAGAACCAGGGACGATTCTGGAATTGGAGAGTCCTCTGTATCTTGCACTATCCTCCAAAAACCTAAAATGACTAACACTCTTCTGGAGGCGTCGCTCATATGGGCAAACGGTAGCGACGATAAATAAATGGAAATACAATACATATTTGCTGATTTTCATCATTTGAAACTCTGATGCCGAGGCTTTCTTTGCTCAAGCCCAGATATATCGAAAGAATGTCTCATTATTGCTCGTGGCTTTAATTTTAACTTTTTTCAATGGTACAAAAGTACGAGCTGAGCTGAAATGAGTGTTCTCAAAAGCTTATAAAAATGAAATTTATTTCATAAGTTTTCTTTACATGCCCGAGATTCTCTTCAAACGTTTAGTTTTAATGGCTCATTGTTCACTTAACAGATTTGAAAATTTCAAATTCAATGTTAATATCGTCTGAATATTTTCTAAACGTCGCATGTTTTGAAGAAACACTTTTTCAAAATCATGTCTACAAGTTTTTGTCATTTTTATGTGCTATTTGTTTTATCTACCGGGCATTTTAAGTAATATGAATTTTCTTGCTGTATATAATAAACTTGACAATGATCGCTTATTGAATAACTCGGTAGAGCTACTGCGAAAGTATTGTTAATTTTTTTTTGAGAGGGTGGGGGGGGGGGGGAGGCGTATTAGCAAAAAAAGATATTCAATCAATGTCTAATTTTTATATCTCATTTTTTCATTTTCATTTAAAACAAACACTAAAAGGATAAACATTTTAAAGTGTATGTGGATTCGTCATCTGTTTATTTCAAAATAATTTTAGCGTTATATTTAGCATTTTGGTTTAGATTTACCAGATTATCTTAAAGCGTGTCTTGGGTTACATTCAACCTTTGATTTACTTTCAAACAAATACTTTCTCGAGACATGTTAATGCATTGTAGACGCAATGTCTGTATTGTAATGATAGCTAGAAAGATATTTATTAATTAATTGAAAGACATTGATTCCTCTGATGTGATATGTCGAGACAGAAAGACTTTGAAAAAAGGAAAACAATACTAAGTCCATGAAAGTGGCATTCGCATTGAATACAGTGGTATCATATTTCGAGGTGGTTTTATTTTCGCGTATTTCGCGCTAGTTTTAAAGCGCGAAATCAAACCCTAGCGAAATCAAACCATTAAATACATAATCTTATTAGAATAATACAAGTGCGCGAATTTAATCCCTCGCGAAAAAGTCACTTATGTCATTTGCGCGAAATTTGATCCCCGCGAAATTAAATGATACAACATTAGGTAAACGTCCTGATTGACCAGAGTAATGTTTTACCAATAAAGCATATTGAGCAAAATGATTTGTGTTATCTGGAATATGATACGGTTAGCTAGGCTTTTCAGGAAACACCATACCCAAAAAAACATAGACTCCTCAAACTAACACAATAAAAACAAAGAGTGTAAGATTGTATATATGCTACAAATATAATCTAGTAGTCATAAATAATCAACAAAATTGAGAAGCTGTCTGATGACTACCTAAAAACGAGGGTTTAAAATATTGCGTGCAGTCGCTCGTGCCATACCAAGTTTTCAATAAATAACATGTACAAGTTGCCTTGGTGAGTTACTACCAACACAACAATGTATCATGCAATAGCACGCAGCCTCATTTTATTAGCTTATCACTCTGTGTTTCAAATAGAATATGAACTCGACAACCTGGCAGTATGTAGGCTGTTCATATGCTCATTATTGATTATATTTGACAAAAATACATGCAACAGTAAGAAAAAATATACAATGAAAGAAACAATTGTATGACATTACTGAAAATTATAATATTTTTATAGATTTCTAATGCAAAGCTAATCTTGCTCGACATATATACTTGCTGGTCGTAGTTGTCTTTAAACGAATGATATTTAACTTTAACAACCTATTTTAATTTTTATTCAAGAGCACCTTTGAAAATGGATGAACCTTTCTCCACTGGGATTGAGCCGTCGTCAAAAAGATTAAAATTTGGTATCTCAAATGGAGCTGAAACATCTAAAGATAAAATAGCTCCGAGTAGCTTTCTTTCACAGACCAGTAAGAAAAAGTGAAATGTGCAATAGAAGAGCAAAACAATTTCGAAACCATGGTAAGTGGGAACGACCAGCCGCAACAGAAAGAGGTAAAGACAGCATGTGTTTGATTGTGTGAACGGAGAAGGGTGTGTAGATTGGATGTAAAATGCAATCCCTGAGTGATAAATAGATTGATTTGAAGTGGACGTTTAAGGCCCCCAGGCAAAACTGCTGTGAACATAAAAGAAGAAACATATACATACATGTATTAAGAATTAACATTTTGAAATGGTTAACGGAAGATATAACGCGATCAAATATCATTTAAAGGAATGACTAGACGATGAGCACAGCAGAAAACATTTCAGTAATTTTAGAAATTAAAGGACGGACTGCACGGCATGACTATTTAAAACCATTAAAGCCACCGGTGACAAAATGTTTAAAATGTTTTAACACTGACCGCTTCAAGGCGGTAACACCCGAGTTCTCATTTTGCATTTAAATAATTTTGTTGTGTGCAGCATACTTAAAATAATAAATAAACACGTCATCTTAACTGTCAATATTTGGCGAGAGGTTGTTTTCTGCTTCTAACTTTCATACGCATATAGTTTTCGAAAAACACAGGGAAGGCTCGCTTTATTGTGTTTTTTTCTAATGGATAGTCATGCTTTCTAATTAAAACCAGTATCGGCGTCAAATGTACTCGTCTGGGTTCATTAAAAGAAAGTTCGTTACTTATAGTTTATGCCACGTTATTTGGTTCCTGTGGAAATTATTGGGTTGTACTTTCAACGAGAAAAGCATTGGGTGGAACAAAACTGGATCTGAATAAGAAACGAAATGAAAAGTTCTTGTTTTGCATAATGTGTAATCATACTATAAATAGAATTATATCTAACACTTAACAAAATGTCAGGAAAAAAGCACAGTGAAATAAGAAAACGTTTTTATCTAGAGATTTGTAATAACTTTCAATTTTTACATACAACTGGATTACCGTGAAATTAAATGCCAGTTAAACATTGTTTATAGATCAGCATTATGCAAGACACGAGATCGGGCTGGCATAGACCAATATTTCCAATGATGGCCTGACAGCAAAATGGTCATAAACAACCCACTATCTAATTAACAAGGAAAAGATTTAAATTCGAGACATAATGCGAGTTGGTAACGTATGATAGATTCTGGGGGTAGAAGAGAAAACCACTTGAGATGGCAAATTAAACAAGTTTGTGCTAATTCTTCAATGTCAAGTAACTTGAAGCTGGATGCTCTAGAATATATTAATCGTATGCACACGGGATATTTTGCCATAAATGCTTGAACGCAAACATATTTAGAACTGTATATGAAAATCTATATGTATTTACTGAAAGTCTACCTAAACTCTTGAATATTTTTTAACATTATGTGTTCATTTGTATCATTTATTCAAAGTAATTAACGCATATGTTACTCATGAATTTTGATAAATATAGTTTGAGACAAAATTAAGTTTTAGTTTGAGCATGAAATTAAATTTTTTCGTGAACCTGGGGCCTTGACCAACTGCTAACGTTCATTCTTTATTTGGTTTGGCAAATTTTTCCAGCCAGAAATTTAGCAGGCCAAGTGCGTTTTAGTGTCGTCGTGTACATGTATTTCAGGAAGCTTACATTAGACCCCATCTTCTGAATTCATACTAGTTAGACATCAAGTAAGCAAACAACCAAGCAATCCAGACAAGGGTATCATTGCTTAGTCTCATCTTGCTTCTCATTTTACTAAATAAAACATTTGTAATGCCTTCAGACTAATATTTTAATGCAAATAAAGAAGAAAGTGGACACGATGGTTATTTGCCTTTTCCCTATCCATTACATTAAAAAAAGGTAAATACTTAATCTGTTGTCACGCTAATTCAACTAATGCTCTTGAATTCCTAATTGTAATGTTGATACTATTGCTACTGAGGACACGGCTATTAAAACTTAAGACATACAACAAACCAAGAATAATTTATTTACGTTCAAAAGCTAGCCTCACATCTCCAAAAAAATAAAGCTAATAGTATAAGATAATAAAACGGGAGTTAAACGGTAAGAGGCTATCGCACTGGAACCGTCTGTGGTAAAGCAAAACATGATATGGATATTAGGAACAGTCACAGTTTTCCGACACAGCCATATGAACATAACTACAACTGATTATAATATAATTAATTTCCAAGGACACTACAAATATGTAACGAAATTAGAATCCGATAGGTACCGCCGTGAAATTGTCAATGACAAAGCATTAAGCTGCTTGGGTTTTTTTTTTAAATGAACCAGCTGCAAAAGACAACGTTCTCATTTATAATGTTGAATAACCTACATATGTTTAATTTTAACCAAGTTCTCTGATTTATTGTTTTAAATCAATTTTAAAAGTGTAAAATTCCGATACTGTGTCATTTGAATCCAAATTCATAATTTATTCATTTGGAAAGGACACAAAATATAGTGAACGCCATTGTCCTCGCAAAAGTAGCATCATTTTCATATTGCGATAAAAGCATTATATGGTATTCCTTATAGGTTAATGGTCAAATATTATTGTTTTCATAACGATGACGAATATCAAAATCGTATTATCTGGAATAATATAACTGGTTCCATGCTGCGACTAAGCACAGAAAAAGATGACAGACGTTTTAGTCGTAGCGCTGTTTCTGTCAAAACATCTACTCCTAACTTTCCCAAAGGGCATTAGAAAATACAATTTGTATGTTGTTTGAAAGAGACCACAAACGTATTTCCCAAGAGAAATTACGGTAGCCTGTTCTTAATCTTACGAGTCTACAATCATAATATATCTTCTCGTCTTCTCCCAGCATGCTTGCTTGTATAAAAGTCCTATCTCCGGTCTGTGCTTGACAAGTTAAACATATTTAATTACAGAAAGATATTCTAGCTTACAGTTTTACTCTACGTTACCATGAAGATACTGAATGCGGAAAAAACAAGGAGTATTTGCATTAGCAAAGACCTTCAAAATCCATTGATATCAGATAACTGTATTTCTTGATATGTTCGGCCTTTATCCACCTACGATTATTTTTGTCTGACACGTTCTCCCTGTTTGTGATTTATCAACCTCAGAAAGTTAAAACAACATGTGGTTTTGTTTCTCTTAGAAGATAATATTTTTGCGCTCTCTTAACATAGTCATAGCAAAAATATTACTTTAACAATTATATTGCACACCATCAGTAAATGAAGCATTGATGTAAGATAAAATAAGAATTTAATATCGCTCATTTGCATGTGACAATTTAGAAATGATGAAGACGTTTCATATTATTTTTATTTAAATTGATCACATACATAATTCATGTTACATTGTAGTTGTCGACTCTAATTAAAATGAATAGAGTGAAATCAGCTATTTAATTTGGACAAATCACTACAAGATAGATGAAGTAGATGAAAAGGGAACTTTGAAGACCCTCGACCACGACAAATATGAAAATATTGCAGGCTCGGTTTGATTGAGCCTGTTCATTGGCAGGAATGGAAATGCTTCTTACTGCCCACGCCGCCTAGCCCTGTGTTGAGCGCAACTCAATATTTACACCAATAAACAGTATAATTTTGATCCATCCCAAACGGTGGTATGCATATGGAGGTGAACATGGAACCTTCAATGCGGTATTTTCAGATTAATACCATTCCATGTTCAGCGGCATATGGTCCCCAAATAAAAGAATGTGTTTGCCCTTAACGAGAAAACAATGGGCGGAACTAAACAGAATTGAATTTTGAGAGGGGATCTTAGAATATAAATCCTGCATATCACAGACAATGCCAAAGGCAAAATTTAAAAAAGCAGGAAGTATGTCATTGGGGGTGATTGAACAATATCAAAATTTATATTGGCTGGGATATTGAAACCACCCATCTTTAAACTGGCCGAAATATTAAAAACAAAAGGTAAATTTAGAAGTACTATTAACATAGTACATAAGTATCGCGCTCGACGACCTTCAAAGGATGTAACTGATAACAGTACTGATTGAATGTACGGGGAGACTTTTTACAGCCGCCACACGACACAAACAACGCTACTGTGATTGAAATAGATGAAAAGGGAATTTTGAAGACCCCCGACCACGACAAATATGACAATATTGCAGGCTTATAAGTGCATTTTCCAGAGTTAGTAAATCGTATAACAACATTGGCTTCAAATATATTCACCAGTACATTGACTGTTAAATATAATACAAGACATTTACTATGTTAAAAGGTCTTCTTAAATTTATACTATTAATTTATTTGAAAGCACTTTATATAAGCGTCCTGATAAGCGCGCACCTCTAAGGTTCTTTACACCTGAGGCAAGCCACGGGAAAAAGTACCTTCGGATAGTTGACGTCAATCCTTGAAACGACGTCATAAAGTTGAGCAGACGACATTAATTATTATGCAATTCGCGGTAAAAATAACATTTTATTGTCAAAATGTGTAACAAAATCACAGTTTTGTTATGAGAAAATAATAGAAATTCGAAAGTTCTTTCTAAATATAATAACAACAAAAATAACACAAAAAATGACCGAAGGTACCTTTTCCCGTGGCGTGCCTCACCTAAGATCTGCAAACAATAGTTACGCAAAAATGTAAATGTTGAAGAGTAGTTTTGTCAGGATCGCGACAGCTATTAACACAATGTGTATATAGTAGGAAAGACATTGCAAATGTTCTTCTCTGGAGGTTTGATTGTTGGTCTGTTCACATCGTGTAAGAGTGTGATGACGTCCATGAACTGTCACATCCTATAACAATGAACCACAGTTAAATTGACAAATACGTGACGAATGTTTTTTTTTATAATTTTCTTTAGAGGATTTACGAAACCAAACGGAAAGTCTGTCTTTGAAGATCAAATACAAGGATAAATTTAAGAAGAACAGTGATTTAAACTTGATAAATACTAAAAAGTACAAGAACGCAGTGAATGTTCAAGCAAATAATATAAGTAAAATTATTATTGACAATAAAATCCTTAAAATAGTACATAGCGAAGAAATAGTCGAAATTTAACATGTTCCAGGCTTAAGCCTCTAATGAAAACTCGAAAAACTGTTTTTGGCAATGGATCGGAAACTCAGTGTTTGAAAGAAGACAACTTGTAATTTTTAAGATCTAAGGATCTCGTGGAACCAAAATATTTTGCCGGTGATTGTTGCAAGTTTTAATAGATTTTTAACCGCATGTTAGCTTTTTTGCAGCTTGTAATATTGTTAAAGACTTTAATAAACCCGATATCTGCTCAATAGCGAAATTTCTGACCAAACAATATCTGATTCAGAAAAGCACAAGCACAACTTAAGAAAAACGTTTTATAGTTATTATTAGTTACTTTGGTCTCAGACAAGAAATTGAGTACCTTCCAGTTTCGCTTATGAGACTCAGTGCAATTATCTGCTATTTTTGTTTTATCTTTGCATGTCTGGAACTTAGAGCCACGATTCAAACACCACTGGCAAATTTGTTTTGCGACTGAGCTTTCCAGAGTGGTAAACCATAAGACTCTCTTTTTTTCTTTATTTTTTTCTTAGTTTTGTTATTAATATACATGTAATTATAATCCTATCTCTGTATTATTTGCTCGGCGGGAAGATTTGCTTGGTGCGTTTTGCTTTGTCTGGCATGCGCATTAAACACGTTCAGCGTCACTCTCTTACACTATTGGCTCATTCACCTCTGTTATAGGCTGGGACTACTTTCAACTACTTTTACTTTAACTCAAAACATAGTTCACCAATTACGTTTAAAATTGCTTGGGTTTCTTTGGTTTGAATGAAAGGTAGTGAAGATATATGTCATTTGTTTATCCACAAGCTTTCATATTCATAATAATGACTGTATAAAATAAGGCTGTCGAGTTATGTCAAAAATCTTGACATTGAGCCTTTCGCAGAGATGTAAAGTGAGTGTAAGGAACGACCACTCTGCGAAATAGATTGGTTCAGCGTAGGGGGCTGCCTCGAGATTAACAAGGAAAATCGATTCATCTGTTGTGTTTCGAAAAAATTGCCTTTCTGTGATTTCGACGACAAATAAAGGTTTAAGATTCCAATGAGTGAAATAGTGAAATGCGGATGATACATAAAGACAATACCAACATACAGACCATCCCCTAGAGTAAAGATTGAAGTCTGTGGAAAATCACATTGGCTTAGATCAGAATTACTTTGGACGCTATCGTCTCTGCCCATGACTACAAAACAAACTGTTGTGCTTTTTTGCATTTTGCTTTACGAGAAGAAGAAGAAGACTTTTATTGAAAGTAAGTATTACAATCAAGCCGGTCTTCAAAGTCCAATCACGTGAAAACCAAAAATAGTCGTTGAAGACAACTGGTCTTTGTTAAGACATGTTAGAGGCGAATTTTTTTCTTTAAATCAGTCATTGAGACAAATGAAATGCGGTTTGAATGTCATCTTTTTACAGGTTGTCTTAAGCTGATGTTTGACTGTACTTGGATCAACAACGGTAATGGTGTGTATTTATAACAAGGTCTAACTTAAGGCCTAATGTTCGAGCCCTATAGGAACAGCTTTCTATTTTACGAATAAACGAATAAATTCAGTTCTTAAAAATTAGTTGTTACCAATTTTTGAAGGAACATACAATTATTAATTATTTTCTCTTAACGTATATGTCACTTTGTTGCGCACTTTCACTAAATAACTTTAGTTTTACTACAAGGTGAATGAAAAGCAATGTCGTCTGCTTAAAATGTTTGACGTCATTGAAATGACGTCAACTTCTCGAAGACGCCTACACCAAACACACACCGGACACAACAAACGGAAAAGACATTTAATATGACATTTTATGAAAAATCTTTAGAAAATGCAGGTAAACAAAAATCGAATCAAATTCAAGTTAACAACAGTCATGCTATCCTTAAAAGAACCTTATCTTACATCTTCGTGTCACCATGTTGACAATTGAAGACGAAAAAAAATTTCATCAAAATATGATTATTTGTTAATTTTTATAGCTTTCAGCCAGACCTCATAATGCTTGTCTAGATAAAAAAAATTGCCCTTAAAATTGCCCTTGGGACATAAATGTTTTTGTCTAAACAGCATTTTGTTTTAAAAACTCATTCCATTAAATCATATTGCATTAATAACAAATGTTACAGCTACGGACGGCGAGTCTGCAAGTGCTCGGAATATCAATAATTATGTTGTATGATGATAATAAAAATGGAAATTAGAATTACTGAATGTATTATTTCAGAAAAGTTCACATCCGTTTGGAAATAAGGCTTTAACTTTGTCAAGCATGTGTTAGCTGTAAAACCTCTGCTGTTTTTGCAAACACGAAAACTTACTTTTCTGTTAAGGATATTAAATGAACAACCAAACGTTTATTTTACTAGAGATTCTGTTAGGATCGTTTTTAAGAAACATATGACGTACCTTTATTCATTTCTCTTAGATTTGATATTTTAATTACCGGTAACGCTTATTCAAATGTGTAACACTATTTTAGTCATGTTTTGTTATTTCTGTAAAAGCATGATAATCCTTACTTCCGGCCCGCGGGAATCGTTTACAACAGATTGGCGACTAAATGCATAATTAAGCTATACTCTCTATCATCAGAAAATTACTTTTACAACCATGAAAATTATTTGTTACAGGTTTTTTTTTTAAATTCATATTCGAATAAGATGGTCAATAAACACGCATAACAAGCATTGATCTTAACGTCAAAGGGCGTAGAATCTTAAAGTTTATGAATGTTACCGTTTGCAATTTATATTCCTCGAAATCTCGTCATGGCGTTAAATAAACAAATAAAGCATTTCATGGTGAACACAGCATTATATCGTCGAAATATGTAACATAATAATCTATTAGTAATAAGAAAACAGTAGATAGATACATGTATAAGATCTTTCCAGATAAAGAAACAACTTAAATGTTTAAAAAATATTAGTTATAAAGGACCACGAGGGATAAATATTAATCTTACCAAAGTACCACGATGGATTGCACACAACGGTGTTCCAGATTGTAACTACATACTGCTTTATTGTACCAATCGGTTAACGAAACTACCAATTAAGAGAAAATGGTTCCACGAACTCATAAATATAAGGCAGATTTAGCAGTGTAAATGTTACCTGCAAAACAGCTGCTTCAAACTTTCCCAACGGACATTTAGAAATATAAATTGTCTGATTTTGAAAGGCAGCAATAACGTATTTCCCAAGAGTAAGTAAACACTGTTGCCTGTTCTTAATCGTGTGAGGCCAAGGGAAGATGTGTCTTCGGTCATTTTATTTATTTACTTATTTATTTATTTATTTATTTATTTATTTATTTATTTATTTATTTATTTATTTATCAACATCCATTCATCCCATCCCATCAAATCCATCCCTTGATTAAATAATATCGTCTGCTTAACTTTAGGACGTCATTCAAGAATTGATATCAACTGTCTGAAGGAATTTTTTTCCCATGACGCGCACAATGTTCAAGCTTATAGCTTATAGCTTTACTTTACGTTACCATGATAACATTTACTTTGAATGCGGAAATAAAAAGGAAGAATTACATAATCTGTGATCTTTTAAGCATATTTGACTGGGTTTAACTTCTTTTCTGACGTCATCAACCAGAATCATTATCCCCAACGGCGTTGATTTAATGTTTTGAAATAAATCTTTATTCTAAATCTGACGAAAATTTTATCAATTTACATTAGGTATTTAAGTTTATAGTTTTTGCTACAGATATGACAAGAGGAAAAAAATCAATAAGAAAATAAACGACAATAATTGCATTTTGTGAGTTTTAAGCTTAATAAAATCGTTTTTCTAATGACGTTAGCTTTTAAAAATTCGCCTACATTCTGTCAGGCGGTTGCTTCAATAACCCTTTACTCACGTTTTATGTTTTAAATGGATCTTCACTGATTTTGTCTTAAAGAGATGTGAGAGAAATTCCCACGAGAAATATTACCGTCTTCTGTTCATGATAGTTTAACTGAATGACGTCAGCAAATTACAAGGCCGTATACGTTCTTCTAGTAGCTTTATAGACTCTCTCGCAGTACGAATGTTGTTGTTTTTTTCTATTTGTCTATAATTTATTTAATATAAGGCAAATATACTATGCTTAAATATGTAGGGAAGTTGAGAAAATATGCAGCTGAATGGTTTCGTCTGACAATATTCTGTCAACCAGGTCGGGCTGAAATGTGATACCAATCATTTATAAAATGGTGATAAATCGCAGAATTTATTAATGGGCGGAGGTCAGAATCGGAAGGATATATATCACGAGAGGCATAGCATATTTAGTACAAGTTAAAATTCAAAAATATAGATCAGCGTTGACAAGATTAAGATTATCTTCACACTGACTAGCGATAGAAACAGGACGGTGGCATAAACCGCAAGCAATACCTCGAAATGAACGCAAATGCATTTCATGTAACAGTTTAGAAGACGAATTTCATTTCTTACTCGAATGTGAACTTTATAAAGATCTAAGAATAAGAAATATATAAAAAAAATATATTCCGCAAAGGACCAAACATTCCAAAATTTATTGAACTATTTTCTTGCGAAAACCAATCAATTAATTTGAATCTGGCAATTTACACGTTTAAAGCAATGGAACGGCGTAATGAATTTTTATATTAAACAACAGTCACTTTTCTCCAAGGATATAACTATTTTACATTTTAGTCATAAGATTGAAAATGATCTACTTGATTTGTTTCTATTATCTATTATCGCTATGATTTTCAGCTTTGTTTATGTCGATTTCTATATATTAACATGACCTCCACTGACCACTGACCATTTCATGCGTGAATTTTTGGTATTGTAAATATGTATATTATTATGTACTCACAGGCATTTGCCTTTTGTTCAATAAAGATATTCATTAATATATATCTTAGCATCTGTACGACGTGTTCTCTTTATTTCTTGTTTGCGACAAATATGAAAATACAATTTTATAATAATAATAATAATAATATCTTTATTTAAAGAAGGTTACTTATTTAGTACATTAAATTTACAAAATATAATGTCTAATTTACAATAAGGCCTTCTATAACAACAAACAAATAAAACAAAAACTAAAATAAAACAACAACAACATACATTCAATCATGAAATATAAAAATGTTCATTTTAGTCATTTAAATCAAAATTAAATAAGTTGACAGACACCTGTAAACATATCAAAAGATCGGTTAAAACAGTAAGCAGAAAAAATACATCGATGATCATATTTAGTCACAATCTTGCAGTAGAAGATATGTTTTCAGTTGTGTCTTAAAAGCCATGATATTGCGAATGTGTTTTATATGTGATGGAACAGAATTCCAAATTTCCATAGCAAAGTAACTAAAGGTTCGTTTTAGAGAATTTGTGTTTGGTCTGTTATTTATAATATGATACCTTTGTATAGATCGAAGATTGTAACTGGAATTAGTAGAAAAAGATAAGATATTGTTAAGATATTTGGGTGCAAGATTGTTTAATGTTTTGTAAACCAATAGACAAACATGGTATTTACATCTGCTTTGAAATGATAACCATTTTAATTCTCTAAAGAGCTCAAATGTTGGTGTGCGTGTAGGTTTATTTAATATTATCCTAGCTGCTCGCTTTTGCAATCGCATTAATCTTGTTAAATTTGACTGACTTGTTTTGCACCAAGTTATACATCCGTAATCAAATATGGGAACAATGTATGCATTATAAAATAATTGTTTCATTTCAGGAGTCAGATAAAAAGAAATTCGCTTTAGTAATGATAATTTTGAAACAATTTTAGAACAAGTCTTATCTATTGGATATTCCATGTTAATGAACTATCAACATATACACCAAGAAGCTTCTGAACGGTAACATTTTGAATAAGTGTGTCGCCAAGTGACAGTTCTAATTTGACATTACTATTAAGCTTTTGTTTGGACCCTAGTATCATACATGTTGTTTTTATGGGATTAATAACCATGTTATTTTGAGTGCACCAACGCTGGACCTTAATTATGTCCTGCTGTAAATTAGCTTGTATGCTAGAAATCTGTCTATCAGAATTATGAATAGTCGTGTCATCAGCATACATATCAGTAGTAGAAGAAGTTGACAAAGGTAGATCATTTACATACAATAAGAATAATAGAGGACCCAATATGGATCCTTGAGGAACACCAGACCGGACTGGAAGCATGTCTGATATATCACTACCATATTTCACTGACTGAAAACGGTTCGATAAATATGATTGGAAGAGCCTGATAGTAATGTTAGAAAACTGGTATAAACTTAACTTGTACATCAATATTTTATGATCAACAAGATCAAATGCTTTTTTAAGGTCTACAAAAAGTACACCTACCATTTTACCATTGTCAATATCATTTAACCAGGAATCAATAAGTCGAATTAATGAGGTTTGGCATGAATGTTGTTTACGAAAACCTGATTGGAACTCGTGAATAATATCAAATTTTTCAAAAAAGGCATGCATTTGATTAGCAATATGTCTTTCAAAAATCTTTGAAATAGTCGGCATGATAGAAATTGGTCTATAATTATTAGGATCATCACGTGTTCCCCCTTTATGTAAAGGTATTACCCCCGCAACCTTAAGTTCGTCTGGAAACTCACCTGTTTCAATAGAGCTGTTGATTATAGAGGCTATTGCAGGTGTAAGACAGTCTCTGCATATTTTCAAAATCTTCGCGCTTATGCCATCTAATCCGGTTGATTCATTCACATCTAACCGATCTATAATCTTACATACCACAAATGGTGTAATTGATTCAAGTGAAAAATAAAAGTTTTTCAGTTTATGTTGTAACTGCTGTTTTAATAGATCATAATTTTCAAGTTGGTTGGCTAAACCTGTTTAACACTGTTCAAGAGGAGTAATGAAAACGCATAACCAAGTAGCCCTTAGCACGAGTAAAGTAAAATTCATTTTCTTCACAAGCGAATGCAAACATATCAAGATATATCGCGAATAGAAACACTATAATGATGGTTCGTATTTAGTTGAATAAATACGATGTTTATCAAACAGACAGACCCATTAATAGAGATCATTAACGAGAACTGTGCCAGACAATTGAACCATTGCCCTGTATTCAAGAGTGCAAAACATCGTTTAGGTGATTTATTTAAATATACTCATTCAAAGTTCTGTTAAGTCACTATTTGCCTATACAAATTTTAGATAGAGTTTGACTTAACAGTTAAACAGTCTTTTAATTGTGACCAATACTCAACACTCTCGATATAGTTTGACATGAATTATTCTGCACTTTGCCAACATTATGCATTTCATGAAAGTTAAGGTCAAGCGAACAAAACATTGCGCTACTGTTATCAACTTTCAATGAGAAAAAAATCATAAAACCCTATATTATGTCAGCAGCACTTACCTTTGAAAAAAATCCGCTTTAAATTGGAGTGTGCAATTACGCCTTTTAATCGTTACGACATAATTTTAAGGTTGTTGTGAGTTCTTTTGAAATTAAAGTAAAAAGTAATTAATAAAGCACAGTGAATCGTTGATTTTAGGACACCACAGTTCCGTTCTACCCCTTTCTTGAATTAGGGAAGGCGTGAAACTAGCATGCGTTGTTATTGTTTACAAATTGGTGAATCAAAGCATGTATATTTATCCACATTTGCCTTTTTTCATTGGTCAACTGATAATTTTTTCGTGATGGTGTCATGCACATCTGCTCTCAGTCAGTTAAAAAGATACAAATATATTAAACTATAGATTGAAGTCAAAGATAGTCGAAAATAAAATGTGTGATAAGACGACTGTAGGTCTAATTTATACTGAAAGAAATATGGTTAACTGGTACATTTACACACATTGTATAGCAACTTTAAATATCAAAGAGCAATTATCTATTTTTCAATCATTAGATTGGAAACAGCATAGAACATATTTAAGATTTAACTTGAAAAATTCAACACAGTGACTCTATTCTCTACAAGAAATGAAAACCTTTATAAGTTGCCCCCAGGACTTTCCTCACTAGTAATCTACGTCTTTCGCAGTGTTTTAGTATTCGTGTAGGATAAGGTAAAATTTCAATTTAGCTATTGCAAAATCATTAGCTGAAATCGCCTTTTTGCAAAAGTGTGTCTTTTTTCATTCAAAACATAACAGTTTTTGGTGTCTTACAACATAAAGTTAAGAAACAATTTTATACTTCTATTTACTTAAAGATGGAATGCGGTTATTCATTTACTTGCGAGTATTTTACTGAAACTTTTCATTTCAAGTAAAGGTTAAAATGCTGTTTACTTTTCTTTCAGTATATAATCATGTTACTTTATCTACTGAAATCTTCAAATATTAAGAGTTTGAAAGAATTGAGTTTCCGAAAGTGAACTGCACAGTATCTTTGAAACTTCTAGACAAGAAAGTGTGGGTAAATGATAAAGGCACACACAGGGATTCCAGGTGATAGCGTCTAGCCACACAACACCAAACACGCTACCGGTTATTCATTCATGATTCTGTGCAGTCATTTAAAACATGCGTTCGGTATTTTACATGTATAAATAGTCTGTATACTATGGAAGCCCTGGAGGGATTTTCGACTTATGGATTTATTTTACCTCTTTCTTTTGACTTTTGATTTATGGATTTTGACTTTTGATTTCTTACTTATGGATTCCGTAATTGTCCCACGTGCTTGCCGCATCATTTCCCAGGAAAATGGCGGATTCTGACGACGTTTTAGACGATGTAAGTTCATTTACCTAAGCTTATATTCAAGAACAGTATATTATTTATTTAGACCTTTTTATTTAATTCAGAAAAGAACATATTTTGCTTGCATATCTTAGTATTTCATTAGGTATCATTTTTTATCCATTTTTAGAACATGGACCCATTGCTACATGCGTTATCTCAAATTGACATACACCTGGGGTCGAAATAATTTTAAACCCAATTAGACTAACTTTGTTGTTTGTTTGTTGCAGTTTCACTCGAAGGAAGAGATGGTATAAATTACTAATTTTTTAACTAGTGGAGAGAAACACAAGGTACAAAATGTTATTTGTCATTAAAAATATCAACGTCAATTTCAAAATTTGCAGCTTTTCTTGTCAGCGCATAGAACATGTATAATGGTGTTAGAAAAAAGAAAATAACATTAAACTAGTTACATATGAAATGTTATGGCATAATCTAATAATAATAAACTAATGTTTTTACTACTACTACTACTACATGTACTACCTCTTCTTCTACAACAACATCAGCAACTACTACTACTACTACTACTACTACTACTACTACTACTACTACTACAGTACTGCATTTTTCTTATTTAGGATGCAGAAATCAGGGAAAGGGAAAACAGAAAGGTAGCGGCCGTCATACTATGTACAAACTGCATATCGGAGGAAGACATTATCGTCAAAGTGAATATAGACAAATTTCATCAAGACGAGGAGGGGGCATTCGGAAGATTGCCTCAGACAGTGGAATCAAGAACTGAAGTCGAAAAACGTCTTTTTTCATTTTATTATGTTTTATATCATGTACATTTTATAGGTACATTGTTTCTTTAGATACAAATTTCTTAGGCAAAAAAGCACTAAGAAGATTTAAACAATATTTGATGTTTGTTATCTGTTTAAACGAATTTATTCCAAAAAGTGTTTGCTCTAGGTTTTTCGGCCAATCACATGCCCCGAAATTAAAACTTCTGAACATTTTATTTCACATTAACAGTTGATGTTGACTGTTCATGTGGCACAGATCAACTATGACATGATCATATGAATAATACTAATTATTCTATAGCAAACACTAAACACTTATTAGGCTAGTGGCTAAATGAACCAACATTATATGACTTAAATACCAAATTCGGCTGCTGTGCTTCTATGCGTTTTGGTGTTTGAATCACAAATTTGTTTATTTAGCCTTAACCTAAAACATGTAAAATGTAATGTTTGTACCAAAGCAAAGAGTAACAGCAAAATACAAAAGTTATAAGTTAAAAGTCACAAGATAAAAGTCATAAGTAAAAAGCTATAATTAAAAAATCATAAGGCACAAGGCAAAAGTCATATGTGAAAAATCATAATTGAAAAGTCATAATTCCCAAACCGCAAAAAGCGTAAAATAAAGTCAGCATTAATCACAATGATCAATAAATATTTTTGCATCAACTTTTTTATATAACTTTTCCCTTTTAATTCCATAATGCACAATAAAGTTTGTTCGCTATTTGTTGCGAATGAATTACTCGTTAAATCTAATAAAACAGACTTGTAAGAGTTTATGAAGGTTTATTGGGAAATCTTTTCTTAAAAGAACCTAGATACATTTCAAACAGACCTGGTGCAAAAAAAATGAATTGAAGCAAAAGTTTTAATTTTCACATTGTATTGGGTCTAGTACATTAAATATATCTGTATCGCGCAAGTCTTTGAAAAAAAAATCCACTAATGGATTCCATTTTGTCGTAATGTACACCACATTTTAAATGCGTTGGATAGATGTGATTTTTTCAACTACAATGCTTCGGGCCCCAGCAAACGGGTCTGTAGAATCGTGTCAGAATTATTACTGCAATATTAAATAAATGAAGTTTCTGTACCACCATCACGGCGTAGTATTCGAAGGCATTTTGATGTTCATTCAATGCGTCTGAAAGGTATCTTGCAATAACGTGTGGGTCGTTATTCAAGTCCGAATCATCTTATTTTTTACCTAACCCATCTACAGCACCACGGATACAAAATTCATAAAGTGTTTGTTTGTCATGACCATCAATATGCCATGTAAAACTGGGTGCTTTGGCGCAGTATACGCACTGGAGAAGACGATGTGCTTTGCACGGCTCTACACCAATTGGATCACGCGCTCTCATCATTTCCAAGACGTCGTCCATTTTGACGTACACCTGGTAATCCAACATTAAGCTACGCCACATTGTAGAGTAATATGCATTGTCCACATATTTGTATTTCTCTGTTTACAACATCAGACACAGTCTCAAGACGAATATATATTCTCTTACTCCGTTTTAAACTTTAGCGTTTAAGAATTTTCTTTACTGTCCTCAGTGACGTCGTTACCCCATGTCGTACCATTAAAAATGCTACAATTTCATAGATCTTAAACCTTTCTGGAAGTACTATATTATGAGCAAAGTTCTGTTTGCTAAAGATGTTGAGATATGAGCAAAGTTCTGTTTGCTAAAGATGTTGAGAGGGAGTGCCTTGCGCAGTAGCTTGGGTAATGCCGAACAGTGTAGTGATGAAGACACAGATCAACATCAAGGTTTTCATCCTCATTATCTTTTATCCAGTAGTTGTGTCTGAAATACACGTTTATCTTCTATATAAATCTGTATAAAGTTGTGGTATAAAATAGGTAAATTTATTATTCATGAAGATTATTGAGTATGAAAAGTTAGATGCAAAAAGCTTATCACCTTTGAAATGCTCTCATGATAATTTTTACTCTCGAATGGTCCTATATCTAATTTTGTTCTCAGGTGTTCTTTTTCTTAATTTTCGGAATATACCACAAATTGAGACATAAAAGCTAAATGCAAAATGAAGCTCAATCACATAGAAAAGTCAGCTTTGTACGTGTTTTCTCTGTCTACTTGTTAATATACAGTTTAAAATTGAATAAAACATACAGTCACTTGTGGAATTACAGTCTGTGATAAATATTAACCTTATAAGCATAAATAAAATAACATTAAATCTCCCCTCCTAAACACATCCTCTTCTCAATGACAAATCTCAATTAAATTAATGAAAAAGTTTAAAGTTTGGAAAACATACCTGAAACCAACGTTGCTGCTTTCAGCTTCTAGAGCACGTGTATAATGGGTTTGCCAGAAGTCACAAGTCACAAGTCAAAAGTCGAAAGTCATGAATAGAAAGTCAAAAGTAAAATATCCATAAGTCGAAACTCTAAAGTGGCCCTCCAGGGCTTCCATTGTATACAAGGTATTTGAATATTTTATAATTTGAACTGCATTGCTCGCTTCTCGGTTAGAAATAACCAAATACCGGTACATGTAAAGGCGAACAGTGTATATCCTGACCAGACGAGACGCATCTGATCTGAATCTCCACTAGTCGCCCATGGAATAAAAGCCACATCGCACGGATTAAATGTTTAACCATACTGCATTACAATAAACGAGAGGCGAGACTGCAACTATAAGGAATCCACAAGGTCTATGGATTTGTGTGCGGTCAATACGGCTGGCATGATTTTATTAAGTTTGACAGACACAATAAGGTTATTTCTCTGAAAATGTGGAAGATGACCAGTTCCAAATAGATGGTGTTATAGAAATTCCATACGTCAATAAACTGTCGCTCCTTATAAGACTTGATTTGAAACAAAACCAGACTTTGTTACGTAATTTGTAAAATGTACTTCGGTGAAGATATTGAGGATACCAGTGTAAGATGGAAATATATTTCACCGAAAATTATGTATTTTCACGAGAGGCGAAGCCACGAGTGAAAATACATAATTCCGGAGTTCACGAGTGAAATATATTTCTATCTTTTACTGGTAAAACCAAATTTTCTTTTTATTTTATGCTTTTAGTGCACAAATTGTGTGAATTGGACAGAAAAATGTGCCTGAAATGGCGCCAAAAACGTTTGTTTATGACGTGACGTCATGACCTCATATACCCAAATTTGAGCCCGTTTTCTAAACGTTCTCTTTCGGAATGTTCTGTGCGTTTGGATACCAACGTGATAAAAACACTGAAAATAAAAATGATATTCCACTGTTTGAAAAGAATGAAATTCCACTTTTATTTCACCGGGAAAATTCCATTATTCAATGGAAAGCATAAAATAAAAATATTTTGCTTGACAATTCCATAAGCTTCTTATACGTGAGTGTGCCTTTGCTCGAAACTCGTGCAAGTTGATGGGTGGATAAGATGAATACCATTTTATTGTCAAAATGTGTAACAAAATCACTTTTAGTTAACAGAAAATAATAGGTAATTGTAAGTTATTTCTAAATATAGTAACAACTAAAATATTACAAAATATGACCGTTTCGGTACTTTTTCCCATGTCGTGACCCATATTATTATATTTTAAGAATTTGACGAAACCCACATTTTATCATAATTGTATGGTGCTCTTGAAAAACACCAACAAAAATATAGACATTCATGCAGTTTAGACTGCTCTGAGAAAAGATATTACTTTAATGTTAACAATTAATATGTGTTTTGTTATAAAACATGCACATCAACAAGTCAAAAACACATCGAAATGTGAAAGTGATTTATACATAACTATATTTAACATTACCATCCAATGGTTGAATTTAAAAGGAATTTAATTATTTTTGCATACCATCTATCTGTTGAACATTCAGTTTGCATTTTAACATTGTTAACATCGCATTCAATTTATTGATTACGTAGAATTGTAAAACTAAATTAAATTTTAAAACATCACAATGTATACAACTGTCTACAGTCTCCCGTAAATAAGTTTGGACCTGTCATCAATTCTACATTGGGAAAATTCCATGACGCTTTTCGATTGTTGCATTGTGGGAGATACACTAAAATAAAAACAAGTCGGCTCTGTTAATATATGTTATGTTATGTTATGTTATGTTATGTTATGTTATGTTATGTTATGTTATGTTATGTTATGTTATGTTATGCTATGCTATGCTTTGCTATGTTATGTTAGGTTACGTTGCGTTTCATTACGTTACTTTACTATGCTATTTTTGCTATGTTACTTTACGTCACGTCGCGTCACGTCCCGTCCCGTAACGTTAAGTTATGTTATGGTATGGTATGGTATGGTATGGTATGGTATGCTATGCTATGCTATGCTATGCTATGTTGCGTTTCATTATGTTACTTTACTATGCATTGCTATACTATGCTATGCTATATTACTTTACGTCACGTCGCGTCACGTCCCGTCCCGTTACGTTACGTTACGTTACGTTATGTTATGCTATGTTATGTTATGTTGTTATGCTATGTTATACTTAAAGTTCGTCACTAAGATTTAATGTTATCGTCTATCATGTTTAATGTAAACACATGATATAGAAATATTGATTTAATAAAACATTTGGCTTAGCATGTATTTATCCCTTTTTTCACATATTCAACGCACAAAATTGCACGTAACACTGTCTAACTTTAAAAAAATGACTTTCTCATTTTACTGCCGACCTTGGAAAACATACATCTAAAGTTTGATAAATGTCATATTTTAGATATGTGTGCGTGTTTGCGTTTATCATTAGACATATCTTTGAATAACTGCACTATTGAGAAGTATTACGTAAATGTACGAAATAGTCTTAGGACGTGACGTTTATCCATCAGGAAGACTATAAAACGTTATTTATTATGTCTGCTTTTGATAAATGTTTCGTTGCGACAAAAATTGAAGACAGTAAAATCTTCCTCTGACAAATTTCCGATTTTTAAAACTTCTTTCACAAGACGTTAAAATGAAATTATCGTAGAAACTCATCGTCGAATTGCCCCCCCCCCACCTTTTATCCATTCCACAAATAAAATGCAAAAGTAACTATTAAAAAAAAACAAGACCAATACAACAAGAGCGCCTTTGGGATCATACACGTTTTAATGTACGTCAGTTTTATTAAAATGCAAGTAAACAAACTCATTAATATAAAGAAGAGAAGAGAAAAGTGCTTATGAGAATAAAAATCGAACTCTTTAAACCATTAATCTAAAAATCTTTAATTTGTTGGAATATTTAACTTCTTCCACTTTTTCCATCACAAGATGTTTTGTTGACATTGATTTCATGTAATAGACAGATAGAATTGATAGTTGCATGCTATAAGGTTTAAACTGTTGAGTCCGGTTTTATCAGACTTTTATTAATGCAGGTCAAAATGTTTTTCTGGAAAAACAAAACAATAGAAGCTGTTGTTTAGGTACAAATTGTATTCAAAACTGTACTGCGTCCGGTCAACATTAAACAAAATGTAAAACCATGAAATATTGGATAGATAGATAGATATTCTTTTAATCCTCCAAAAGAAGAGCGGCATACAAACATGGTAAACATACATGTAACAAATAAGGAAACAAAGTTACAATTGACAGAACGGTAATATACATGACATAACAAAATAGACGGAATATTAACAATTAACACGCTATTAACATACAGACAATGGAAGGCATATACATCTTATTGATCAAACAACAAACGAATGAATGAAGAAAAAAATTAAATGTGAGAATTATAATTATCAAAACATGTTGTTTATGACGAGATTCAATTTGGTGAACGCACGTAAATTATGACGCTTCAATACAGCCAATGTTATGATAAAATACGATACCTTGCCGAAACGAAACGCAAGATAAGTATTTATCAATCTGCCATTAATACAATAATATTCTTACATGTGTATGTTAGCGATATATTGTACATAGAGCTGCATCTTGCCGAAACGAAACACAAGATAAAACTTTGATAACAAATATATCGAGTTACATTAAATAATAATTTTAAACGTAAGTACTAAGCATATGGTAAGGTAAAACAAAGTAAAGACAAATCTGAATCACATTCTATCATGTCGCAATACATAGAAATGTATACATGTATTACTATGCAATCTATGCAACAGTACTACTTCTGTCGATTTGGAACAGCAATGGTTTGCACATATAGTGAATGAATCGAGTTATCATTTTAAAACAATTAACTCTTGTAACATCGTCAAGCTCAAAGCTTATTAAACCGGAAATTATTTCTATGAGCTGGTTGCAAGGATTTTGATTACATAGCTCCTTAAATAACTCATCACCTAGGTATTTATGCAAATTTTTCCACATTTTGACGGAGACTGTCGTTTCTTAAACAAAACAATACAAGGTGCTCAGCTATAGCATTAGTCGAAATTTTACATTTTATGCAAATAGTGTTATAGTCTCTTGAAAAAAGCTTTGACATTATTACGACAACAGTTCTACAATATGTCAAATAATCTCTATATATTTCACAGAATCGCCAGATACTACAAGGTATGAATTCATTGTGTATACTTAATATATAGTGAGTCTGCAAAGTTAGAACTATTAAAAATTCCGTTGTAAAACATAAAAATATAATCCAAGTTACCAAATGATTGTACAAACCTATTTGGTTATGCATGTAGATATATGCAGTATAAGGGACAATCAAATTTAGAGTTTTAGAGTTGTGTTGGTGTTCAAACAAATCCATTTTATGTTCAAAAGAAACACGTATGCTTCGCAATAGTTTCCTCATTTCATTTGGATAGTGTCATACTGTGTTTTAATAACTTGGCTTGCTCTAATATGTGAATTGTACATTTTTGAAATGGGTTAATTTGGTTTAATTTTCCTTTATCTGACGACAGACTCCTAGACATAGAAATTACATGTGGTAGAAATATCATTAAAATCTTACCATTTTTGAAACTACTGTTTTCGCTTTAAGTGTAGATTTAGGGAGTTTTATGTCAACCGAAAATAGTTGTCTGGAATAACAGATTATAAGAAAGGCATAAATTATATTCGATACTCTACGTCGTCCAAACAACATTTTTCAAACGTTATAACAATTTGATCATATCGAGTTCGTGCTATAACTTTTCAAACGATGAGCCAATAACTTTGGAAAATCCATTACATGATTAATTCTCACAGGGGGTAGACCAACATATGTATTTCAAAGTGGGCTCCGCCTAAAATAATATGTTGTACTTCCGGGAATCCATATGTTAGTCGAAAATCGACGAGAAAACGGTAGGTGACGTTGTTTTTTTTATCAAAGTTAATATTTCAATGCAGGATTTTGAAAAAATCTCAATGCTATTCGCCGTGGTATACATTTCGGAGTCTTAAGATGCAAAGTTTAGTTTTGTACCTGGAATATTCGTGGAGGAATCGTTTTTCCAGTACTGACCTAAATCTGTCAACATTGTCTCCATCTGTCGTTTATCGCTAGGTTTTGGTTATACCGATAAGATACTGGTACAATTTTGTCATATAATGAAAATTTACAATTAGGAGGACCCTAACGGTCAGTTTGTTTTGGTCACAAAGACGAGAAATCACCAGATATAAACAAATTAGAATTGGGCTCCATATGTTGTCGTGGATTCTATATGTTGTATTTTTTCATGAAATCTTATGGAAATATTGTTGACGCGAAGTCGTCTCTTATTTAATAATAAATGGATATTCATGAGTACTATAAAGTAGCTGAATGTATTTAAGACGGAGCTGTTCGATAATCATGAATATCTTGCCAGGGTTTATTATTTACTAAGGACAATCGTGGGTGTAAGTAGTCATAGATCCTACTCCTACTGATACAAGCATTCTATAAATATCGTTAAGTCCACTATCTGAGTTTTACTCCCTTGCGGACTCCCTTGCGGTAAAAAAATACGCCTTTAAACTACATCTGACTTTCAATTGTTAAGCAGTCCTGTGTAAACGAATCTTGCCATTATAATGAAGATCTGTTATTATTGTAATTTTCAGAAATCATTTCTTCGACACCGAATACAGGCTTAGGGGCAGTTGGTCAAAGGAGAAGCCCGTTACTTTCTCCGGATTCAACCAGCCTTTGAAAGGTGACCAGCCAATCAGATCATGGGGTCGAATACTGGAGTTAAAAAAAATCTGAAATTGAGAAAGGAAGCAATTTCTTAGGGGGGATGGTGTTTAGTACTGGTACTAACCATGAAAGATGGTAACTGTCCGCCTGTGTATGACTGAAATACTGTTAAAAACGGGCGATAAACACAAATAACAAACAAACAAACAAACAAAATATCATCAAAAACTAAAAACAAATCAAAACATCTTAAGATCTACTACACTTCAAATTATACTCTATAATGTACTGCAAGGAATAGGCATACAGATACATTGACTCAACTGTGGTTCAAAATGTATAATATAATACACAATGCTTAGTAGTCACAGCAAACATTTGAAAATATGCATGGGTTAGTCACTCTGAAATTCAAGTCCAACACGCTTGGAGGTTAAAACTTTAGCTTAATTGACTTTATACGAATAACGAGATCTGATTGGCTGGTCTCCTTTCAAAGGCTAGTTGAATCCGGAGAAAGTAACGGGCTTCCCCTGAACTCCTGCCCCTAAGCCTGTCTTCGGTGTCGAAGAAATGATTTCTGAAAATTACAATAATAACAGATCTTCATTATAATGGCAAGATTCGTTTACACAGGACTGCTTAACAATTGAAAGTCAGATGTAGTTTAAAGGCGTATTTTTATACCGCAAGGGAGTAAAACTCAGATAGTGGACTTTACGATATATATAGAATGCTCGTATCATTCTCCCGAAACCTCACTCTCTTTTAAGTGACATGCAACCATTTTGTGAATAATTTAACATATAAATAGGAGTAGGATATATGACTACTTACACCCACGATTGTCCTTAGTAAATAATAAACCCTGGCAAGATATTCATGATTATCGAACAGCTCCGTCTTAAATACATTCAGCTACTTTCTAATACTCATGGATATCCATTTATTTTTAAATAAGAGACGACTTCGCGTCAACAATATCTCCATAAGATTTCATGAAAAAATACAACATATGGAATCCACGACAACATATGGAGCCCAATTCTAATTTGTTCATATCTGGTGATTTCTCGTCTTTGTGACCAAAACAAACTGTCCGTTAGGGTCCTCCTAATTGTAAATTTTCATTATATGATAAAATTGTACCAGTATCTTATCGGTATAACCAAAATCTAGCGAAAACCGACAGATGGAGACAATGTTGACAGATTTAGGTCAGGACTAGAAAAACGATTTCTACACGAATATTCCAGGTACAAAACTAAACTTTGCATCTTAAGACTCCGAAATGTATACCACGGCGAATAGCATTGAGATTTTTTCAAAATCCTGCATTGAAATATTAACTTTGATCGAAAAAAAAACTAAGTCACCTACCGCTTTCTCGTCGATTTTCGACTTACATATGGAATCCCGGAAGTACAACATATTATTTTAGGCGGAGCCCACTTTGAAATACAAATGTTGGTCTACCCCCTGTGATTCTGTTGTATGACGATCAAAATAGGGGTATCTTATTTACTACCCGTGTGAATTTAAAAGCAGAAGATAGGTTTGGCAATGCATAATTTCTATCATTGCTTTAACAAACAAATAAATAATAATTGCTTCAGAATAGTCTTACTCTAAAGAATTTAAGACAAGCAAAGGCCGTCTAACTGATTAAAATAAGAACATAACTAGAAGTCATTACAGCAGACTTGAACGTATATTGGATGTGTTTGCAGAAATGGTAAAAGTTAAATTAACCTTTAAATATGTTAAGGGCCTGCCACACTCCTCCCAATTCTATTAATCGATAAAAAGAAAATTATCAAAATCTCAATAACGGCAAACTGCTGTTAATTGAAACTTTGCACAAATGCATGTTATTAATGTATCTTTATTTTACAGATGGTAAGACACGTTAGAAAAGTAAAGAACAATAGCGAGATCAAAAAATTCCCTCAACTTCTATTTACATAAATTCACAAAAACTAAAGAACACAAAACATCATTTTAAATGCCCACATGAGTAATATGATACTGACAACAATTTATTGTGCCCTCGTGATTTACATATGTAAACTTTACGAGATATTAGTAAAAGTGTGTTTGACCTTCAATTTCCTGGTCGCGTAAACTGATGACAATCACTGATTTCGCTTTTAATAGTTGAAAGTTTTTTACAAAGTACACAACATTTTCTTGTCAGTATCATTGCGCTCACGAGGGAATTTAAAATTATGTTCTGCATCCCTTAGTTTTTGTGAATTTATGCAAATAGAATTCAAGGAATTTTTAGGTCTAGCTTTGTTTCTTTACTTTTCTAACGTGTCGTTCTGTATGCAAAATAAAGTTACATTAGTAACATTCATTTGTGCAAAGTTTCATTGAACGGCATTTTGCCATTACTGAGATTTGATGATTTTTATTTTATCGATGAATAGAATTGGGAGGAGTGTGGCAAGCCCTTAAGCTATCTGATTAAAATCATCTCCTACTATATCGGGAACATTAAAACGTACCTTTATCAATTAATATTGAACCAGTCATGCATGTATTTTCCCCTTCAAATCGCAGAAGTACATGATAAAGATCGCCGTAATTATAGGTTATTATACATTTTACTGTACAATACGGGAATATATTTGGACGAGTACACAAGCTGTGTGCGAGTCCAAATATATTCCGTATTGTACAGTTAAATGTATAATAACCTTTTTATTATATATCTTTCGTTTAATTTGAAATATACATCATCATCAACAACGCTTCCTGGTCAGCTAGACGCTTTACAAGCAGTTTTCAACATAAACTAACAAACGTCTTTATGTACGCATGGTTCCCGGTCTTTAATTCGTTAGAGATTGAAATCGAAAACCAGACTAGCATCGTTTAGTGCACATGTACCCAACCGTCCAATATGAAATTAATATATATTTTATGGATCCAATACGGGAATTATTGGACGGTCACGTTGTACAAATGCAGATTGTCGATTGGTTACATTTATTAGATATATAATAATTGTCGATATTACGATGTTATATTGTAGTGGGTGCGTTCATGTACATGATGTAATAAACATAGAAAGTGTTGACACTCTCGCAAAAATATATTTTACTGAAGATAAGGTTACAATTAATTTACAATGTAATAACATCTTCATGCCACCGAAAGCTTAATGTATCATGCTTCCTGATTGTTTGTTATAAAATTGCTATATGAAGACCACTGTTGCTAAAATACGGCGCAGATCTAACAAAATAATAGATATGATCACACCGTACAAGGCCGTGATCATATCTATTATTTTGTTATATCTGTCTTTAGTGAGATTGATATATTAGGGACATCGTTGAGTGTTATTTTTTTAGATTTTGGGAGGATAGTGCTAATAAGAGAGCTTCATACAGAGGACACTCCATAATTGTCACTGAATCTTTTAAGTGCAAGGCGTATAGCACCACTAAATGTACAATGGACATCGGTTAAAACTGTCGTCCGAAATATTGTTGCTAAATTTTAGTTGGAGTAGCGGGGATTGAATCAGAGAAATGTCATCAATGAAAACCGTTTATAGTGCTTGTGCATTTTTGTTATAGTAAGTGATAAGTATTTGACAAAGGCTACTGGTACATGTATGTGTCGACTATTTGCAGAGCATAGTCTAAGTAAGAGATTATCTTACAGCGTTCAGTGTTCAATACTGTTGAAACTGAGACCATTTTAAATAAGTATTTGTTTCTTTCAAATTGTTAACTTTTTATGAAAAAAATATAAAACTTACTTTTATTTATCTCGAGTTTGCTAGAATTGTATGGACATGTTACGCGTGATATAAGTACTTCCAGTCCTTTGATTATAAACTGAAAAGTTTTCTGTGAAGAATACAGTTTACTGATGATGTAAAAACGGCGTCTTTATTTTATAGCCAAAGAAGCCAGTGATAGGTTCACCTATTACGATAGATATAATGTTTCTTCAGTCTTAATGGCGCATTAACTCGATTTCGCCGTCCTGTGATTTTTACCGGAAAAGAAAGAATGCATTAGCTTAGCGGTCTATGTACTTAATACACAATTATTCAAATCTTAACTAGAGCTTTCTTTAAGTAAAGGCCATGATGGTAGTAAATTTCGCATGATTTTATTTCCGTGTGCAGGTTATAAACGACTGTTTTCCGTAAACATGAATTAATGAAATTTTAAGGGAAGCCAGTGACATAATAAAGTTTATTCAATATAATCTTATGGATAAAAACTGAGCTTTAGACATGGTGCAAAATTCGGTGAAAATTTCACCAACGCGAAATCAATTGATTTCACAGTACAGTGCAGACATTTCAACATTACGGTCAGTGAGACTGCAAGCGAGATGTATATCAATTAATTGAAAGCTATTGATTCCAATGACGCAAATACCAAGACTGATATCAATGCTAAAGAAAAAAGAACATTAAGCCAAGACCCCGTCGGCCCACGCATTATATACAGCATTGCATTTGTTTTAGAGGAACTTCACGTTGTCTTCTTGTTTATAGTAGTGTAAATTGTCATGGAAGCTGCATTCAGCTACAATCTGATCTAAGACGCTATGACGACTGCGTCGGCAGCAAACATTTGAATCAATGAATGCAATTTCATCTTCAGAATAAAAGCGTCTTTTTGTAAATAGCAGGTCTAAATACCTATACCGTAGCATTACATATCCTTTCACATCGCAGTTTAGACATCGTCCCTGCTTTTGATAACTGCTACTTGAATTGATAAATAGTGTTTGATTTTTTTTTCATGGTCTTTTTTTCATCATGAGTATACAGAAGCCAATCTAGTCCATTTGTACGTAGAAAATATTGAAACACCCTTAAATAACGTTTCGTTTTTTAAAAGCATTCTATATTCTATGTAGTAAAAAGCTAGCTGTTTTAAGAGCTTGATTGTAAAAGCTTTTGTATGAAAAGAAGTTTTATGTTTACTAAGAATTATGAGTATGTATGTGCAAGGTTTATAACATATCAAAATTCCTGTTAAATTAATGCAGGATCTACTGTAGAGACGAATGTCCAACGTCTTAAGCTGGTTAAACTAACTGGGGATAAACTTTAGAGACAATAAGGACAGTTTTATAAAATATTTTTTTTATTTGTAAGAATTGCAAATTTAACTCTAGGTCAGTTTGACCCGCAGAAAGAGTTTTGAACAACCGGCATCCACCGAGCTATAAATATATAATCTGTCAGAATAATAATGATGCCAATGAGTTGCAATACATTCATGTTTTTATATTTCAAAACACTTAATATTTTCGTGCTGATACTTGACCAGGATCCTTCAAAGCGAACACGGATCAGCTTAAATGTTTATCATCTTTTCGAATACTTAACGACTGCTCAGTTTAGTCCAGAAGTCCATAAGCACCAAGCCCAAGTTGAGCCAACCTCTTCCTAATAATTCACAAACGTCCATCCTAGAAAAGCAAACAGTCAAACAAATCATTAGTTTGTTGTGTCAAAATCTCATAGAGATTGTGCCAGCTGTTCACAGATTTTCATGTTCGTAATTCTCTATACAATCGTTTTTGCTAGAAAAGCAAACACTTAAACAAACAAAGTTCTTAAGTAGTTTGTTGTATCAATATCTCTTAGAATTGGCCATTTCTTTACTCATTTTCGTCGCCATTTTACAGCTTACAATTGACAATAAAAACTATGTTTTTTGAAATTGCTAGAAAATCACTTTTCTTGCGCACCAAATGGAGTTTCCCCATGTTTTCTTAGAGGCGCTGGAAAACGGCATCTTACGATGCCGTTAATGACGTATTTGACGCACTTGACAGAGCCTCGTAACCGCCCAAACCATTTACTTCGGGTAAAAATGTTCGGAATGAACCCCGAAAACGTGAACTATACGTTTACTCCCTTTAAATCACGAGAAAATTTGTTAAAAGGCAACAACGAAATTCTCCAAAGGAATTTTTGCAACACTTATAATATTTATCGTCAAACTTGCATTGTAATTTGTTACAATTATCACCTTTTTAGACATTCGTCTGGGTTCATTATATTAATCGGATTTTAATTCACAACTTTATCGAAAAGACATATACTTATTTCTAAATGCCATAGAACGTATTTGTTTCCGCCTATGAAAATTGTAAAATATTGACGAATTCGCCAAAATTTAGTATTTCTACTTAATTCAAACAAAATGATTATACCTGACGAAGACTTATATGTCGAAACGCGTCGTATAAATTTTTACAACAAATCCATGTGTTGTTTTCCTTTTAACAATTTATTACTTAATTCAAAGTAATATCACAAAATTTCAAAACAATACTCCAACTTCTACAAATCAAACTACTAAGGCTCTATATTGTTTTCTGCACTTGACTGCCGAATTAAACAATCTTCCGTCAATGATCGTAAAATATCGGGGATGTTCGCAAATTTACGGAGACTTAAATTTTCACTTAAAATATTCGATAGTCGTGTTAGAAAAAGCCAAAAAGGACCAAAATGTTTTGAATTTAATTTAATAAAAATTAGTTTAAACAATAGTTTAATATTTTTTGCAAAATATGTAACCTGGGTTTTTTAAAACTTATAATTTGGATAAAAGATATTAACAATAGAATACGTAAGGATAAGCGAAAAAATCCCACTTTCTCTACAGTTTCTATGTAAATAAAAGGGAAAATAGGGTGGCTATATTCAAAGTCAAAAAGGACCAAATTATCGTTAAGATAAATTAAAATAAAAATAACCATCTTAATCGGCAGAAATTTATCTTTAATATGTACTATGGGTTTTTTCGACTGTTTAAGAAATAAAAAAATGTAGTAAAGAAAAAACTGAATTGTTCCTTCATAAGAAATTCATTGAGAAATTCGTTATCGATTTTTGGTAACCGATGATGAGCAAAGTTGGATATGCTTAACTAGATCTACTATGCAATACACGTAACTGTCAAATACATGTAATTGTCTTAACAAAAAACAATGTTATTTTATGCTTTCCAGTGAATTATAAAATTTTCTAAATGAAATAAAAGTGGTATTTCACTGTTTTCAAACAGTGGGGTATCAATTTCATTTTCGCTATTGTTTCACATAACATTTCGAATAATCACGTTTTGGGAACATGACATTAATTACATGGTATTTCATGTAAGGGTTTTTTCTATGTTTTTTGTTCAGGCCAATTCATTTCAGGTTTAAGACATCTGCATAAATAACAAATAGGCAAAATAATTTTTCTTCGGTATTCATCCAGCCAATAGTGTAAAAAAGTGAAATATGCATATCAGGAATTGCCACATCCAGCAGACACAGCCTCCCCACACAGTCAAAAGTAAAAGGTTTGCAAAGAACCTACGTTTGGAATAAGACATATTTATTATCTTACGTTTTGTTCAAGCTGTCGGCAATTTTTCCTTAGGCTTCAAGTAATACATCATGAAATAAAGCAATACACATATTACAAAGTAACACGATTTTTAAAACGATACAAAATCACGCTAAAGAGAAAAAAACAATAACATAATTAAGGAACCGCAAGATAACTGAGTGAATCAAGCAATTGCGTTCTAGTTGTACATTCAAACACAATTATGCTAATATTGATTGAATCTAGAAATTCAGATTGTGCATTGAACTGAATGAAAAACTTTACATGTATAACTGATTTAAGTAATTCAATACTTTAAAACATCGTTCGTTGTGCATTAACTGAGCGGGTTGTGGAATCTTGCATTTTAAAATGACCTTAAACATCTCAAGACTTTATTTTAATCTTTTAGGAAACTTGTGATTATTTAGAGTACCAATCCTACTTGATTAAGACTTGACGTGTCATCTACCAAATGTACTGTGCCTATGGGCAAACCGGATGCCTAAACACAAACCATCAGGGAAGTAACTCTGCCCTATTAAAAAAGCTTTTATTCCAATGTTCCTAGCGCCACCTTACACAGAGAGTGTGCTGGACCGTAATCCGGGTATTATACATTGCAAATGGAGTGAGTGATTCAACTTCCGCGATTTTCACCTCTGAAGACAGAAACGACTTCAATATTAATCGTTTCAATGTGGTTTTTCTTCAGTTTCTAGGTTTCGACATTTGTTTGTTCTTATAATAAAACTTACAACTTTGCCTTTGCAGAAACTGCATTTAATAAAATTTCACAGAGAAATAACATTTTTGCTAACGTTGTTCACAGCTGATGTCTTTTATCTGGCAGTGCATTCTTCGCCGACCGCAAATCGTTTGTCTTGAATAACAAATGAAAAACCAAGGCTAACTTAGAGGCATAAATGATATTCCAGACTGTATTTTGTCTACATGACGTTTTCAAAATTTAATACCATTAAATCGCATAGCATTTATGACAAATGATACAGCTATGGACGGCGAGTCTGCAAGTATCAGAAATATCAATAACTGCATTGCAAAAAGGTCAGAAAAGGGGAATCGTATTTACTGAAAGTATGATTTCAGAAGATATCGCGTCCATTTGGAACATTTGGTCGTATGCAAACATTTATCATAAGTGCTGCAAACAAATTTCATCATTTTACATTTCAATAGCGCTAGATAGTTGGATAGCCTCATTCAGAAAACATAGACTCCCTCACAGCGAAAACGTAAAGAAAGCATGTTTTATAAACACAAACAATTTACGAAAATGTGAATCTGATAATCTGTGCTTCGACAATACTTACAACATGATTCTACTCACTCTATATAACCTAAATTGTGTATTAACTCGATTTTTGTCAAGACCGCTTGCAGTGAACTCGACTTAGTTGTAACGTCAGCAGTTCGGTGTATATGCGTGCGTCCGTTAGTTTGTCCATTTGATTATCTCAAATGACAAAGCAACAGTTGCACGTCAAATCTCATGTAAGATTTTGTTTGGTCCATAACTTTGGAAACCATAGGGAGATCTTGCTTATTTGGCATTAATGTTAACAAATACATACATATATATCTGACTTCCGGTAAACAATCTGGGTGTGTATGTGGAGGGGGGGGGGGGGAGGGAGAGAGCAAGTCTCAGAAAATTAATAATCCCATGTTTTGTAGACAAAAAAATACATTATTTCGATCTGCGTAAAGGGACCAAATTAAATAAATAAATAAATCTTCAACAATGTATGTTATATACTTAGTAATAATAAACTAAATAATAATAATATTAACATTAATAATAATATTAAACAAAAAATGCACTTTGGTCCATAACTTGAAAACTACTTATGATATCAGCTTGAAACTTGGAATATATATTCACCATCAAATTCTACATCATTACCAACAAGACCCATAACTCTGCTGTCAATATATTTCAAGTTATGCTCCTTTTTTCTTATATTTCGTGTTAAGCAAAATATGCATTTTGCCCATAACTTTAAAACTACTTGAGATATTGCCTTGAAACTTGAAATATATATTCACCATCAAAATCTACATCATACCCAATGACACCCATAACCCTGCTTCCAATAAATCTACATCATACCCAATGACACCCATAACCCTGCTTCCAATATTTTTCAACTTATGCCCCTCTTTTCACTTAAATTTTGCATTAAGCATATATTACTAATAAGTTTTCCAACTCTTCAAAAAATATTTTATAGTTATTTCCCTTTTCAATTCACTATTTAAGGTACATTAAGGACTTATTTCAATTTCCTCCCTTACCACTTACTTCTTAGCATTATTCCTGTTTGCACATTAATGTTTGGCTATATATGTTTTGTTCTTTTAATCTATAAATTGCATTTATTTCAAATGAATCGAATAGTCGAGCACGCTGTCTCCTCTGACAGCTCTTGTTTATTCTGATAGAAATGAAAAAAGGGAACGTCGCTCTCCGTGATATATGACGGAATATCGTAAGATTGTTTCATATAAGAATTAAATTTGAATATCGTAATTTTACAAGTTACAAGATTGCCTGACTTCAAACAAACCTTAGTTTTTGGCCCTGTTAAAACATTACCTCCTGTAAGTTCCATTATCAAGGCATGATCTGCATGAACTTACTTTTTTTTTCTGTGAAAGACAGATTGATCCGTCTTTTGCATGAATAATGCACAACGTTTCCTAAAAAAGCAATAGGCATTTCAACAAAGGAATAAAGTAATTGAATTTACCTCATTCAGAGAGCATTTGGAGAGTAATGTGTACATACATAAATCATGATAAAATATTCTTCATCTCTCTCTCTCTCTCTCTCTCTCTCTCTCCCTCTCTCTCTCTCTCTCTCTCTCTCTCTCTCTCTTTCTCTTTCTCTCTCTCTCCACCCTTTTCTCTCCCTCTCTCTCCATTTCTCTCCCTCACTTTCGCTCTCTCCCCCTTTCTGTCTCTTTGTGTGAGTAGCCAGACCGGGATTTGAACACAGGACCTCTTCAGGGCGTATGTTTTTCAGCTGAGTTATTTGTCTAGAATGAATCTTCTCCCCACCCCCACCCCTAATAGACAGTCGAATTTGGAAATTCTTTCTCGAACTCTAGAGAGTTCTGTTTGAATGAATTAGCTTTTACAGGCTGGTGAAGGATTTCGCTAGCTAAAACCGTCCCACGTTGGGCGCCAAATGTAAAAGAAAAGTACGCAATTTTTCAGACATCAATTTCATATGTAACTTAGATCGCTTTTATTCGCAACACACAGGTGCCTCGCCATAAACAGTCTCTCGTTGACGGTAACACCCACGTTTACCGTGCAGGTCACGTACCGTACATGTCAGTAATAAAAACTTGTACATTAAGTTTGATTTTAACAAACAAGGTTTGTATTGATCGCGAAATATATCACAGTCCAAAGGCGGGCTGTTTACTTTTAGAAGCATTCGTGACACAAACTATTGCAAAAAATGCATTAACAGATATCTTAAATAATCTTAAACCATTAATAGACAATAAATAATGCCCTGAGGTTAATTGATGTTATGTGTCACAGGGTGAGAAAACTTTATAACCAGCAGACTGGAGTTCGAATCAATTTCACCTCGCTCACAGTGCGTGTGCTTTCCAGACTAATTCCCCACCCTAATTCTTACTCGATTCGAACCGCGATTAACAATCTCTCGAAACAGGAAATTCGTTCTTTTGCTTTTCAGGCTGCTGGTCGAACCTGGTAGCAATCGCAGCGGCACTTCCGGCGCCAAATTTCAAGGGATGAGAAAATCTGTAATCAGAACAATATTCGCACTCGGGACCTCTTCTTCGCTTACAGAGCGAGTGCTGTCTGACTCTTTCAATTTTACCTCTACCTTGAATAAACGTTCTTGGTTTCCAAATGCGTTTGGAAAGGTTGATATCAGTTTCATAAAGGGAAATGCAAATGATGCATCTTGTTATAGTTCAAGTTTGAAGAGTACAGTATACTCTTATTCCATACCAAGACATTACAAATATACTTAAGGACAACGCACGGTCGGGATAATTGAGTCATTGTCACATACAAATATGACAATGAACAACAGGAAACAGATTGAACCAATTCATTGTCACAATAAGCAAAAAGTGTTACTTTTGATTTTTGGGGTACTGTCTTTATTACGCAATAACTTTTTTAATATGCAATCAATTTTCATAATGTCGGTATCTAAATGACCGCAATGCTGTCGGTTTTAGGAAACCGTGACAAATATTTATAAGATGTATATTTTCCTTGTTAAAATGCAATTATCCCGACCGTTAGTTTTCGTTGTCCTTAAGTATATATGATCAGTGTAGTAAGAACAGTGGTTAAGTGTAGATGAAATTTTAATGCTGCATTAATAGAGGGTACAACCGTTCTATAAGATTGATAAATTTACAAATAACTTTTTTTCAACATTATGCTTGTCTTGGATGGATTTAATTCATCTTTTCTGTCGAGTTCGTGTATTAAGAGCTCATCTTATTTAGGATACATCTTAAAACACATGGAAGTATATTTAATTACAAGAAGATTAATTTTATAAATTCAATCGCCTAACTTAGTCAAATTGATGAAATCTATGACAGAGAGAAACGTTTGAAGAAAAACTTTAGACATGCAATCCATCTTAAAATTAAAATTAATTGATCTTTCGAAATAATGAAATCTCTTTTTTTGAATTAACTAAAGAGGCTTGGTGCCAACCCGTTTTGATAGTACATGTTATTTTATGATTTGATGAGCTGGAACAACTGTTCAATATCCAGTCTTTGAATTATTACTGTTAAGCCGGAGCCAAAATTTATCGGGTTTAAAATTTTTAATTGTAAAAAGTGACATCTTTGTTTCCTGTTTTTTTGTCTTTTTTTATTTTGTGTTGGGTTGTTTAGTTGTGTCTTGCTTTATTTGCTGTTTTTTTTTTGCTTTCTTCGGGGAGAGGGGTAGGGGGTTGGCGCAGGTAACAGGCGGTGCTGACATTGTAGTCCAACCTGTTTGTAAGGCTTCCACAGCTTTGTATTCTGTCCTTTGTTGTGTTACTGGTTTGCTCCAGTCTTTTGAGATATAAAGGGCCATAAGCTTATTATGGTATCATTTAATTTCGCGGGGACAAGTTTTCGCTTAAAAGTCACAAATGTTACATGTCAAAAATTCAAGCTTTTGTATTTTTCTACATATTTACATGGTGTAGCTTGTACCTCGTTATGTATATGTAACATGTGGGAGAACCACCAAATAAAGAGTTCACTGCTTTATTTCTCTATCATTTTCCTCCACTGGTTGGGACTGTCTACGAGGCTTGCAAATTTGTGTCAAGTTCCGGCTGTATCGGGTCGAAAAGACCTCAGTGTTAACATCTAGGCACGTAGACATCAACAATGTAGTTCCAGACAGGGGTAGGCACCTGAATAGAAAAACCGACCGTACATAAGCTAGCTGGATATCTTCCTCACAAGATTATAATATAACTGATTTCAGATATTAAGACAGTAAAGTGATACTCTATTTATAACCAAAAATGATTTTATGGCAGATACACGTGAATAACCAAGAATTATTTTATGTTTGTGGCAGATACGAGCGATTTTGATATTTATCATGTGATTAATACGCGTCAAGAAAACATGGCGATATTAAATTCGTAAAACCTTTTTGCCGACAAACCATTTTTAAATTAATTTGTCTGTCACGTGACTGCCAATATATCGATAACGTATTATACCAGGATAAACCAAATCTACAGCGACAAAGGGCATTTGATTAGAAGTTTATGCCTGCTTATGAGAGATCACTTTTACATGAAAACTTCCTTTTTTATTCCTAGCACACGCCAGTTGCAATTTATTGACTCGTGTGGACAACAATTTCTCATTTACCGTGCGCGTCACGTACTTGACTGTCATAAAAATACAAACTGACCATGAATGGTTACTGTAAATTTGATTGGAAACCAACAGATCAATGTATATTTAGAAACAAAATACAAAGCTATAAGTTCTGACGCCAGCTGCCATCCATATTTCTGCACATTACACAGACGATCACAGACGTAGTATTATGATCTCTTCACCAAATTCAACCAAGTGTCTGAGTCAGTGTTATTACATTTATTCTCTAAGCCAAGCGCCATGCGCGGATTTTCGACGCCTGTTTAGGAAAGTGGTACAGCAATGAAACACACTAAGATTTAGATATCACAGTGCTGAAATGTTTCTTGCGAATGAAATATCTACCAAATAGATGAAAATGGAACTTTGAAAGCCACCAAACGCGACAAATATGGACAAATTGCAGGCTCTGTTTCACTGATCACGTATTATATGAGAAAACATAATCGTTTCGACATAAATAACCAGATCCGACATATGCAGTAACAGTTACCGTCTCGGCCTATATGGTCAGAGAGTCGCCATTCCTATGGCCTTATCAACGCTTTCCAATACCACCTGTATCAAAAGACAGTGACTTGATTTTATATTTATCATGCAACTTAACTTTAATTTAGACTCCTTTAAGCATAAAAATACATAAATTTTGTTCTACCTGTAAAACAATTCCCATCGGTTTTGTCGTATGAATACAATTGTCATATAGATATTTCAGAAAGTCGGCAATCCATTTGTTTTCATTTTTATTCAAACTGTAAAGATTGCTGAAATATCAAAGATCTTTGAGAAGTGCCTTTGAAAGTTGAAACAAGAACACATTTTCCCATACCCTTGAGAATAACTAAAATGTGTCCTTGGACACTAATGCCCCCACTGATGCAAAAACATTTGTAATAACAAAGGGCCGTAAGTCTAGTAAAATTGGTCGCAGGAGAAAATCCGTTTTTACGATCATCTACACATCTTGCTTGGTCATCTGTGCAAGTTTGAAAGAAATCCGCCTGATAGTTCATGTCACAAGATTTGGGGAACGTACGGACGGACAGACGGACGAGTGCAACTCTATATGCCTCCCACTATGAGGGGGCATAAAAAACAAACCTATTATCTTAAAGAGGCTTTCAATTACTTTCTCCAGCTTGCTACTTGAAAAAGCTAGTCTTGTTATTTCATGTCCAAAAAGGTTTCTATTGACCTTTCTTTCTTCAGCCCCTTGAAGTTTATCAGTAGCAAAAAAGCCATTTAAACTTTTCGAGGAGATCGAAAATCGCAGGCGTTCACGCGGCGGTTCAAGAACATCATTAGTTTAAATGCATTACACCACCAACGCATGATCAGAAACAATTAAAACACGTGTCTGTATAACTTATCCATAAAATTTGTCCGATATTCAATAAAGTGTCTTGTCGAAATCAAATGTAGAATGACGTCATCAAAATATCTCCCCTGAAACAAGGTCAAGTAGCTATCTACTTATAGACTCTCTTGCAGTACAAATGGTTTGTTTTTCTTTTTAGCAACTTACGAAGGTTTTTTCAAGAATATTACATCAGGCAACACTCTTACTGCGCATGCATTTTAGGGCCTATGAGAACAATAGGAAGAGTGAGGGTCTTCCGTTAGAGAATATTCCGTTAAAGTGGACGAGATTAAAAGTTATACATCAGTCAATGACCTGTTTTCACAGTATAATATTACCTATCATTACACCATAAATAACCGAATATTTTCCCGCGGCTTTAAAAGCTCAGCAGGAATTACAGTTGGGTTTTCGAAAACAATACTTTAGTTAAATCTCATTAATTCTTAAAATGCCATACTGTGTAGTTGTTTGCGAAAAAAATCAAAGGCCTTCCCTTTTTAAACAAACAGAAGCCTCCAATACATGCAGACCATTTCCGTCCATTCTCTCCTTTTTTATTTTTTCTTTCTCTTTTTCCTTGCATTTGATATATATTATTGATATAACCGGAAGCATTTTCCTTGTTTTCTGAATGAAATAACTTCAAATTCATTTTTTTCTAAAGTTCCTATTGCTTTTTGCAACAAGATATGCATTATTGATGGAAGAAGATCAATGCATCTGTCTTGCAACACAAGTTCGCATGTGTTGTGAATGCATTATTCATGCCGAAGATCGTGCAAGCCTTGTTCCACTAATGACTGTTACATGCATGATGAATGTTTGAAACGGACTATATAATGAGATGTGTTTAACCACACGCATAACCGTTGCGTCAAATAAAGATTAGCATTCGCGTATTTCTACCTGTTTAGGGAAAATGAGCCTTTAAAAAACGCTCGTAGCTCCTTTTTTCGTTCGCAAAATATCTCCAGTAAACAAATCCTAATTGACGTTAATTGGGGCACGCCACGAGAAAATGTACCTTCTGTCATATTTTGTGACATTTAAGTTGTTACTATATTTAGAAATAACTTACAACAATCTATTATTGTCTCTGATAACTGAAAGGCGATTTTTTGCAAATTTTGTCAATTAAATGGTATTTTTACCGCGAAATGCATAATAATGAATGTCGTCTGCACAAATTTACGACGTCATTTCAATAATTGACGTCAACTGTCCGAAGATACCTTTTCCCGCGACGCGCCCCAATTAAAAATGACGATGATTAGTATATTTTTTATAAGTTAAAATATTATAAAGCAAGACTATCAGAGACTACCAATGACTATTCTACTAAATGAAAATAAAGAATATTTAGGAAATACAATTTAAAAACACGTTGAATATTATTGCAATAGTATATCACAAATTACAAAACAAATGGGGTTACCAAGAAAAGAGGCCTGAAACGAACACAATGCAAAACAACATAATATATTGCCATTATTAACTGAAAATAATTAAAAGCAAGTATGATTTTGTTGCACCCTTGGTTTAAACCAAGGGTTTTGAATTCCAAATGTTTTTTCTACTGACCGTTCAAAAACGGTAACCTCTCGGTGTATCATTTTCATTATTTGTTTTGGTGTCCTTTTAGAAATAAATTTTTGTATGCACCTATTCTGTCTTTTTCCCTCTCCTTTTTGGATAATTAGGGCGAATGTGTTTTCTGAATGTGGCCATTACTGATGTGTTAGAAGCAGGGAAGGACTTTAAAACTCGAAAGCATACAACACTCTTCCTTTCAACGTTATATGGTGAAGACATTAAACGATCTCATAACAGAATTCAGATTTTCTATTCGAAAGACCTCGTTTATTGAAATCTTACCTTGTTAAAGTACCCTTTCAGAAACATAGAAATTAATTTGGTTACAACCAAATGAGTTTGCAATTCAATTTTCTTACTAAATTTTTGGATTACGGACCGGTTTGACACTAACATCTAGACGAGACATTCATCATTAAAGTTTAATTGATTAAATTTTAATTGATTAAATTTTAATTGATTAAATTTTAATAGAAAGAATCATCTGAATGACAAATCCTTCCGATGTTATCTGTTGCTCTTGTTGTCAGTGTAGAAATTGTGCAATTGCTAAAGGAATTCAGAAATAGTTAACATTCAGTCGTAAATGCATTAAAAACTCAAAGTGAAAGAACGCAATTCTAAAAAAAAATCAAAGGACTGAAAGTATCGCGCATTGTTAACCTGTTCATTATTTGTGGGTTTGAGTGCGTTTGGAAGAAGTAGGAGAGACCTTAAAGTTTTTACTAACAAGACGAAACTTTTTTTTGGCAATCACTTCACACTCGGCCAGCTTTGATATTTCTAAAGTAATATGTTTTCGCGAACGCATCATAATTTATATTTGCCGCGTTACCTACGTCCACTTTTATCACAAAATTTTATGTTATAATGTTTGACGTGTGATTTACCAGGTAACAGTCAAATAGAAAACGTTCGTTTTTCCCCCTCTTGACTGACGCAGATCTTTTGCTTTATTTTGTGTCGTCCTCTCGTGTTATGAATTTATGAATGCCGTGAACTGTTGAACAGATTAATTTAATCTTTCATTGTATATAATTATTATGTTCTCGCGTTTATTTTATGTACATATGGAGCAATATAAATAAACTTGAAAACTTGGATAAACTCGGTACATGTTTGTTTAATGCTTTTTCCGGAAGTTAAATCTAGAATATTAATTCTTACAAATATCATCATGACTATTCACTTTCATTTCATTTTTGCACCAGAGTAAGAATGACATAAAATGAATTTAAAATATTTCATACAGATATTTTATTTAATTATCTAGTTACTTTAACACGGGGATAAAATTTCGAGAATCGGCCTTGCATGTTAATCAATATGCGTCTTCCTTGCTTTTAGGGTAATTACTGGTTTGTTAGTGCAAGCACTGTTATTAAGCCTTTAATGGGCTCCCGATTAGCCAGTCTAAACTATTAGAAGGTTATTTAAGTGTTAGCAGGTCAGACCTAGTATTATGTGTGTATTTAGAGTTATTTATCGTCGCTAAGGAAAGACCGTATGAGTGACGCCTACAGAAGAATGTTAGTCAATTTAGGTTTTTGGAGGATGGTGTGAGATACAGAGGAATCTTTAATTCCTGAAAGTCTTTGTATTTTTTCTTTTAGTGCCTCTGTTTAAAGTTCTATCCGAAAGATATAGGTAATTTAGTTACAAACACTTTTAAGGCGGCTTATTATGGAGAACACAACATCTAATTTATATTGCTGTAGTCAGTGCATTAAGGTGGAGGGTCATATAGTTCGGATAATCAAAATATAGGATGCAGCAGTCGTGGGAATACAAAATATTGAAGGATTGAGCTTAACCAATAGAATGCGTGCAGACAATTGAAGGATTACATATGATCAAAGACTGAAGCATTTTTGTACATAAATAACATTGACATGGCTGCTGCAGCGTTTGTATCAATGTAGTTTTGGTTCAAAATTCCAAACTGCAAACATATAAACATCCAGAAGCCAATAACACAATACAATTACAATTACTTATGAAAACTCTTATGCTGAAGTAAGTTTCTGTGTAATGAAACTGAAGTAATTTTAATTGTAACCTAGTTCAAATATTGTCGTAAAAACTTTTGATTATAAATAATAGTAAGGAATTTAGATAAATACACCTTAAACGTTTCTATTTCGAGCTGACACATGCCGATAGATAGGGCTGATATGCCACATAGGGTAAATATCTGATTATTTTCATTTATATTTAGCGTTGTTACAATGTATCTTCGGTATTTCCTTAACTTTATTTTATTGTGTTAAAGGTACTTGCAGTACTTTGATTATCAATTCTTATCCAAAATCGTAATGTATAAATTTCGTTGAGCATGAAAAGTTTTTCGTCGTCAGTTGAAAAATCTGGCTTTTAAAATTATTTTTGACTAAGTTAATTTGTTTCGTTTCCTCTTCCGCTAAATCCTTTTCAAGTCAAGGTCAAGAACATGGTTACTAAACCCATTTTTTTCAACACCGCTTGCTCAAGTTTAATACACTTAAAATCTGTTTATCTACGCCGTTTAAATTTTTTTGTAGAGATTTCTTGTTTTAGCTGTGTCAGCATTCTAAAATATTTTGACGTTATTATATGATAACCAGATCGTTTTATATTCAGATGCGCACGTGACTTCAGTATAGTTTTCTCGTGGCTGTCAGTCAAGCCCCATTTGTTTTGCATGTCAAGTGTTTGTCAGTAATAAAAGCTTGTTTAGGCCACCCGTTGTTGTAAATTTGATTTAAATGAAACAGATCTGTATTTACGCAGAAAAGATGTGACATTATGATCGGTCCACACGCTACCTACAGAATACCTGCAGACTTGTGGAAATATAAATGACACAAACCTTTTTTAACCTTATTTAATAAGATGTCATTAAAGACATGCACGTGCTACTTCTGTTTATCCAAAGCTGCGAAAAAAGTATTCTCCAAAATAAAATGGATTGCATTTGAAAGTAATGTCGGCAATAGAAAACTGTGAAACATCGAATTGATCCTTAAAAAAGATGTCCGAATAGTGGGATTGTCTTAATTCTGAAAATAAAAAAAAAAAAACATTTGTGACATACTGTGGTATTATCAAATTTCGCGCGGCTTTAAATTTCGCATATTTCGCGCTTTGATAAATATGCGAATTTTAATCCAAGCGAAATGAATTCGTGTAACAACGTTTCATAATATAATAATACCATTGCGCGAATTTGAACCTGCTCGAAAAATTCATTGACGACGAATGCGCTAAAAATCGTCCACGCGAAATTTTAAGTGATACCACGGTAGACACATGTAGAGAAATAGCCGAGCAAAGTTTTCCATGAATGGTTGGGTTTAATGGATGAAAATAGTATAAAATTGTAAAATAGGGAACTGAATGAGTGGTCATGTAGTCAGAGAGGTCTTAATTTCAGGAAGGTCCTTATATTATTATTGTTGGTTCAATGTTATATTTGAGTTGTGCACCTTTTTCTGACAAAGTATCTGAAGCCAACACAAGTGTTCAACTAAAAACATTCTGGTTAAAAATCAACACCATCAGGACCCCGCGGACCTTTTAACGGCAGTTGTGTTCGATAAAATGAAGTTTTTTAAAACATTTATTTCTTAGAAAATTAGGGAAAAAATGTCCATTTAAATAAGAGGTTATCGGCCGATATCTAGGGTTTATCGGGTGGTACATGTAACCCTAGTTATTGTCAATAACTATGGTTATCGGATCGATATCTATAGTTATTGGTCGATGACCATGGAAATTTAGATTTATTGTGCAAACCGCTTGCCATAAGAGGTCTTCAAATATTCGTAAAGCATGCGTTGCTTAAAACGGCCTGAATAGAAACTGTTGTTTTCTTCAACTAGATACCGACTTAAATGACCTATAACGCCAATAGTCTCTAGATTTAGATCTTCCAGTATATTCAGTTAGTGCTGTACTCAAGTATAAAGCCCTTTGAAGGCCGTTGAGCAAAATACTTATTTTGGGGCTCGTCACGGGAAAGGTACCTTCGGAAGGTTGACGTCAATCCTTGAAATGACATCATAAAGTTGAGCAGACGACATTGGTTATTATGCTCTTCGCGTTAAAAATATTATTTTATTGCCAAAATATGTAAGAAAAGCACTTGTTAGTTATGAGAAATTTATAGATAGTTGTAAGTTCTATCTAAATATAGGAACAACTAAACTGTCACAAAATGACCAAAGGTACCTTTTCCCGTGGCGCGCCCCAATACTTTCTCAAGACAAAGAAGTCAAAGATTGTCTTATGTTCTTATAAGAAACTGTAGTACAGAAATATCCCCATTCCTATTTTCATACTACCATGATTTGATGTTTACATTAGGTTACACACGCAAAAAAATCTTTAGGTTTGTTGTTTTTAACTGAATTTTCTTTCGAAAATCCTGGTTATAGGATTGATTTAATTCTTTGGTCTAAAAAGTAATAAAGTTGTTTTTATTTAAGCAGGCGATTGGTTTCATCGTCAATCATGTATTATGTTTCACGCATGAAGGTTTTGCCCCAGAATAGGTATCTTAGTTAGTAAATTTAGCTCATAGGGACTGAATGTCGTATCCATCGTTACTAACTGGTCAGCTAGACTCTTACATTCGTGTCCGGGCTACATGTACGTATTAAGTTTTAACAATTAAACTTAAGGGCCCTTAAACTTAGCAGGTCAGTGACAATGACACGAGCGTAGATTTAAATTCTTTTTTCGTCACTACAAAGAGACTATGCCTCAAGTTGTCGTGTCCGTACTTAAAAATAAATACACAATTAACATTGAGTTTCCTTTAATGCGTTGTAATATTAAAACATAAGTTTTAAAAAGTCATAAATTGCAATGCATTCAGTTACGGATTTTACATTTGAAATTATGCATTTTGCATTTAAAATTATGCATTTTACGTTTATAAACATAAAGTTGTTTATAAGCTGTCACCTGATTTTTCATACATGGAGAAAACGCCCGATGTCTCCGGCGATATGACAGTTCCAGATATTTCCAAGATACAAAAAATCTGTTTCCTTATTTTCAGAAAGTACAGACTATCAAAATGTCAAAAGCTTTTGCCAAACCATCCATTATGGAACGGATTATTTCCATCAATACTGAGATTGTCTTCCATTCCGGCAATCAACTATGAGACATCGGTAGTGATGAATGAAATTTAGGAGTTATAAAAAATATCTGTTTTCACTGGCATTTAACCCGCTATCTCTTAAGAGCAATTATCGGTCAGTCGGATATCTGTTGCTAAAATGTTTGTGCAAGGCTCTAACAATTGTCGAGCTTTAAAAAAGTCTCCCCGTACATATAGTCAGTACTGTTATCAGTAAAATAACCTTTTACCGATGTCGTGCAGTGATAATAACGTATATCAGAGCTATGCGAACAACCTTTTGGGAGGTTGTCCCTGTAAGTTCATTTTGTTGCGTCGTTGGATTGCAGGGATAGGCGCTGTCACCGTGACGGTGCGGGTTCGCTCCCAGATATAAGCAATATCATTTCTTACTAAAATAATTGAAGGACCACAAAAATGATAAGTATATTTAGAATGGTATGTTATTCTGAAAAATACGTTAACATTCCAAGCAGATTGTAAATTAAAAACATTAATGTACGAGGTTCGAAATTGTTATCCTCTTCTGATCCTAAACTCATGAAAAGAATATATTTTAAAGATCACAAAAAACTTACCTTTCATTTAGATGTATTGCGGCCACAAAAGGATAAATCTTTCCATACCATATAACTGTCGGGAATAATTGCGCATGACTAAATTTAATCTACTGTATCGTCTTGTTTCATTGTTTAATTTATGCTTTACATACCTTGTACTATATTATTATGTTATTAATCAAGTGAATTCATATAGGCGTTGTTATTGGGCCAAGGGTAGTCATATTGGCCCGAGGCCGTATGCCGAGGGCTAATATGACTGCCCGAGGCCCAATAACAATGCCAATATGAATTCACTTGTTTAATGACAATTTTATTAATTAACAAAATATCCATGGTTCGCGACTTAAAAATTACTAATTTACCGGTCTGAAGAGATGATGTGTCAGCTCTGATTCAAATGTTCAGTCTTCAATCTACGCTATTGACCTTGCTGGTATAAGCTACCAAGGAGATGCCTATATGAAGGTTGTTTTGTACACACTGTGGCAGCCAAGTCTCTTGTTCATCCAGTCTGAATTTCGTTTTTATCCCGATATATCCAAATTAAGTTTACTTTCTTGCACATTCCATCCACGGCTTCCACACGTAAATACTGAATTCAACATGTCTGTAAGCTATCCAAACTAAGTTTTGATCCTTTTTGCAAAGTTACGCTCAATAAACTTGCTCAAATGAAGAGTAATCCCATTAAATTCACTGTCTTTTTTAGTTTCAGGAATTCTTGCTGCAGACATCCGCGTTGTTGTTGTACTAGTGAGTTAGATAAACTCAAAGATTTTTATTAAGAAAGAAATCACCAAAAGCGTCAATATAGACTTATCCTCTGCCGCTTTGCTTAAATGCACCTCGTGTCCAAAGTCACACTATCTATTATCATTTTTATCCATAAAAAATCGACTAAGAAATTCCAAAATGGCGGCATTTTTATTTTTAAAAGGAAGTGATTCGATTCATATTAGACCAGTTCATTATCCAATCAGAATCATGCGATCTCATATTGGCTCAATAAAACCCGTAATGGCCCAGGTTATCTCGTATTGGCCCATTTGAGATTTCATATGAATTGGATGTAAACCATTTAAAGTGGACTGCATTGTAAATATTGTGTCAATATTATTTAAGTTAATTAATAATTGTCTATGTATGTATCAAATATATGTATTGTTGTATAATGTTATGCTATGTACATGATGATTGTTTGTAACACTGTTTAGGAAAGTAAAACCTATAATTCCTTTAACCTGCCCGAGAGAAAAAGAAAAAAGGGGGTTTTCTTCTCGTTTTCTTTTCGCTTTTGAAAAAAAAATCACTTATTTTGGAACATATTTTTCCGGTATACCGGTGGGGAATGATAGGGTCTGGCGGGTCACCGAAACTATACCCTCGCAGAGCTGGTTGTGTTAAATTTGACTCCTCTAAACGAAATATATGTTCGAAAAACCTTTGTCTCACTGAAAGAAAGTCGAAATTCATCGATCTCTTTTCTTTGTTATATAACACAATAATTATGTTGGTCATCGTTGACAGTTCATTTGTTAGAAAACAGAGGAAGATGAAAATTACAACAGACAAGAGTGGGCCTCATTATGAGATAGAATTCATATTGTATCGTGTTCATCGGCATATAAACAAAACATTTGTGTTGTTTAAAGTAAGCGTGAAGCCCTTCGAGCTTCATCCTTTATACAACACAAATGTTTTACATACTCTAATGAACTTAGTTATGCCTTATATCAATCTGCCGTGACAAACTATTTACAACATGTACATTATTTGCAGCCCGGACAGGTCCATTTTTTACGAATGATTGAGCAAACTACTATATTCTGCACACAGAGATGACTAGAATAAAGTCTCATGACTTAACAGCCGTATAGGCCTATTGGTTTGATTATTATTAAGAAATTTAGCCAAAAAATCTGCGACCTTCTTACCGTACCTCACAAAACATTCTACATAGACACCGTTTATGCCGGTTCAAAACGTTGCATATGCCGTGATCGCAGCGTAGTCCCGTGATCGCAGCGTAGTGCCGTGATCGCAGCGTAGTGCCGTGATCGCAGCGTAGTGCCGTTCGCGAAGCGTACATGTACCAGGTCAGCCAGGGTGATTTACTGGAGATGATGAGAACTTTGGTTGATGCTTGGACAAGGTCGCGTTGTCAAAATCTTGAATCAAACGGTTTCCCTGCAAAGTACATTCAATTATTTTCATCGGAAGTAATGACACGTTGTTTTATGTACATGTAATTGCGTATGTTCTTTCATGAGTGTAGATCTAATTAATATTATTTCTTTCTCTGACTGTCCGTTGAATTTCTACATGTAACTCTTTTATATGACAGGGTTCAGTGTTTGATTGTCCCTCATGCATGCCCAATAATTACATTTAACAATCTATATCTTATTACTTTTAAAACAAAGTTTAACCCTTTAGTATGTTCATGCTAACAAGAATAACGTCTAAGAATCAAACCGCTATGAAATAAATATCGGAGTACAAAGCTCTGACCGGCATAGACCAATAAAGTTGAGTGATTTATTTTGCAAAGTGTATTCGAATCTTGAACTGATTTATTCGAATATAAATCAGAAGAGGTTTTTACCACTTCCGATTCTTATACCTTCTGTAGATTAATGAGATAAAGGGATTGTATAGCAAGAAATTAAGATCTGCAATTCATCATATAAATTCCATTTCATACAATGAACAGAACAATAAAATCCTTTTTCAATAGCATTAAGTTTAATATCTCCTCAATATCCATTGATGACAGATGTTTTTGCTGAACCTGATTTCTCCGAATCAATAAAATGGAACGTAATGTAATTATGGCCGTGAGAACTATTATTCGTGATTACTACAAGAGATGGATTTTGCATTAAAGGTTCTTTCACACAGATTGGACGGAATCGACGGGGAAATAAAAGATGATCTGAAATTAACAGATTTCTTTCGTCATGTATCTGTAAACGATATCCATATATCACTGAAACGAATGGCATATCACCGAACCAACTTAAAAATAGATTTAACCCATTTCAAACCACACAACTATGCAAATAAAATATTTCAAACAAATTTAATGAACTGCTTAATTTTTAAACTTTATTTTTTTCCCCAACTTGACGTTAAAAGTTGTTTTATTAAATTTTAACAAATAGAGATACTTTATAGTATTGAGTTATGTGGTAACAATTTGGGGTGCTTATATTTTAATCGATATATCGATTATTGTCGAGAGAAAAAAAATGTCCGTAAAAAGAAATTGAACAATTTTATAATACAGCATTAATGAACTGTACTACATGAGACTTGACTTTAAGTGAAAACAGTGATTTTGACATGAATTACATAAATCACAGACTTGGTTATCGCAGGTTTGATATGGACTAAAAAGCAATTAACTTTATCTTCGTCCTACCATGTTAAAATTCGGACTGAAGTATGGTGTAAATCAATAGTATGAAAAAAATAAGATTAAATAGATCAATTTGCAACAGAAGAGCAGCCAGGGTCTATTGATTGACCCTGGAGCACATAACAGAATATGAATAAGGGGCATTTACAGGGACCATGAAATGCGTATTGTACTATACTTAAGGACTTTGAAAACGCACCCTTGGGATAAGTGTATTTTAACTTGGAAAAGGCCTTTGAAATGAAATGTTTCACATACCTTTGTAAAGTACAATTCATTGCCGTCAGTTTGATAGTAAAATATTTAAGATTGGTCTATTTATACAAAAGATATTGCGAGTTAAAGACAGTAACCCTAAAATCAAAAGTAACACTTCACGCCTATAGAGCTTGCATTACAATTAAAGGCATATCATTGAAAACGAACGCTTGTATTGGCTAAAGTGTTACTTTTGATTTCAGGGTTACTGTCTTGAACACGCGATATTTTTATTATCAATGAACCAATTTTAAATATTTTGGTATCAAAATGACGGCAATGAGTTGTACTTTACACAGCTATATAATATGTTTGATATAAAAGGGCGTCTTCAATGTTTATATACACTTATCCCAAGGGTGCGTTTTCAAAGTCCTTAAGTATATATTACTAAGCCTTGTTGATGTATTGACTTTGCGGTTTATAGTTTCTGACAACGTATCGACGAAGGATTCTGGTATTGATTGTGGGAGGAAAAATGGATTTATCAATATGGGCCAGTCGCGCAGCTACTATTAGGCCCTGTAGGCCCGGGCATTCAAGTTGAACAAGAAAATGACATTTTCAAAAGTACCAAAATACAATAAAACAGGGGGTGGGGGCGATGGTAGCGAGTTCAAGGCCTTGGTCGAATCAAGTGCTTATGCTTGATAAACTGTTCTCAGTAAAGTTTCGATCAAATCAAATTCATAGTTAAAATTTTTTGTTTTGATAATTGTCTTTGAAAATACGTTGGAACGCGCATGTTGCTATTTTTAATCTCCACTTTTTCTCAGAACCTCTTACCAAGGGATGGGCCTACAACATGAAAATAGCTGGCTTCGCCCCTGTGGGCATCACTTCACATTTGCTTCTCGTAAATAAGTCACTGTATCAGTTATCATGTTTAAGGAACAAACAGCAACTCTACACACTTAATAATAATAATAATAATAATAATAATAATAATAATAATAATAATAAACATTCTTTATTTTCAGATGGTAGACTCTAAAGTTTTGTACATAGTAAAACAACAAATGTACAAATCTTATTTTCAAGAGGCCATCATTAACTATATATAATAACTACACACAATTAAAATAAAATAAAATAAAAAAATAACAATACAAAATCACACATGTTACATGTAACTGGGCAATATTCTGAGAAGTCAAAATAATATAATGTTAAACATTATAATACAAATACGCGGGATTTCCCCAACCTACCTACTTTCACTTTGCAATTAACTGATCATCCATTTTCTGTCTGAATTTCTTATTTTATGTCTCAATACTTCTGTTACAAAACTTTACCGTCTACATCCCTTCGCTGACAAAGAGCATGGAAGAATTTAAATTGCACGATAGTAATCATTTAAAAACCACATAATTTGAAAAAGCTTAAAGTTTTAAATACCATTACATTATTTTGAGTTTTATAATCTGTCTTTTTAGACAAATTGCTTAACGACCATTTTAACTCTACATGATTCTATGTGCGATGTTTTGGTAAAAAGATTCCAATTACTAATTGTGACTATAAGGAAACAAGAATAATTGTGTAAGACATAACAGTGCTGTTAATAAACCATATAGTGCTTTGGAGGCCGTAAAGCACGATATATATTGGTGTAAATATTGAATTGCGCTTTTCCCGGGCCTAGGCGGCTTGAATACTAGTATGCATTTCTATTACTGCTTATGAACAGGCTCAATCAAACCGAGCCTGCAATATTTTTATATGTGTCGTGTTGGCTTTCAAAGTTGTTGTTTTTTTTTATCTAGATCTATTTGTATTAAACATTTAAGAAAAATTTAGACCAACTTTATGATAAAATGTCCTCTATCTGCCATTGTTTTCTTTCAATATGTGACAAGGCCGCTTTAAATGCCAGAGCTAAGTTCAATTATAAAATGCATGTTCGAACAGAGAGTTTTATACGTTATATGAGACATTACAGAGATCTGCTTAATACCATTTATGTGGGCTTGTATTCAGTTTTTACGATATATCGAGCTCGTGGAATGGCACATGTGAAATGAGGATGCATTGACGATGATTCAGGTTGACATCGGTGAGTATTACACCGTTTTTCGTTGTTTTTACATGTAGTAAGTTTTAAATTTCTAGCTCGTATTAAAAGCTAAAATTAATTTCTAACATGTGATACAAGCAGTTGTTGCCAATGACCTAATGGTCTCGTGACTACTTTTTAACTGTCACGTGACAATTGTGAATTCTATTCATTTCCTTCTTGCTGCATTGTTTAAAATGTGTACGGTGAATATTTGAGATTACTATTACTATGTACGTTTCGAGCGACCTCAATATCGTTGTCACAATACTAAGTCTAGTAATATAAAAGGATTTAGTTTTAAAATAAGTTGATTATCACCTCATTATATGCAACTTATAACAAACGTAAGTTTGGCAATACTTGAACCTTATCAAGTTGTTGCTCTATCTGGACAGGCCTGGAATATTCCATGTTATATATTAGCTATGATTTCAAATCAATAATGATTCTTGCGAAACCAAAAAAAAAAAACACAAAAAATACTCGGCCTGATCAAGTTCATTCATTGCACGAAATTTCAATCGGCAAACTTCGGCTTTCTCCGCTACATTACGAGAAGCATCGACTAAATTTATTCGTCAACATTGTTTCCGTTTTCTACGACTGAATGAAAAGTGCGTGTTTTTCATTGTCAGTGTCCGAAACCCATCGGAAAGCTATATATAAGCATATAAATTCAAAATATATAAGTTGATGGATAGTGTAATTAATGTTGGATTTCCTTCTTTGTAAAGGCGCCATCATGTCAGAAAATATTTGACTGTTTACATACAAAGACGAATTGTACCCGAAATTTTCGATTTTATACATCATACCACCCTAACAACGGGTTCATAAAAGTCTTTATTCACGCCAAACTTAATGGATTCCTTAATCCAAATGCACCATTTAAAACAGTTAGTCTTAATAAGAGGAAAAATTGTACAAAAGCCACAAAGTTCTAAACGAAGTTTTATTCCTGCGGCGACCCAGTTCTAAATTAAATATAAAATGATTGGAGTACCCCGCACACCCAAACCGAAAGAAATGGGGCGCGCCACAGGAAAAGGTACCTTCGGTCATTTTTATTGTTATTGTAGTTTTTACTAAATTTAAAAGAACTTACAACTATAAACCAATTTCTTAGAATAAAATGTAATTTGCTACACATTTCGACAATAAAATGGTATTTTAACCGCGAAATGCATAATAAAAAATGTCATCTGCTCAAATTTATGACGTCATTTCAAGATTGACGTCAACTGTTCGAAGGTACCTTTTCCCGTGACGCTCCCAAAATATGCCCAACTGTGAGTTCGATTTAGCTGATAATGTAAATAGTCGCTTAAAATTGTTTTAAATCCCTAAGATAGTAGTCTTAGAATTTTGGTAGAATTTACAAAACGTCTTGAGTAAAAACCTAATTATTGCGACTTAAACTAAACTTTAACTACATGAGCTTTCACTTGAACACTTGTGTCGCATTCTGGTACTCAGTCAGAATAAAAACTCCAAGTACAAAAGGGGCAGCATTCCATCAAATCTGGCCATGACCTAAAGAATTTGACATCATCATGGTCGTGTTGTCATAAGCAATACAATTTGAAAGTTTGATGAGGATATATTAAGAAAGGGGTAGATTCACGAAGGCTCAAAATTGGCCTAAAATTATCTCAAAGTTTCAAATTGAATTTACATCACTGAAAGTGTGCTTTTTATAATCTATAATGGTTGTTTTCTTGAAAAGATAAACAGTGAATATGAACCCATAAACCAAAATAAAAAAATTAAGTATGTCATATATGTCTGAAATTTTAAAATGTTTGCCAAAATGCAATTTTTTGTTAAATTTTCATCATATTTTGGTGATTTTCATATTGGGCACAGGCTTCGACCAAACAAATTTAAAGAATTTTCTTTGTATAAATGTGTGCTGAATTCATGGTAAAAATTTGATTTTGGTCGAGATGTGTGCCCTTATCGAAATCCTCTAAAATCTGTTGTGAAAATGGACAAAAATATGAATTTTTGCACATTTTCCTCATTTTTAGCAATTTTGATGGCGCCTTGTCAAACACCTTTAGCAGTAATCAATATAAAATTTTAAGATATGAAAAGTATAACTATTTATGTATTCAATTGCATTAAAATTTAAGATATCTAACAAAATTAAATTTTTTTACATATTTTAGGCCAATATTAGGCCTTCGTGAACCTACTCCTTTCAAAGTTATAGCCAACATTAAGTTTTCGTGACGTACGGACTGACAAACGGAAACAGTGATACCTATGTATCGCCATTGAAATGGCGAGACTTTAAGATTCATCTTATATAAAGTTTCAATATAATCGGTATTTCCTTCTTGCTAATAAGACTAGTGTAGAATGAAAATCTACAAGGTCATCGACAGTTACTTGTCGCGCTGATTTATTGACTGGTCAACAGTACCGGGATCAGATGTTCCCTTGCAAGCACTAAATAACGGATATGCTTCCTTGCTTAGTTTATAACGACTCTACACAAAATGTCAGGAAGAAGAATTTGCGACTTCTTATGTCTTATATGTAGTGGTTCCTTCTCAGTCTGATAAATTAATTGTTTGTGAACTCTATTATATTTAATAACATTATTTCCATTCTATTCTATTATTCTATTCTTATTCATTCTATTCTATTCGGATCTATTATATTCTTTTCTAATATATTCTATTCTTTTCTAATATATTTTATTTTATTATACATTGTATTCTAGTCTTGTCTAGTCTAGTATAGTCTAGTCTGTTCTGTTCTTTCCTGTTTCTGTTCTGTTCCTGTTCTGTTCTGTTCTGTTCCTGTTCTGTTCTGTTCTGTTCTGCTCTCTTCTGTTCTGTTCTATTCTATTCTATTCTATTCTATTCTATGTGTTTACAGTTTTAACATTTCGGTGTCCCAGAGTCCAATTCTTCTTATCAGGCTTCCTTTAAAAAAATATGTAGCGCAATGTTTTCCAAATAAGGCAGCACCTATAGATTTCAGATTTGCAGAACTGAAACGGTTGTGAGGCTTTCTTCGAGTGCAGGCATGAACATATGTTACAACATTCAAATTGTGTATAGCATTTTCGAGGAACGTTTCATTGTGACAATCAAAATCATCAAAATATTAACATACTATATATTCATACGCGCTCTGTTTATTCAAATTTAAAGAAGAAACCGGTCGATATTCTTGACAAAATGAAGCGATGCATGTCGTGGCATAACGGAGATAACCGAAGTTCGGCGATTGATCCCCGGTTGCAAGACCGTGTTCCTCATTGTAGTAAAATAAATGGAAAATCTTGATCATAATAGTATATTATATTTTATGGGGGATAAACGATCTTGCATACCATATCCTTTTTTCTAGTGTATTTACACAATTATCTTACGTCACCCGTGAAAAAAGAGAATCTCGCAGTGACGTAGTTGCAAATTGCAACAATTACAATAAAATTCCTACGCGAGTATAAAAAATAGTTCCGAACAATAAATTAAAGAAAAATGGCAAATGGATATTTGGCATCATTAACAGACCCTTATGGTATGCAAGAAAACATATCTATCACATATTCTCGGTTTGAACGGTAAAATCCGGCCCCAGGGAACTGATTTAAGGCGGTAATGAGGCTCCGAGTTAACGCTCAAAATAAGTTCTTTCAGGCCGGATTTCTCCATCCATGAAAGATAATTATAACCTTTCACCAGACATAACAATTCAAGAAATGAACGGTTGACATACACTATTTATTATTACATGTTCTTTAACTAACTATTACGGCTGACGAGTAATTCATTATTAAACGGAAGCACCATTTTCTCCATTAATATGCAATCCCCCAGTACACGCCAGGGACAATCATATGCAGTTTAGTCCGCGGCGTATTCGTTTTTAAGTTAATTGTCTGCACTTACGGCCAAATAATTACCCAGGTCCAGCTGACACGCAGATGGACGCTAACTAATTAGTTGAATATATTATTAATGCAATTTCACACTTTGCCATACAAGCGAATGAATTAAATAAGATCCTGGGGCAAGCACATAAGTCCTTCTAATCAGAGCTTCAATAGATTATTGATTTCCGCCACTATGCTTTTTTTCTTATGCCATTTGTTTACATACTTTGTCCACAAGTATGGCGCTGTGAGAAAAAAAAACAAATTACTTAGGAGAAAGTGGAATCGGATTTACAAAAGAATTTGTTTTCGGTGTTTCCGATTTTTTTAAATTCTTGCTTAAAATAAATAATGTTTTGGAAATAAGACGTGTTCAGTGGTCGCAACCATGCACGTTGAATGGGGTATACACAAACTTTTAAGGTGTTTTTCTTAAAAGGTTGGATTAATTTAAAAATATACCATATCATTACCACAACTTTACAGAATAATTTGTTGCATATGTTAAAAAATTCACACGACTCCAAAAATGAACGCACGTGAATTCTTAGGTAAAAGCATTTGCATCTATTCACAATACTGCAGATCATACATGTACAAACAAAAGTAACATGTGCAAAAGCTGCAAAACTCAATTGTGTTGATCTTTTGAACTGTGGTATATGTAAAGTATTATTCCTAACAATGTCAATAATGATTTAATTCGATTTTTATTTTGAAAAGAACACAACTTTTTATGAAAAATTGTGTTAAAGTTTGAGCAGAACCCCACCCAAGAAACATGTTTGTCTCCCCTTAAATATCGTTATTATGTAAACGCTGAAACGTTTAGAAATCAATGCCCTTTTTTCACATAAAACATTACACACCACACGTCAGTTAACTCTCTTATATATTTCGTTTCTGTCAAGCCGGTCCAAAGAGTTTTACAATTTTATTTAAGCGTATCTGTTTTGTACGAACTCCATCCCGGGGCACAGCTTCGTTATACGTTGGAAAAGAAATATAATTTCTTTCTTTAGATCGATGTTGTCTGCCAAAGAAAATGCTAGTGGAGGCAAATAACCAGTCTCTGTATGATGATGGCGTTAAGAGGCACATCACCAGTCTGTAGACGGCATGTCGTCTGCTTGGAGTAAACGCTGAAACTGATGTAGTCTAATGTAAGTGTTTAAGCTTTTATTAATATGCTTAATATGCTATAAATCATTATAATAAACATGAAGTTTTTTACGTGTATCATGATCAACAACACTGGTCAACCGAAAAAATGAAACGTTGTTCAATATTTTTGCTTTACATAGACTATGATTTTGTTTCAATAATCCGTATTAAAATATTATGAGCCTTGTGAAAATATTTTTTCGCAAAGCTGACGTCATTCCTAGAAATGACGTTAAGAAGTTTAGCATACACGGAATATTAAATTTGATGCATTTTGCGTAAAATGTATAATTATGTCAACATTTGTAACAAAATAATAATTATGAAATATTTGAAAGAAAATCAAATATAAAGTGGGGTTTTTTTTCTTAAAAAAGCGAAGATTGAAAATGCTAAAAATATCACCGAAGACAACTCTTTTCCCATAACGAGGCTTAAGTATACATATTTCTACATATGACGACGGTTGTACGCAAGACTCTCGTAAATACGATGCAGTGAAATGCAATAAAGGCATGTTACGACTGTCTTGCATGCAATCATTATCATTCAGTTTCAACGGTCTTTATTTTGTTTAAGAATGCAATTTAAAGAAACGCAGCGAATAAAAAACAACAACAAATTAAGTGCGTTTTCAGGAGAGAAAAAAAAACAGTTACACTTTGCATGGAATTAACTCAAAATGCTTTATCTTCATTGTTTCGGGTGACATTTAAATTTAACATTCGTGTTTATTGCCTTTACTCACGCCACCATTACGTGTAAACTGGTCATTTGTATGCAGAAACTCACGGATTGCGTCGTAATAAAGTTAACATCCTATTAACATTCGAAAAGCTGCTGACCACCCCAGACTTCCGCTGGCTGGCAAACGTCTTCGTGAGTCTGATTATCTATTTACAGAAGTTCTATAAATTTTATCATCCTAGTCGCCAAATTATGCAAATATCACACACCGAATTTAGGGAATAAAAAGATGACATGCTAATATCGAATTCCAAACGTTTCTACACTACGATCTTGAGAAGTTTCGGTAGACGCTTGAATAATTTGGCACAAGACGAGAGCATGGTAATTTTGCGAGTATTGGGTCTTGGAGATATTTGATTGGTTAGAAAAGTCGGAATATTTGGAACGGAGGTCAGTGTTTTAGGCATAATGCGGAAAACTGCGCCCCGGGATGGTACCGACGAGAATTCGACCATTTTCGGAAGGATATCAAAGAGATGTTGATATTTAAGAAGCACTTATAAAAATGTTTAATAGTTTATAAAGAGAAATAAAAAAGGTGTTTCTTTTTAATTGAACATTAGTTTAAATATCTAACGTCTGAAATTTGATGCGACAATTTTTGACATTTAGGGAGCAACGAATGGGAAGTAAATCAACTTGGAGAGAAAAAAATCTACAAAAATGAAAAATTGAAAGGTAAAATATTTCTTTAAATGTTTGTTGTTTTTGTGTATGTTTGATAGCTTACCTTATCTGTGTGGACAAAAATATACCTCGTAATTTACGATTTTATATTCCAAGTTTATTCATGATTTTTTCTTCTGTTTTTGCGTTTATTTTGTTTGATCGGTTCTTTAACCAACCTAAAAGCCTGACTTTATTTTTATCACTTCTAAATAAGCCAAATATAATGGCTCCTCGGTGAAAACTTCAAAAGTAAATTATTTATTTTGCTAGATTGCTTTAAACCGGCGACCTTAGCGAATCTTGACATCCGGGTCTGTTTGTTGGAAGCCGAAAATGTCTGCTTTCCCGGCAATAGCCCTATAAATGAATACTATCGAGAAGGAGAAACTTTAAAGAAAGGCACGTGTATAAACAAAATATTTTTAGATTGTTTTTGCCTCTAATATCTCTTTTTCGAATTTAAAGGGAATCGCCAAAATTAAGAGCGTCGAATCACCCCGAAGAATGAACTTTTTTCTTCGTAACATAAGAAAAAATCTCCCGTATTTAAAATCAACTCACTGTCAAATTTTTGGGGATATCATAAATCAAAAATACACAATTTTAGATGTTTTAAATGATTTTTAAAACTTAACAGAGTTGTTATTTTACAAAAAAAATGCAACTGCTTAGTGAGCAAAAATAATTTCTTCATTTCGCATATTCTGACTGCTGTATGTTTAGGAAGAAAGTGCAATTTATGACTTAAAACTCTTATTGTAGTAAATAAAATTTTGCGTGCGTAAAAGAGACTCCACATATGTTCATTTGCCATAGGCACTGGATTATGCGCATCTGTTACTTCTAATGTATTAATATGATCATTTTAAATAATTTACATACGCCAATAATTGCAAGTACAAATAACTTGTCGGCATGTAAAGACTTTAACGGATTTTACATGCCGACAAGTTATTTGTACTTGAAATTATTGGCGTATGTAAATTATTTAAAATGATAAAATAAATACATTAGAAGTTTTATAATAACTTTATAGATAAAGTTTTATTTTTGTCAATTTTATGAAATCAAATGTAATATTAATTTTACATCAAGAAACTAAATGTATATATTATTTAAACATCAATGAACTTAATTTAAATGAAATGTTAGCCAACTCAATTAGAAAACTGTTGAACGAAAAAATATCATTTAAAAAGTAAATTTTCATTTTAATAAATAATTTAAATTATTCAACGTGCCTTTTAAATAAAAAAATAATTAACCGATCTTCCGATGATTTGTCTCCATTTAAAGAAAAAACGATCATGTAATTACTGAATTAATCATTTGAATTTTCAAAGAAAATGTAAGTTAAGATGTTAGCTATTCCTCGCAAAGAACAAAAGACGATGAAATACTTCCTTTATCGATCTCCTCATTACAAATGATTGACTACATTACGGCAAAGCCATCCATTCATCTATAATGCAAGTCGCCCATATGGCCACGGATTTTCGCATTCCCTTTAAACATCACGTCACATAATTCTGCCAGATGTTAAAAGCGCAGACGACAAAGTCATCTAAGGGCGCGTGCAGGTCACGTGGCATCCGATTTCTAACTCCATTGTGAAGAGTTGGGTACCGTTAATATTGGTGATCATATCAAAGCGTTGGGGCGACTTGGATCGATATTCATCACAAATTAACTTTTCATTTCGCCACAATATTTCGGATATCTTGTCAGAATCTAAAAGCATTTTTATGACCTTGTTTAAGGGTTCATTCACGACACATTCTCCCAACACGATACATAATTTATTTGCGCTCTATGATCTGAGCGCGAATAATTTATTGGGAGCGCATCGATAGACAATTCTTCTGCAATTGCATTGCGCATAATTTGCATAATGACAGTCTTAATTCCAGAAGCTTCTAATAAATATAACAATATTAAAAAACGATACAATTATTTGATATAATGAAACGCAGACAATATTCTTAATTACACCGACGGAACGGGATATAGGTCCGTAGATAAACACAAAAAATAATACGTCGGCATTTCAAATATTCGTAAAGGAGCTTGATTTAAAAATAAACACCTTTTCAATCAATACCAACGGTTCGTGAACGTTTTCGTTAAACTACAAACTGATTAAAGTATGGATTTTGATAAAGATCTTATAAAATAATTTAAATAATTAAATATGCATGGACCTCACTAGTGTATAAAATGCATACTGATCAGTATCATTAAGTCTTCTATTAGGGTTTGAACATTCAATAAAGAAATATCGAGACCTGCATTTGATTATAATTGCATTTTTATATATTAATCACTTAGGACATATGTGAATTTACAGAAACTCTGAACAAACGCAGAAAGTCGCGCATATATTCTCTTTTAAGGCAGTGGCATACGCCCGCCCGGCTCCACCCCACTACGGAAACACTTTTTCTTCGAATAAAATGATTTTTCCACCCATTCTTAATTAGGTCCGGTATTCAACGTGCATTCTTAGTATATTTATATTTATATTATATTCAAAAACCAGACATTGAATTGAGTTTCTTTAAAACTTTAAAGCTATTTCGCTATACTTAAATATGCCGGTTGACGGTTGTTTTAACTCAGTATTTTATTACACATGGTTCTTTTGACACAGTATTTTTTAACAGAATAGAGTACACAGAGTATGCAGTATTCTTCCACCACAAACAGGTCTGGATAGGTATTATTTTCCCCATGAAAATTGAGTATTGCTGGACCAAAAGGGGGTTCGAGCGACCCCACCGAACACCCGCTGTTTCCGCCATTGATTAATTATCACTTGATGCCCCTAAATTATTACTGACACGAACACAAATATTTCTGTTTAACCATTTAACTCTTATCTCCTGACATACGGGTTTTATCGCAAATGTGACAAGTGTAAGTCCAGATCAGCTGGCACATTCGTGCTGTCTGATCTGGATCTTCACTGATCACAAATAATCCAATAACTCTAAATGTGAACAGGGAAGATTATGTAAGAGATCTGGATCTACACTGTTCGACCATGAATAAAAGCCATATCCCATATACAGTGTAAATATTATGAACGATAATATGATATAAAATTAATTGATAATATACCCGTTTCGACATAATGTTAGGATATACATTATTTCGATAATGTAATACGCTGGACTAAAAATGGCAGCATTTTGAATAAAACTTAACTTAAAAATTATAATTATACTAGTATTATCATTCTAAAACTTTTGTAAACATAACAGCAGTGTATTCTTCAAAATATAATTGTATAAATCTATATAAGTATTGTGGCGAGAGGCCTAGTGCTCAAAGTTTTTGACTTGAGTTGACTGTCGATTACAGCTCTTCCATCAAATGTTGGTTCGAGTCCTTCCATTTCAAGAAGCTATCTTGCCAGCTTGCATTAGTGGTTCAACACGTTCTTAGGTAATTATTTTTTAATTCCCGAATGGGCAGTAGAGGTCCCCCCTCTCCACCCCCCTCGCACACACAACCGCCCTGCTGCGCCAAATACCGTCAAGTCCTCCTTTCAAGCAGATGCTCAGGACCTAAAGTAATGCGATCAAATCACGTTAAGATTTGTAGCTCATTTACATGTATATTTGTAGAGTTAAGATCAGTCCCGATCGAAGTTGCATGTTAGAAAACCATTCGTGTTCTGTGAAGAAAAGAAAACACTTTCTATCGACAGATATCAACAAAATAAATTAATAATTCATCAACAACCACACTTCATTGTACAAACAGAATCGAATGTTGGCCTACAATTGTGTCACTTCATCGTAAAAATATTTTCTGTTAGGATGATGGCGTATAGTCATATTTCTACAATCAAGTCTTAAATTTAGAAATAGCACAGGCAGTGTACCAATATAAGTACAAAAACCACAATGGAAGTAAGGGTAACCTTTACCCCTTTTTCGTGTCATCTTTATCACACATTGTTGATTGAGATGGCTTTCCTAGTTCATGCATGATTTGGTTTTGTTGTTTAATTGTATGTTTTACTGAGTTACCGTGTGGTGCACATTTTATGTTCATTTAAATCTATGAGCACGATTACATGTATTTTTATCAAATAATCGCGTCTAATTTTCAATGCCCTTTTGTTGTTAATTAGATATTGTTGGCGGTGTCCGGGGCGGATCCAGAGGTGGTTCAGTTGGGTTGCGCGAACACACCTACTTGGCAGCAATATTAATTTGCCATGGTAATATCGGCCAGAATGTTGGAAATAATCATGTTACAACACAAAGACTGCCCGAAACGAACCCCCTTCCTTGAAAAGCTTGCACCCGACCCTGCAGTGATCCTAAAAGTGCAGAGTCGGGTGCAAGATTTTCCAGAAAAGAGGGTTAATTCATTTCTGGAAGTCTTGCATCGGACCCTGCAGCGGCCATCAATCATTATCATCAACAGGACAGGTAATAAGCGATTGACTTGAAAAGTATCCTTTATCGAATCTTTGTGCCAAGTACGTCCTTGACTTAGTAGTAGTTAGAACAGAAAATAAGCTTATTTTGAAATTAATTGAAAAATTTAAACGATATGAACAAACATGTAACAAAATACATTTACACAGGTATAAATTACACGTACACATATCTGGGTAAATTATAATTATTATTTTTGTGTAACTATTCGTTTACGAATCGATAATCGGAAAGTGACACCGCTTTTTGCAGGACGATTAATCTCTCCAATTAACCTGTGATAAATCCATTTTTAGTTTATTACTATTTTTAACTTAAATTATAGATCACATTTTAATATAGAACAATAACTTCCGACTCATGTATCATGCATGTGATAAAAAAAAATATCGAAGACAAATGTTTGGAATCTTCCTTAAATGATTTACCATACTATTATACGCGTCCATATCGTCAAATATGTCTTAAAATTAATGTTTTAATGCTTTAATTTACTTATAAATATCTTAATAATTCCCTAAGATTCACTAAAGCCAATTAAGCGCTGCATTTATTTATCTAATTTAATAATGTCACGCCATCCAAAGAATATGATTTGGTTTCAAATTTCAATCGTTTGAACCACTTAACACACAAAAAATCATTTTGCATTACTACGTGAACGCGCGGCTGTCGTACTCAACACGTGTAATGTTAATGTTGTGTAATTAAATACAATGTGTAACTAATTCCGTCTCAGAAGTGGTACAATTACGCAATTTCATATACCATATCGGCATTTCCGGTGCGGAATTACACCCAAATCACGCGCTGTGACGTTTGATTTGGAATTTTTCATGAAAAAAAAATCAGCATTACTTTCTTCACTTCTTTACAAATTACTTCGGAGTTAAATCAGTAATAAAAAAATAAAGAATATTATGCAAAGTATTTATAATGTGCAAGGTCCGGATGAATTACTAATTCCTCGGGCAGCTGATTATTGGTGGTAATAATAATAACCATGAAAATAGTTCCATTACCGCTTGGAAATAGTTCCTTTCTCATTGGAACCTGAAATAATAATGTTAAAGGCTCTTCGTAAATGCGAATCAGCTGTTCATACAAATATGCAACTGTTTGGGAGAGTCTAAGTGTAATAACTTGATAATGTCCAACTTCCTGGCCAAGAAATGCGAATCAGCAGTTCCTACAAATAGGCAACTGGAACAGCAATTTCACTAAGATATTAAGTATTAACACTGTCCATGACATTCCTCTTCGTACATTAAAACAAACAGGAGAAATTCTTTACGACAAGATATCCTATAATAGCGGAAATGTTGAATTAAAAAAAAAACAACAACAAATTTTAGGTCAATTTTGCAGTCATTCATTATGCTATGTCATTTTGAAGGACATCAGGCGACTGTTGGCATCATTTATGTCACTGTTGTCAACATCCATGACAGGGTCGGATGCAAAATTTCCAGGAATAGGGTTAGTTTGATGGAGTCTTAAACCCCGGTCACATTAAGGCGTACCTGCTGTTGCGCCGGGTCTACGCCTGGAAAATCAGAAAATTTTGGAGATTTCGCACAGCAAGCGCTCGCCTGTGGTACGATTTTTTGACGGCGTAGCCCCCTCTCCACAGGCGCACGCCAAAGTTTTCCATGTAAAACTTTTTTCCACGACTGTCACGATTTTTAGCCCTCGCAGGTTGTTGCGCACTACCTGCACGCTGCCTGAACCTTTGTTGATCGCTCATCGCTTCAGTCCCACGCCTTGTAGACGCCAAAACATGATGGTGGGAAGGGTTTCCCGCGCTCGCTGCTCGCACGCCCCCTGGTCAGGTAGGGCGCCTGTGTGGCTCAGTACATGCGCCTTAAGCGCACCTTAAGCGTGCCTTATGCGCACGCATGTTTACATGGTTTCTTGGTTTCGGTTTCGCCTCGTGGGACGAGCGCACTCTCATTTATCATTTTGGCACTGTTGAGGACAGACATATATTTTCTAAATTCTGTCAAATTTTCTTTACACATATTCAGAAGGGGGTCCCCAGTATTACCACAGTATTACAAGGACAGGGTGTAAGGATAGCAGTCATGCCTCCTAAAGGAAAAGGGAAGAAAAGGGTGCAGAAAAAAGGCCAAGATTTGGTGGAGGATGACACCAGAGAGGAGCAGGAGTCTCCTGAAGGCAGACCAGAGATCAACCTCGTTATTGGTGATGTTCCACAGGCTTCTCAGTTCCAGCCACTTCAGTTGGACCAGCCAGATGATGATTCTGATGGGACCAACAGTACCTGTTCTGTCACAATCGCAACGTAAATCGCACAGTGGAGGTACCCTGCATGTGCGCCTGTTGCTCCTGCAAGGCACACTGCATGTACCTCAAGCGTGCGATATTTAAAAAATCGTGCATGAAGCGCACGAGGCGCAAGATTGTGGTACAATATGTGTGCGCTGAGGGCAAGCTGCCCACGCCAGGCGCACGCCTCAAAAATTGTCACAGACGCAGACAATCGCAGCCATATGCGTGGCCTGCACCCTATGCGTACTACACGCTTAACAAGCCCACGCCAGCTGCACAAGATGAAACTTATGGTTTGAGGCGCAAGATCTTGGGCCTGCGACCCCTACCTCCCAGAAATTTCAGAAATCGCACTACCAAAAAATCGTGCGCCTTTAATGTGACCGGGGTTTTATGGTAATAACATGATTATGTTCAACTCCCTGGCCAAAAGCCTAATAACTTAAATATTAATGCCACAAAACGGACTTCGAGCATCTCCAATGACCCTCATCTGGATTTGTCCGTAAGTGGTGTGATGCTACGTATATGCCCTTTTAATTTGAAAATCAGTGAGCAGTCTTGAATAATACCAATATACTCAACCAGGTCCTATCCTCAGGATCGGATTTCAAAAAAAAAGAAGAAGTCTCTTTTGGGGTAGTTTTGGGGTAATTACCTGATAATTTCCAACTTTCTAGGCACAATCCCCATAAAAATTAAATATTAATGCGGGAAAGGTGGTTGCAGCAACCCCATCGATTTATTTAAGGTTAATGTGTATGTAATTAACATCGTTATTGAAATGTACCGATAATTAAGTGAACTTGATTGATGTCTCATGGTCTGATCAGATACATGTATTACTCAGTGAAAGGGACCGTTTGTAACACCGGAGGATAAATTCTCCTTTAAAGGCCTCATTGTAAATGAGCAATTTCTTCATTTTGACTAACCACTTGTACTTGTAAATATTATGTTTGTTGGCATTAGAACTCTGCGTGTAACCACGTTCACGTAAATTATTGTTTAAACACTGTAAGTATACATTTTCAAAACTTATTATTATAAAAAAGATAAAAAGTCGAATATTTGAATGCTGATTTTGCCATTAAAATGCTGAACTTTCAGTCGAATGTTCCAACATTCGTTCAAATTCTGTTTGCTAGACATTAACCGTCATTAAGGTTATTAATTTATTAATAGTTAGAAACAACAAAGGACACGAAAGCAAGGGAAAAAGGCAATCTTAAAGTATGAATTGAACAATATCTCTTTTTGCGTAAAAACCATCGTTATAATAATGTGACTATCAAATAACAAAACACGGAAACAAGCAGCTAACGCGAAATTCTTGATTTTCAGTCAATGACGCATGTTTAGTGTCGTAACACAAACAAATGAATGATGAAAATTACGACTTAAATATATGTTAGAATATTTTGCAGACTTAAAGTATTTTGTAAATTTATTAAAGATGGACGAGGTCTTGTAAATAAATTGAGTTTTTTTCTTTTGCGATGCAAGTATGAAGAACAAAAACAAGTTTGATGAAAGCTATGTAGAAGAAAATGGTCTATTAATCGGGCATCCTACACGATTAATTGGTGAATAATTATAACGGCAGTATATGGTTATGCATTATTTAGTAATTTTCAAAACAGAAAGTGTTCATTAAGTATAATAGTGTTAATTTAAGCATTTAAATTAATCATTATCCGTTTTGCGGAAGTTTGAAAATAGCAAAAAGAGAAACAGCAATCTCCTTTACAGAGTTGTATAAGCCGATATTGTAAGAGAGTGGAGAAACAGTTGTATATGGAACCGATACATGAACAACCGTGCAAGTAAACAGAACAGAACACAACAGAACAGTCAGTTTATTTAGATTGATAGCATGTACATCGCGAACAAAACACATGTTTCATACGTGTGTACACAATATTTACAGGTTAATCGTAATATATATGTATAACGTTGAGTTACCATAAAGATACACATTTTTTGTTACTAGTAGTTACTTTAAACAACATAAAATTTAAGTTTCCATTAATAAATATTAAACCCATATTTGTCTTTCAACTGTTAATATACCTATAATTATAAAAACTTGTTCAACAAGTGTTTCTTTCCGAGATCAGCATAAAATGGATATATAGTATATACAAATAAAATAGAATTCATCCTCCATATGAGAAGCATTACAAACTAAATATTATCTATGGTCCTGAGACGTCCCGATTCTGGTATATCTGTCCTTACTGTCTAGCCTAGTAAAAGATAAACGTTAACGTTTAGGCGAAACAACTAGGTACACTTCGGTTGTTTACATCTAACATCATTTTCAATACGCAAAACCACGTGAAACATTATTTTTAACGTTTACATGTATGTGTGACATCACACCATCATGTTTTCTACATTATATGGTAAATAAAGCACATTTCCAAAAAATATCGACTCATGACTTTGATTATTTCATGTTTTATCCGTTTCAGGCTGGAACTTTAATTTCCACATTTCTTGTTCTTTATATCTGATTTCGAAATCTATCAACAAATGCAATTTTCAAATTGTCAGAGCTGCCTTTCCGAACTCCCAAGCAAGCGGTATAGTTTTTCCTAATTTAATTAAGAACCCGTCCTTTTATCGGGAAAGAAATTGTGCTTTTGGAATTGCTTTATTAACATTTCCTTAGACGGAATCAATCAGCTGCGAAGTTGATTTGGCCAAACAAGGAAAAATCCAATTCCATAGGTCCACTCGATATAATCTTTAATTTCCGTCAAGTGTAATCTACTTGTGCCAGTCTTTTGTTTGTTTATTCAAGCGATCTTCCACTAGAAGAATAGACCTGTCTTGCAAAGAAGATCTGTGACGTTTTGTACTATGGATTCTCTAAACTGCGAGAGGACAATATTAACTATTAAGGGTGCTAGATTAGGTATACATTCAACCGAAGTTCTTATTGGTCACTTTTTTGGATTTATTGTTTTCATTAGAGAGTCATTGATTTAACTCGTTTATGTATGATAAGTTATCAACAACAGTCTTCAGTTTAAGGTTTGAACTTGTAATTATTGACATGTGATCAGTTTAGCGTTATCTTTAGTTTTACTAAAATGCACTTCAAGCAATTAACAGTCAAGCAATCGGAAAACTAATCTAAACTACAGTCGGAGATAAAGATAGAAAGAGAATTAAAATTAATTACATTGACATGTATTTGTTTTCATCCTTAAACCACTTTACATACAATTGTTGAACATGCACAAATTACACGTTGCTGAGTAAGTTTGAAAATTTTCAATGAAAATTACCATTATACCACTTGCTTTTACTTCGTTAAGATTTATTCATGATGGAATCCAAAACATAAGAGAGAAAAGATAGCATGTTTTAATTGATTTGAAAAGTAATATTTAATGTTAAGGAGTTAATGTGATAAAATTCCAGTTCAAGAGAATCTAATTTTCATAATTGTAGCTGTCGGGATATCGAATGAACGGCCTCCACAACCTACTGTTTTGCATGTAGATTTGTTCTGGTAATTGTAGGCTAATGAGTTGACAAAAGATATCTGTCGAGTGATGGTGGTAAATGTCATGTGACTTTCACTACCCAAAACTTTGTTTTTCGTTTTAGTCGGTATCTTTCGTGACTTAAGATATTTTTTATTCAACAATAATAACGTTGCAGACAAGATGTCATAACCGTTAATAAATCAATAACAAATCGGTTAGAACCGCGTAATCTTTGTTGCGAAGTAACAAGGGAGATCAATATTAAGATTTTTAGAAGGTCGTACTTGATTTGGTAACTAGCGTTTGTCATCAAATGCTACACCCTTGAATCTGCAACTTCATTGTAATATCAAAGGACGTTTGGAATAAGAAAAAAGCAACCATCAAGTTTTAAAGAAATCGGTTTGCAATAAATCGATAAATCAGTGGGGGGAATGTCAAATCAATCAGTAGAGAAATTTCAAATCGATAAATCAGTGGAGGAATTACAAATCGATAAACCAGCGGAGAAACGTCAAATGTCATTAGCGTGATTGATGGCAAAGATCGGATAACAGATCCAGTAATCCCTTGCAAAAGCCTGGTTTTTGTCAATGCAGTAACGATGTTTATTAAGACGAAGAGTTCCAGTTCGTTGGTACTTGTCCATTTAATATTCAGAGTCATAAAAGAGGAAATACATAGGCAACGATAGGAAGTCATAGGCAACGATAGGCAAAGATACGAACACATGTCAACGACAGGAATACATAGGTAACGATAGGAAGTCATTAGCAACGATAGGAAAACATAACCAACTATAGGCAATGATACGAACACATAGGCAACAACAGGAATACATAGGCAACGAAAGGAATACATAGGCAACGATAGGAAAACATAGGCAACGATAGGAAAACATAACCAACTATAGGCAATGATACAAACACATCTGCAGCGACAGGAATACATAGGCAACGATAGGAAGTCATAAGCAAAGATAGGAAAACATAACTAGCGATAGGCAATGATACGAACACATGTCAATGACAGGAATACATAGGTAACGATAGGAAGTCATTAGCAACGATAGGAAAACATAACCAACTCTAGGCAATGATACGAACACATGGCAACGACAGGAATACATAGGCAACGCTAGGAAGTCATTAGCAACGATAGGAAACATAACCAATGATAGGCGATGATACGAACACATGGGCAACAATAGGAATACATAGGCAACGCTAGGAAGCCATTAGCAACGATAGGAAAACATAACCAACGTTAGGCGATGATACTACGAACACATAGGCAACGTTCGGAATACAAAGGCAACGATAGGAAGTCATTAGCAACGATAGGAAAACATAACCAACGATAGGCGATGATACGAACACATCTGCAGCGACAGGAATACATAGGCAACGATATGAAGTCATTAACAACCATAGGAAAACATAACCAACGATAGGCGATGATACGAACACATAGGCAACGGTAGGAATACAAAGGCAACGATAGGAAGTAATTAGCAACGATAGGAAAACATAAACAACGATAGGCAATGATACGAACACATAGGCAACGTTAGGAATACAAAGGCAACGATAGGAAGTCATTAGCAACGATAGGAAATCATGACCAATGATAGGCAATGATACGAACACATCTGCAGCGACAGGAATACATAGGCAACGATAGGAAGTCATTAGCAACGATAGGAAAACAAAACAAACGATAGGCAATGATATGAACACATCTGCAGCGACAGGAATAGGCAACGATAGGAATGCATAGGCAACTATAGGAATATCTTTATCGCTAGTGATATTTAATATATTTTCATAACAATAGGAAGATTTTCTTTTATTTTATCACTTGAAGCATTTCGAGTAAACAGCTAATACTTACTTCCAATTTGAATGAATAATAGGCAAGTTAAATACTTTAAAACAATAACTCTTCATTAAAACGTTAAGGCCATTTGCCTTCTTCAGATGTAAATGTCACAACAGTTTGTATGGCTGTTTTGATGGAAAAATAACAAAATAAAAGAGAAAATGGTAGAAAATGTTTCTGTTAAGATGTTCTACAAAGATAGTCGTGGAATGATATGAAATACATGCCCTGGATAAGCAGAGCTACTTTTTACATGAATCTGCCATTTTGTAACTCTAAAAATGCCAGCAGTTGTTTTTTTCAAAAGTGTTAGTTTAGTAGCGTTAAGAAGTTTTAAAATCACACGTATGGCGGCAGTAATGGAACTACTTTTCATTTCTAATACTTGTCAAAAGCTTGTTCAGGATTTCTGTGTATTCTCTCAAGTTAAAACAAATCAAATATTAAAAATAACTCGTGTTGACAGGCTCGTCAGGATTTGACATTCCTTCGGGGATCCATCGGAATCATATAAATTCACTAAAGCATTGCATATTTGGCAAGATGCCCAAATTAAGATGGCCGCCTCTAGACAAGTATTTTCAAGATCTTGTGAGAGGTTTTCTAGACAAAAGTAACTGGGGTTGCTATGACAACGGAATTGTGTAATGAGTTTCCCCGGCTTCTTAAGATTTCTGGTTTTCGAAGACGTTTAAAATGAACGCACTGGAATTTCGTCATTAGGCAAAAATGAAGGAAGGGATAAAAGAACTTCTCCACGAAGTACATCGTTGAAATCTCACTCACACTCAATGGCACGAGAATTAATTGATCGTGCAACACATTTTAATCCATCACTTTGAAATAAATGAGGTTTACTCACATGCGTCAGCCCATCCTACTAGATTTTTTTTCCTCGGCTGTATAATGGTTTAAATTAACTTGATTTGACGGGTAACTAATGATCGTCAGTTTTAAGAGTTCATACAATTAAATTTTGTCATGGTATGAAAAGGCATTAAAACGTCAAAATGAAAAGTGACAAACTCGGAAAATGGCAATTTAGCTCATTTATTTTGCCACGTATACATGTACATGTAATAATAGCTTTTGAAAACCAGGGGCCATCGGCGGCGAAAAATATGTTTTTCCTTTCATTAAAACCGTACTCGACAAGACACGGCGATATCAAAATTTTAAGACTTTTTGTTTATAAACCATATTTAAATTTATCGATAACGTGCTATACAGAACAGTAATCACATTAATCGATTTTAGCCATGTCCAGTTTTGTTGAATTTTACACAGCCTAATAATCCGAGTTTAAGGCTTTGATTAATTGGTCATCTAACAGGGCATGAGGAACAAATGCATGCTTCATTGTGTCCATTTATTCGCACAGATTAATTAAAGACAGTAGTTTATTTGTTTAATTACTGTAAGAGCAGAGTTGGCAATAGGGCAAGCAATGGACATGTACTGAAAGCATTTGGCTTTTAAAGTCAACCGATAGTTCTTCCAAGCGTTAAAAAGACGAAAATGAGAAATACTTACTGTAGTATCATTTTATTTCGCGGGGACAAATTTTCGAGCAAAACCCGTAAATTACAAATTCGCGGGAGCAAAAAATCGCGCAACTGTATTTTCCTATAAAGAAACACTGTAAATTGTTTAATTTCGCTCGGGTTGAATTTCACGCTCTTGTCGAAGTGCGAAATACGCGAAAATTAAACCCTCGCGAAATAAAAGGATTTAACAGTAAACCGCTTAAGTGATAAATTTTTATTGTTTATTTTTTAATCTAAAATATAACGGATATTGAATCGTTTCGGATTATGTTAAAATAAGTTTTTAAGCAAAACAAGCAATTTTACTCATTTTGTGAGATTTTGCATGCAACAGTGTCGAATGGTGGTTTGTTCGGTGGGTGTGAGTTATTCACCGAGGCAACTTATTAATGTTTGTTCAAATTAGAATCTAACGGGGTTTGTGTGAGGTCGTTGCACCTTACAACCTGGTTTAAACACCGATTGGCACAATACTTTGTCGCTTACCTTTCCACTTGGTTACTACTTGGGTTCTAATATTTGTTAAGTATTGGGGTTTATTTGTATTAATCACATTGTAAAACATATGCTCTCTGTTCCTCCTTTTGGGGGAGGCCGTGTTCTTCAGATGATTATTCGGTACAAGCATAAGTTATTTTTAAATATATATGAACTTAAGTTAGTTTAGGCAGTTACCTTTCGGACAACCGGCGACATATTCATAACAATATTCCAGTCATCCGACAACGCTGTCATTTAAACAGTACAGCCAAGCTCTCTCCTCTTGCAAGCTATGTTGTTCTTTCTTTGTTTTGGCTATTTAGTGCAATTTCAAACAGAGCAATAGAGGGCTTAAATGCCCTGCTTGTCATTTTTCCATTAAGACCATTTTACTGTCTCACAAAGTCCATTGACGTCATAGGTGAAATATGCCATCATTCCCAACAATATGATACCGTTCACAATTACTCGACTTGGTCCTGTCGACTTGATAATGGATGGGCGCTAATGCTTAATTCCATCGTGCTACTCGGACTAAAATTACAACATACTGATTGGCCAGAACAAAACTATTTAGTATGACAAAGCTTTTTAACACCATCAGACTTTGCCGGAATTCAGTGGTTTTAGAGCTAATTCGAATTGATGCGCCTACTGTCACGTGAAGAAGTAATTGACATCGATTTGCTGCCGACATTTATGAACACACAAAGTCCGTTTGCAATTCTTCAGATAAACTTATTTTTTCACAAACCTACGGGGAATGGCAGTAAGTAATGATTGATGGTGGAAGAATGACAGAATTATGATTATGTGTGCACGTGCTTCGCGACACTTGTTAATTGTTTGTTTGTTTATCAGAGTAATTGGTACCGGAAAAAAGTTAATGTATGGCAGAATTATTGTGCACGTGCGTTATGCGATTGACAACTTTATACTTAATTGTTAATATTTATTTTCTCCAATTACGTAGTATAGTATATTATAAATAACTAGACAGTCACGTGACTAAGTACATTAACCCATTTACCAGTGTTTGATACGATAGCATATATGGCTTAAGAGAATTGTTTACAATGATAGAAAACATCAACTTCCAACCCACGAGCATTGTTACGTCATCAGACATTTTAAATGGCAATACTGTTAGATTATTTCACTCAAAAAACAGTGATATACATATTTAATATAGCATTTATTGCCCATTCGTCTGCTAGGCACTTTGTGTTAGTCTCCTAAGCGAATACACTTAGTCTAGTAAGATTTGTGTGACGTTTATATCGTAAATTACTTCTAATTTCACAAAACTTGCTTCATATCTTGATTCTTTATAAAAAAAAAATGACAAGTAAAACGTTAAATAAATTTGTTTGATTTGCAAAATGTACCCATCTGCATTTCTTTCTGTAAGCTTTCGGTCGAAACCACAATATAAAATTGTATACTTTTTACAAAAGTCTAACTTCTTTAGATCTTTAGATGCAATAGATGTTTTATTTAACCTTTTATGTGTAAAAAATAGATCATCTTTCTCAAATCTTCTGCAACACTGTGTTCTTTACTTATTATGACAGTTATGGAGAATGGGGAATTATCCGCATCAGGTAGGCTTGGCGGAGTTACCCTTAGTCCCTAATCCTGAAGAAAACACAGTTGTGATGAGTGACTCTGTGATGTAAATTTGATAATATTGTGTTGCTGTCCAACATGGTAAATGTGCTACTCAAAAAGATAGTACATGTACCAACAGCCCAAAATGTAACACATGCAAATGGTAAAATTTCAACCATGTTTTGGGACAATCTTTCTGCTTGGAAATCTGCAACATGGGAGATTTTGTTTAAGGAAGTACCAATTAAGAAAATTTATTTAATTTCTGGAGAGACTGAATCGTCTTAAATATTAAGTTTTATCTTCTTCTTTTTCTTCTTCTTCTTCATTTTTCCTTTTTTTATATTTTTATAATAATAATAATAATAATAATAATAATAAAATAATAATAATAATAATAATAAAAATAATAATAATAATGATAATAATAACAATAATAATAACAATTATTATTATTATTATTATTATTATTATTATTATTATTATTATTATTATTATTATTATTATTATATAGCATTAGCATTAATACATTTAGAGTTTGTGTTTGTCGTTGTCACTACCAACATCGTCTTAGTCTATTTAACATTCTAACGAAAATAAACATTAAAGCTCTTTATCCTAGAATAATTTGTTCAGGTTTATAACGTACTCTCAGAATATACTTATCAGGCCAACAATCGACATAAATGCAAATAAAACATTGATCATCTTGTTTATTTAAGCTTCCCTGGTACTATAAATGAACACTGATGGAAAAAAGAAACGCAGCTGAATATCTCAACATAAGATTCAGTACACACTTCTATTCTCGCTAAAATTTTATTGTATAAAAAATTGAAAACTACTGATAGTGATATTTTATTATAATTAAATTCTTATTTTATTATTTCAATTATGCATGTTTTCTCGAGGATTTTTTTACATTGGCCAAGACAAACGTCAAATTATAATGTCGTAAATATCTTTACGCGCACTATTTTCCCAGCGTAGAAGGCGGTCAATACACTAAAGCATCCAAATGCAAACGAGACTTGTCGTTGCATATAGCGGAGATTGCCGAAGTCGTCCGATCGTGTTTTCTGACAAATGTTTGTAATGGTCATTTGTGAGAATATGATGTTTTATCCATTTTCTCGTTACGTGACACACATATAAAAATCACATATATAAATTAAAATTATAAGAACTTATCCGTTCAATTGATTTAATTTGTAATAAACTCGTTAAAAACAATATGCGAAGTTTAACTTTCTAAACTAATCAATAAATTTTACAAGAATGTATCAAGTAAATAATTGCCTGATCTATACTTAAGGACTTTGAAAACGCACCCTTGGGATAAGTGTATTTTAACTTGGAAAAGGCCTTTGAAATGAAATGTTTCACATACCTTTGTAAAGTACAATTCATTGCCGTCAGTTTGATAGTAAAATATTTAAGATTGGTCTATTTATACAAAAGATATTGCGAGTTAAAGACAGTAACCCTAAAATCAAAAGTAACACTTCACGCCTATAGAGCTTGCATTACAATTAAAGGCATATCATTGAAAACGAACGCTTGTATTGGCTAAAGTGTTACTTTTGATTTCAGGGTTACTGTCTTGAACACGCGATATTTTTATTATCAATGAACCAATTTTAAATATTTTGGTATCAAAATGACGGCAATGAGTTGTACTTTACACAGCTATATAATATGTTTGATATAAAAGGCGTCTTCTATGTTTATATACACTTATCCCAAGGGTGCGTTTTCAAAGTCCTTAAGTATATGTAATGCGAATGATACATTTATATAAGACTACTGTTGAATCATTATGTTTCGCGAAGGTTTAATTTTCGCGTAAAAAGTGCGAAGTGTAGCCCCTGCAAAAATGAACTATGAAATGGAGTAAGAATAATAAAACTGCGAGAACCTATATATACACAAGATTGCCTTACGTAGAATCTGCGCGAAAATATGGCACCGCGAAATATAATGATATAACAGTATGCTAAATTTATACTACCACTTTAAAATTAATGAATGCGACCTTTGAAATTCTTCTTAAAAGTTTGCGAAAGGCAATCTTTGATATGAGGACGTGTGAGGATCATTTAAACGTCAGTATAAAAAATGAGGCAAATTTTAGCGATGATTTCGCTATGAAAAATTCATTGAAATGAGAAAGTGTCAGTCGTAAAGTTTAAGATACCGACAGCGACGGCAGGTGGCCCGTTGATTGGAAAGCAATTTCAAATTATAAGGAAGTAATTATGAAGTTCAACATTAAAACGGGGCGTAATCGGGATTTTAAAAAACAAAATGCCTCGGTGAAATGCCAACTGAGTTTGCGATACAGAAATGGAAATTATTTGATAATAAAAGTTGAGAAATAACAATGAATGAAAAAAAAAAAACAATCGTTATTGTACACGATGTAATCCTTTACCCTTTACTACATGGGATATGGGTGTTATCCCACGGACGAACAGGATAGATCGCGATCAGCCAGCACAAGTGCCGTCTGATCAGAATATATACACTGTTCACTTTTGAATGATTAGGTCATTTCTCACCAACAAAACAACATTGAAGATGCAGATCATATGATCATATGGATGTGATAGATCAGTGATCTATCTAATTTACACTTGCGATAAAACTCGTATATATGGAGTAAATGGTTAAGACTGTAATGTTTGACTATGAGAATCTAGGAACAATAAAATGATTGGAACTATTGTTTGAATAATTATTAACCCATTCTTGTTTGCATCAATTATTCCTACTGGTCATTTCTAAATTCTTGAAGATGCATTATATATGGGCCACAAAGGGTATCTTCTGAGATATTTTATACATTTTCGTTGTTACTGTGATTGTCTTACGCGTTTTGACAAGATAATTCTAATTTTAGCTCGAAATGGTTAATAAACAATGTATCTGTGCATTTTTATTACGTCATTTCATGGACTGACGTTAGTCTGGTACCCGACGTACTATCAAACAGTAATGACAGGGGCAGGTAACCAGACTAGGACTGACGACGGCTATTCAAAGACACATGCTCTTATTACGTGTCTCAAATATGGATTTTGGAAACACCCTTCATATAGAGAGTGAAATGATTTAAGGTCTTTGCAATGCGGTTGAATGAATCCAGTTTTAACCATCAGAAAACCCAACAAAGTTAAAGTCTTCAAGATGAAAACGCTGGTTTAAAATAATAATGCTTTGTAAAGATGAACGACCAATAACAACAAAGTTCAGTTAACATTGCCTTTAGTATGACAGCTGTAGGGACTCCAGTTGAAATAGCCATATTAATTGACGTTAAGTAAAGTAGCTGTAACGCACATAGAGAACAAAGGAAATAAACAGCTTAATACTTTATGAAGATAATTGCTTTCTCAAACAACAAAATGAAAATACCATTCCTGCAAATCAGAATGAACTTTCTAGAATGAGATCACATATTGATTTGAGTTAATTGACCCTACATCGCCAGGAGAGAGCGTAGAAAAAAGCATGCATCTCAATTTCTCGATTTTCCAAGTACCAAGGAATGTAACCAATTAATGTGTAATTCATTTCTCTTGCAGTATCGGTAGAGATGGGATCAATCGATCAACCAGACCAACTTCTGCATACTGGAATTCGGACTTTTATGGCAAATACGATTGAATACAATTGACAGTGTAATTTTCTATAGCATGTTAACAGTGTCTGGTACTCATTTCAGCGAGTGACAGACCAATGGTGCACAGACTGAGCGGAACACTGACTAAATGCAGGGAGTAAGCGAACACGAGGTAGGTGCTTTTTGTAACTTCTTCGGTGAAGAGTTAAAATAACCATATTTGCATGTTTTTCACTATTTTGTGACGTGTATTTCTTGTTGACTTTGTATTTTATGTGTTTTGTTGAATAAATACTGTTTTTAAAAATCAAACCTTTTCTCTTATCCTAAAAGTACGTCTTGACTTTCAACATTTCACATAGTGTGTACGTTTAACTTATTTTTTATATTCGCTTACTTATAAACGTTTGGACATAATTTATCTTAACGTCCTTTTCTTTTACTCTTCTGTTTTAGACAAATTCATTGATATTTCTGATTTCTAATATTAGGATTTCCGTTGGTTCTGTATTTATTTCTCCATTTATACAGCCATTTACCATCGTTTGCTCCAGTTTCCTTCTGTTGTGTGAACAATTGTTGTTTTCTTGATCTTTATATCAAATTTCTTAGCGAAGCACACATTTCATCGATCTTAAACATTTAGTGTAGTTTAATTGCCGTGTTGTGTTGGGATTCGAACTCTGGGCAAAGTTTAATCTGTAACAGCTATTATTTATCTTACAAATCCACTGTGTATTTGAGACTCATTCTTCGCCATATAATAATATCACCGTTTTCTGTAATCTGTAAGGAACATTTCAAATAATTTAAACAATTCCCGCACTACCTTTCGTATATCTATCGCATCGATGCATTTAATTTTAATCTTTTGTTCGAAATGCTTACTCTTAACGCATACACATCCTCTAGTCTTAAAGTCAAGAGTTGAGAATTGGTTGGAAGTCACTTGGCCTGCAGAGTTATAAGCAAAGAAAATTTCACAGCCATATTGGCATTCTAGGTGCATGTTATGACGTCACCATAGTGTGTAGAAATGTTCATTATTTGTAAATGAATTTTAGAGTAATGTGATAATGTGTTAGTGCTAATCATTTATAATATTAAGAGAGTAAAATTTTGTTTCAAACTCTGCAACATAAAAAATGTGCTTGTTAACGATAAAGTTTAGTGATAGAAGACCAATTAGGTTCGAATTTTATTCAGTGAAAGAGTATTTTTGTTTCACAGTATAGTACATTGTTTTGGTTTAAATAATTGTGACGCAACTTGTCAAATTGTGACTTACGGCATTTGCGACCAGTCTAGAACCAGATCAGCCTGTGCCACTCACCCGGTCTTATCAGGGTAAACACTGTTCGCCATTCAATATGAGAACCATTCTTAATTCACCAAGAAATAGTTTAGATCATTTTAAGAAAGTGTCTGTCCTCAACTTGATCAGGATCTACTATCGCAAAGTCAATGACACCCCCCCCCCCTTTTCTCCAAGTGCATCATAAATGTGCTGACCTTATAAAGTAAGTACACTGTTCTTCACTATCTCCTTCGCAGAGTTGTCGTTCCTTACACTCATCTCTGCGAAAGGCTCAATTTCAAGATTTTTGACATAACTCGACAGCCTTATTTTATACAGTCATAATTATGAATATGAAAGCTTGTGGATAAGCAAATGACAGATATCTTCACTATCTTTCATTCAAACCAAAGAAACCCAAGCAATTTTAAATGTAATTGGTGAACTATTTTGGGGGGTTAAAGTAAAAGTAGTTGAAAGTAGTACAAGCCTATAACATAGGCGAATGTAATGAGCCGATAGTGTAAGAGAGCTAGTAGGCATATCCTGTGTGTAACCATACATTTAACATTACATACTAAAGATAAAAAGAACTTGTTCTATGAAGATAAATACATGTAAAATATACATGTACATGTATATAAAACCGGCTATGAAAATACATCAACAAACAAGACTATTATCATCATATTTAATAAAATTTCCATCGTGTATCCATGTACATGCCATCCATTATAATAAATAAAACAACACGAAAGACATTAACTATGTATTTAACTTAGGCTATCTAACATTTTTTTATTTTTCTTGATAAATGACAACTGTCCGAAAATTTGTAACCAAAGAGTGTAAATTTTTTTTTGAGGATTTGACTATATTTATTTTCTTTTTAGCACGCCTTTTAATATTTTCGCTAATTTATACAATTTATTTTCGAATGTAATTAAACATCTTCTTTATGTTGATAATGATTGATTTTTGTGCACCATTGATAACAAATATTATTGTTTAAGTGATACAAGTGAATCTAAATTACAACAACAACAAACTTATTTTAATGCCTTTTTGCAGTTAATTTGTACTGTTCCAAATTCTCTGAATATTGTGTCAGTAGTATTCCATAGAATTCTATGGAGCGCCGGTTCTGTTTTTCGTAATTCTAAAATGTTATTATTATATTTGATTTTATTATGTTGAACAAAAATATATTGGATCTCATAATAAAAAATGGATCTCATGTAAAGATATAACAAAAGATGCATTTCACGTAAAAATGTCTTCATGATAAAACTTCTAAAAAATGGCATAAGTACAAAATGACAACATATTACGACACACTGACGAAACATTAATATGTTTGTTCTACAAATTGATAATCATTGATAAATCATGTTTTAATAAAAAATACGTTAACCTTATAATGACTACGAAAGACAGCGCTGGCGTTCCATACGATTCCATTAGCTTACATATCTCTTCTGCTTTTATCGAAGAAAAGCCGTAACCGTCTGCTGAAAAGGAAACGCAATAAATGGTTTCCTTTGATAATAAGAATGACCTTAAGATGTCCATCTTTGTGCAACTTTGATACTGTCAATTTTATCCGACATTTTATTATTATTATTTATGTTACATTATTCTAGAGAACTGTCCGGCGTGTCATTCAGTCACGTAAAGATGACAAACATGTCCGTTATGGCTGACATTTACAGAGTAGCTCCTCAAACTATTGAAGGAGCAGAAACAAATTCAGGGTATCATTTAAGACAGCTTTGTTGCTGATTAAAACGTTTAATAGTTTCTTTAATATTGGTATTTTGAGCAAGATAAATTTTAAAATTAATTAGGAAACAAGATTAATATGCTAATGTACAAAAGTTGTGTCCGGTCTACAAAAACTATAGTATAATAAATTTGGTATCGATGGAATTAGGAGATTTATATGCATAAAGACAACAAGGAAACTTCAGAAACCGGTTTTAAATACGGCAATATAACGTCGGCAAAATTTCAAAGTCGGAACTTCATCCGTTTAAAAGATATTATGGAAAAACGATAACTTGTCCATAAGTATATATATTCTATTGTTTTAAGTCGCTTCTCCAATTACATGCATCAACTTTTGATGGTCCAGTAACATTATTTTAAGAATTTTAAAAGTATATTTTGTTTTAATAAATAATACACGTATATATTATAACGTGTCTTATTTCACAGCGTTGACAGTAAAATCTTCTGCTGCCGCCAGATGGATCGAGTCGACATTTCCTAAATGGTAACGGAACAACAGATCACAATAGAGGTTAGTTTATTGTATATATTGTTTTCATGTTCCATTGTTGTAATAACCGTATTTTTTTTCTTTTTTAGATGTTGTTCCGTTATTTTGTTGTTCCGCTTCGCCTGCAATTCTTATGACCTATTCCGGACAGACGACTCTACGATAATTTCTTGACAAATTTGTCTAGGAGAAGCCCACATGTAGACTAGCCTTCAGAGGGAAGACTCGCTACTTTTAATTATTATAAGAACCATTTCATAAAATCATAATGTGGAGATAGCACGCCCCACAATTTTAATAGCACAGAAAACTTGTTCTATTTTTATCTCAGCGCGTAGATTTTTTTATTAAAAAACGAAAATACCTCATTTAATCAAAATGTTTACAAAAACAGATATTTATCTTAAAGTTCAGGAACTATTTTATTTCAGTATGCAAATTGGCGTGCGTGTACAAACTGATGGCAATAGTTCCTGTCCTGTTATTGGCCCGTTTGTGAACTATTATCGACGAATAATATTGTTAGAACAATGTTGACCTAAATTATGACAACATTTAATTAATTTGAAGTGCACTGTTCCACAATTTCTATTGTTATTTGTAACAAAAACATAATAGATGTATTGAATCTTGTTCTTATGTTGAAAGAATCAGGTTTAGTAACTACATTTCAATAGTTGATGTAATAGTGAAATGGCGCAGCAGTGCAACTGTTGGCGACATAGGGTAGTATAGTGGAGATAACCACGTCGGCGCAGGTTCGAAACCCCGGTTATGACAGGTTCATCATTTATTGAGAAGTAAATGTTGTTTCCGTTTTTATGTCTTATTGTTATCATTTTATTGTTTACAATTATTATTTTATTGTGATCTATATACCCTATTCCCGATCTGTTGTGACGCCCTCATGTGGATTCATGGGAAAACATTTTCGTAGATTATCGTTAGACACCACTTTCGTAAGTCCTTAAATTCGCAAATTGTCTGAACTACGTTTCTGTTTCTTGTAAAATTCCTTGAAAAGGGAATTCTCTGCACTTTTCAACGCTGAACCCAACGAAATACGTCATTACTTGTTTCAGTCCAGGAAGCGCTTATCAGCTGCATTTAAGCTGAAAGAACTTGTTCATGATAGGTGTAAAATTAAAGAAAAGTTTTTAAAATCTTGTCTGACAAAATAATGTATTTGTTTTTGTTAACATTAAATGCTAAATTTGATTTATCATTCACAGTTTGCAGATTTATAACACCAGAGTCCCATTTGGGGTCCCAATTGCGTGCCAAAACTTTGAGTTTTCATTTTAAATTGCACAACAACATTGAAATGTATCATGTAATATAAAAAACGTTCTGCAACTAAACATTCTAAACATCAATAATTAACTTAAACATTAGGCTGACATTATAAAATTGGTGTTTCAAACAGAAGACATAACTCTTGCTTGCAGCGATACATCTGTACTGTACATCACAATGCCACGAAATGTCTTGTAAATCAATACGCGAAAACCTCTAGGGAACTGCTACTTCTCTAGAATTCCGGATGCCTTATTCAAAACACGTCTTAGTCCGCAATTAAGCTAATCACTGTTGTAAATTGTTGTATTTTAGTGTAATGGTTCTAATAAATAAATTGTCGGATTTGCATTATAGGGCGCTTTCTGGTGGTACTAACTAAGTTCTAACTCGAGATCACTAGGTTTATATCAGCAATGCTTCGCGACAAAATTGTTACATCTTCATATCAAGAAAAAGCGTACAGACCACTTCAAGGGTGGATCCAGAGAGGGTTCAACGGGATTTATCAAAACCCCTTTTGGGCACCAATAAATAATTTTCATGAGGATTTGGCTAGAAAGTTGAAAAACATCACTTTACTACCCCAAGACTGTCTAAGTATGCTGACCGACACTTTATCTTGGTTCGGGAAAAACACAGAAATAGAGACCTGCAGAACAAATCGTGCTTTCGATTACAATGCTTACAATGTTTGCGAAAAGGATTTGAAAGATAAAATAAAACTGAATCTTCTATTCATAAAATATTCAAAACTATATTTATCATTATATATTTATTAGTTTCTTGGCCTTCTATAACCAGAACAGGAGTCGTTTGAAAGAATTTATTGCATCCAAACCTTCAGCAGACGACATAATGTTTGGCATAAAATCGGTACTGTACATCAGAAATGATACTATATTTCTTGTAAATCAATACCGAGAACTCCCTATAGGCTTGCTACATCTCTAAAATACTGGTTGCTTTATTCAAAACACGTCTTCTAGAGCAATTAAACCAACATTCATTGTACTTTATGCAAATCACATCCGTCGTCCGATGATTTAGGCTTATGCGTGTTTGACGTACGGACAAAAAGTGGTCACGAACAAACATTTGTCTTTTCTTAAATAAGGCTAAGTTGAGTCTAATACACTGTTTTTAAACAGTTACCATCACATGTCACAATTATGACCCATGAAATTTAACGTTTGCACAATCAGTATTCAAGTATGACTACTTTTCAACTAACAATATATTGGCATTCATAACATGATTGTATATGCACTGCAATATAATAACTCAATTCATTTCAGAGATCTGTGGGGTGTGACATCTCATAAGTAAAGTACCTATAAGATGGGGGTAATAAGGGCTTTGGTACATGTATATATAATTTTAGTAATGTTTTTTGCTTTTTATTATGTTTAAGTATTCCATTCTATACACCTAAACTAAAAGGAAGTTATATTTATGTGAAGGCTTAAACATTTGGCAAGGGTCTTGGTACTTGTAAACATCATTTTTGTAATGTTTTTGCTTTTGATTATTTTTAGTGTATTGTCTATCATTCTATATACCTACATTAAAATGAAGATATATTTTGGGGAAGGCTAAAACTTTTGGCAAAGGAGTTGGCATTCAATTATTTATAATTTAAATAATACATCTTACTTTTATTTTACCAAAATCTAATGACAAAACTGTCGACAGAGTACATTTTTAAATACCAGTCACTAGAATTTGCGATGTTACCAGAGACAATAGCGACAGTTTATAGTTAGACAGGCTATTGTTATGTTCATTAGAGCAGCTCTTAAGTATTGTGTAGCAGCGGCAGCTATCTAGCGTCCTTTTCATCAAGATTTACAGCCGCAACTTCTCAGCCGAAGGTTGATCTCTCCGATCAAGACCTCAGGAGTCACGTGACAGAACAGGGGCGGTAACCTAAAAATTCATGAAATTAATGGAAAGGCGTATAAACCGGCGAATTTTTTTTTGTCGTTTCAAAGCGATTGAAGCTGTTTACAGCATTTCGTAACAACAAATAAGTTTCTATAGAAAAATCATCAAACGGCTAATTCAGAGTCCACGGCTCTTTTAATTGACAGTGATGAGACATGAGTGGTTGCACTTTAGACAACATTATCTCTGTACATCATTTACTGTTTTTTCTTTAATTCCAAGAGAGGTCTACATTAAAGTCCAAAGTTCAAGCAGTCCATTTAGAATAAATTGACTATAAATTTGAGAAAAAAAAATATTCAAAATATTAAACCGCAACTCTAAAAAACGGAAATTAAACAAACATAAAAATGAAAAAAAAACAATGGACGTATAGAATGCAAGCAAAAAATCAACAACTTTGAATGGTAACCAAGACTTAAATGAAAAGAACTTTATTCGCAGAGCATCATTCGTTTCCCAAAACACTTTCCTCGGGCTGGATTTTCCGATCCGACCTTACTCATACGTGAAAGATACAATATAATTATGTCCTTTGCACCCTAACTACCAGAACTAATTTTTCATTGTTAATCAAGCGTTGATTTATGCACGTGCATGCTGCACATAAGCACGTGATCCGGTGGAGTCCGTATAAAACGAAGCAGATGTATCCTCGTGAAAAGTTCTATTCATAACATCTTGGTGTATGGATTGTTCTCCGTCACGTTCATCACATCATAAGATGTGGATTGATCTCCGTCACGTTCATCACATCATAACATCAGGATTACTCTCTGTCACGTTTATAACGTCATAACTTGAGGATTATCCTCCGTCACGTTCCTCACATCATAACATGAGGATTATCCTCCGTCACGTTCCTCACATCATAACATGAGGATTATCCTCCGTCACGTTCCTCACATCATAACATGAGGATTATCCTCCGTCACGTTCCTCACATCATAACATGAGGATTATCCTCCGTCACGTTCCTCACATCATAACATGAGGATTATCCTCCGTCACGTTCCTCACATCATAACATGAGGATTATCCTCCGTCACGTTCCTCACATCATAACATGAGGATTGTTCTCCGTCTCACGTTCATAACATCACGACTTGTTTTTCCGTCACGTTCACAAATCATAACATAAGGATGGTTGTCTGTCACACAAAACATCAAAATGTAAAAATTCCTTTCAACAACTTTACAAAGCGTTAATGGGAAAACAATTTCTGTTTTTAGAATTACATACCAGATGGCCATTTTCCCGATCTCGGAAGACAATACTGCATCGTCTGGTAATTGAGAATAAGTGAGCCCGCGACGCCATTAAATATCTCACTGTGGCTATTTGCTGCGAGATCGATAAATGGCGGAAATGTACAGACATGAAACATTCCGATCTATGATCGAAGTGAAATAGTATACAGCAAATATCCTACGGTGACTTCGCAATTAAGACCCATTTTCTAAATGCGATGGAATCATACTTTCTCTCGAAATGTAAGATTTATAGATATTATGAGATTTTGTAGGAAATATCTGTAGAAAAAATAGAATAGCGACGTTTTAGATGAAATTGTATCTCCTAACATTATCCAAACATGTATCAGAAAAAGTAAAGTATGTTCATATTGTTTATGGAATGTTTAATTCGCGCCCTGAGTTTAATAAAACAAAATTTTGGCAGAAATACTGTCGCCGCAATACTATTACACCAATAAATGTCAAAGGGCTACAATAAAGTATACAGGTAGCCTTTAGAAAATTCCTTATAAAATTTTAATGAGAACATCTTCATAGACATTCAAGGATTCGCGTAGATTTAAGTACATGTGAGTGGATAAGAATTTTGATATACCCCGACCTCCCCGTACATGTTCTTCTTAACTCCATATTCATTTCAAAAGAAAACATAACAGCTAATCGTCTGACTTTGAAAGTCAATGTTATACTAGTATACTGGTTCATCTTAAAACAAATATGAGTGGGTTTAATTATTTTGATGTTAAAATTTAAAGAAATAAAATCAATATTTCGATTAAAAAATCGTTAAAGTTTGAAGAAGCGCAATGACAAAATGGGAATTATTGACTATGTACATGTCTTAAGTGTAGATCCGGATCAATTGCTAACTTATAACAACATGTTTTAAGATACTTTAAGTATGCTTGTGTGACCGACTGGCGAATAGTGTAGACCCTAATCCGACTGCAAAGATGCGCAAGCTGATCTGGGTCTTCACATGTCGCAGTGACCATAAGCCCCATTTTGTCATGCCGTTTCCTTTAATAATAAATGTTACTTTTCAACTTGAAATATTTATTTTAGGAATTAAGGTGTATTACAGACGATTCTGGGTATTGACTGTATATTGTGTCTTTAGTTTCAGTTACTGGTCTGTATTGCGAAGTTTGTATCATCTTTGTAATTAAAATCAACCCAAATGCAATTAAGAATGGTGAAGACGATGAGGATAAGGGTTGCGATGGTGAAAACGAAAATGATGTTGATGACGACAACACAGATGATGGTAAACGATTGATGTGGTAATAATGTCGATGATGTTTTCTTTTTGTTATTATTATTGTTATTATTATTATTATTATTATTATTGTTGTTGTTGGTGGTGGTGGTGGTGGTGGTGGTTGTGGTGGTGGTGCTAATGATTGCAGCAATAAAATTGTCTATTTTAAAAAATATATTTTTTAAGATGTACATGTGATAACAACTCGGAGTTTACTCTTTTCAGATAATCTAGCTTTTTTTCTGCGACGTGCCTAGAAATTGTCTCCCCCTTCGTGCCACCAGTATAAACATGTTTCCATGAGAGGTAATGAATACAAAAAAATCAAAGTTGGTGATATTCTCTAAGATGCTGCAAGATTGCGTTTATTCATCACTTCTGGAATAGATGAAATGCCCGGATATTGTATGAATTATTCATGAGTTTGACGGTTTTACATCACGTGACTTGGTCTAAGACGGCGAATTCCGTGGGTGCATTGGAAACTGTCTATTGATTTCCTGTTTTGGGGAAAATCTAATATAGGTTCTAGGTGCTTTTTGACAGGATAAGATTGTTTACAGGCCACAGGAGTTTTGAATGATGCGAATACTGATTGTCTATTTCTTTTTTGTATAGATGTGCAGTTTTCGGATGGGTACCAATATACAAAGTTGTTCATTCCGGAATACTCTAGCTTTTGTGGTTTCGCTCTTGTTGCAGTTATATTATTCTTGATTGGTGTTAGGAATCTTTTGGGGTATTTTTTCGCAAGGAATTTAATGATGGAATCTGACATGTTACGAAAATTAAAACTTTTTTATTGTTTAGACAGAGTAATTTTTCATTATCATTAGTGATTATGAAATGTTTCGATTGTGCAAGATGATGTACAATCTGTGTTATCTTTTATTATTACTAACTACTGTTTATTAGAATTCGGTGTAGATTGAAACAGTTACCTAAGATAATAGCAAAGAAAATACAGGATTTGTGTTGATTGTTGAGATTTTTGGCTCCGCGCGAGGCGGGTTCGAATCCAAATGTAGTTATGCTTTTTAAAAATGAACATTATATACGGTCTCCTTTCTATGAGAGTTTAGAATAAGTTTAAAAGATCGTTCCAGATTGGATAAATTTTATCAGAAGTCTAATTATTTAAATTCAATGTTTATCCTAGAAAGTTACGTTTAAACAAAGCGTTCAAAAGAATTCAATTCTAATCTGCAATGAACATCTCAAATTTCACCAGAACTGCCATTTAGCTTAAGGAAAATGGAATATAGCAAAATTCCGTGCTCTGCAAGTGACATGTTGTGCTGGAATTGAATTATTGCATGGGGTGTATTTTGGCTTTCCGGTAATCCCTTTGGAAGATGAACGTGCTATAAACCGCTAGACTTTGCAGGAATTCATTATAATTGGCAATTTGTCTCCGATCTCGATAGAATGGCCAACGACATGTTTGCAAGAGACGATGAAGTATCATGAAGCTATAGTCCGCTGGGGGAGGCATCTTCTTGCGAACCGTTATTGTTTTGGCACGGCAATAAAATCCCATCGGAGTCAGAAATATTTTGCAATATTTAACGTCAGAAGAAATTAGGTTTCACCGGCGATGAATGCGTTTCAGATTACGTATAGGCTATCATCATGGTAGATTTGCGCATGTGAATGTTTACTTTAGATTTTATTTCGGCGTTGATTTTCGTGCAAAGGCATCGTGCGACTATTTTGCTCTGTATTGTAGCGCAGTGGCAAGCTATTCATTTGAAGATATATATGCGCAATGGCTATTTACATAAATTTATATTTGCGCAATAGCGAGCTATTCATATAAAGAGATTATTTAATGCACAAGATGCGAGTTATTTACTTGAAGATATATTAGCGCAAAAGCGACCTATTCAAATGAAGATAATTATTTTGCGTAAACGCGGGCTATTTACATGGATATATATATATCAGCGCAATGGTGGGTTTTTCATGTGAAGATGATATTTTCAGGAAAGTCGAGTGATTTACACGAAAATATTAAAGAAATGACGAGCTAAGAAGATAATATATTTGCGCAATCAAGAGTTCTTTACATAAAGATTTTAATTTAGTTGAGGCCTTAAAATCGTGCATCTTTTAGAGTGCCTACAACGTGAACGTATGTTTCTACAAACCTTTCGTCCGGCAGCATTTCATGCAAAGCCAAGCCCCTCTGTTGCCTCATTTTCCGTGATAACCGCAGACACATTTCAACAGCTTGATAAACCACAGGAACACCAGATATATGGTATTTTTTTATTCTAATAACAATTTGTTCTTTTTATTTTATTTATTTTCTACGTTCTACTTTCAGAGACGCTGTTCTACTTTTTGGAGCGTTCAACTTGCCAGATCGCGAAAGTAGCAAGCAATGTTAACAACGTTGCTTAAAAATTCAACGAAAATCAGTAATCCATATAGGTAGTAAATGTCGAATATCTGTCTACTACTGAATGGACAAACAGATTACCGAGTGAACAACATACAACATATCAGCGGCCGATGCGTGATCCTGCTTCTAGTCCAGGAAAACGTATACCTACTTGGTGATTCCAACATGGCGGCCAAGTAAACTGATTTCATCTCTCGATCCTTCCACATCACAAGCAACCTTATGCGTGTCATCATACATTCTTCAACTAATTTTCTCGATTGCTATGGACAATACTGATCACTGTATGGGATTTCAGACCAACAAATGCCTAAAATTAGCGTCCACTGTGTGTGACCTTGATGTAAATATAACAATTAAGGCACGCGGTGAATGCCAAGGAAAGGCTAATTGCTGCACGACGTCTCTAGGAAAAAGTACTATTCAAGTTAAAGCAGAAATCAAGTGTATAAACAGCTACAATAGAATAGGACGGAATGTAGAAGAGCAGCCATCCCTCAAAGATTTATGTATTTACCATCCATCCAGATCCAGGAAACACTAATAACGACAAAGCCATTAATATGAAGAAAAAGACAACTCTGAATGCAAGACGGCCATTTAACTTTATAACGTTTTCGAGAACAGCAGGTCTCTGATTGGCTGATTAGGATCATGTGACTGATTTTCATTGCTCAGTGAATCAGCTCCGTATTTAGGCGGCGGTATAACTATATATACGCAAATCTATAAAGTACAACTGCAAAATCAATAAGTGAGAATTACAGACAATCTTAAAAAAGATTATAATTATAAGACTTGAATTTCGTTTTTCTGCGTTTCGTCAATGAACTGTCAGAATATTAACGCCTAATTTTAAAATAAAACCTCGTGGATTGATGCAGATTGGGTTTTAACATTATGACAGTTAACACATCGATGAAACACCATAAGATTTGAATTTCATTTTCTTTGCGTTTCATCGATCTATGAACTGTCAAAATATTAACGCCTAATTTTTACATTCGTTTTTATGCAAATTAGGTGTAAACATTTTGACAGTTCATACATCGATGCAACGCAGAAAAACGATTTTTTTAATAAACAGCATAAAACAGTTATGTGACATTAAACACTATTCTCCAGACTGCAATGAAAATTAACAATGCAGAATGCAAGTTGAACCATACAGAATGAGATCTCGCACTAGAAGGAAACACAGTTTCATGAGGTAATCTAGGTCCGACTTTTACCAACTAAAATCTTAGTAGCAAATCCGCCAACTTCGGCTGTCTCCGCTATATATACGACGTCACTAACAACGTCCCGATGCACACAACTATTTGACATCGATGTTTATCGTCAGCTGACATTGTATGTAAATTTTTACATCGATTTTAATATTAATAATCCATCGATGAAAATCCATAGAATTTGATGTTAATTAATACACATGGTTTGAGTCACGCAGCGGGACTAGTAGTTTCATTGAAGGACCGTGGACTGAAAACTTGGAGCAATTCATTATCATCTCTTCGAAGTGACGAGTGACCTGAAAGTTTAAACATAAAATTATCTTGGAAGAAAATGAATACCTTGGACGAAAACGATGAGACGATTTGACAATATAAACATCGGAGACAGAACGGAAAATACTGTACATTATCCCGTAGAGGCAGAATGGAAATGTGTTCATTATTATATTTGAAGGAAGAATGGAAATGTGTACACTATTTATTAGGAGGAAGAATGGAAATGTGTACACTTTTGTATTAGGAGGCAGAATGGAAATGTGTACACCATTGTATTAGGAGGTAGAATGGAAATGTGTACACTATTTATTAGGAGGCAGAATGGAAATGTGTACACTATTGTATTAGGAGGCAGAATGGAAATGTGTACACTATTTATTAGGAGGAAGAATGGAAATGTGTACACCATTGTATTAGGAGGCAGAATGGAAATGTGTACACTATTGTATTAGGAGGAAGAATGGAAATGTGAACACCATTGTATTAGGAGGCAGAATGGAAATGTGTACACTATTGTATTAGGCGGCACAATGGAAATGTGTATTCTATTGTATTAGGAGGCTGAATGGAAATGTGTACACTATTATAAGGAGGAAGAATGGAAATGTGTACACTATTTATTAGGAGGAAGAATGGAAATGTGTACACTATTGTATTAGGAGGCAGAATGGAAATGTGTACACCATTGTATTAGGAGGCAGAATGGAAATGTGTACACTATTTATTAGGAGGAAGAATGGAAATGTGTACACCATTGTATTAGGAGGCAGAATGGAAATGTGTACACTATTGTATTAGGAGGAAGAATGGAAATGTGAACACCATTGTATTAGGAGGCAGAATGGAAATGTGTACACTATTGTATTAGGCGGCACAATGGAAATGTGTATTCTATTGTATTAGGAGGCTGAATGGAAATGTGTACACTATTATAAGGAGGAAGAATGGAAATGTGTACACTATTTATTAGGAGGAAGAATGGAAATGTGTACACTATTGTATTAGGCGGCAGAATGGAAATGTGAACACCATTGTATTAGGAGGCAGAATGGAAATGTGTACACTATTTATTAGGAGGAAGAATGGAAATGTGTACACCATTGTATTAGGAGGCAGAATGGAAATGTGTACACTATTGTATTAGGAGGAAGAATGGAAATGTGTACACTATTGTATTAGGAGGCAGAATGGAAATGTGTACACTATTGTATTAGGCGGCACAATGGAAATGTGTATTCTATTGTATTAGGAGGCTGAATGGAAATGTGTACACTATTATAAGGAGGAAGAATGGAAATGTGTACACTATTTATTAGGAGGAAGAATGGAAATGTGTACACTATTGTATTAGGCGGCAGAATGGAAATGTGTACACCTTTGTATTAGGAGGCACAATGGAAATGTGTAACTCGTCGTGATAGGAAACAACAGGGAAATGAGTACCTTATCACATCATTTTCATACGAGATAGAAAGGGTATGTGTACGCTATCACATAAAAAGAACACAAAGAAACCAGGTGAAAAGTATGGAACGCCAACATTGTCGTATTAGTCCTAAAATAGATTGCTTTGCAGGAAAGTTCGAACAGCCGTGGGCCATCTACAACTAGAGTATGGCGATTAAACTATTTAATAGAAAAAATAGATACAGTTTCTGTTTAATTTCACTACTGGGAAATACAATTATAGGGGATGGTTCTTTCCTGCGTCTGGCTTTTAACCTTTTTATAATAATAATCAGGTGACTGCCTAGTCATCATTATTGAACTGTATTAAAAGCTTTGTCGGTCTTTACTCAGTTCTCAATTAACTCTACTTAAATCATACTGTGAAAGCTAATTTAGCAAATTGCGGCCTGGTTTTAGAGAAAGCTTCACAATGTTGTCATATTTGAAGACGTCTGTAGACACTACAGGAATATTATTGGAAAAGTAAAGTAAAGGTTTGACTTTTATGCTCCATCATACGTGTGCCATAAAGGCAATTAAAATAATAACTTCTTTCTAAGATAAATATAACAGGTGACAAGTTAATACAGCGCATAACTCGTCAGCTAAGGCAAGGCGGTCAGATAATATAAAACAACAGAAAGGCGGTAGGTTATTTCAAAACTCTTGCCGTCAGACGCAGGTAAAACAGTTCTTGACAACATGTTCTTCATCAGCAGCAACGTTTGACAACTGGCCTGGTATTTAAAAAGTTTCTATCTTAATTTTTTCCCTTAAAATTTTATATCGGTTGGAATACATATTCTTCAAATACATGTACGAATTTTAGAGCATACAGAATATGTATAATGTGATGTATATATTACATGTATATAATAGACTCGATGATGTGTCTTGTCGCCGGCTTAGCGACTTAAAAACATATAATATCACTCACTTAGCGACTTATTAACTTACCATCTCGTGCACTTGGTGACTGTACATAGACTTTCGTACCATCAACTTGGCGACTTGCTGTGTAAACAAGTCGACAACACCGGATGGGTACAGCTGGGTGCCATAAATAAAAGATTAAAACATTTACCCGATCATAGAGTAATAAAACACTATTTTATCTTAATTTGACGATGGAGACTAATGACAGTTCAGTAAGGGGCAATGATAAATGTTTCTGAATACATGGTGTGCCTCGTCATTGCATTTTTCTGGACCTTAGCCTTTCTTAATAGAGATATTTATGTATTAAAGATGATATAATACAAGTTTGCGAACACGTGACGGGCGTGGCTAAAGAGAGACTGCGTAGCGGAGAAAGTTTGTAAAGAGTTGTGGCGACAAGTTTGTTTCTAGTCTAGATCTTCTTCAACCTATCAGCACGGAACGACTAAATAGAACAGAACATTGCATGTTCTAAATGATGCATCACAACGCAGACATGCCTCGGTTGAATTTGAAAGCTTCACAATATCCGGTCTCTACGCTTGAATAAATAGTGCGCGTGCGAATATAAAGCGCGTTAATATTTAAATGGGGTTATTTCCCTGTAAAAACTCCCCCGTTCAATTATATATCAAAAGAAATTAGAAACGCAACTTCTGAAAAAAAAAACGAAATATATTTTGTGTTCTAAGAAGATGCGTTTCTAATTTCTTCAACTATTGATAATATCCCTTAAAGAAATTAGAAACGCAACTTCTTTCAACACAAAATTTATTTCGTGCTTAAAGAAGTTGCGTTTCTTATTTCTTTAAGTATACATTGTTTAAAAAATTGATAAATAAGGTAGATTATTTTCACGTATATACTTGGAAAGAGGGAGAAAACTTCTATGAAATTTGAATTCAATGGGCGATCCAAACCTTGGATGTACATTGGGCAAAGCAATATTGCGATCTTGGTGGCGCACAATTTACATCTAAGCTCTGATTCAACTAATAGGTCTTTTGGATTTCCGACTAAGTTATTTATGAAATAATAACTTACTGCTGGTGATAATATATCGCAGGATTTATCCATGACGGGTCAAATGTGGAAGGGTGTAACTCATAGTGATATATATCTATGCATCTGAAGGACATCCCGCGAAAATCCTGCGATATATCACCGACAGCTATTTATTATTTCAAATATAACGCGAATATGTTTTAAAAGAGATTTAAAACTAACGGTACTACATCACCGAGAACGTTTGTGGCGTCAAAAGTTAAAATTGACGTCGGGAAAGGAATACGGATGCGTAGCAGGGATTTAATCACCCTCGCTCAAATCAATGGCTTATGGAGAACCTCGGCAGTCGTGTTAGAATAGAGAATACCATGGCGCTATTCCTTTTTGAAGTGTTACAAACGGATAAATTACCAATGTATTAATTGATATTGACCGTTTGTTCTGTGGAAACATTAACGAACTAGACCAAATTTAAAGAGTCATTGAACGGAGATAATATCCTCAATTGGTAATAATAAAAAATCCTTGATGGAAATAATAAATAAAATACTTGATTTAAATTTAAATCACCATTTATCATGATTGCAATTAAACCTCATATTGCCAATAAAACTGACAATCAGTGTTAAGTATACTCAACGATTAAAATCTAAATTTTACGAAATCTAAAAAATCCAAAGATGAACTTGAACAAATGAAGTTATTTAAACATTCTATTCATTAAACGAATCAATGTACCCACACGTATGGACCTATACAAACTTGCAAGTTATTTTCAATGAGAGAGAATACGTTTTTATGCCATTCAAATAAACCACATCGCGTTCAAAAGGTAATAAAAATGAACCATTTAATGCATGTTTTAAAGTTATTAAACTAATGATAAATGTTTTAAATTAACGGGTTTTATTTTCACAATTTAAATATCATTAATGATCGATATGAACAACTTGCGCGTGAAGATATAAAACATCGCTAACGTAGCAGAACAATTAACTGTTTAAATACTTTGCTTTATTGGACGGGCTTTTGACGTGCCTGATTGAATAAGTTGTCTTTTTAAAATGAGGGTTGATTGTGATGTTCATACGTGTTTAAAAAAAAAGATGTCCTAACATCTAGTCTTCTATAATTGGCCACGTGCTTTCTCAATCTCACTGAAGTCAGATCTAACAAAGAAGATCATTCTTAACAGATCAAATTAAGAGCTTTCTTGTCAGGGTCTACATTGGTTTACACTTCGTCAATTTTCGTTTTAAATACGTCAATATTTTGGAAATTGGAAACATAAAATAATATACAGGAAATTCAGCAAATAAATAATTATTCTACAACAGTGTTTAAGTTGTTGTTGTCGATGTCACGTGATTTCGCGTGAATCGCGTGAGCACAATTTGCGTTACGCGCGACACGTGTTGTTGTTGTTTTTCTCCGTATTTTTTGCAATCACTAAGTCACACATCTAATTTAAAATTATTAGTAAATATTTAATTGAGCTTTTATAGTTAAAGGACAGTTTTCCCCCAAATAACTGACAACATTCCCACAAATAACTGACATTTTTTTCGCAATTAACTGACAACTTTCACTGGAAACAAGATTTGCTGCCCAGTAGTAGCCCCGCAAAAAAAAGGGAAAAGTTCATCGCAAATGATTGAATTAGAACATAAAACCGATGAACCGGTTCCTACACAAAACTTATAATTGCTTGATTTAGGTTTTGAACGTCCCTCTATTGTATCCAAGATTAAAATCATTAATTTTAAACAACGAGGCTTCTTTGATACATATCAACAATGAATCCTAAATCACAAAGCGGACATTCATATAGCGGGTCTCTATTATGCATACTTTATCAAATTGATTAAAATATCGTCAGGGCATAGTTACAAATATAAACACACATTTGCACGGAGATGTGAAATGGAAATAAAAATTTATATTTGAATAAATCTTTCTTATAACAGGTAAGTAAATAACGTTACTAGTTCGTATTGAAAAGTTAAAATAACTGCAATATGTACAGTACACTTTGACTGTTTTTGACAAACGTTTAAAATAACATTTGGTGAAAATTGAAATTACAGTAAAACGTGGAATTATAATAATTAAAGCTTAAATTAGTTATTTAAAATTAGAGAAATTTAGGGTGCTATCTTAAAATACGGAAATACAGGTCGGGATCTTAATATGTTATTTTGAAAGGGTCTACGTCAGAACTGAATTCGTAAAAAACTGTAAGTAACATTTACAGTTTCCATAGGTAATGCCGTCTGATAAAGGGATCAATTAAATGAGTCTGCACTATTTTATTTGTACTCAGTTTAACTTATAAGGTTGCTTTTGTAGGCCAAATGATGAATTAAAAAATATGGATTTTCTTTTCATCTTTGAAAAACTTTTGGTATTCGAAACTTGATAAGTTAGAAAGCATTTACAAAATACTGGTGCCAAATTCCATATCGACTACATTAAAACTTTTAAGGTTACGAGGTAGAAATGTTTAAAATTTACCCCGTAACATGGAAGTAGAGTGACATTTTGAATAAACTTTCATTTTAATACCATACATATATTTATTTATTTATATTTATTTTATTTAAAAAGTATAACATTTATTTCAATAATACTTGTTCCGAATACAAGCTGCATGTGATATGTAGAGTAAAAATAGTTCGATTGAAAAATAGGACAACGTTCGGTGTCCAAACAAGATGAATGTCACCCGTGTAACATTTCTTGGACAAAATGCAAGTTTTAACTCAATAAAACCAACAGGGATGAAACCATCTTTTTTCAGGTTTAGTGTAATTTTATTTAAAAAATGTTAATAGTGTGTTTTGTGACACTTGGTCGGACAAATAAAAAATTCCAAAGTACGATTTTTATTTAATGATTTTTTTAGAAATTCTTTACCTAAGCTATCAAAGTTAAGTTTTTCTAGCACAAAATACATAGGACAGTTTAAAAAAATACCCCACAACTTTGAAAGCTAAAATAATAATGGATTGTGGTTTTCACACAAAAAAAAAGAATGGGAAAGATTTCGATTTCTTGTTTGATCATCGGTTGTTTTATTGTTTATATTCAACCATAGATTGTCAAGTTAACATTCCTATATATTAGCTCCACTGTTTCTTTAGCTCCGCTGTATCAAATATTTACCGAACTATTTGACTTCACTTTTTTATTATATCGATTCCCTTTTAAAATCCATGTCATTAACATCTGGAGAATGAGAACGTTTGTGCTGTCTAGGGTAATATCTAAACAGTGTTTGCGAATTCATAGAACCTATGCACAATGCTTTGGTTTTGTCAAAATTTTTCTGTAATATTGTAAGCTTTACTAAATACTAATGATGGGGTTGGGAGAGGGTGTGTGTGTGAGGGGGTTCATTGACATTGTCTTGTCAGAGATTTAAGAATGGTCTTATTTCATTCTTGATATTCTTTGAACAAAATCCATTGTGTCGAATATCACGCGTCAACCCCGTGCCTCTGCCGCACTTATTAGGATATGTTTATTAACAGACACAGTTTATTATTCAGTTATGGATATTGGGTACTAAATTATAAACATCTTGTAGAGTTTCAAAATATTAAAATGTCATATTTATGTTTTTGTTTTCAGAGAAAATGGATAAGCGAAAACAATCAATGGCCCCTAGCGAGGGTCGCAGGAAATCCATATACGAGCGGAAACCTTCGATGGAAGGAAAAAATGCGTTAGAGCTCCCTTTTCCATCTGAACGTCGGCCATCTTTGGCTGGACGCCGGATGTCGATATCAGATGGCCGGAAGTACTCGATGGCTGGTTCCCTCGCTGGTCGGTCTGGGCTTCAGTCAGCAGGAAGAGACAGGGGAAACATTAAATTAGAAAATACCTACAAACTGGAACCAGACGATAAGTTTCCGATTTACGAAGCCAAGAAAATCGCAAAACAAGTTCTAGAATCTAATTTAGAAGGCAAAGACTATAACCACGACGACTGTACGAGATTATCTAGAACCATGTCAGATCGCATTAAGATGCAAGTTAAAGCGCTTGGACATCCTAGATTTAAAATTGTCGTTATCGTCTCGATCGGACAGTATCAGGAGACCCATCCATCAATGTCCTTCACTAGTAGATGTATCTGGAATGATAAATTAGACAACTTTGCAGAGGCAACATTTTCGAACAGACGTTTGTACGCAGTAGCTCTTGTGTATGCCTTGTATTCCGAATAATTTCTTGTTTTATGCGGCACAGGGATGATCGGGCTGTGTTTGTTTTTCAGTGGGTGGGGAGTATGTAAATATAAACTTGAAAGAAATCGTACACCTCGCTTCTTCACAACTTTGGGCAATTTTTAACAATTAAGCGGTGATATTGGTGTATTGTGTTGTTCAAATCCATGCAATGTTATCCCCAGATCACTGCATGGATTTGAACAATGTCATACGATAATATCACTGCTTATATTTTAGGTTGATTATTGTGTGACTTAAATACATGTAAGATTTGAGGTGTACAATTTATTTCATCTTTACATTCACTAACGCCATACTAATAGAAATTTGTTTCCCTAAGGTTGGTTACCACGTACTACGCTAATTAAAGAAATGAAATGTTTTTCAATATCAATTTCTTTTAACGTTTCACAGTATTTTCCCGTCCGTATGCTGGACTTCAATGGAATTTAATACCCCGGGCGCCGATCTCCTTAAGCTCCGATATCAAATTTTGAATTTAAATTTGGTAAAAAGTTTAATTCCTAAACGTGTACTTTTTGAAAATTGTTGTGTATTTGCTTTTAAATTTTATATTTTAAGACATCAGATTTTACGAGCCATTTTGCATTTTCGCCCCTATTAAATGAAGTTCAATGTTAATCTGATATCTGGTTTCATGGGGTTTCAGTCAAAAAGGGAAGTAATTTGAACAAATCTAGTATGCAGCATTTGATGTTAAAATGCATTTAGAGCATAAAACCCAAACTTAAATCTATATCTTTGGACAGGGTTAATTTTTTAGAAACCGTGTTGAACGACCGTGCTTTAAGTAGAGAAAACGATATAGAAACTATTATGTATTCCTTATGTAAAACTGGACCAGACTAATACTGTGTTAGAACTACTAAACTTGTGCAATTATTATTTTGGAATATGTTTCAAAAGCTTGTTCATTTTGACAAAATTTAAACTTTGTATGCAAACTCACGAAAGCAGGAAGAAAAATGCAAAAGAAAATCAAATACTACATGATTGCTTTTAACTAAATCAACAAAATGTTATATCCGACATAAGAGTTAATTACATGCAAGTTTCTTTAAAGTTTAAGTCGGTTGTATTTTAAATTTTAAATTAGATATCTGAGTGCGGATATTTGACGCTGAGATATTGACAAATATTTGTTTGAACCCTTTCAAAATGCTACATTACATAATATGTGGCACAATAAATTTAACAGGCCACCCATCTTAATTTGACAGGCACCATTTGCTTCAGTATTTATGTGAACACAGAATGTGCATAAGTCAAATTTCGTATGACTCAAGTATTCTTTTCTTACTGTGGTTTCATTATATTTCACGCAGGTTTAATTTTCACGTATTTCATTTTGAAAGCTTAGGAGTGGAATAACATATCATCACCGGTTAAGAATTGCTTAATTTGCATTCTAAAATGTATTATGATATTTTATCAAAAATAATTAACAAAAGATGTTTCGTTTGCTTGTAAAGAAACACAATTTTGAATTTAGAGCACGGAGTTCAATCTTAAGTTTTGTAACCTGGGACCTGATTGGCTAGATTCGAGATTGGTTTCCAGCCGTACAAAAGTATATTAAGATAGGGTTAGGGTTAGAGTTTATTTTGGGCACAGTGTAGACCATGGGATCTGTTTTGAATGTTTTGTAAGTTTTGCGATCCTTGCCCAAGATCATCAAACTAAATCTGGAGATCAGTATAAAATCTCAAGCATCTGATTGGCTTTCAGCCAATCAGATCCTTGAGATTTGAGACTGATCTCAAAACTTAGTTTTATGATCTTGGGCCCCTGTCATCCATGTCCCGCAAGCGCTTGCCTTTCGATTGATCCTAACAAATCGTGTGCAAGATGTATTAGTTGTTTTAAACATTGTTATATTTTGTTTGTCTTGTGGAATTTTTGAAAGAAATAGTCGTTTTGAAAATAACACGTGTACATTGTACATGATTTAAATAAAGTATCCGCCCTGCAAAAATCTAGAACATGCGGATCCAGAGGAGATTCGGTGGGTTTGCTCGAACCCCATTTTTGGGCAGCAATATTTAATGTTCATGGGGATTTAGGCCAGCATGCTGGAAATTATGATGTTACTACCCAAAGATTGCCCCAAATGAACCCCCTTTCTGAAATCCTGGATCTAACCCTGTCACCCCGACCTGCACTGGTCATAGTCTTCAAGGACCGAACTCAGGATGCACGAGTTTAGTAAGCAAAACTTGCAGCTGTTAAAATATGTAGATTTTATTTTATGTTGGTAGTCGGTTGCAAAATATCATTTCGTACCTAGTCAATGTCACCAGTCGCCGTACATTTTTGGCTAAACGCAACACTATGAAGGCAAGCCCCAATTCACCTTCGCACTTCGTTGTCTTTTAGCGCAAGTGACAGTATTTGCAGCTTTTGGTATTCTGTATGTATATTGTGTTTTTACTCATTTAAATCCGGACGGACGCACTAACGGATGCACGCACAGACGCCAAACCGCTAATGTTACAACCAAGTCGTGCTTCATCAGTACATGCATGAAGGCTCGACAATAAAAACTGAAACATAATTCATGTTGATGACTAGCTGCACTTTATTTTGTTGCATCACATTGTTTGTGTTTCAATTTTCAAATAGAGCAGGGTCCATAGATCCTGAATACAGTTCAACCTGTGCTGAAGACCACGTGTAAATTAAGACCATCTGTGGATGAAAACAATTTTCGTCCCATTGACTGACTTAAATAACTAATTCACCTGTGAACAGAGACCACCTGCTTTCAAAGACCACTTTTGGTTTCCCATTACCAAAGACCATCTGTGGATGAAAACAATTTTCGTCCCATTGACTGACTTAAATAACTAATTCACCTGTGAACAGAGACCACCTGCTTTCAAAGACCACTTTTGGTTTCCCATTACCAAAGACCATCTGTGGATGAAAACAATTTTCGTCCCATTGACTGACTTAAATAACTAATTCACCTGTGAACAGAGACCACCTGCTTTCAAAGACCACTTTTGGTTTCCCATTACCAAAGACCATCTGTGGATGAAAACAATTTTCGTCCCATTGACTGACTTAAATAACTAATTCACCTGTGAACAGAGACCACCTGCTTTCAAAGACCACTTTTGGTTTCCCATTACCAAAGACCATCTGTGGATGAAAACAATTTTCGTCCCATTGACTGACTTAAATAACTAATTCACCTGTGAACAGAGACCACCTGCTTTCAAAGACCACTTTTGGTTTCCCATTACCAAAGACCATCTGTGGATGAAAACAATTTTCGTCCCATTGACTGACTTAAATAACTAATTCACCTGTGAACAGAGACCACCTGCTTTCAAAGACCACTTTTGGTTTCCCATTACCAAAGACCATCTGTGGATGAAAACAATTTTCGTCCCATTGACTGACTTAAATAACTAATTCACCTGTGAACAGAGACCACCTGCTTTCAAAGACCACTTTTGGTTTCCCATTACCAAAGACCATCTGTGGATGAAAACAATTTTCGTCCCATTGACTGACTTAAATAAGTAATTCACCTGTGAACAGAGACCACCTGCTTTCAAAGACCACTTTTGGTTTCCCATTACCAAAGACCATCTGTGGATGAAAACAATTTTCGTCCCATTGACTGACTTAAATAACTAATTCACCTGTGAACAGAGACCACCTGCTTTCAAAGACCACTTTTGGTTTCCCATTAAGTAGTCTTCGAAGATAGGTTTGACTGCAATTTGTCACTTCTTTATGTTTTTCTAAAAATGCTACAAGAATTTACATACACTATATGATCACAGTTTAAAAAGCAATCTAACAAGTGGGAAAAATTTTACATGAAACTCAGGCTGGAAAACAAAGAGGACACACTGAGTTTTGCACAAGAGGTCTACACTGCTGAAAGGGTCTCCACTGTTGGCATAGAGAATTAAATACAAAGACTTCATTATCTATATATGATGTTTAATGTTCTATTTCAAAAACAAAAATCTATATAAAAGAAACAAAGACATAACAACAAAAAAGTGTTGCTAAAATAAGTAAAATGTAAAGGAATGTCATAATTAAATAAATATATATCTCAATACAATTACAGAAAAATAGTAAACATGTAAATAACTGTAATAATACTTTTTAGGAAATTAAATTAAACATGAAAAAACAGAAATAATAGTAATTATCGACTAGATCATTAAAATCTTCCTCAAACAAAGCAAAAAACAAATAAACAATTGTTTGGAAAATTTAATGTAAAACTGCACTTTTTTCTAAATCTTGTGGATTTAAAACAAACTGAACAGAATGAACAGGCAAACATACATCACAATTATCCCATTCCTTCATAGATAAACCTTTATTGCCTGGGCAAACAGTGTAGATCCAGATCAGCCGGCACATCAATGCCGTCTCATCAGGATCTGCACTGTTCTCTCTTTGATTGGTTAGGTTAATTCTGACCAAAATGCGACCAGAGCAGATCCTGATCAGTGGGCATGGATGTGCTGGCTGATCCGGATCTACACTGTTCGCACATGCGTAAAAATTCGTATATTTATGGAGGAAAGAGCTATTCTTTATTACAGTTGCAAAACAAAATGCAAAAGAAACTTGTTAATATTAGAAAACAATGTGCAGTATAGAAACAAAAGTTACACAATTTCATACAAATGGAAAGTGAACCATTAAAACATGAAAACATACTGCTTCTTTACCAACTGGAATGTAAAATGACTAGGGATGGGAACGAACATACGAATATCCGAATATTCGCAAACCGGCCGAATATTCGGATGCCAAAACGGTATTCGGATTCTTGCATTTTTTTTACTATTCCCATCTATTTAACAAAAAGAAATTTAAAATCCCTAAAAACCCGTAGTAACCTTAATTACGTTAAGGGCCTGCCACACTCCTCCCAATTCTATTAATCGATAAAAAGAAAATTATCAAAATCTCAATAACGGCAAACTGCTGTTAATTGAAACTTTGCAGAAATGTATGTTATTAATGTATCTTTATTTTACAGATGTAAGACACGTTAGAAAAGTAAAGAACAATAGCGAGATCAAAAAATTCCCTCAACTTCTATTTACATAAATTCACAAAAACTAAAGACCACAAAACATCATTTTAAATGCCCACATGAGTAATATGATACTGACAACAATTTATTGTGCCCTCGTGATTTACATATGTAAACTTTACGAGATATTAGTAAAAGTGTGTTTGACCTTCAATTTCCTGGTCGCGTAAACTGATGACAATCACTGATTTCGCTTTTAATAGTTGAAAGATTTTTACAAAGTACACAACATTTTCTTGTCAGTATCATTGCGCTCACGAGGGAATTTAAAATTATGTTCTGCATCCCTTAGTTTTTGTGAATTTATGCAAATAGAATTCAAGGAATTTTTAGGTCTAGCTTTGTTTCTTTACTTTCCTAACGTGTCGTTCTGTATGCAAAATAAAGTTACATTAGTAACATTCATTTGTGCAAAGTTTCATTGAACGGCATTTTGCCGTTACTGAGATTTGATGATTTTTATTTTATCGATGAATAGAATTGGGAGGAGTGTGGCAAGCCCTTAATGAGAGTTAATAAAGAGTTCGTCTCGCAAAACTTTACATATTTTTAGATAAGCTAATATTCGGATAGCGAAATATGAACTGTTGATCACGCGAATATCCGAATATACATGTATTCGGATAACCTATGCGAATATTCGAATGCCTATTTTAGAATTCGTTCCCATCCCTAAAAATGACTAGTTTGATTCACAATCACAAATAATATAATGTAAATAAATTTTAACAAATTGCAAATACGTATATAACAACAAGTATTTAGAAAAAAGAATTTCTAGTACAAATATCAATACAAAATATTATGTGCAAAAACCGTTAACAGCCACTAGTGAAAGGCTAGTACAAAATGTTATATCATTATCTATAAACCCCATAAAAAACATATAACAATTAATTGAAAAAACAACAACAACATTTTATTTGTAAATGCTTACCCCTTTACACCACAGGATATGGCTGATATTTATGGGCAAACTGTGGTGTCCAGATCAGTTGGCCCATCAGCGTTGGCTGATCTGGATCTACACTGTTAGTGCATGTGATACAACGTGTATATATGGAATAAAGGGTTTATAGAAGTTTATGATATGACCATTACACATTACAGCATCCTTATATGAGGCACGCCACGGGGAAAGGTACCTTAGGTCATTTTTTGTGTCACTTTTGTTGTTACTATATTTAGAAAGAACTTTCGAATTTCTATTATTTTCTCAAAACAGTGATTTTGTTACACATTTTGACAATTAAATGGTATTTTTACCGCGAATTGCATAATAATTAATGTCGTCTGCTCAACTTTATGACGTCGTTTCAAGGATTGACGTCAACTGCCCGAAGGTACCTTTTCCCGTGGCGCGCCTCATATAATCCCAATGTCTGCAGCTCTGCATTGTTTTCAGTAGGACAAACATCCTCCAGCATGAAACCATCCTGTCCTTTTTTTGTATTCACGTAGGTGGACAAAATTGCCTGCATACTTTTTGGAGGGCAGACGTAAACCCCCTTAGTGAATTTTTTTACCTCTGTACAAAATAGGTAATCAAGCCGATCGTATTTGAAATATTTCATAGATTAAAGGAAAACTAATTAAAGTTAATATTTAATTAAACTTGGTTTAAAGTTTGTCTTAAATGTTTTCCTTATATTACAAATTAATCCATCACATTCTTTGATTTATGCCAAAGATCATAAAACTGAGATTAGAAACCAGTCTATAATTTCAAGCATGTGATTGGCTGACATGGTGACAAATTTCAGCCAATCAAATGCATGAGATTCTGTTTGAGTTTTGTGATCCTGGAATCTTATTATAAACAAACTGCTGATTATCATCACTAAAGGGATAGGGGTAGGTTATGCCCAACCTGCTTGAATGTGCAGGCTGATTGGGATCTACACTGTGCCATCATAATGGGATAAAAGCCGAATCCCGAGAAGTTAAGGTTAATACTTTTCCTTTTAATCACAACATTGATCTACAAGATAATAATCAACAAGCTCTCTCATATAACCACCCCCCTCAAACTTTGTTTGTAGGGGTATAATTACACAGGAATATTTTATTAATCATTTCCTCCTTATATGCCTTTATGGCATGAGCGAACAGTGTAAATCCAGATCAGCCAGCACACCTGTGAAATCTTATCAGGATCTGCACTGTTCGCTTTTAGATTCATAAGAAATTTCTGAGAAGAAATGTACAGTGCAGATCATGATCAGACAGCACTGGTGTGCTAGCTGATCTGGATCTACACTGTTTGCTCATGCGATAAAATGTGTATATATGGAGTTAAGGGTTAAGACAGCAATACTTAACCCATTCCTGTATAGACACACCTTTATTGCTAGGGCGAACAGTGTAGATCCAGATCTGTGCCGTCTGATCAGGATCTAAACTGTTCGCTTTTTAATTCATTAGGTTATTGCTGACCAAAATGCGACCAGTGCAGATCCTGATCAGACGGCACGGATGTGCCGGCTGATCTGGATCTACACTGGTCGCACATGCGTAAAAATGCGTATATATCCAGGAATGGGTTAAGTTCAGCAGTGAGTTACAGTTAATTCAAAGAGGAGTGAAATGTGTATGTATAAAAACACATACCAGGGCCAAAGATCATAAACCCGAGTTTGGGGACCGGTCTAAAATCTCAATCACCTGAATAGCTGAAATGCCATTTCTGCCACTCAGATGCTTAAGATCTGAGACTGGTCTCCTGATTTAGTTTTATGATCTTTGGCACAGGTCCTATAACATCAAGTATAAGAAAGATTTATTCAAACTTTACCATTTACTTAACCCTTTCCTGTACAGATACACCTTTATTGCTAAGGCGAACAGTTTAGATCCAGATCAGCCGGCACATCTGTTCGCTTTTTGATTCATTAGGTTATTCCTGACCAAAATGCGACCAGTGCAGGTCCTGATCAGACGGCACGGATGTGCCGGCTGATCTGGATCTACACTGGTCGCACATGCGTAAAAATGCGTATATATCCAGGAAAGGGTTAAGTACATCTTTTTTCCTATGTGAGACCAATTTAGATCCAGGCCAGCCTGCACCTGCAATCTGCACAGGTAGATAAGGTTCATCACTGTTCACTTTTTGGTTTAAATAATACAAATCTGAAGGTGAAGAGTAGGAGATCCTGATTAGACTGCAGCGGTGTGCAAACCTTGTTAATATGCAAACTGATCTTTATATACACTGGTTGCAAATTGGAAATAAATTATATCCATGTAGTGAAGGGTTAATCAACAACATCTTCTTCAGATAATATTATATCCCAATTAAATTTATAAACTTGTACGACCTTAGGCCCAAATATGGTACATCTTTGGATTGGATAAGGTTCCTTCAACAGGTAGTAGCTAAGCATATGTAACCATCTATGTGTGCACACTCATTAGGTTAAATTTGTTAGGCTATGCTTATGTTCTATGTGTGCACAAAGTCATTTAGCTATGCATGTAGGACATCAGTTCTATGTGTGCACAAAGTCATTAAGCTATGCATGTAGGACATCAGTTCTATGTGTGCACAAAGTCATTAAGCTATGCATGTAGGACATCAGTTCTATGTGTGCACAAAGTCATTAAGCTATGCATGTAGGACATCAGTTCTATGTGTGCACAAAGTCATTAAGCTATGCATGTAGGACATCAGTTCTATGTGTGCACAAAGTCATTAAGCTATGCATGTAGGACATCAGTTCTATGTGTGCACAAAGTCATTAAGCTATGCATGTAGGACATCAGTTCTATGTGTGCACAAAGTCATTAAGCTATGCATGTAGGACCATCAGTTCTATGTGTGCACAAAGTCATTAAGCTATGCATGTAGGACCATCAGTTCTATGTGTGCACAAAGTCATTAAGCTATGCATGTAGGACCATCAGTTCTATGTGTGCACAAAGTCATTAAGCTATGCATGTAGGACATCAGTTCTATGTGTGCACAAAGTCATTAAGCTATGCATGTAGGACATCAGTTCTATGTGTGCACAAAGTCATTAAGCTATGCATGTAGGACATCAGTTCTATGTGTGCACAAAGTCATTAAGCTATGCATGTAGGACATCAGTTCTATGTGTGCACAAAGTCATTAAGCTATGCATGTAGGACATCAGTTCTATGTGTGCACAAAGTCATTTAGCTATGCATGTAGGACCATCAGTTCTATGTGTGCACAAAGTCATTAAGCTATGCATGTAGGACCATCAGTTCTATGTGTGCACAAAGTCATTAAGCTATGCATGTAGGACATCAGTTCTATGTGTGCACAAAGTCATTAAGCTATGCATGTAGGACATCAGTTCTATGTGTGCACAAAGTCATTAAGCTATGCATGTAGGACATCAGTTCTATGTGTGCACAAAGTCATTAAGCTATGCATGTAGGACATCAGTTCTATGTGTGCACAAAGTCATTAAGCTATGCATGTAGGACATCAGTTCTATGTGTGCACAAAGTCATTAAGCTATGCATGTAGGACATCAGTTCTATGTGTGCACAAAGTCATTAAGCTATGCATGTAGGACATCAGTTCTATGTGTGCACAAAGTCATTAAGCTATGCATGTAGGACATCAGTTCTATGTGTGCACAAAGTCATTAAGCTATGCATGTAGGACATCAGTTCTATGTGTGCACAAAGTCATTAAGCTATGCATGTAGGACATCAGTTCTATGTGTGCACAAAGTCATTAAGCTATGCATGTAGGACATCAGTTCTATGTGTGTACAAAGTCATTAAGCTATGCATGTAGGACCATCAGTTCTATGTGTGCACAAAGTCGTTAGGTTAGGCAAGTGGGACCTCCAGTCACATGTTAGGCTTAGCATATAGGATAATCAATTCAATGTGTGTAAAAATTCATTAAGCTAATCACTTCTTTGAGTGCACAAATTCATTAGGCTAAAAGTCTGGGTAAACCAATTCTATGTGTGCACAAATTCATTAGGCTAAAAGTATGGGACAATCAATTCTTTGTGTGCACAAATTCATTAGGCTAAAAGTACGGGACAACCAATACTATACATGCACAAATTCATTAAGCTAAAAGTCTGGGTCAACCAATTCTATGTGTGCACAAAGTCAATAGGCTTCAAAGATGGGACCATCAGTTCTTTATGTGCACAAAGTCATATGCTTAAAGCAGAGGACCATAATTCCTATAAGTGCACAAAGTCATTAGGTTTAAAGTATGGGACAACCTATTCTATGTATGCACAAATTCATTAGGCTAAAAGTATTGGACAATCAATTCTATGTGTGCACAAATTCATGAGCCTAAAAGTATGGGACAACCTATTCTATGTATGCACGAATTCATTAGGCTAAAAGTATGGGACAACTTATTTTATGTTTGCACAAATTCATTAGGCTAAAAGTATGGGACAACCAATTCTATGTGTGTACAAATTCATTAAGATAACCAATTCTATGTGTGCACAAATTCATTAAGCTAATCACTTCTTTGTGTGCACAAATTCATTAGGCTAAGAGTATGGGACAATCAATTCTATGTGTGCACAAATTCATTAAGCTAATCACTTCTTTGTGTGCACAAATTCATTAGCCTAATAGTATGGGACAACCAATTCTATGTGTGCACAAATTCATTAAGCTAACCAATTCTATGTGTGCACAAATTCATTTAGCTAATCACTTCTTTGTGTGCACAAATTCATTAGGCTAAGAGTATGGGACAATCAATTCTATGTGTGCACAAATTCATTTAGCTAATCACTTCTTTGTGTGCACAAATTCATTAGGCTAAGAGTATGGGACAATCAATTCTATGTGTGCACAAATTCATAAGGCTAAAAGTATAGGAAAAAACCTATTCTATAATGAGCACAAAGTCATTAGGCTCAAAGCTGGGGACCATAATTTCTATGATTGCACAAAGTCATAAGGTTTAAAGTATAGGGCCACTTATCCACTTAATAATACATGTATTCTATGTGTGCAAAGTCATTTGGCTAAAATCATGGGCCAACAAATTTTACATCTGCACAAGGTCATTTGGCTAAAATATACAGTCGACACTCGTTGTGTCGAATTCGTCGGGATTGTACATTTTAATTCGAGATATCCGAAGTTTGACACATCCGAATTAGCGCCAATGCACGAATATCATACCTATATGTTTCTAATGCTGACATGATTGTGAGTTCTAGTACTCGTTTATGAACATTTCAATGGATCGATTAGTTTATCAAAACAGAACAGAAAAATATATTAACTTGATTATATTGATTAGATGTGAAAAAAGTTTTGTTGTCTGTGTAACATCGTCGTCGTCTTCGCTCTGAATGTTAAAGTTGTCTTTCGTTATTTTTTTTATTACGTAAACTAATTCAAATAAATATTAACCCCATAATCATTAATTCGGAGCATTTGTGCTTCAGTCTTGTTGGGGGAGATTTGATTACGTTTGGATCATGTTTTTGCATTTGTTGTCCTAAGCAGATGAACTCATATTTCATTGGCCTGATTGTCACAATGTCATGATTATTGTAAATAAATGTTGTTTTTTAAAAACTGAAATAAACTGCATTTACGAATCCAAATATTTTACATCTGAATGCATTAAATAGGCAAACAGGTGATAATCGTTAATTATTATTAAATAATGGTATCCTGTTTGCCGACAAGTTCTCTCTTTGAAGAAGCCGAGCGCATTGTTCGACCGCGGCAAGTTTCACACTTCAACTTATCCGATGATTTTATATAGCATATTTTAGCCGGCGGGTTCTACATTCACTTCGACTTATGAAAATATTGTTTAAGTCGAATTCGAGTTAAGCGCTTAATTTTATATGTAATAAGAACACATTTTGACGGGACCGTAAAATTAATTCGAGATAACCAATGTTTCGACTTAAGCGAGTTTGACACAACGAGTGTGGACTGTACATATGTTCTACATATCTCACTTCTCTTTAAATTACACTTTTGGTATAAAAGGTTTTTTCTAACTTTCATGTATAGCAAACTAACAATATTTACTAATAAACCTAGAAATTATAAGTAATACGCAAATTCCAAGCACAGACACAGTATGTTGTACACCAGTTGTGAAAACACACGGAAGTTTCAGATCTCGGAGTGGTGGACATTTATTCTGTCCGGCTAATGTCTGTGTAGAAGATTCTTCATGCGCACAAGTGCCATTGATGATGCGGTATGCACCCGAATTCACTATGCTAAAAATAGAACAGCATTAAAATTTTATCAACTGTTGTTGTATATTATCATCATCACCACAATTATAATCATCAACACCATGAAGAACAACAAAGACAAAAACAACAAGATCTTCATCATCATCATCATCATTGATTGATTGATTGATTTATTTCGGTAAAATAGAGATCATACATGGAGTAGGATTACATAAACATACAAATGCAAATTATAAATAGAAACATTAATAGTTACTAAAAATTAAAACAACAATGAGAATTACATTTTACATAAAACACAAATTTAAATAACTACCCATGTTATGCCTCCTAACCCAGGATAACACGAAAAAGACTACATTACTGTAATTCTTATTTCCATCGTGGTCCTGTATAACAAAAATGGGGGCATGACACAGAGAGGCTTGTGTTATTGACTAAATTGAAAAATTATGTAATAAATACAAATGTACTTCATTTCATGTATCTCACAGTAAATTCAATCACTATCGTTGGCAATATCACAGACAAAGTTACCGGTACTTATATTTACTATTTATGTTTAATAAAACCTCTTTTACAGCCTTTTTAAAAACATAATACTTATTGGTTTCAGTTACCTCTGGAAAAAGTTTGTTCCACAATTTGGATCCCATATAACAGAAAGATTTAGAGCCAAAAGATTTAACTTTGGGAACACAATAGCCTCCTTTTGTACTCAGCCTGGTTTTATACCTATGACTAGAAGCTACTGAAGTAAAAAGCTGTTTCAAATATTCTGGAGCCAAGTTCTTATTAATTTTAAAAACATGGCATAGCATAATTTGTTCAACTCTACTCTGCACAGGTAGCCAATTTAGGGACCTAAAATGCTCATATCCCACATGTGACCTACTATCCAGATTGAGAATAAATCGAACCATCTTGTTCTGAGTTGTTTGAAGTTTTTTTTTGAGGGTTTGAGTAAGACTATGGTACCACACTGAACACGCATAGTCGTAATGACATTGAATTAGTGACATAACTAGTTGTTTTCTTATGTGTTTATTGAGAAAATCCTTCTTTCGGTAGAGAAACTTTAACCTGGCATTGGCTTTTTTGAGAATAGATTCTGCCATCAATTTAAAAGATAAAAATTGGTCTAAGCTAACACCTAGATATTTAACAGATGAAGTGTGACTGATAGTAGTACCATTACAAATAATGTTAAGATTAGGTTGTGATCTGAGCTTCTGTCTGGATCCAAACAATATTGATTCAGTTTTACCCAAGTGTAAAGAAAGTTTGTTGTTTATCAGCCATTGACTAACACCTAGTAAATCATCAGACAAAGCTTTTTCAACATCAGAAACATTTTTACCCGAGACTAAAATAGCAGAATCATCAGCATACAGTAGAAGTTTATTTTTAACAACTGCTGGCATATCATTAACATAAATTAAAAAGAGCAGAGGGCCAAGGATAGAGCCTTGAGGAACCCCACATGTAATTAACGAGTGACTGGAAAAAGTGCCAGAAATATCTACCAGTTGTTGTCTGTCCGACAGATAAGACTTAAACCAATTACAAATACTATCACCTAAGCCACAAGCTTTAAGTTTCCTTAGCAAAATTGAGTGATTGACTGTGTCGAAGGCTTTCTGTAGATCTAAAAGAACCATGCCAACAACATTGCCTTTGTCAATTTCTAATCTGATGAAGTCTGTTAAATATAAGAGACATGAGTCAGTTGAAAATCCACTTCTAAAACCAGATTGAAACTTATAAAACAAATGTTTTTCTTTAAAATATGACTCCACCTGATCATATTCAACTTTTTCTAACACCTTTGAAATAACATTTAAAATAGATACTGGTCGATAGTTGCCAACATTTAACCTGTCATCCTTTTTAAAAAGGGGAACAACTCTAGCAATCTTTAAATCGTTAGGTACTCTCCCTTGGATAAGTGACAAATTTATAATGTGTGTAAGGGGGCTTACAATAATGGGTGCTGTATCCTTGACAAAGCGTGAAGGCAAACCATCCAAGCCTGTAGCTTTGTTTGAGCTAAGGTTGTTAAATATTTAAGAACTTTGTTTTCAGACATTAGGGTAAAAGAAAAACTATTTAAACGTATACCTAGACTCTGGTAAAAACTGTAAACAAAAGATTCACAAAATTTGCAAACACATGCTGGAAGTTTTTCAACAAGTTTACAGGCAACTGAGGTATAAAAATTATTTAAAGATTCTGCAATAGATGATTTCTCAAAACAAACGTTGCCATCAATATTTAAACAAATATTAGAACTTGCTGAATTTGTCCCCTTTTTGGAAGGTAAGCCTAGATTTTTCAGTGACTTCCAGAGTGACTTAGAGTCATTTTTATGTTGTTCAATAGAGCTTGAGAAGTAGTTTTTCTTAGCATTATAAACTATCAACAATTACAAAAGCATCATCATCACTAATAATCATTATCATCATCAACACCATCATCATCCTTATCATGAATACAATCCTCATCCTCATCACCATTATCATCATCATCAACAGGTTCAAAACATCCACAGCCTTGTCTTGTGACATTAGTCAGTTTTCTGATAGCCAATCAGCTGCTTCAGAATGGAGACTCCAAGCTCAGGTCCAAATGTATTCACACAAGTCACATGACAAAATTCTCACCCATTCTGACATGTTTAACATGGTGCTAACAATATGGGGTGATCAGCTACGGTATTACATTATTTCATTTGTGGGGAAACTACACTGCTACTTTGCATTTAGGCATTTAATTTGCATATGAACACTGAATATTAATCAAATAACACTTCAAGAGTCAAGACATAAACAAATTAGTGTTGGACTTTCTTGGGTCTAGGGTTCAATTTTTCTTTTCTCAAATTGAAAACCCAACATAGGACTTAGATACTAAACTGGTCTTAAATGATATGAATTGTTTGTCATTTTCCAGATCGTGGGCATAATACCCCCTATTGAAATAATAGGCCAGATTTTACAGTATGTTTTTACCTTCTGGTAATCCTACAGTTGAAGTTGTAGAAGAGACTCTCTCTGTACGGTTTCCAGTTCTCTATGACCAGCAGATATAGATTGGTCTTTGGCAGCGTTGTCACATAGTAGAAACCTGACATACATGGCCCCGATACATTGCCTACCACCATTCTACTGGGACCTTGATAAAACATCAAAAGCAAGTATTTTTACTGTGTAACATAACTTCAACAGTCCAAACATTTTGTGCTTTCATAAATAAAGCAGACCACTGCTAGGACAAATTTTAATGCTCTTTGCTTATTAATATTTTAGGTTAAAACTATTCATATATTTTATTTAATGAAAATTATATGAAATTTTATAACTTTTTTTTAAGTTGTAAACAACCTGAACATAAAAAAAGAGTGAATACTGTTTTCAAGAAATACCTTTTGCTGTTCTGTGAAGGCATTTATTTTCAAGAACATGAAATGTTGTAGTTTTTCGTTGGAAAATGTCATTTTCATGTGTGTTTTTTTTCTGACTCACTATTTTCAAAATTATGTTTACATAAGTTTTAAAGCAATTTCATAGTTTATTGTGGCTTTAAATTGGTGAATAAGCCTGCACACGAAATCAAAAAAAATTGACACCCAACAAAATGTATTATGATTTTGGTTAATTCTGAAAAAATATGTTGATAAGCCCACCTAAAGCACATGCTTCTGTCTGGGTTGAAGGTTATAAAACTGAGTTTGGAAACCAGTCTCAAAGCTCAAGCATCTGATTGGCTGAAATGGCGACTGGTCGCCATTTCAGCCAATCAGATGCTTGAGATTTGAGACTGGTTTCCATGCTCAGTTTTATAACCTTAGGATCTGGTCTCATTATCAAAGTGGTCTTAATTTTATTTGAGTGATCTTTTTTAGGGATTTTACTGTTACAGTAGCAACATACATGTATACACACAATTTCTCTTAAAAAAAGGTTTGAACTTCACCAAGGTTTTTATTACCCAAAGCTGTTTCGTTGACTGAGTACCCCACCACATCTTGTATACAGCCGAATTCGTTGTTGAACTTTGGGATAGGACCTTTATTTCGGATATAGTCATCTTGTTCCTCAGGATTCTTTGGGATCCCATCCAGAGTTACCTGGAAATTTACAGTATTTTGTTTATGAAATAATAAAAAGCTGCCAGTAATATATCACAAGATTAAGTATTAAGAGACAAAGTATATAATTAATTAAATTGTGTAAAAAGGTTACCTATTAATGATTAAATATGAAGAAATAAAGAATAATGGTACAATACTACAAACAATACTATTTACATGTAACATTGAGATTTAAACTTGTGGACTCCATAAATATTCACCAACAAACACTTGTATTGATTCGGTTACCAGTGTCGATTCAGATCAGTCAGCATATCTGTGCCATCTGATCTGGATCTACACTGTTAACCTCTTAAACAGAAATAATCATACAAACCTAAAATCAAACAGTGTAGAACTGATCAGATTGAACAAATGTACCATCTGATCTGGATCTAAGCAGAAATAACCGTATGAACCTAAGATGAAACAGTGCAATGAGGTCCTCATCATATGGAACAATGTGACAAGACATATCCAATGAGTATGGTTAAAAAACTTGTTGTATTTTTTACTTAACTCTTTCCTCCGTATATACACATTTTTATCATGTGTGACCAGTGTAGATTAAGATCAGCTGGCACATCCGTGCCGTCCGATCAAGATCTGCACTGGTCGCATTTTGGTCAGAAATAACCTAATGAATAAAAAAGCAAATAGTTTAGACACTGATCAGATGGCACGGATGTGCCGGCTGATCTGGATCTAAACTGTTCCCCCACGTGATAAAGGTGTGTCTATGGAGGAAAGGGTTAAGTATTGACTGCTGTATAAATCTTAAATACTCAAATCTCATCTGATTTAGCAAAGAGAAAATATGTGAGCATTTGCCTTAGAGATGTTAACAAAGTCCTTCAATATCAAATGACTTCATGAAGTTAAGCACCAATTATTATATATTTTGATGAAACAAATACTATAATTAGGACTATAACCTCGCTAGTATTCTTAAGATAATTAAAGATAATTGTCTGTACTTTCTTAACAAATCAATGAATAAAAATGTCAAAAGTATGACCAGTGGCACATTTTCCCCCGCAGTGTAGCAAATTATTTACCACAGAAATATCTACAGACACTTTTTCTAGGAGCAAATATTCGGAAAAATACCAATGAGCCACTTCTGACAGAAAAACAACCTGTCAGGCTAGCGACCTCATTTTAGGATATGACAACAATAAGATGAAGATATTGCAAACTTTGTAGTTTTGAAAAATATCTCAAATTAAGGATTTCATGAAAAACAAGGGAGAAAATATTCTTTGCTATAACAACCTTACACTTTACACTTTAGATAGGAGCTTTATTGCATGGGCAAACAGTGTATATTCAGAAAAACCTGCAAACCCATGCTGTCCCATCAGGATGTACGCCGTTTGCTTTTTGATTTACTATTTTTTTATTTCAAAGAAGCAAATAGTGAATATCCTGGACAGATGGCACAGATGTGCCAGCTGGTTGGGTTTACACTGTGAATCTTGATGTGAAATAAACCTAATTTATATCTGAAATAACCTAATTAATTATAATTACTTATAATCTAATCTAAAAATGAACAGATGTGCCAGCTAATCAGGATCTACACCCATAGGAAAACAGCCATCTCACATGGACTAAAAGGTTGAAACAGTATAAGAAGAGCATACCTCAACATATTTGAGTCATTCTGGTATTTTAATGGCAATACCTGTTTTTATAAAAACTAAAAATTGTGATTTTTCCAAAAATTGGGGAAACAATTTCAGCTGGGAATACAGCTCATTACTGCTATACATTGGAAAAGATTTTACTGTAATGACAAATAGACAGATGGACAGTGCAATTACTATATGCCTGCTTTTGAAGCATAAAAATCAGCAAAGACTCATTTTAGCATAGCACAGCTAAAATTAGGCTAGACCCCTACATAAACTTACCTTTGGTTCTTCAGGTGTAATTCTACAAGAGCCCTGGAAATCCACTTTCTCCGTTCTCCTTATAAATGCATGTTTGTATACGAGGTCCTTCATTACCTCCCCTTCCTTCTCTCCAAGCTGCACCTGTTCATATTTGCTCTCGTCCAGATCACTCGCCAGAAGGAAGTCAGGGTCCATGATCAGGAAAGCGTTGGAATCAAACAAGTAACATCTGCAATAAATGTAACATGCTCTAGACTAAATTGGTGTTCAGGCAAACATTTATGAAGCCCTTGTGTCTTTGTCAGAACAATTATTAAGATTTTTGGAGATTATCTAAGAACAAGAAGAGGAATAACTCTGTCAAATGTGATCTTGACATTGGATTTATCACAGCCGTGTTGTTATAAGCAATATATTATGTAAATTTAATGAAGCAGTATTTAGAAATGGCAAAGTTAAAGCCGATGTTAAATTTTTATGGCAGATAGACAAAATGCTTGTCAATGCAATCTGAATGTATAGCCTTTTCTTCAAACAGGAAAACATAAATTTCATACTCAAAATAATCTCAAAATAATCTGACAGAATATAATTGTTTCTGCCTTTTTACCAGTGAAAGAAAACCCTATCTTTTCATTAGTGAAAAGATTTTTTCATGATATTGAATAATGTCAACATAAATAACATTTCATGTTTGTCATTTATATTTTGCATATGTAAAATGTCTGTTTTCTGTGTGTAACATCATTATTTGCGCAAAAAAAAAGTTGTGCAGTAAGCACTATTTTGCACGGTTTATTTACATTAAATTTTATAAAAAATCCATGTGTTGTTTTTCTTTTTAACTATTTATTATAGATAACATTCATGACTTTGTGCTTACATGAGTGACTTCACATCATCAATGATTTGACGTCACATATTCAAGTTAGTGATGTTTAAAAAATGTTTTTTTTATAAAAGTCCACATTTCAGCGTAAGTAAATAAATTTGGATTGGATAACTATAAAAACTTTTTCTTGCACGAGACATTCGATCAAGACTTGGCAGAGCCTCATTCCCGCAAAAACAGTTCCCCATTGGTGACAGATTTTTACATCTTCACCTCACACTCATGCAAGATACTTGTATACAGACCTAGTGGAGCAGTTGGGTTCCCCGTCAGGACAGTTATAGTACTGTCCGCAGGATCTCTTGAAATCACTCGCCTCCATACTGTCCATCGTCTTGTTCTGAAAATCATCATACAAGATGTCCAGTCCTGTAACAGCCTCAACACGTTCTGTGGCACAGCGTCGATGATCACTGGCTTCTGGGCTTTTACTGAGGTAACAGACTTCTGCAAAATAAACAAGTAAATCTGTAAGCTAATGCTCACTAGTGATACCCTGGCTTTGAGAAACATGACTTTCAACAAGTAATTGGCATTTGTCAATAAAGATGCCCTTTGGTTCATGTAATGCACCTATATTGTCAATAAAGATGCAATTTGGTTTATGAATGCACCTTCAATGTATGTAGTAAAAAATATTTGGTAAATAGGATGTTTATGAGCAAGGAGCATAAAATTGCTTTACACCATATTGGACTATAGGATAAAGGAATATGCAAAATATCAGGCTGCAGCATGTTATAGTTGCTTAGAAAACTGTGACAGAAATTTTATTATAAACAGACAGATGGAAGGATGGATGGACGGACAGATAAGGGTAAAACAATATATCCCCTCTTCTTCGAAGCGGGGAATGATAATTTAACCCTTCTCCATATATACGCATTTTATTGCATGTGCGACCAGTGTAGATCCAGATCAGCCAGCACATACAAGCCATCTGATCTGGATACGTACTGGGCACATCTTAGTCAGAAATAAACTAATGAATAAAAAAGCAAACAGTGCAGATCCTGATAAGACAACATGGATGTGATAGCTTATTTGGATCTACACTATATCAGTGCAATAAATAGAGGATACAACATGAGTGATCATTTATACTGAAATTATTAAATGAGTCGTCCAAATCGATAAAGAACTAGGCTTTTGCCGAGTTTTATATCGATTTAGATGACGAGTTTAATAATTTCAGTATAAAATGATCACGAATGATGTATTCTATTTATCACATACCCTGAAAAAACAAGCAAAATCCATGAATTGTCCCTTTCTACCGCCTAGTAGAGCGAAATTAAAACATGTGTAATTCAGTTGTATCGGGTGATACATAAGCTAGTCCCCAAAAATTTATCCTACCGTTTTCCTATTTGCCAAAATAAGTAAAAATAAATAAATAAAATTAACTGCGCTAGTCTAGATAAAAGAATCTACCAGTTATAGGCTTCTGAAGTTGTGTTTAATTAAATAAATTGATCTACTGTATGACGTCATTTGTGTAAATTTTCATAGCGGCATATGACAACATTGAAATTTGCTGGATATAAACTCATAATTTGGATTGAAAATATGCTTCTAGTGTTTGTATTTTGTTTCGGGGATGTTGAAAGATCACACCGACAATATTATTTATAACGATGTCAACGTCTAGGTCATTTTGTTTTCGAATTAAACGAAATGAAAATGGCTTTGTTGCTGTTGTTGAATTTCATCATAGACTTTCGGTGTTGCTATCGTACGGAGTAAACAAGATGTCAGAAAGTTATATTTTCCGTGGATATTATCAATATAAGGGATGCTTAAGTTCCTTAAAGAAGTTGATTGCTTGTCTAAAGTGGTCAAAAGTAAGTCATTTTCATAAATTTGTTTTGTTCGCTGATAATGTAGATGAATAGTGATTCAGCTACGATATATAACTAGTTATATATCGAAAATATATAACATGTGTTATTACACTCCCACACCGGAAGGTATGTGATAAAGGCAATTATATGGAGGAATGAGTTACAATATTTACAAATTATTAAATTCTTAAGCTACATATATTGGAAAATCATATTTCATAGCTAAGAAGTACAGGTAAAACATTTGAACGTATACACCTTAAGATGCTCCAGTAGGTACTAGCATTTAAACATTGTTCTCTATCAAATCTGTATTAAAAGCAAATGGCATTCATAACAAAATGTTGCATTTTCAGTACAGATTTTTGAAAGGGATTTTTGTCCATTCACTACATAAAACACTTACTTATAATGCAATCATCATCCAGATTACATTTACAGCCTCCTGGCCAGGGTCCATCTGACGAGAAGTTGAGACATTCTTCTTCGGATTTCACCTTCATTCCTTCAAACACAGCCTGCGATATGGTGTTTATCTTGCCGACTCCGGCAGCATCCATGTACGGGGTGGATATAGAGATCTGGTGAGGGGCTGCACTGGTTCTCTTATACCATGGTCTTCTACAAATAGAAAAAATAAGGCCCCTTCAATGCAAACTATGTTGGAAACAACAGTTCCTGCTTGCCTGAGAATTTAAGAGTCAGGAAAATGGAGGTCAGAGAAATGTAAGCATTAAATTTGAGTAACATGTCACACATAAAGAAATGATGTCTGGGGTGGATAAATTTTATCAAATTTATATTTATTGAAAATGTCTATCAAATTTTTGTCTGATATTTCTAAGTATGGTTCAAGAAATTTTTGTATTGTGCACAAACATTTACCTCATTTAACCTTGACCTTTTGAGGTAGGGCCTTTGTTCATGTTGGAAACAACACTAATGAACAATTGTAAGAAGCTTGGTTGAAATCCCTTTAAACAGGGGGCACACACAAATGCTCCAGCCAAGATTTGTGAGTGGTGGACAAGCAAAACACTTAATGTAATGAACCCTCAGAATCAATATATCTTACTTAGTGGGGTCATAACCTCTCCTTGACCTGTGTCCAGGGTATGTTCTGAATACTCCACTCCGCAGCCCAACATTCGTCCATTTGATCTGACTGAGAGATTCAAACTGTCTATTCTTCCATATCTCCTCAATCGGCTGGGTGATCAGAACATCTGCCCTGTTCGTACAAAAATTTTTCCTTTACACCATATACACCAGTTTTATTGCATGTGTGAATATTGTAGGTCCAGATCAGCCATGCTGTCTTACGAGGATTTGCACTGTTTAGTTCCTAGTCAGAAATAACCTGAAGAAGCTTAAAGCAATCAGAAGATCCTGATCAGACAGCATGAATGTGCTGCATGATCTTGATCAAATCTGTTTGCACAAATAATAAAAGAAATACTTATGGAAGAAATAAATGTATCTATAACATCTGGCAAGACAATCCAAAGACAATTTTAAATCCAAACAAAGAATTTAAATCAATTTTTGAAACTGCCTATATGTTACTGAGATATTCTCATGTAATATAATATGTCAAAACTTTAAGGTAAGTGTATCATCTAATTTCTCCCTAATATTTTTCAAATTATAGCTGTTTCGAGAATATGAATCACACAGGCAATAAGTGTAGATCCAGATCAGCCAGCATGTAAATGCATACTAATCAGGATCTACACAGCTGACGTCTTAGTTGAATCTAAAAGCTGACAGAGTAGATCCTGGTCAGACTCTTCCTGCGCTGTCAGTTACATATTAGTCATTGCAAATACAAACTGGCTCTAACCTTAACTCTTATATGATCTTCACAAAGATTTATTTAGACCAGGGATCCAGGAATTTCCCCCAGCATCACTGACAATATGACTGCTGTTTTTCAAGGAAACAGCCAGCATCACTGACAATATGACTGCTGTTTTTCAAGGAAACAGCCAGCATCACTGACAATATGACTGCTGTTTTTCAAGGAAACAGCAATAATTTCTTTCTGTTTAACAACAGGTTTACATTCATTTTCATTAACAACCTTCTTGTTTTAAAAGACAATAAAACCACTGCCAAGGGCATGATGAGATCTTAGGACACTATTTTACCTGACACCTTTGTCAAACTGCTGTTTTCTATTCTCACATCCCAAATCTTCTTCCTCACTGTTTATCCAATTATGAGCATCCACCGTCTTTCTATCCAAATCATCATCGTAAATGTACTTTATTGGATCACAGTAAGCTAACGGTGCAAGAAAAATTGTTGAGTATTTGTAGGACACTCGCAGTCCTGGATATTTCTCCTCGTTTTCTTTGACATCTAGCTCCTCGTATGTTCCTGGAGGTAGCATCTGGCGAGCTAGCGTACTGTTGTAGTGCTTCAGAAGGTTGAAGTAGCTCGTCTTATAATCAGCTCGGTTCTTTGGTTCTTGAGAACGCAAAAACTCCTAGAAGAAAATAATCTTTGAAAGATGGATCAGATGGCACATTCAAGCTGTCAGATCTAAATAAATGTTTGCTCCTTAGTTGGAAATAACCTAAGAAATCTAACAGCTATCAGTTTAGATCCTTATCTGACAGAGGTGCCATCTGATCTGGATCAAAACTGTTCTCCCACGGGATAAAAGTTGCATGGAGTAAAGGGTTAAAGAAGTTGGTATGATAATCTAATCTATGGTTCCTGAGCAGAACAAAACACTTTTACTAAATTAAATACAAGACTTGGTTATTAATTGCGACCAGTCATCATTTCAGCCAATCAGATGCTTGAGAATTGAGACTGGTCTCCAATCTTAGTTTTATGATCTTGGTTCCAGGATACTCAACTTTATGATAACACAACAAATATTAGACAAATCTAGCTGGGTACTCACCATATCTGTATCAGCAATACTGTACGCAAACGAGTATTCCGAATTGTTCAGTCCTGCATAGTAGTATGTCTGCAAAAACAAAAACACCAAGTACAAAAAACTGATCTTTAATTCAACAGAAATGTCAAATCTGTAAATGGTAAGAACTACTAATAGAAGTTGACAATTACACCAAAATATAAATACAACTGTTTTGTCTTAACCTTTAACCCATATACACCTCTCATCATATGCATAGGGCGACCAGTGTAAATCCAGAACAGCTGGCATTATTTATCAAGTTATTTCTGACCAAGAAGCAATCACTGTAGATCCAGATCAGATATGAGTTATATAGATGTGCCAGCTGATCTGGTTCTACACAGATCTCTCATGTGATACAAGTTGCATCATTGGAATGGAGTTAACGATTAAATAAAATTTGTATTGCTTATTTATGTAAATACTGCTAAACTTGGGGCTAGATAACACAAACTGTTAATCAATTCTATCTTGCAAATTAATTTGATTTATTGTAGTTGGTTTCTTTTCATCTAGTTTTAGGACAAGATCAACAAAAAGGGAAAAATGTTTCGCCTACCCTGGGTTTTCCATCAACAGCCTTTTCAATCCTCAGTGACCCTTCCTTGCCAAGCTTCATATTACGCTCTATCTCAGAAAATGCTTCCGGCTGGTTTTCTTTGTTTTTCTCCAGTTGTTGGATTGGAATGAAAATAGGGTCTTCAAGTAGCTGAAACAAAATAAGGAAGAATTGTAAACACAATTAATTTACTGTATTGCCCACTAGAATACATGTATTTACAGTACTGAAAATCACAAAAATTATATTTGTCCTGTTTCCAATTTGTTCCATAATCAGTGCCATTCCACTGCTGTTGCATTTGCATTCTGTTTCCATTTCCTTTAAATTTTTTTTTTTGCTTTTAACACTGTTAATAATTGATTGAAATCTTGATTACTGTACCCAGTGAACATGTCAAAAGTTTCCATTTTCTACTATAGCCCATGGGATATGCAATCAGCCAGCACAAGTTTTCTATCAGATCAGGTTCTAAACTCAGCTTTTTGATTCATAAGGTTATTTCTAACCAAGAAGCAATCAATGTTGATCCTGATCAAATGGCATCGATGTGCTGGCTGATCTGGCTCTACACATTTTGCACATGAAAAAACCCTGAAAATATATACTTAAAGAAATTAGAAACGCAACTTATTTAAACAAGAAATACATTTCATATTTAAAGAAGTTGCGTTTCTAATTTCTCCAAGTACAAATAATATAGTAAAAGAAATTAAAAACGCAACTTCTTTAATCACGAAACATATTTTGTGTTTAAAGAAGTTGCGTTTCTAATTTCTTTAAGTATATATGGAGTAAAAGGTTAAATGTTGAACTACTTACATTAGTACTGGGTTTCAGTTTTGGATGGAAGATTGTCTCCCCCTGGTTGTTGATAAGGAAGGAGTAGACGGTACCCCACTGATGTTTGGTCAGAAAGTTCTCAATCTTGTCCAACGTTGCATCTATCCCAACCACTCCTATAGTTCTAAAAAATATTCATACTGAATTATTCTCTCAATCTCTTATCTTGTAGATCAGAGCAGAGTCTTTAATTTTAAACCCACAGGTATGCATTTAGTACTTTTCCTAAATCCAATATCTTAATTTGCAAGGAATGAAGTCTTAAGTCAATAAATTGTAAAAAGTTCTCACGATGTAATACGATATATACATGACTGCTGTGTCCTCTAGCAAGAATTTGAATTAATGTACATACATGTAGATCTGTCATAAACTTATGCTGATTTTTGATAGTAATAAGCAGCTGCGATGTATCCAAAATTCAAATTATTTGCATTTACATCTTTACCAAGTAAATTACTGTTATTTTTTAAATTAAGCCACTTACGTGTAAAAAAATAATAAAAGCACATTTTTTTTAAATTTTAAAGTGCTACATGTAATGTGCACTGTTGATTTAAAATTACCATTAGCTAAAGTGAGAAAGACTTATTTTAACCCGTTCAGAAAAAGTTTACACGGGTAAAAGCTGGGAATTCTGAATACCTGAAAATTTGTCAATTTAAAAATAAATAAAATCAACCATTTTTAGACACAAAGAATCCTGAATTTCAGGCATAATTCTTAAAACTTTCACCCAAGAGTTTAACAGCACAGTCACTAACCTTCCAGTAATTTTGCTAATGACTGGTATAGCATGAGTAACCATGATTCCTAATCCCCAGGCATCAAGATACGGGGATGTCCACAGAGCTTTCGAGGTCTCGGCATTGGAAGACAGGAACTCGAAGTAATTACTCATCTGAGAGATGAGGTTCTCGCCCGTGTTCAGTTTGAGCATGCTGCCACCATGGTTACATGCAAGTTTCCCAGGAAACACTTCCGCATCTTCTTTAATGAGGTAACTGAAGATTCTTGCCTGAAATGACAAACTAGACATTTTTAATTTTTGAAAAAAAAAATCAGGATGAAGGACAGGCTCATACTTTACAAAAGCTGTTATAACTCTGTTTTGTCTGCATCCCCAACTTTCTGACCCACAAATTTGAGTAAAACACAGAGCCCATAGATCAAAAAATTGACAATGACATTAATAACTTTTCCACATGTCGTAATACTTAATTATGAGATTTTGTTTCCTCATTTAACACTACAGTCTACATCTTATTAATGATCACATGTTGAGGACACAATGTTTGATGTCAAAATTACTATTAAGGAATAGTGTGTTTTGGATTGATCTTATCAAAAACTAGATGCTTTGTGCTTTATCCTGACCTTATTTTACCAACAAAAGCACTCCGACAAAGAAGTTATCATCCGCATTATTATAAAAGGTACAGTGATACTTAAGTAAGATCCACTTGAATAGGAAAACAGAGACCTACTAGCTCAAAAGACCATTTCATACTTTCCTGGAGCTTACTTTTTAATGAGTTACAACCTGTTATGAACAACCGAATGTCACTAGAGATCACTGTACAGTCGAACCTGTGTTAAAGACCACCTGTAAACAATGACCCCCTGTGGTCAAGATGTCACTTTAGCTGTCCCACAAATTTTTTCTGAGTGGTATTTGACAACAGATTTGACTTTAAGTATTCTCAAGGGTGATCTTTTACAGAGGCTTGTCAAAACACTTGTTTTACCTGGGGATTAAAGTAGGAGTTTTTGTGGTCAGCAACAGTCCACACCTTGGTCCAGTTGTATTTACAGACAGGTCCTGGCACATACCCACTCCTTGTGTAGTATCCTGAAATGTAGATTTAATCAAATATTCTATATGAGTGCTAGTTTTCTGGCAAAGTTATTTTTATGCACTGCCACTTATTGTGTTATCATTTTACTTTGGGCAAGTTTAATTTTCACATATTCTCAAAAAGGCAGAAATGGATTTCAAACCCCAATAAAATTTATCATCATATTTATGTAATGTAATATGATGTCTTTTTAAGTAATATGGTGTTTTTTATAAACATTATATAAATTGCAAAAATATATCTGCCTGAAAATGTTATTTTCAGTCAATTAGCATAATTTCCGACAATTAACAGAACATTTACAAATTTGGAAGTTTGCCAGGTTCCTTGTGTCTCTCCCAAAAAATCTGTTAAAACTTGGTTAACTGAATATAAATGTGGGCATTTTACATGTTCACAATCAACTTACTATTTTTGAATTCAATCATTTTCTGTTTGTATTGTCAGAAATTTGTCTTGAAAATATGGGTACATGGTGTGATTACATTATATCTGCTATCCTAGATTAACTTTGTTACTTAAAGAGTACAGTGGATTCATGTATGTTCTGCATAATTGTCATTCTCCATCTTTTTTATCCTTGAAACATTGGTGAAGATCCCTCCAATTTAACCCTCCCCCCTTACTTAATGTATATTGTTAAAACTGCTATTTCTTATTCCATCATGAATATTTTACTTAGAGATATTCTATAAAAATATTTTTAGTGAACTTTTGACTAGGTATTTAACATTTAACTCCATAGAAACAATTTTTACCTCTTTTGCAAACATTTACACATTGAGGGTCGCATGCAAGACTGTCGTAACTCCTTCTTTTAATGTAGTTATGACAATCTTGCGTGCAACCCTCAACATGATCTACAGTGTTCAATTCTGGGCGAGGAATAACCTAATGAATGTAAAGGTCAACAGCACAGATCCTGATCAGACAACAAGTATGTGCAGGCTGCTCTAGATCTACACAAGATCTTCACCCATTTGACAAAATCATAGCCATGGAGTAAAAGGCATTGTAAAACAGGAATATTTCTGAACATAAATGTTACAAACCAGGTCCACAGCGGACATTTTCCCCATCTGTGTCCTTCCCATCAGTGACAAAGATGATAACAGACTGACAGCCAGTTCTAGGGTTACTGTTCAACAACCCGAATGCCTTGTCAAAACCACTCCTGGGAAAAACATGAAACAATATAACCTAATACTGATGCATATTAAGCAATTACAAGGAAATATAATGACTGCAGTACATCAAACCCGGATATCTACCAAATTTGAAGCAGAAACACACATTTTAGCTATGCAGAAAAACTAGCATGAAATCTGTCAAAATCTCACACTCTTTGCCAATGAGAAAAGTTCAAGATAGTCACATATTGAAATTTCATATGCTAATTAGTGGATATTTTGTAAGTTAAAAACCTTGTATTTTAAAAAACGAGGTTTTGGTATAAGGTGGACGATAAGTAATTCAGTAATAAGAAAGAATTTCTGTGCCTACATACAGTGTTAAGTTCTTGCTTTGGCTAACCACACCTGTATTCAAAGAACAGAGAGACTGTATGTTAGCTTCTTTTCCACCCTCCTGCTTAACTTTTACAATATCCAAAACACAAAACTGTTGAAAGAAACAATATTCACAACTTTAATCTTCAAAAGACTTTGTCCATTTTCAAAACAGTTCTATTTATAGACTTACTCAAGTTCACTGGTTCCCCCAGGTCTGAGATTTTCTATGTTTTTGATCAGATCTTTCCTGTGAGCTATAGTAGCTGGTACCATGCGTTCTGACTGACAACTCAGCACTGAAGTCTGGTAAAAATGCCATCTGAAAACATATCAATAACATTATAATTGTAACAAGACTCATTTTTAAATTTTGATGCATTAAGGTAAAGGTATTATCTTCAGAGAATTTCTTTGAAATTTTATAGCTTTATTTGGGCAGAAATTGTATTTATCTATTATAGTATTTTTTTCTCATAGCGAAGAGGTTTTGTTATTATTAACATGTACACAATTTGACAATAAGATGTTTATTATATTCTGGAATATGTAAGCAGCTTTGTTCCTCTCAACATTACAAAATCACTTGATGGGTTGACTTCAGTTGTTAAATGAGACCTTTTCCAATGAACTTCTTTCATACCAGATATAAAATAAATAGTATGTATTTATTAATCCTTTACGGCTTACATCCTACGTTCCAACAGTGTATATCCTGACCATGCAGTCTGACTAGCTACAATTTCTAAATTCATCAGGTTATTTCTAACCATAAAGCACTGCGGCATATTCTTGTTCTACTAATCTGATCTATACTGGTGTTAGAAGTCACACCATTGAGTAAATGGTTAAAATTATAGTGTTATTATCCACTTTATGAATACGTACTTGCCCACTTCATCCCAGTAGCTGGCCCTGGCACAGATCACATTAACATAGTCCTGTTTGGTCAGTGTGTTAATCACTGTCTTAGCCACACCTTTAGCTATACTAAACTTTTCTCCCCTCATGGAATAACTGAAAGAGAATACAACATTAACATAGTCCTGTTTGGTCAGTGTGTTAATCGCTGTCTTAGCCACACCTATAGCTATACTGAACTTTTCTCCCCTCATGGAATAACTGAAATTTTATTCAACATTAACATAGTCATGTTCGGTCAGAGAGGTTACCATCTAAGCCACACCTTAAGCTATACTAAAGTTTTCTCCCCTTATGGAATAACTGAAAGTTCATACATGTATAATACATTGTATATTAAGTAAATAAGTAATATTATTATATACACCCCCAACTAAAAAACAAAACACAATTTAACACACAGTGCTTACATAGCTGTATTAATGACAGTTTTATGTCTGAATTAACCTGACAAAAAGGCATTGACATGTGTGCAGAATATTATACAAACATTTATACTCTCTAGATATGACTTTATTATAAGTATCATGCATGAGTGTGAGGTGAAGATGGAAAAATCTGTCACCGAGGGTTAACTGTTTGCGGGAACAAGGCTCTGCCGAGTTCCCGCCAAAACAGTTCACCCGAGGTGACAGATTTTTCTATCTTTACAGAATTTCTCATGCAAGATACTTTTTCTTGCATACCTTTTATTATTTATAAAGTTTTTGTGTAAGTATACAAACTTTTTTATTTTCATTATGCTGAAATATTGACGTTAAAGCAATCTTTTTTATAAATGACGTCACTAACTTGAATATATTACGTCCGATATTTGAAGACGTGACGTCACTTACGTGACTCATTCTACATGGGGGGGTGTAGGATCGAAATTTCCTACACGGGTGAAAACACCGGATGACCTGATCTGGTATGCAAGAATGCATGGGCAAACATGGTAAATTCAGATCAGCCTGCACATCCAGATGAGACAGCTGAATTTACACAGTTTGTTCAAGTGATAAAAGGTGTATCCATTGAGTAAAGGATTAAACCTGTGTGAATAATTATATCCTATAATTAATCTTGCTTAGTTCTTACCTGCAATCCAGAATGATAATAACATCTTTAGGACCACTTGTGGCTGCTATATACCACGGTCTCACCCTAGGGTCATAGTCGTTGTAGAATCCAGCAAAGTTTGTTGACCACTCTCTGCCTGGGAAGATACGTACAATACCAGCTGTTGAACCAAAATACTGCCATCTGTAAATCAAAGTTCATCATTTATGTCAGGTGTCAATAAACAATAAGAATACATGTACATCAGAAATGACCCAGTATGCAATTAGGCTGCAAATGCCCCATTTTGGCCACAAAAGCCCAGTTTAGGCTGCAAAAGCCCCATTCAGGCTGCAAAAAGCCTCATTTAGGCTGCAAAAGAACCAAGTAAGGCTGCTAAGGGCACACTTTGGCTGCAAAGGCCACACTATGGCTGTAAAGGCCTCATTTATTCTGTAAAATCTGCATTTAAGGTGTTAAAACCGTATGAAGGGTGCAAAAGCCTCATTTTGGTTAGAAAATCCACAATAAGGCTGCAAAAGAGTAAGATATTTAAGAACAATTTCTAACTATTTGAAAAATGTGGAAACCTACATGAATACCGTAGTTCAGATATTTTCAGTTTTGCAAAACAAAGTCATGGTCCAAATCAATCATCAAATAAATATTGTCAACATTCAATAATTGTTCACCTTAAAGTTGGATCCACCTTCTGGTTTTCTTTGAACAGTTTATCAAGCCCAGCTGTAAAATAAACAGTGTTGATGGTACTAACATCATCCCTGGGAACTTCGTCTGCGATCTTCACTGTCGATTGTGCCCAACTAACCTGCTGCTTGAAGTACCTGTAATACAATAACGTAGATCTGCATTAACACTTTCCTCCATATACAGTGAAACCCCTCTATAACGGACACCTAAGGGACTGAGGGAGTGTCCTTAATAGCAGGTTGTCCTTAATTGTGGGTTTAAATCAAGAAGAAGAGAACATGTCTGTTCTTTAAAAAATTGCCCATAATACCGGGGTGCCTGTAATATCGAGTGTCCGTAATGAGGGGTTTTACAAAAATGAGGGGTCTTAAAAAAAAAAGAAACAAAAACTTGAGTTTTGAGCCTAGAGTTCAAACTCAACAAGTTTTATATCTGAGGGCCAGCATAAATATTAAAAGCAACAAATTAAAACTTCTGCACATAGCAAATTGTACAATATACTTACGGGCTGAATTTCCTCTCTGAAGGAAGACGTTCTGGGATGTCAGAGTCGGCATACACCTCTTGGTCTAGCATGGACAGTTTACTTACACCAGCACTGCCATTTGAAGCCAGGAACTGGTCATGCAGTTCTTGAACTTTGATAACCAATCTCTGAAATCAAGAATATTGCCCATGCTTATGTTTGTTTGGATCTGGTTAGTTTAACCTTTCACGCCATATATGACTTTTGTTGCATTGGTAAACAGTTTAGATCCAGATCTGCCAGCACATCTATGCCATCTGATCAGGATTTACTCTATTTACTTTTTGATTCATGTTATTTCTGACCAAGATGTGAACAGTGTAGATCCACAACAGACACCTCTGACATTCCAGCTGATTTGGATCTACACTGGTTGTCCATGTAATAAAAGGCAGTAAAGCTGTTGTCCTGAAATGGGTGAGCCTGAACTGGGGCTCAAAGAAAATCCTTCAAAATTTCGGTTAGTCTTGGGGTTGTTAGCAGATGGTGGTGTTTTTGTTGGTTAAGAGGCCTAACGGCAATTCAGGTTAAGTGCCTTACCCAAGTCATGGAGTTTGGTTAAAAGTCCTACTGGACAAGTCATGAAAGGGTTAGGATAACTCCTTCCTCCATATATACACCTTTCTGGCATGGGCGAACAATGTAAATCAAGATCAACCGGCACATCGATACCATGTTATTTAAATTTACATATTGATTATTGGCTAAATATGCACTTCATTATATTAAACTTTAAAAATCTTTTGTACGGAAATAAAACATACAAACCAAAAAATATCAGGTCACATTTAAACCCACATTTAATTCAGATATTATAAGAGAGTGGAACTTTACATAAAGTTTACATAAATTAAAGTTTTATTGTTGAAAACTGAAAAGGAGAAGGACTATAAAATGTCTTCACAAAGTGAAATTTCATTAACAGTAAGTTATAAAATCACTTTTAAACTTTGATATTTCATGTCACATGTAAAAATAGGAAGCTGTGCTTTCTAAAAACCACTAACTCTTTACTGCATGTATTTAACTTTTATTGCATTGATGAACAGATTAGATACAGACAAGCTGGCAAATTAGTGCTGTCTGATCTTGATCTACACATGTCACATTAAGATTCACTAGGTTATGAAGTGAACAGTGTAGATCCAGATTAGTCAGCAAAGATGAATGGGCTTATCTGGATCACACCGATTACCCGTGCAATTAGTCATTTCCATGGAGTAAATGGTTAATGGAAATTAACCCTTTCCTTGATATATACGCATTTTTACGCATGTGCGACCAGTGTAGATCCAGTGCCGTCTGATCAGGATCTGCACTGGTCGCATTTTGGTCAGAAATAACCTAATGAATCAAAAAGCGAACAGTTTAGATCCTGATCAGACGGAACAGATGTGCCGGCTGATCTGGATCTAAACTGTTCCCCTAGCAATAAAGGTGTGTCTATACAGGAATGGGTTAATATATATCAGGGGTTCCAGTAGCTGCTGATTCTCGAGGGTCATTTTGTCCATTTTTAAGGGGTTTTCTCAATTTTATGGAAAATACCCCTAATTCAAGGGGAAAAAAAGACCCTTTAGCTGAAATCCTAGGGGTCAAAATAAGGCTTTCTGGAAATTTCAAGGGTCAAAGGGTCATCTGGGTCAAATGGAACCCCTGATATATAAATATTTGAACAGTTGATTAAAAGCATTTTCATCACAATGATCCTTAATCCATAATCATGGTTTGTAGTAAAAATGTTTGACTTAATGACAGAATCAGAAAGAATATTTCATTTTGATAAGTAAATATAAAATTTATTGAAAGGCCATTCTTCACTATTATAATGATTGTAAAATTTGAAAACATGCAGGTAATGATGTCATGGGAGACTCATGAATGCCAAACTTGAGGTTCACCAAGGGTGTAATTGAACCAAGGCTTAACATCCTTATATAACAGAGGCTTATAAAAGGCCTCTTCCCAATCCAAAAATATAGTATTTTTTCCCAACTGCGGCAGAAACTCTTCCCAAAATGCTAGGTAAGATGTCCAAAAAATGGTTAAACTCCTTTGATGGGTGTTTGAAAACAGAAGTCTAAAAAATGAAGTGCTTGAAAAATTAGATTTAAGTTAAAAATACCTAAAACTATTCAATTTTATGAACTAGAACCCATCTTTCAATAAATTTTGTTATCCCAAATTAAACAATCATCGCACAAAAATTTCCCAATTGGAAAGGCCAGGGCCTCTTCCCAATTTACTGATGAAAAGCCCGGTGAACACAAACCAAACTGTCAGCAGACATCAAAATAATTATTATATAGATCATAAATAATTTAAAACTGAACTATTTAAAGATGGGTTGTATAAATCAATTTTACAGATTGAGTTAGAAATGTACGATTTTACATTCACAAAGTATTATGGCCTGTATTGTCTATAGGGAACAGCAGATAGTGGGAACTTGATGAATGGCCACATTTTATAAATAATTCAATGGCTATTTTTAAAATGACATTTCCGAAAACCTTATGATCATGTTGTTGGCATATTTTTTTACACATTTCAATGAATTGAAATCTGGAAATATTTTATTTATCTTCATGTATGAAGAGCTGAATGCTAAATTCTTAACGGGAGGCTGTCAATGAAAGATAATATGCAGAATAATGGGATATGAAGAAACAAAACATATTATGATTAAGCTGTTTGTTAGTTGATTTTTCACATGCAGTGAAGTACAGTACTTCCCTTACATGACGTTGTGTTTTTGTATTAGTACTCTATTCTAAAATGTGGCTGAATATTTACGTACTCCGCTGCCAGAAAATATGAAATGATCCTATATGTATTTGTTATTGATATAAAGTCACAAAAACAAAATTATGTACTCAGCCAGTATCATTGTGACACCCTCTCTAAACTGTCCTCATTTTGCTTGCTTGTTAATATGATCAAGCTAGAATATAGTACATGTACCTATTATCTGGATGACGGTACTAAAAATGTTGATTGAAGTTTGATTACTTTTGCAGTAGAAAGCATGGATGTCAAATAGATTTGAAATGCCAAAACATAACATAATGTGAAATCATTAATTTTTTTCAGCAGGCTTCAATGGAAGATGTCATAGAAAACATTCTAAGCTGCTCTATATGTATGGAGATATTTGAATCGCCACGGCAACTGCCATGTCAACACACCTTCTGTACAGCCTGCCTAGCTCAGCACATCAGCAAGCACAAGAATTGAAATTCCAGGACATGTACAGAGTTCTCCTGTCCACTTTGTCGAGCTAAAACTTGTTTACGTAAACCTACATTTGATGCTAGCAGTTTCCCAATCAATCTTACGATTCAATCACTTTTAGATTCTAAATTGCTTACTGCTAAGCAGAGATTGAAAACATCAGTTTCCATCCAGACTGATGACATAAAGTTTACTGCAAAGGAAAAGTTGACCACAGGAAAGCAAAAGCTGACAACAGAAAAGCAAAAGTCGACAACAGAAAAGCAGAAGTTGACAACATCTGTATCTATCCAAACAGATGATATCAAGTGCCAGTGTGGCAGAATTTTGGTTGAAACTCGTCCATTGTTGGTTCGCAGACACAATATCGAAGAAAATCAGATACAATTTTATTCAGAAGACTATCTGCTTGAAGAAATGTTCTCATTCTTAAACAATAGTGGCTCATCTAATATTTATTACCCAATTTTAAAATGTCTTCTGCAGGAAATCATAATGCATGGTAATCCCAATGTTCCAGAATATAAAGCAGTATATTTCATCTTTTTCCTTGTTATATATACGACTTTTCTATTTTACTTAGAATATAGCATTTTAACATTTCTTCATCTTGTTTTAATGATATTTCAGTGGAGTTTTGTTTCTATCAAACTTGAAGAATATCGAAAACCATGTGATGGTTTATCAGTGGCAGTCTTTGTAACAGTATATCTTTTTACACTGTTGGTGATTTTATCTATAGGTCTAGGAATCATATTGCAATTTGCTGATTTTATCATTATGCGAAATTATGTTTTTAAGAGAACAAAAACAACAGTTGAGAAAGACACTGGATTTAAGCAACAAGAAACTGTTACATTTCATGGCAGAAATAACTCTGATCAAGATCTCTACAACAAAGAGAGGGGTCAATTTTTAAAAGATTACTTTATATATACCGATTATTACCTTCAGCCTATCAATAATGTGCTAGCAGTTGTTGTTGCTGCCATTATAAAATGGACAAGCTTTCAATTTGTTATGCGCAAACGTATAAAGCTGTGGATCAGAAATTGATTTGCCTACCTGAATTATTCATGAATCAACTTAAGTCAACCGGAATGCAATCATTTATCATTTTTACCCACCTGAATGCATTTATAATCAATTTTTGCCCACCTAAATGAATTTGTTTATCAATTTATTTGCCCACCTGAATGCAGTCCTTGATCAATTTTTGTCCACCTCAATGCATTTGTTCATCAAAATACTTGCCCACCTAAATGCACTTATAGATCAACTTTTGCCCACCTCAATGCAATCATGACCAAATTTTATACCCAACTGAATGCATTTAATCAAATTTTATTACCAATTGAACGCATTGATTCATCAATTTTATGCCCACCTGAATGCATTCATTCATATAATTTTGCCCACCTGAATGCATTCATTCATCAATTTTATGCCCACCTGAATGCATTCATTCATCAATTTTATGCCCATCTGAATTCCTTCATTTATCAATTGTTTATGCCTACCTAAATGAATTCATTCATCTTTTTTCCCCACCTAAATGCACTCATTCATCTTTTTTCCTCACCTAAATGCTCTCATTCATCTTTTTTCCCCACCTAAATGCACTCATTCATCTTTTTTCCCCACCTAAATGCACTCATTCATCGTTTTTCCCCACCTAAATGCATTCATTCATCTTTTTCCCCACCTAAATGCACTCATTCATCTTTTTCCCCATCTAAATGCACTCATTCATCTTTTTTCCCCACCTAAATGCACTCATTCATCTTTTTCCCCATCTAAATGCACTCATTCATCTTTTTTCCCCACCTAAATGCACTTGTTTTAGATGACAGAAAGGTTGTTGTAAATTTCTCTCTTGATAAAAACTATTTTACTTTATTTGTTATTGATTAATTTTATTATTTCTGATTATCAATGGACCTGAACACCTTAAACTTGACAACAGCAATTTAAAGATTCTTTAAATGCCCTTTTAAAACATACACCATTAGTTGGTGATCGTTGTGTTGTAGAGTGTGGTGGTAACAGGATGGATGCCTTAAGCCCCAGTACAACTTGCCGTATGTGCAAGTGCGTGCTGTCTACGTGCAAAAACGTGGGCCAAATTCAGGGATCTGTAGCATTTTTAATCCATGCAAAACTTTCTCTGTGTTCGAGCTGCGTGCAGGCTACGGATTCACCACCACTACGGGTGACGTGCGTGCCCTGTATGTCCATGAGCACGTAACGCACGTAACGCACTGCCTCTGCGAGTCTTTGCGTGGTCAGTGCTTCCTCAATTCAACTGTCAAAAACGCGCACAGAACTCGGGCAGACCTTACAGAGCAAGTACGTGCTACATACAACATACGGTGTGCGCACGGACCTCTGCGGTATAATATATATATATATCACCCAACAGCGACTGAAATAAACCTTCTCTCTGCTCTTGCCACGTCCGACCAAAAAACGCCGCGAACGTAACCTCCGCAGAACAGGAATGGACAAAAAAGACGCATATGAAAAGGACACTAAATTATTTTACTAATGTCCCCTACTGTTCATAGAAGTAGCTTATCTTTACCCTGCATTGATCAGAGATATGTTGTTACGAAATGGCTCTTACCTCAGCTGCCATTTTCTTCTGTTCAAAGTAGACCGCTAAGTTGTCCTTCACAAGTTTCACAATATCCTCGCCATTCTTTTTGTCCGAGAGATAACTTGCCTGGTCAAGGTAGCCTTGTGTGTAATGCTGGTTGATCCCATCATATGCAAGCTGAAATGAAAATTCTTGCATACCAGATAAGTATATCCGCGGTTTTACCGGGGAAAGAAAATCTTATCTTTTCCCAAGGGAAAAGATAACGTTCGCGTGCTTCACGAGTGACGTCACGTCTTCAAGTGTCTGACGTAATTTATTCAAGTTAGTGACGTCATTTAGAAAATAAGGTTTACGTTAACGTCAATATTTCAGCGTAAGGAAACAAAATTTAGTTTGTATACATGTACACAAATGTTACGGACAGTAAAAGGTATGCAAGAAAAAGTATCTTGCATGGGCATTCGGTAAAGATAGAAAAATTTGTCACCTCCGGTGAACTGTTTTGGCAGAGCCTCGTTCCCGCAAAACAGTTCCCCCTCGGTGACAGATTTTTCCATCTTCACCTCACACGCATGCAAGATACTTATAAGAATGACTTAAATTATCAATTTATTCCAAGGGATTTATCCAGCGTGTGACTAGTGTAGATACAAATCAGCATGCACATTTGTGCAGTCTGATCTGACTGGGCTTTTTTCCCATCTTTAGTAGGGGTCTTTTATGGTCGCCTTCTTTTCAAAAAAATTTCTTTAAAATCATGCAGTTTTCCCTAACAAGTAACTTTACATCAGGTTTCTTATTCCCCTTCAAAAAAAAAATCAAGCTATTTTTCCAATAATTATAGGGCATGGACCCCTTCCCCTGACAATTTAAAAAAGCCCTTGATCAGAATCTACACTTAATGTTTCTTGGTCAAACAAACAATGCAGACCTCAAAGCAACTAGTGTTGATCCTGTTTTGAGTGTGAATGTGTAGTTTGACCTGGACCAACAAAAGTCACACATGGAAAAAAGCTGTTTCTAATCTTGCACTTTTCCAGAAATGTTCAAATGTATTACAACAGGAGGTTGCTAATAAATAGCACCAGTGCTCTCACTAGAGGGAGACTTGGGAGAAGTGGTCTCCCAAAAGTGGCCAGACTTCTCCCTTCTTTGAGCTATGGGAGTTCTTAGTCATTTTGTATAGACTATAAAAGGAAAGAATGCTGTTGACTGCAAACTTCTCCATAATCCAGTAAAATTATGACAAAACTTCTCCCTGATTTGCAAGTCTAGTGAGAGCCCTGAGCGCAGACAATTACGGAGCTATCATTTACTATAAAGAAACTCCAAAAGCCTTAATAATTAATTCTGCCAAAAATAATCAAGCCAAAAAATACTAATTATGTACACATCTCCTTGATAGTGAGCTTTCAAAATTCTAACTAATGGTTGCTGACAAATACATTGTAGCCCAAACAAAACTAGTCATACATAATACCATAAAGTAATTCAAAGGGCCATAACTCCTTCAGCCAAAATATGCTGACCACTTAAACAGTAGGTTGCTTTTTAATTTTACAATGCTGAAAATGGTGCACATCTGGCATATATTTCATCTGTTTACTTTTGATGGAGTTGCATGTAATAACCTGCAGAATATAGTTCTCTATGAGCACAGCCCAGTTCTGCACATCGCCTTCTAGTGTCCCCACATCGTGTTTCTCTTCTCCTGGATACTTCCCACAGTCCACACTTGTCAACAAGCAGTACAGGGCAACACTAAACCATCGGAACATTACAGCTTTCTTCATCTCTCAACCTGACCATTATCAAATCATGCATCCTGAAAGTAAAATGAACAAATTCATACAACTTTTATTATAAATCATATTTGGTCGTGACATCTTTGGGTCATATATGATTTTGCGACCTTACAGAAATTATGAATCATGCTTCTTGATTGACTGTTTCTAAAAATAGTTATTGGTAAACAAAAATATAAACATTCTCGTATGAACAATGTTACATGCAAATTGCTTTGAAGAATTAACCCCAACCCAAACTCAGGTCCGGCTCCAGAAGAGGTTCAGTGGAATAGCTGCAATATCTTTTCTGTGCAGAAAAAATTATTTTCATGGGGAATTAGACCAGAAAAATTGAAGTTTTCATGTAAACCTAATACCCTAAACTGCTTCTTATGAACCTTTGCCTGGAAAATCTTCAATTTAACCATACAAACTACATGTGTATCTATCTATCTCTGAATACTGTCTGCTCCTCTTTCAAGTGTTACTGACAGGACTTGGTGCAGGTCTGAAGTGTTAGTATAGTTGTGAATAAAAATTAATGTCAAGAACTGTGATCTTGGATGCCAAGACAAATGCTAAAATGCTAGGGAGTGCTAGATTTGATTGATATTAAAAGTCAAAGAGGTAAAAACAAAGAAATGCTGAAGATCAGGCAGGGTTACAATATTAACAGGAAGTCTATTCCAAAGGGTAATACTATGAGGAAAAGATGAGAACTTGTGATAATCTTGTGTGACCTGAATTTGTCTAAAACAAAGGAGATCCATGTGCTTGTCTTGTCTGTTTGATTGTTTGATTTTTGTATATATGAAGGAAGGTTTATTGGTTCGATGTTATGGTATATTTTATAAAACAGTATAAGTCTAGCATCAAGTCATCAATGTTCTAAGGACCCCCTGCATAGCTGTAACATTGGAAAGAGGAGAATAGTCTTGTTTAACCCATCTTATTCTTGATTTTCTCGAAAATTACATCTTTTTTCCGGTACCGATCGTACTTTGGTCAGGGGGGTTGCCGATAATGGCTATATATAGAGCCTATTAAGAAAAACATGTTTTACAATGGTTAAATGTTAAAAATAGCAGAAACTTTTAAACATTTTAATTGGTTTAGCTATAAATTGTAACTTGCTATAAAAATTATCTAATGTAGGTACTTCAATGTAAAATTTCTCATTCTTTATCAACATTCACGGACAAAGCTAACATCTCTATCCCATTTTTTAAATAAGAAAACTGATAAAGAAACATAAAACGAAACTATCTTTCGTGTCACTTAGTATATATTAACATATGCAATAACTGTCTACTGAAAAATTTGTTGATTTCAATAAAGATTTTAAAATATGATAAATTTTACGCATAGCTGCAATGTTGTCATACATACGTGTACCCCCCTGGCCGATTGTACGGAAATACCGACTTCTATTGTTTAGACATTAATTTCGATATGATATACTGCATGCTTCTGGACCATTTCCACCTTGGCTTGTGGATGTTTGTCTTGGTGTATGGGTTCCAAGCTAGTCCAGTCTAGCCCTTTTCCCTACCCCTCATGGATAATGTAAGTCCATTATATGCGATCAAATGATTAACATCTTGTATATAACGAACTGAAATAATAATTCCCATGTCTAAGTTACTCTAAGTCTAAGCAAAAGAGAGGCCCAGACAAAATTAGCAAATTACTGTAGTCTGATTTCATAAAGGGGTAGTCTCAATAATTCGACTGCAAGCACAGACCCATTATCATACTGACTTTTTACAGATGTCTGTCCTTTACGTCTCAAGCAGTTATGATCAAAACTGTGGTGGAAATCGACCCGATTCAAATTCTGTTATTGATTGATAAACATGAGTCAGGTAAACTTTACGCGCCGTAATCTAAATTTGTTGATATGGGTGGAGGTTTAAAAGAGTTTTTCATAAAAAACAAAACCATTATTTATAAAGGATTACATATATTGATTCTACTTGAATGTGGCTTTTCAGGTATGTAAATTTTTTAAAGATACATAATTATGGTTTAAGATGCTTTATGGAGCCGCCAAAGTTGCGATTCAAATTCCGATCAGCGGCATATAGAAATAGAAGAAAAATTTTCCGCATTGATTTGAATAGTAACTGGGTTGTGCGTGAAGGACAATCATCGCATATATAGAAAGGAAGTGTCTCCGGGTCCGGACCTGTAGACTTTTGGTCTAGAGGTCCGGACCCGGAGACAACCCATATAGAGTTGTCTCGAGGTCCGGGAAAATTATTGTTATAGATTTTATGCAAATATGTGATATTTTCTCAAAAATGTTATTATTTATCATCTTATTGAATCATTAAAATGTAATTTAGTCATTAAAAAATTTAATTTAAGAATTTTATTTCAGTTTTAAGACCAAATAATTCGACCTTTATAGCTCGTGGAAAGTGTAACCAACGACACGTTCCAACTGCGGTCTAAAGTACTTTAATTGATGAGTGAATCTGTGATTGCATATTGCGTACATGATCTATCGTTGCTTTGTGGTATTGTTGATGATAATGATTGAAAATAATATATAATTTAATAAATAAATAAATTGATACATAATGAAAATTTGTTTGTGTTCTTATTATGATTCAACGCTTATTGTTATTGGATTATTATACTAAACAGATCTGTGAAAAACTACATTTAGCTAGGTATTGATCGTTATTTTCAAAGTGATCATCAACGATGTCCAGGGGTCTTGATTGGCCCTAATTGGTCTGCTCAAAATATACCGCACAATTGAGTACTTACACAGTGACCTTAATGTGAAGACAATAAGGGCCAAAAGCTTTGAAGAGCAGGCTTTAAATTTAGAGTTTAGTGTCAGTTGTCTTGTGTCAGTGCCAGTGGGAAACATGGCACACAAGTTTCATATCGGTGAAAAATTCAGTGGTTTTGTTTCGTTAAAAAGTAAAATTAACAACTTATTTGAAAAACAGGAAAACGTGCAACTTTTTAAAGAGATTCAAGAACTTTAAAAGCTCAAAAAGCCTTGCTCCAAATAAAAACTTTAACGATAGGATTAAATACTATGAAATCACGTATAGTTGTATTCATGGTGGCAAGAAGTTTTAAGCCAGGTGAGATGGCAAGAAGACGACCAGGTAAGTGTCCATCTTTTTTTTGATAATACACGCCAACACAAGTCGTGTGTAGTATTTAGCAGTTCCATAAATAAATCTATAAATTTAAATGGACACGGTCTGTTATATAGTAAAAAAAGTTATTCCGAATATTTTCAGCTGAATTAAATCTGATTGAAATCAGCATGTTCTGTGGTTTATACACAGCTTACGTCTTCCCAGCCATTGTCATGAATCCACACACTATAATGTGTTTATATGTTATTTGCTTACAAGTTTGATTATTCAATTTAAGGTTCAAAGCCGCATTTCGTTTATGTGTCGCGCTGTAAACATTTCACGAGTATCTTACCTTTACAGAACAAGCTAGTGGCGTAATATATGATTTTATTAACAATTTTTTATTTGAAGCTCAACATGTATATTTATTATAACAATACTATAACAAAAAAGGAATATTAAAAGCAGGGTCTATTAATTCTTAGGGTTATCGCACTCGCCGATTGGTGAAAATATGATGTCGTCGTAGATCACGTGATGGGATCAATTTCCGCCACCATTTTCAACTAGAGAAAAACGACTGAAAATACGTGTGATCAATTCGTTAAATTATACCTTTTAAGATAATAATCGGGTACAATTATTGGATTAAATACACAATGTAAGTATTGATATTTCATTTATTTTATTGATTGAAGTTAATATCTGTTTGTATAATGTGTAATATGCAAATTTACCAAGTCTGTTGATAATTGTTGTTCCCAATATAATAGACAAAATGGCCGATTTGGGTAGACAATGGGTTGTTTGTCACAGCTTTCAGTAATTAGTAGCGATTGATAATGAAAAATTGTTTAGTGGAAAATGCAAAGAAAAGATGGGACAGTGCATCCAATGTAGAATTTTACAGATACATAAGCTTGGGTCTTGACAATTTTAACAGAAACTTTCGCGAAAATAGGCAATTTTGGAAAAATGGCAGCCATCCCCAAAAATTACTCGTTAAATTTGCTCGCTATTCACACATTCAGTTACCGACATAGGTGCATAAAGTTAGGGTTTTTATTTAGTTCTTTGGTTGCTTCGTGCATTAGTACATAAATAAAAGCAATCTTATTGTGTTAGTTTGGTTAAAACTGACTTCGAATTTCACGATTAAATGGCATGTCTTCACCATGAGTGAAATTTTATAATTCTATTAGGAAGGGTCTTCAGTTTTCATTTTCAAGTTTTTAAAATGTTTGAAAACGTTTCTTATAACCAGTGATAGTTGAAAGATACCAATCTATGCCTTACTTAATATGTTTACATAATATTTGAACTGTAGATCATGCTCTGAAATAAACTCGGATCTCTGGCTAACCATAATATACCAATTGAGCTTCCGAGGCGTCTGATTTGAACACAAATAGATTCCTTCCAAATTTTACAAGACATTTCTAATCTACATGCAAATATCCACACAAGACCGATTAAAACAATCATATAAGGCCCCATAGACATACCGTTAATACTGGAGAATGGCACGTGTGAAAAACGATGTTAACAAATTAAAAACATAACTATTAAAAGTTGTGCCAATTAGCATCATAATTAGTCGTTCTTTTATTTATACTGAGCTCAAATGAAGTCGGAAAAGAAAGTGGCAAACAAATGACAAAAAACTTGTCTATATCAATTATTTAATGAGCTCATTAAATATTCTTTATTTCTTCAACGACACAAAAGGAGTTAATAGATAAATTATAATTCGCTAAAATAACCAAAAGCAAACAATAACAAAGCACAGTTCCGATCTCTTCAACAAAATTACTAATAATAATAATCGGAAACTTTTTTTTTTCTTTTTTTTTTTTTGGTTATAGCAATTTTGAAATATAATAAGTATTTTATGAATATAAGGGTGTGCGTATTTAATTATAATGAAGAAAACACTGTTTTTAATCGGTGAAATATCAACAAGCTTTTGCGATTTTAAATGGTGTAAATAGGAGGTCATTGTAATTTTATTGAAATAAAAATAACACCAACATGTAGATCAACTTTTCCCCCTTTTCAACAACATATAACACTTAAAATCGGACGACTAATTCGTCCGTATGAACTAAAATACAGCGGATGGTATTAATTTGCGTTCAACATACCATTCTACCTGGACTGTGATCTGTGTTTTACACACTGGAAGCCGATAACGATACGCGACGACAGCATTATCGATAAAATATGCGCGTTTATGCTATAGTTTCATAACACATTGATTAAATAGACCCTGTTAAAAGTTAAGATGTATAATAAAGACAAAAGGCAACAAACATTAATTTATTAAAGTTCTTCATGTTGCATTTGGAGAGTGCCGTTGGTTACACTTTCCACGAGCAAAAAGCAACGAATTATTGGTCTTTCAAAACTGAAATAAAATTCTTTTATGTAATATTTTAATGACTAAATTACATTTTTATGATCCGATAAGAATTAAGATGATAAATAATAACATTTTTGAGAAAATATCACAAAAACTACATAACATATATAACAATAATTTTCCCGGACCCCGAGATAACTCAATAGAACTTTTGGTCTAGAGGTCCGGACCCGGAGACACTTCCAAATAGAAAAGTCATTGTCGCGCACAAATAGTTGTGCTAAAAAAGGGGTTGCTCCAGTAAAATTTCAGTAACATACCGAAAATTTTATTACTCTCTTAGTTGTAAATAAAGGTGCAATAAGGTAAACTTTGCATTTCTTGAAGCGAACTTCGAAAATATTCAATGTTTGTTTGCTTGTAATCGATCGATCCAGCTTGCCTTCAGCAACTTTAACGGCGCATTATTTATTTCTTAAGTCGTGCGGTAAGCAAATTTAAGCAAGATAGACTCTCACACAGCCGTTATCAATTGAAACGTATTTAAAAACGTGCAAAAAACATGGCTATACCCATAAACTTTTTTGTTATACTTGATAAAAATAAACAATTTATATAATTGTATAACCTTTAGGCTCTCAAAAAAATAGATATTTTAAAATGAAAATGGGATAATAAAAAGGTACCCTAAACTTGGTCAGAAACTGACGTTTTATTTATCCTCTACAAATTAACTGTTTATTTTCTTACTTTCAGTGCAATATTGTTTTTTTTTACTGTAAGAAAACCCGGCTTTTCGAAACAGTAAATTTATCTGGGTTTACGAAAAATACATCGGTACTAATTTACATTTTGTTTAACATGTTTAGTTGTACTATATTGGAAGTTTATCCATAAAAACAACATGAAATGTCATTTCTTAGGCATTCTATTTTATCATGCAGTCGGTAATGCTAATAATTATTTAACCAAGTAAAGCCTGCTGGTATTAGTAAGTTTTTTAAAATTTCTTTGAATACATTTCTTTTTCAAGATGGGTGGTTTCAATATTTCAGCCAATGCTATATCCCGGTACTTTTTGGATATCCGGTACTTTTTTTCCGGTACTTTTCCCGGTACTTTTTTTCGGTAATTTTATATGCATCAAATATGTTTTATTTTTTGTTAGAATTGAAGTTTTTGATCTAGGAAATAATTAAATACACTACTATTTTTAATTTTGATCCTTTTCAAACATAATTATAAATGATATTTGTGTTGAAATTAAATGATTCATGTACCTCTTTCAAAAGCCGTTTTCCGTACGTTTCTAAGTACTTCCATATGCATTAAAAACGTTTGTTTATTAAGCAGAATTCAAGTTTTTAGTGGGGAAAATGCTAAAATACACTATTTTTTTAATTCTGACCCTTTATAGCATAATTATAGATTACATTTGTGACATATTAACATGATTCGTCGGCCTCTTTTAAAAACCGTTTTCGGTACTTTTCTAGGTTCCTTATGCATTAAAAGATGTTTGTTTTTAGCCAGAATTTAAGTTTTTAGTGGTGGTTACCCACTAATATATTTAATTTGGACCGTTTGCAACATAATGATAGAAGAATTAAGTCAAATTAAATTGATACATCTGCCCCTTTTTATAAGCCATTTTCGGTACTTTCTAGGTACATGTACAAAAAGGTGAAATATGCATATCAGGGATCGCCACATTCAGAAAAAACAGCCTCCCCACACAGTCAAGAAGAAGAGAGGGAGAGAGCATGGTTAATAAAATTATCAGTTTCAAAAGAAACACCACTAACAATTAACAAAAATGAGAACCCGAGGGGTTACCGCCTTGGAACGGTCAGTGGCAAATCAAATTGCCACTGGGGGTTTAAACCAGGTTCTAGGGTGCACCAACCTCACACTTGCCCCAACAGGTTCTCATATCACAAATCAAATACAAATTGTCTTGGTAAAACAACTCCAACCCACTTATTGGCTCAACAATGTTGCATGCAAAAGCACACAAACATATAAAACATAAGAATCTAATAGCATTGCAAAGCCAAAGGGCGGGTACTCAATGATCTTACCGAGACCAGAGCTCCTGGAGTAAAATCAGCAAGAACACGATGACAGGGATAAAAGACACAAATCGAGCTTCTAGGTTCTTTTAAGAAAAGATTTCCCCGTAAACCTTCATAAACTCTTAAACCTCTGCCACCGTCGTGCAACCAAAGAGGTAAGCATAATGATCAACTGTAGAAGGGTTAATCACCAGGCATGCAGAGCGCTGTAAAATATCATATTGGTAACCTTTCTTTTTAAATTTACAGATGGTTTGGTTTTTACGAATAACCGTGAGAAATTAACATTGCCCTTTATCTTCTTACGTTTATAAATTAAATCTCCATAAAAAACTGGCTGTGAAATACCTTGCTGCAATAGTGATTTTAAACTGCACCTGTATTTATGAATTAGATCTGGGTATCGACGATAAAACTTGCAAAATGTTTTCCTTAATTTGTGATACCGATAACCTTGTTTTAAAAAATTTTCTGAAATGCAAAGATTACGTTCATTGAAATCATTAATATCGTTGCAAGCTCCTGAAAAGCGAACAAGCTGTGAAATATAAACCCCGTAAGATATTGTACGGGGAACATCGCCGTCTAAAAACGGAAAATTTACTAAAATTAAAATCATCTCTTTTATCATATATTTTAGTAGTGACATAACCATTTTCAATTGACAGATTTAGATCGAGAAAGTTTGCTTGCTTTTCTGAAGTGTTCGCTTTATTAAGTTGTAGTTCTTTAGGGTAGATCTTATTAACCAGTAATGGAAAATGGTTATTATCTATATTTAATAAATCATCAAGGTACCTCGAGGTGTTGATAAAAGCTGTAATAATATCATCTTGATGTTCAGTAGAAAGAGATAACATAAAGTCTCTTTCATAACAGTATAAAAACAGATCAGCAACAAGGGGTGCACAATTAGTACCCATTGGGATGCCTATTACTTGTTTATAAATAGAGGTACCGAATCTAACATAAATATTATCCAGTACGAAAGTTAGCGACTCTTTAAGGTCTTGACAAGTCCATAAAGTATAATTATCATAAGAACCATCTGTAAAAAAATGCCCTATGTTCATTACAAGCGATGAAGGTTTTATTTTCTCTAGCAAACGTTTTTTTCAATGAGACTGGTTAGTTTGTTTCTTATTAAATTATGAGCACACCCGTCAACCGGCAGAGCCAGGAGCGGACGGCACATCCAGGCGCAGTCACGGTAAGTTTTTTCATACTTGACAGTGGTGTAGGAAATTATCATTTTCGCTAGGTTTGATTTACTCTTGGAAAGAAATATCGGCTGATTTTAAAAGCCAAATAAATTCCGCACATATCCGATGATTTCTGAAGTGGTAGAAGGGATGATAAATATTTTATCGCGATTTAAATACGGAAGTTTGTGGTGAAATCTTGAAGATCTGCGTTTTATAGGAAAATGCTCCATAGATCGGAAATTCTGCATACATTTGATAGCACTATTGGAAAATTTAATCATTCCCCTGGCAATTTGTAAAATATTAGCGAAAAGAGACTTTTAACAAATTCGCGAGGGCTTATGGAATAGAGCTGGGGTATAGAAATGGGCAGGTCCATGGAGCAGAAAGCGAATTTATTGGCGAGGACCAGGAGCAGATAAAATCGAGTACGAAAAATCGTTTTATGTACTGTTTTGACACTATTTTTCGTCCTCAAAAATGAAAATTTGTTGGCACACAGTGATAGTATTGTCCGTCCGTATATCTGTTCATGTCATAAATTATACATTTCTAAAGGCGTTTTGTAAGCTTGTGATGCATTAACTCTCATTAGTTAACGGAATTATCGCTGTTTAAACATTTTAAGCCTTAGTAAATGTGTGTTACTGGATAACTTTATTATAATTACTTTTGTCAACTATTTGTCGTAAATGCCCACTTTCGGCGAAAAACTGCTTCAAACTATGAGGGCATTTTGATATTGTGGAGTTCATTAAGCATTGAATTATTTACCGACATGTGTCTTTAAAACATTGTTAGGCATCATTTGGTCATTGAGGTGAATGAAATAAAAACACGCTGGGGTATTATCAGCTTCAGTCGAAACATAAAAATAAGCTGTGGACTACATCTCTACACTATATCTCTTAAAAGGTAAGAAAAAAACGTTCTTCGATGATTTTAAAGAAAGATTTAACCGTTAGTTATCGAACTTCTTCTGCGAATATTTTCACTATATGTTATAATTTACTAAAACACAGTTTGCGAAAAGCGACCATGCCTTGTGTACGGTGTTTAGCACACAGAGTGTAAATGAAAAATTGAGATTGTACGGTGTAAAGTAGGTAACGAATTCAATTTTCTGCCAAAATAAACTTAAACTTCAGTGCCTGAGCATACACATACACTGATTAAGGAATTGCGTTGGTTGTTTTTTGTAGTTACGATAAATTAACGTGAAACAAAGTCTATATTTTATAATTTCCTACTGATTTTGGAGACAACACATGCGTTTTGGGGCGTCATGATAGGAAAATATCAACATAATTCGCAAAGGTAAAAAAACCCGGCTACACTTAATCGCAAATTTAACCAAAACACAACGTGCAGAAAAAAGCAAATACAATTGAACCTCCTTTAGCAGCCACCTGCATTCAACAACCACCTTTCTCAAACAATCACTTTGAATATGTCCTAAACTGACATCTTGTTCTAACTTTTACCTTTCTTTAAAAGCCACCTGTTTTAAGCGTCCACTTTTTTCGCTACTTAGGTAGACTGCTTAATACAGGTTTGACTGTACTGCTTTAAAACCAGATATAATTGGCTCACAATTTTGTGAAGTTTACAGAAATTTATAAAGTTATGGCGGAGAAATGAATTTTAACATTATCCGGGGTGAACTTGACTTCAGTCATTCAACTTTCGTTTTTGGTGTTTTGAGGTGCTATTTTCTGTGAACGATCATCAACAGTGTGGCAAATGAATAATAACCATCGATAATTCCGTTAACTAATAGAAGTTTATGCATCACAAGCTTACAAAACTCCTTTAGTAATGATTTCTGTATAGTTTATTACATGAACAGACATACGGACGGATAATACTATCACTATAATACTATACTATCACTATTGAGGACGAAAAATAGTGTCAAAACAATACATCAAACGATGTTTCGTACTTGATTATATCTGCTCCTGGTCACCGCCAATAAATTAGCCTTCTGCTCCATGGACCTGCCCATTTCAATACCCCAGCTCTATTCATGAAGCCCTCTCGAATTTGTTACCAGTCTGTTTGTGCTAATACTTCACATATTGCCAGGGGAATGATGTAATTTGCCAATAGTGCTTACAGATTTATGCAGATTTTTAGATCTATGGAGCATTTTCTTATAAAACGCAGAACTTTGAGATTTCATCACAAACTTCCGTATTTAAATCGCAATAAAATATTTATTATCCCTTCTAGCACTTCACAAAACAACGGACATGTGCGGAATTCATTTGGCTTTTAAAATCAGCTGATATTTCTTTCCAAGATTTTATCAAAACTAGCGAAAATGATAATTTCCTACACCACTGTCAAGTATGAAAAAACTTACCGAGTCTGCGCCTGGATGTGCCGTCCGCTCCTGGCTCTGCCGGTTGACGGGTGTGATGAGGGAGCGAGGTATATAAAGTTGAGAAATCATAAGTAGACAAATAGAACGCCTGAAAAGTATTTGATTTAAGCTTTTTCAAAACGTCATTTGAATTTTTAATCGATTTTACAAGCGTTCATTTCAAAGAAAAACATATATCACATTAAAAATATATAAACTTTTTAACACAAAAGACAACGTTATTTAAGTGATTGAAGCCACAAACAAACAGGAACTTTTATTAAATAAAACAAAAACGCCCACTTTCAGGAAAGTTTTTTCACTTCGTCGATGCACGAGAAAAGGGTAAAGGTCTTATAAATTACAATGGTATAATATATTTTCTTTCATTTAGACTCCATACTTCTGATGAATAATTGAGAACAGATGAAACTAAAATATCAAATAATTTACAAATCTCTGTGACATTAAGTTCGTAATTATTAAAAACGGAAAATAAACAGTCTTTGATCTCGATATACATTGATATGACGACCACATTCAATATGTAAGGTATGGGCTTGTAACCTGATTTTCGTAAAAAAGTGAACTATGAATATCAGGAATCGCCACACTCACAAAACACAGCCTCCCCACACAGCGAAAAAAAAGAGAGGTAAAGAGATCATGATGTTGTTATAAGTATGTCAATTCAAATAAGATGCCACAAACAATTAACGACAAAGAACAAATTAAGAACAAATCTTAATTTGCGTTCGGATATATTATCTAGGTATTTCTCGAGTAAAAAATCATGTTTGTAAACTGCGCATGATATAAGATGACTGGATTTTTTTTATTTCTCTGTACCATTTTTGTAGACAGCGATCAGTAATCCCGCGCTTAATCATTTCAAAGGGAATTTCAATTTATGATTTTTGTTGCCAGATGTATGATAGTTCGTGTTCATTCAAGATATTTTAATATTACTTGCCCAGTTGTCACCGCGTTAGTTTAATCGTATGTCAGCATCGTCCTTCAGCATCATATCAATATTTTTTTTATCAATGAACTATCGTTTTCTTTTAGAATTTTAATCCAATATATTCACATATTAATAAATTTTCGCCTTACAGTTAAAGCAATTCTGCTCGATTATCCATTGAGTGCAAAAGAAATTGGGGTGTAAATATTGGAACTATGTTAAATAATTTAGGTCTTTCGTATGTATGGGATAATCAATTTGATATTTTCATTCCATTTGATATGATAAATTTAAAAACAACGAATCATTGAGAACTATCGTCAATCGTGGTATACGGGTATAGAGTTTATTAACACATCTTGCACTTTACAGTTTCTCTTTGCAGAAAGTTTAAAATTAGTGCCTCGAAAGAAATCGATTACTTGCATTTATTTATCAGGTTTAAGACTAGGGGCTTCCTGTCATAAAACAAACGGTTAACAGATCCTACCAAGTGTGACAGTGACACATGTTAATTGGTAATCGAAGTGTCAAATTGAGTGATTGTCCTAACCACTGACTAAACTTAGATTAGTAAAATAGAATTTAGTATCAGTTGTATTATCAATAATAATTTGCTGCAGGAATATTCACAATATGTAATTGCAAAAAATGTAGAACAGTCCAAATTAAAAATATTAGTGGGATACCACTACTAAAAACCTCAATTCTGGTTGAAAAACAAACATTTTAATGTATATGGAAGTACATAGAAAAGTACCGAAAACGGCTTTTAAAAGAGATCGATGAATCATTTAAATTTGGAACAAATGTAAGCTATAATAATTATTATTTAATAAAGGGTCAGAATTAAAAAAACGGTATTTTATCATTTCCCACCAATAAAAACTTGAATTCTGCTTAAAACCAAACGTATTTTAATGCAGATGAAAGTACCTAGAAAAGTACCGAAACGGCTTTTAAAAGAGGCCCATGAATCATTTAATTTCAACACAAATATCATCTATAATTATGTTTTAAAGGATCAAAATTAAAAATAGTAGTGTATTTAATCATTTCCCACATCAAAAACTTCAATTCTAACCAAAAATAAATCATATTTGATGAATATAAAATTACCGAAAAAAGTACCTGAAAAAAGTTACGGAGACCCAAAAAGTACCGGGATATAGCATGCGCCCAAATTAGATTTTGATAATGTTCAATCAATCGAAACTTTTAATTTTTGTTTTACTTTGGCGGTTTGTTGTTTTTTATGTGATGGATTTATGTTCTCAAATTCTCTATCAAAAAGTCTATTCTGTTCAGTCTGTCCAGTGTTTTCTAGTCTACTACAAATCTATTCTTTTATCCCGGGTCGTACAAATTGTAAAACCCAGTTTTATCTAGGGACCATACTGAACATGATGTTCTATTTATCTATAAAAACAATACAAATTAAAGGTTCAAGGTTTACTGCCATATGCTCACCGTGGTTTAGGATGGATCAAAATTGTACTGTTTACTGGTGTAAGCATTGAAATGCGCTAAATCCAGGGCTACGTAGTATGGGCAATAATATTCAATTTTGTCGTGTTCAAAGGCTTTCCAAGCTTCATTACCTGCTAGTAACGTGATTTTTAAAGTTTCATGTTGTTTTTTTTTAACATTTAATAATTAATTAATAATAATAAATAATTAATTCACGTGAAATATTGAATAGATAATAATAACATAATTTCAAAAGATTTTGAATGGAGATCTTTTCTTTTAAACATATAACATGGACTTTAAAGGCGTTCAATATTGAGAAACAAGTGACGTATGACATACGGTTAAAGACAGTGACCGGTCTGCAGTTATGGGTTTTATCGCTAACTGAAACAACAACAACAAACGTCGACAAAACAACAACAACAACAACAACTGAAATATGAGTGAAATTCAATTAAAATTGATTTCCAATCAAAACTGCAAACAAGGCGCTATTCGGGCTGTCAGATTTAATGGTAAAACTCTACATAAATCCACTCCCACTATCGCCTGGAGTGCATACATTGACTAATGCCCTCAAGTTTATGTCACAGACACCTGTTTAGAGGTCCTTTTCTTGCCAGTATGTCAGTAGAACTATATAGGCTTAAAACATAGCTCTAGTATCAAGTTTGGTCAATTCCAGCTAATAAATGAGTGATCTGTATCACGAGATGCAACTTCAATCACCCAGAACACAAAATATCACCGTTTTCGAAAAAAATTTCTTGTTATAAATTTAAATAACTAAAGATAACCAACTAAACAGATCTCAGAAAAATACATCATCCCAGTTGCACGCCTATTTCAAAGACAAAAACGTTACTAACCGAACAAATATTGTTGATGTTGGTCGATAAATAATTTATCTTTCTGATGACACCAGAAACTAAACATAAATCCGTTTATAAGCAGAAAAAATCCAAATTTATTATCAAAATCACTGAAGTTTTCACATTTTTGTCAGCGGAATCTGTTCTTTTCCGAAATTATGCAAATTACGTCATTTCCAGAAACGCCCATAGTTTCAAAAAATGAGTAAATTAAAAAAAAAGAAGAAATTATTTGACAATCATTTGAAACAAACCTTGAAAATTACAAGCAATCTCGGTAAGTGTCTGTTGTTTTGATGGTCAACATTCTATTTACTTGATTTTTATTTAAATTACTCATTGTACGTACAGGAAACATTCCGACGTTTTGCTGAAATTTGACGTTTTTTTTTAACCCGGCTCTAATGCGCAGCCAAGTCGTTTTTCAAATAAACCGGGCTTAATTGGAAAAGAAGAGATTCCGAGTGAAAACTTCCATAAATTTTGATAATAAATTTGGATTTTCTCCACCAATAGACAAATTTATGTATAGTTACTAGTGTCATAGGAAAGATTATTAAAGGATCTATCAACGGGAATCAACATTGGTTCGGTAAGTTACCATTTTGTCTTCGAAATTAATGTGCAAATGGGATCATGTATTTTTTTCGTGATCTGTTACTTTGTTATCTTTCCATGGTTATGTTATGTATGAACTGTTATTTTTTGAAAACTGGGATATGTTGTGTTCTATAATCTAAGTGATTGTAGTTGTATCTCATGCTGTAGATCATCCATTTAATTATTTCCTGATATTGCCCACTTTTGGATCTAGAGACCTGTAAGCCTATATATAGGCCTATATAGCTCTATAGGCATATAGGGCCAGCAAAGGACCCCTAAACAAGTGTCTGTGGTTTATGTCCCAAGTTTATGTCTATGATGAAAATTGAAATTGAAAATTTGCTGCTGTTATATTGGACACCTCTTCTAACCCTTAAAGGAGTATATCACAATAAGTTCTAACGGACAGAATTTTTTAAAACTTTGCACAATTAAAGAAAATTCCTTCACAAACACAATGATATAAAGAAAAATATAGCTTTCCACGCTTGTTTTTGAGTAATCGTTCATTATTAGACCCCTCTATACGGCCATTTTGAAGGGATTTTGAGAAAACGCACATATATCTTTTAAATGATTGTTACATCTGGAATTCCTAATGAACACCTTATATCTATGCATGTTTTTGTTTGGAATTATGTGTATGTATGGTTTTGGATGGAATTATGTGAGATGTTTTTGTATTTTTGAAGAAAAAACTTTGAAAATGACCAAAATATCCAACAAAAAAGGGAGAAAATTCAGTCCCTGACTGGAAAAAAATCTATATATATTTTTTTGTAACGGACAGATTTTTTTTAAACTCCATAAAATGACACAGTATATATTTCTAAACAAAACAAAAACAAAAAAACAGGGGCTTCCAGGCTTAAATTTTTACTATATTCCTTCAAAGTTGGTCACATAAGTCAAAAATATCTCTAATTTTAATGCAATTCTACAAATATCCATCATAACATGTATAAATAGTTTTATAACATGCTCATCAAAACTAATTTCATATTTTGAAAGAAATAACTATTTATTTATCAAGAATTTCATTACAGTGACCACATTTCTTTCATACAATTCCCACAAATGCAGCCCTAAGTGTTGCCAAAGTTTCCATACATATCGAAAAAGACCTAACACTGATAATGAATGAAAATCATACAACAGTCCCTAAATCTTATGATCCTTTAAGTAATTATACAATTATTTCTGAACAACATATTTAAGAGATGTTATACTCTAGGTTTGCCTATGTCAAGTTTCTCACCAAACAGCTGAGACAATCCATCTAACCCACCACGAGAGACAGCAAGTTATATGTTTTATATGACTCAAATTCAAACCGGATGCTGCAATTTTCTTAGCCATTTGACATGAAAGTATTTTCTGTTTGGTTAAAAATTCAAGAGTATCAAAATTAACATCAGTCATTTTCACATGAAAGTAACATTCAATTAATGATTTGGATGAAAAACTGAACTGTTGAAACAATTTGTCGGTAATATTAGCGCTTGCGCAGAAATATGCGCGTAAACTATTGTATCATACTCCCTTAACTTAAACCAAACTTACTGAACACTAAACCAAGGTGATTCCTAACCTTCTCACAAAAAGGTTCCATGAGCCTAACACTAAGTTGCGATATTTGAAAGAAAGGAGTAGCCTTGAACTATTAACCATTTCGAAATTAGTGTCAAAACAACAGAAGCCGGTATTTCCATACAGTCAGTACAGGGGGTATGCGTTTGTATAACAACGTAGCAGCTATGCATAAAATTAATAAAATTTAAAAATATTTATTGAAATCAACAAACAATTCAGTAGACAGTTACTGCATATGTTAAAATATACTACATGTACTAAGGAACACCAAAAATAATTTCATTTTATGTTACTTTATCAGTTTTCTCAGTTAATAATTGTGATAGTGGTGTTAGCTTCGTTCGTAAAGGTTGATAAAGAACGAAAAAACATTTAGTAAGATTTACATTTAAGTACCAGCATTAGATAATTTTTATGACAAGTTACAATTTATTGTTAAATTAAATAAAATATTTTAAAAGTTTTCACTAATTTTAATGTTAACCATTGTAAAACATGTTTTTCTCAATACACTGTATACATCGCCATTATCGGCAACCCCGCTGACCAAAGTACAATCGGTACCGGAAAACAGTCTAAAGAGGTAATTTTGAAATCGAGAATGGATCACTGTCCTACTGTTCCTATGCTTTACTGCTTGAGCTACACAACCGTGTGTTACTAGACCTTTTAAAGAACATGTTCTGGAAACCTGAGTACATTAAAATGATATACATGTATATTGTGTTTGAGTTTTTCTTAGCCCTTTACCCCATAGATACATGGGCAAACAGAGTAGATCCAGATCAGCTGGCACATCTGTTTCATCTGATCAGGATCTACAATGTTTGCTTTTAGAGTCATTCAATTTTTTTACTAAGATTAAATTAAAGATCTGATCAGTGGTGAACCAGATCAGACTGCAAAGACATGCCAGCTGAGCTGGATCTAACACTGTTTGCACATGCCTTAAAACAAGTCTATATATATAAAGATGGTGTATTAGCAGTTTCAGTTATTGTAACGGGAAGTCTGAATATTCCTGCAGTCTAACTTTGGTCTACAGTTTTTTCAGTAAGGTTTTGCCCAAACTGTAGTCAGAGAAACTTAAAAAAATAGGCATTTCTATAGCAGATATGTAAGGGGCTAGTCTAGAAGAAAATTCTCACAGTATCTTATAATTTCAGTTGATGGCTCATACTGTTTAACTTGTGGAAGTGACAAAAGTGTCAAGCTGTGGAATCCACACCGAGGGCTGTTATTAAAATCTTACGTTGGTCATGGGTACGAGGTACTTGATGCACAGGGATCATGCGATAACAGTCAGATATGTTCTGGAGGAATGGATAAAACAGTGATGGTGTTTGATGTAGCATCGGGAAAGTCGCTAAGGAAATACAGAGGTCATGCGGGTAAGATTGTAAGAGTCTTGCCCATACCTATACTATTGTTTCATATAAATAAAGTTTGATAAAATATTGTTTCGGGCAACTAGGGTGTCGTCAATTAAAAAAATATCATAATAAACAAAATTACATGAATGAAGAATAAATAATAATGAAAGCTACAGCTATTTCAATAAGATAGCCAGGATTACTCACACTGCTACTTATTTACTTTTAAAGATCATGGAAATTAAAATTACAAGTGAAGAAACTTAATTAAGCCTTTTCTACATAGATACATCTTTTTGCATAGCCATCTGATTAGGATCTACACTGTTTGCTTATAGATTCATTAAGTTATTTCTGATCAAGATGCGACCAGTGTAGACTCAGATGAGACGTCACTTAAGTGCCAGCTGATCTGGATTTTACACTGGTCACGCATGTGTTAAAATCTGTATATATGGAGTAAATAGTTAACAGTTTATTATTTTTCTAATCATTAGTGTTACTTGTTTGTTTGAAATAAATATAACTATACATCTGGTCACTTGATGTTGAGACATTTAAGATATCCGCTAGATAACCATGTTATGGCAACAGTGTTTTCCAGAACCAAGCATTAATGCTGTAATCAAGAATAATTCTTGTTTAGGGACAGTGAATTGTGTAAAGTTCAATGAAGAATCTACCTTGGTTCTCTCTGGATCTGTGGACGGTACTGTGAAAATCTGGGATCTCAAATCAAAGAAAATGGAGCCTGTACAGGTGTGTGCATGCATAGAGGATATTTAAAAAAAATTGTTTTTACCAACTGTGGTATCTGTATATTTCACAGTTAAATTTTTATGTAATTCACAATGAGGAAAGTGCGTGAAATCTGATAATTCAGAGCTTAGCTAAATTAAACCATTGAATATATATCATATAAGAATAATAAAACCGCAAGAATTTATGCCCGTGTGAAAATCTCATTTTTGCCTTCTGCGTGAAATTTGACCCCCTAAACATTATATGATATCACAGAATGGTCATCTTTAGTGTGACATAGTTTAGGTTTTGCATGCGAGCGACTTCTCAGTACATAGTTTTAGATTGACACAACAATATTATGGGTACATGATGCACATTAAAAACGGCATATCTTCACCTTGGTGAAAAATGGTGTAACTCATTCTTAATTCATTAGTACTTAATCAGTATGTGCATTAAGGATACATAAAACTTAGTTGATCTATTGCAGGTTTTAGACGAGACCAAAGACAGTGTCACATGTCTACAGGTTTCCGACCACGAGATTTTGACAGGTTCCGCAGATGGAAGAATAAGAAGATATGATATCAGAATTGGAAAACTGTATTCAGATCTTATAGGAAGTGAGTTAGTTCTTAGGATATTTTTATTTTTGAGTCTTGTTTTTAACTGTTCTTTATAAATAAATGTATTGCTTTTTACCTATTCTTCATGGTTATTAAGAGGTTATTAACCGGTGTTCAAGGGCTCGAGGGCCTTTGTTGCTCTGCCGGGCCGATATCACCTCCCGGCCCTTGAACACCGGTTTATAACCTTTTTATTACATGTGCCAGGCTGATATCAAAGTCTGCCATTTTAATGCTCTTTAATTCAAAAATTAACTGAGCACTTGTCTATTCGTTAATTAACTACGTCACGATGAATGCTTTCGCTACTACGTCATTTAGAGTTTTGTGACGTAATTAAAGATTGTTTACATTTTCAAACTGTAACAGAGGAAGTTGCTGTCAGTTGATTTTTTAGTTTTATTTGGTTTTAAGTGATTATGTCTTCGGACGATTTGATAAAATTGTGCTCGATATGAGATTGGGAAAATTTGAGTTCTGGAAGTATTTTACAGCGGTATGGGTATGTAAAGGCTGTTATTTGTGAGTGTTTCATTCTCATAACGCTGCTGGGAGCTTCAATTCAACAAAAACACAATGAATCATGTCTTGTTTTAAAGAATTATAGGCCTATGCCTAAAGAAAATATGAAGGAACATGATTCTGGAAATACAGTGCTTTTTGTTCTTGGTTGTCCCCAGGTATGTACAATTTCTCCATGTTTCTCTTGTCATTTTGTCGCTCTTAGAAATATGTCTTATGTAAGCATGCAAGTTCTTTTTTAAATATGCTACTTCTTGCATCTAGCTCCAAAAGACTTGAATGGGACTCGATCGATTCAATCGTCGCCATCTTGAAATGTAAAAGTTCAATTCTGTATCAATGGTTACCACGTGCAAAAATTCGTGATACGGGATTTCTGCCCGCGATATCAGGTTTTCGGCCCGCGATATCAGGTTTTCAGCCCGCCCTTTATCATGCAAAGTACCCGGGCATTTTGGTCATTATTTGTTTCTATTTATAGTAACACATGTAATAAGGGTTAATATTTCCTTGTGTGGTGAGTGTTCATCCAGATCTGACTAATAATTGCTTTCAGAGTCATTAGATTATTTCTATCCAAGAACAAGCAGTGTAGATACCTTAATATGATTTGCTTTACAATTTTGGGTTTTATCCTTCAATCTATATATTATATGGGATTTATCACATGTAGATTCAGATAAGCTGCCACATCTGTGCCATCTGGTCTTGATTCTTAAGGACCAATTCTTTCATGAGCTTTATCATACAGCAGAAGGATGTACATATAAATGTAATGATTGTAAAGCATTTACAATCGAGACATCATCTTCATGATTTTGCAAATATTTTGCAATAATACAAAAATATGACCTGAGAAAATAGAAAGGGCATTCTGGGACCATAACAATTCAAACAAACAAAATGGCAACTGTTTTCACTAAAATAGCCCTGGTCAGTATTGCTGGGGGTTAATCCCTCCCCCCCCCCCCCCAACGCTACTGTTAATGAGACCTCTGAACTTAATTATTGAATTTGCTTTCAGAATCAGTCACTAGTGTAAACTTCACACAAGATGGCCAGTGTGTGTTGGTATCTTCCTTGGACAGCAGCTTGAAACTGATGGACAAAGACTCGGGAGAAATGCTCAATGAGTAGGTTCTAGTTTCTTATAATCTGCTATGTGCTAACAGTATACTCTTAACTTTTCATCCATGGATGCAGCTTCTATCCCATATCCTTTCCACGACTATGTTACAGTCTTCCAGCTATAAACCGAATTTTTCACTTTGGTTTCTCCCATAACGTAAAAGAGCGTTGAGATTCGGGATTTTAACGCACTATTTTTGATATGCATATTTCATCTTTTTTTACAGAAGAAAGACTGTAACGTTAGATTACCTGTTTTACAGTTCTTTAATCGGGTTTCTTACCATGTTGAAAATTCCGAATTTCATTAAAAGGTAGAATACCTGTAACAGACAAAAGCGTATATGCTTTATTCAAACATACGCTTATCAACGCATTAGAAAAATTTACGCAGATTTACGTTATGGGTATTAAAATCGTGAAAAAAGCATACGTTTTAATACGTTTCTGGCGTCCTCCAGTAAAACAGGGTCGGGTTTTTTCAAAATTTTGTCACGTTTAAATACGTTATAGACATCCGTCCAGAAAACTGGGTCGGGCGCGGAAAGGATAAGTAGGTATTTTCAATTGGTGCAGATTCTTGCATTTTGATGAAAGCAATTTTGAATTTTTCTAATGTTTGACCTCACCTTATTTTGATCTTGGGGTTGTATTTTGATGCAGGAGAAGTTAGGAAAAGTATTTTAGTCTTGCAACAAAAATAGATAATAATTGTGTCCTTTGAATTTCAGAAATGAAGTAAAGGTATATTTGACACTTAGAGTTAACCTAATTTGATAAGTTCACTGAATACAACTCATGACACAGGACAATCTGATAATGACCCCTTAAACATTCTCATCAGGTATCAAATGACCCCTCATTTTCAAAAGCCATTAACACCGCTGCATGAATGACCAGTGTGCAGGCCTCCTAGCGAAACCTTTAAAAACCTTTAATTTGATTGCAATCCTTTAAAACCTTTAAATCATCTGGAAAAACCTTTAAAATGCCCAAATAGCCTGTAATTTTCACTCAAAACCTATATTTTTGTTCAGACTGCTTGCCATGAATATTTTAAGCAAGTAATGGTTGCACTACGGCAACTGTATTTCTTCTCCTATTAAGATACTGCTTGTGTATCAGTCATATTGTATAATTCAGACTGTATGAAACTAATATCAATTATGCATATTTCTGATATTTGTTTTTTTGAGTGTGGGTTGCCTTATATAAATTTACTTTTTTTCATAAATAACCGAATATATAACCTTTTTTAACAAGAAATTCAACATAAATTGCCTTTATTTACTCTTTATTTATTAATATTTTACTAAAAGGCCTTTATTTCCATAGACTGGAGCCTTTATAAAAACCTTTTTTTTTTGTTCAGGCCTGCTAGGAGGCCTGAATGTGGATCCAAAAAAGCCAGCTCATCTGATCTGAATCTAGACTCTACACTGCTTGCATATTGATCAGAAATTACCTTATGAATCTTAAAGCACATAGACTGTTTAGATCCTATGTTCTTGCTTATTAAAATGCTTGTTTAAAATGAAAACCAGGGATCTCCACAAAAATTCAAAATCATACTCCCAAAACTAGGGTTTGTTGCAGCTAGAAATAATGGTTCCCAGGTTGATAGACACACTTCTTCATGAAATAAGTTGCTTTAGGTTAGATTTTGGATTATTTCCAGGTATACAGGACATACAAACAAGGAATACAAGATTGACAGTTGTTTAAACAGCAAGGATACTCATATTTTGAGTGGCTCAGAAGATGGCCTGGTGTATATCTGGGATCTCATAGAGGTAACAACACTAGTTAACAGTAAATCTAACGGTTGTGTATATTACCAGCTAGATAAAATAACCCAATGCAGTTGAGGTTATATTAAAATTGATATAGTTGTATATTTGCAGTAACTGTATGAAATTCTTAATGAAGGTGACTTTTTTGTGTGTCACCATTTTGAAGAAATGGCGATGTATAATGACCGCTTTATCCATCCATCGGTTTGTTGTGAATAATTTTATCAATGAATTTCTAATCAAAAGAAACCGTGTGATCTTATACCCGATTGCAACATGAAGTTCAATTTAGACTACACTGTTCACTTCTTGGTCAGCAATATTTTAATGAATCTAAGGTGAACAATGTAGAACCTGAAAGAATGCATGGATGTTCAGGATGAACATTCGGGTTTCTGTGTGTCTAAAAATGGTTGGTTTTCTTTATTTTCCCTTATATAAATTGACAAATTTTCGGGATTCAGGATTTTCGGAATTTCTAACTTTCACCTATGCGTGACATGGGATATAAGCCATCGAACGTGGAGACCATTTGACAAGACGAGCTTAATTATTTGATGTTACCATCACCTTGTTGTTAATATACTATACAAACATTTTTTTTCAGGCAAAGGTGGTCAACAAGCTTGTACATGAGGGTCAAAAAGTGATACATTCCCTGACGTACCATCCATCCGAAAGTTGTCTTGTTACAGCAGGGGGAGACAAAATGTTTGTGTGGAAATCAGATGACCATGTTGACACATGAACCAATATATGCAGATGCTCCATTTATACTCATTTTCATGCATGTGTGACCAGTTTAGATCCAGATCATCAGATCATGAATAAAAATGCCAACAGTATAGATGGATGTGCCAGCTGATCTGGATCTACACTGTTCGCCAGCGCATAAAGGTGTATATATGGAGGAAATGGTTCAAATATTCTGATGCAAAAGTTCATCAAAGTTTGGATATGACATGCATGGAACATCGGAGAAATACTCTGCATGGAATGAAGATAAACAAAAAATGATAAGAAATAGAACAGATGTAGCTGGGTAAAGACATCAAAATTTCGGGATATGAGAGAACCTGGGCTGAATTAGCATGATGAAACTGGGAGGTTGTACGAGACAAAGCTACATGTAGTTGCAATGTGCCGTTTGAACTTTGGAAAATTCGGTTGTCATGATTGGTCGGGCATGGCTTAGTTATAGTTATGCATCTGAGAAAATGTCAGAGTTTGAGGATTTAAAAGACCTGGGCTAAATTTGCACAATGTAACATGGATGCCATCTGAGCTTGAGGTGGTGGCAGTGTGAAGTTTGAAATTAGGAAAAGTTCCGTGGTCATGATTGGTCAGTCATGTCCCAGTTTAGTTATTTCACCATTTACAACTTATGATTGACTGATTGCCAGTTGATAGCCTTAAATCACCAAGATCAAGTTCATTTGGGAGAAATAAATACACAAGAAACAATATTCATGTTTGTTTGTTTTTTCTAATTTTTTCAAAAGGTAATTAAAATGCAGTTGATTGATAACTTATGTACATTAAATCAATGAAATCAAATATAATAACAATGTAATAAAATACACAAATAAACTTATATTTCATTTCAGAGCTCTTTCTTTACATGTTTTACCCTTTCCTCCATATATACCGCTTTACAGCATGGGAGAACAGTGTTGACCTGATAGGCCTGCTGTGCTCATCTGTACCATCTGATCAGGATCTGCACTGTTACTTTTTGATTTATTAGGTTATTTCTGATCAAAAAGTGAACAGTGCAGATCCTGATCAGATGGCACAGATGTGCCTGCTGATCTGGATCTTTACTGGTTGCACATGCGATACAAAAGCTGTCAGAGAAGAGCATTCAACAGTTGGCTTTTAGATTCATTAGGTTATTTCTCATCAAGATAACACCAGTGCAGAATCAGATCAGATGGCGCAGATGTGCTGGCCGAGCTGAATCTACAATGATCTTACATGCATTAAAACAAAAATATGGAGTCAAGGGTTAAAGACTAAGACATATCTATAAATGATGCCTTAAATAAAACCTACTGCATACGGATATAACCGCATCACAGGATCGGTAACTGTGGTATCAATTATTTTGCGGGAGGTTTAACTTGCATTTACTGTGAACCAATAAACGTTTGCACATCACAATTTTTTCGCATTTAACACCCCAGTTACACAGAGCCATCGGTGAGTGATCGGTGAGTTTTCCAGCCAAATTATGGAGTGAACCGATTACAACGTATTAAACACCTATATCACCTTTTGGTCACCCGTTTTCCACCGATCAACTACTCTTGAGAAAAGATAAGTTCTGTCGGTGAAAAATAACCGATTGGGATTTTTGAACATGTTTAAAATTCTCGATCGGTGAAAATGTTTTACAAATAACCGATCGACAGCCTGTCTACAACCGCTGTTAACGATCGACAACCTGTCTACAACCAATATCGCCGATGGGCCACCGATAGGCAACCGATCAACTAATACCTACCACCGATAGAAAAAAAGATGAGAATTAAAGCGTGGGATTTTGTCGGTTTTGATCGGTGGTTTATAGCAATTCAATCTGTGACCAATCGACTGCTGCCATCATGTCATTGTTGATGTGTTTCGGCAATCTGAAAATAGTCATCGATTCTCATCACTTAAACATAATTTTTTATGCAAGCTCTTAATCACCGATGTCACCGATCAAACAAAGATAACCAAATATGAATCACCGGTCATTTCTGACGGAAAGTGTTGAACCACTGATGATTAGCTACTAAACACTGATTTATCAGCATTACGCTCGATTAAGCTCCGATTTACAAACGACAAAAACTGATAGTATTTCAGCATTTTTACCGATAAAATCATCCTTATCACCACCGACCCATTCCTGTTTGAGTTGGTTTTGGTCTCCTACCAGCAACCTATGAAATATTTATTTAGCTAATTGAACAATTGCCAATCACCAATGGCCGGTTACACAGAAAACCTCACGCATGGCAACCGACCAAAACAGCGAGTAACTTACAATAAAATAACATATTGGACACCGACCGTCTGTGTAACTGGGGCCTAAGCAAGGTTACCGTAGCACATATTCAGGAAAAGTTAATTTCATACATGTTGTTTTATATTTTTTAGTTTTTTATCCTTTTTCTAAAAATAATTTCATAATAATGTGCTCCAGTGCCATTCCACGAATTCAGAGATAATTAATTTTGTTGCAATTATTTCTTGGTTTGCAGTTTTTTTTTAACTAGGAAAAGTGTACAAAATAAAACCTCTATGAAATCAAACTATTGAATTCATAATGTTATGGGCATAATACAACTACAGGTATTTATGCACTCGCAAAAATGTTATTTATGTCTTCTACACCAAATTTGATACTTGCGACATCAAATGATACCACAGTACCTCATGTTAGGACTAGTAAGGTGATCACTTGATATATATTTTATATTGGTGATCACTTGATATATATTATCATAGCTAAACATGTAACAACGAAGTCAGTAAAAATGTCAACTATGAAATAAGTATACCATACAAAAGTATTTAATGCATGAAGCACTCGGTAGTCATTTGTTGATTAAGCTGAATCTCAGATTTGGTGATCTGTTTTATTACAAGTTGACAGCGTTCATTTTAAAGAAAACTTGCTGTCAGTGAAACATCTGTGAGACCCTGTTCGTCCATACTAACATAGTCCCCTTCAAGTAAAGTGCAAGTCATCGTGATCATTGGTATGTTTAAAGAGTAGTCTTATTTTCACCCAATCAGCTTTTACTATTTGAAGAATAGTTCATATTTCAACCAATCATCTGCAACTGTTTGAAGACTGGTTTTAATTTTAACCAATTACCAGAAAATGTTTGAAGACTCATCTGAATTTTAACCATACAGTTATGACTGAAGACTTTTTCATATTTCAACCAATCAGCTGTTACTGTTCGAAGAGTAGTGTTAATTTCAACCAATCAGCAGTTGCTGTGTGAAGACTGGTCTGTAAATTCAACCAATCAGCTGTTTCTGTTTGAATACTGGTCTTAATTTTAACCAATCAGCTGTACCTGCCTGCAACAGGTCTTCAGTTCCATTGTTATGATATTGGGCTTTGGTTATCACAAGGAGGAAACTCTGGGGGTCATTAAAAACATTGCTGAAGATCAACAAGGTGTAAAAAGAGCATCATCAAAGGGCTTCAGATTATTAAGGAGTGAACTGAGGGTCATCGGGGTCCTCAATCTGGCTGAAAGCTTCATATATGTTTGCTGCAAGCATCTTGGTTTCATTCAGTAACAGTAACTCCTGAAAGAAATAATAATCAGAACATGAAGAACTACTGTTACAATGGATAAAAAATTCAAACAAACCCAGACATGTACTTAGTTATTTTAACAATAATGATGTCTGATAAATTGACATGCAATAGATTTTGAAGGAGTTCATAACATCCAAGTGTGTTGATTTTAAAAAATATGGTGCCTTTTTTAACAGTTACATTTTGCTCAAAACAGTCTTAATATGGTTTGCTTATTCTTCATGCCAATTACTTCCACTGTCTAAATAATGTTTGAAATGAAGAGCTGGAACTAAGAACTAAAACAACAACGCACTGATTAATAACCATTAACCATGTAGTACGCCTTGAATCAAATGGGCGACCAGTGTAGATCCAGATCCGCCTACAACTTTGTGAAGGCAGATTTGGACTACACTGGTTGCCCATGGGATCAAAGGTGTACCATGAGCTGAACGGTTAAGAATGATTTATTAATTAATAAAATAGCTACTGGTTACTTCTAAGCATAATTTTTAGCCATAATATTTAACCCTTCATTCCAAAGATACACCATGAACAAACAGTGTAGATCCAAATCAGCCTGCACATCCATGTTGTCTAATCAGGATCAACACTGTTCACTTTAAGATTCCATGGGTTATTTCTGACCAAGATGGGACCAGTGTAGATCCAGATCAAACTGCACTGTGTCAGCTGATCTGGATCTACTGTAGTCCCACATACATTAACTAGAATGTTGTGTTCCGCGGAACACATGTGTCGCCTGCATGGAAATAGTTGAAACGTGGGCCTATGTTTAATCATATATAATTAAATTTTGTTATTTAAGTTGATTTCAATACTACATCACTGAACACATGTGTCATCTAAAATGCATTTAAAGGGGAATAACTGAAACCTGAGTTATCATATTCAAAAATTGGTTTGTAAATGCAGACTTTCTGCAATCACCGAACTGTGATTACGGATAAAGCTGTGTTGCACAAAAATAAGTAGTGCACGACTCTTGTCGTCACAGATGGCATTCTTCATACTGATGATATATTCTAAGTATGAAGTGAATAGGACAAGTACTTTCAAAGTTATAGGCAACATTAAGTTTCAGGTTAAAGTTGCATTGGAAAGGGGCATAACTCAAAAAATATTGAAACTGGAGTTATCATTCTTGTTGTCATAGATGGCATTGTTCATGCTGATGATATATTCCAAGTATGAAGTGAATAAGACAAGTACTTTCAAAGTTATAGGCAACATTAAGTTTCAGGTAAAAGTTGCATTGGAAAGGGGCATAACTAAAAAAATATTGAAACTGGAGTTATCATTCTTGTCATCACAGATGGCATTGTTCATGCTGATGATATATTCCAAGTATGAAGTGAATAGGACAAGAACTTTCAAAGTTATAGGCAACATTAAGTTTCATGTTAAAGTTGCATTTGAAAGGGGCATAACTCATAAAATAGTGATAGAGGAGCTATCGTTCTTGTTGTCACGAATCGCTGTGTTCATGCTGATGATATATTCCAAGTCTGAAGTGAATAGGACAAGTACTTTCAAAGTTATAGGTCACATTAAGTTTCATGTTAAAGTTTCATTTGAAAGGGGCATAACTCATAAAATAGTGATAGAGGAGCTATCGTTCTTGTTGTCACGGATCGCTGTGTTCATGCTGATGATATATTCCAAGTATAAAGCGAATAGGACAGGTACTTTTAAAGTTATAGGCCACATTAAGTTTCATGTTAAAGTTGCATTTGAAAGGGGTATAACTCATAAAATAGTGACAGAGGAGTTATCGTTCTTGTTGTCACGGATCGATCTGTTCATGCTGATGATATATTCCAAGTATGAAGTGAATAGGACAAGTACTTTCAAAGTAATAGGTCACATTAAGTTTCATGTTAAAGTTGCATTTGAAAGGGGCATAACTCATAAAATAGTGAAAGAGGAGCTATCGTTCTTGTTGTCACGAATCGCTGTGTTCATGCTGATGATATATTCCAAGTATGAAGTGAATAGGACAAGTACTTTCAAAGTAATAGGTCACATTGAGTTTCATGTTAAAGTTGCATTTGAAAGGGGCATAACTCATAAAATAGTGAAAGCGGAGTTATCGTTCTTGTTGTCACGGATCGCTGTGTTCATGCTGATGATATATTCCAAGTATGAAGTGAATAGGACAAGTACTTTCAAAGTTATAGGCCACATTAAGTTTCATGTTAAAGCTTGGGGACTACCGGACGACGACGCCGACGACGACGACGACGACGCCGACGGACAATAGGATCCCTATGTGTCTACCTGCTACCGCAGGCGACACAAAAAGTGTTTATATAGAGTCAAGGTTTAAACATATGTACAGAACCTCTTACCTGAACCAAGGGGTTTGGGGCATCACTTCCCAACTTGAACAACAAACCACTGAGGAATGGTATCAACTTGGCTAATGGCACAGCTACATCATTTAATCTGTCAAGTATAAAAGACTGCCATTCAAATGCATATTACAGCCTCTATAATGTGGAAAGAATGATATTAGCAGGAATTCTGACACCACTAACTTATTTTACCCATGTGCCTTACAGTGAATCAACAAAGATTAATAATCCTCATAATTATATCACTGTTTTTCCTAAACAACACAAGGCATCATTTTATTAAGATGTCGAAGATCACATCAAATACTTCATTTTTTAGTTCATAGATATGCCTTTATAGTGTGTGCCAGGGATTCTAAAATTTCAAATTCCCAATCGGACACTGGCGCCAAAATTGACTATTCCCCGACTTCCGGTCCGCACGAACTGCGACTTCCGGTCCCCGCGTTCAGTGCATTTAACTCTCCCGACCCTCAGTTCATTCCTTCCTTACAACATAAATTCTCGTCGGCGATAAACTGCCTTCCAACAGATAAATTTCATGATTTTCGGACTGTAGACGGAAAAGTTCTTTGATCGATTTATTAGAGCGGCACGCGACGTTTGAAGTTTACGGCGTCTTTGTTGTAATACACAAGCATCCCATGCATTAAAAAACGTGACGTAACGGTTCAAAATAGCAGTGTTCATAGCGATTGTGAAGTGGATTTTTTAGTTCATTGAACATTTATTAACTCTCGGAATTACGAGAGGCAAGTATCCGCTTTACGTAAATATACGTCGATTATGTCATGAATTAGTAATTCTTGAATCTACAAGATCTTACACGAGTCTGCGTATGCAACATTCATTTCGGAGTCGGAAATAAATGTTGCGTACATAGATTTTTGTAAATTTAATATTTATTTGAATCGTTATGGCCGTAAGTAAGCAAGCCGGTTACTCGATTAATTTTCACATTAATTACTCATTTGAGCCTTTCAACTTGCAAAATCGGCAATCAATTTAACTAAAATCCGCATTGTAGAAGTTTTCTTTAAAATTGCGAAACAGCATTTTTAAACGTACTTAATTTTATTCGATCGGCGGACATTTAGAATTACGCACATCGGACTAACACTTCTTTCAATAGAATGCTAACTGTTTTATTTGTGTACGTTAATTAATAAAATCACGGGTATTGCCACTTTTGATTCTGACATCAAACAGCCTGACTAGCGCAGTTCGTTTGCAAATTAAACAAACCCGCCCGTTGTTAAAATGAGACCGACCACATCCCGTCTATGCCGCAGGCCATTCACGGGACGTGTAGTCGTGGTAGTCATGGTAGTCATGGTAGCAGAGTTGTGAATTCGATAATTGACAGATTAATAGCTGATTAAGCTGTGAAAAAATGTACATGATGTTAATTTTTGTAACAATTTATGGGCCACTATTCATGACCGATTTTTTTTACCAATTTTGAAATTTCAATCGGACATTCTTCCCGAAAATCGGTCAATGACCGGCTTGCCGACGATTTTAGAATCCCTGGTGTGTGCCAACATTGTAGATCCTGACAAGTTGGCACATCAGTGCAGTCTAAACAGGATCTATCTGTTCCCGATTATATTCATTATTAACCCTTTCCTGGATATATACGCATTTTTACGCGTGTGCGACCAGTGTAGATCCAGATCAGCCGGCACATCCATGCCGTCTGATCAGGATCTGCACTGGTCGCATTTTGGTCAAAAATAACCTAATGAATCAATAAGCAAACAGTTTAGATCCTGATCAGACGGCATGGATGTTCCGACTGATCTGGATCTAAACTGTTCGCCCTAGCAATAAGGGTGTGTCTGTACAGGAAAGGGTTAAGTAGCAAACTGTGTATCATGCCGTCTGATCAGGATCTGCACTGGTCGCATTTTGGTAAAAAATAACCTAATGAATCAATAAGCAAACAGTTTAGATCCTGATCAGACGGCATGGATGTTCCGACTGATCTGGATCTAAACTGTTTGCCCTAGCAATAAGGGTGTGTCTGTACAGGAAAGGGTTAAGTAGCAAACTGTGTATCATGCCGTCTGATCAGGATCTGCACTGGTCGCATTTTGGTCAAAAATAACCTAATGAATCAATAAGCAAACAGTTTAGATCCTGATCAGACAGCACGGATGTGCCAGCTGATCTGGATCTAAACTGTTCGCCCTAGCAATAAGGGTGTGTCTGTACAGGAAAGGGTTAAGTAGCAAACCCTGTACATCAAGATCAGGTGGCACAAATGTGCCAGCAGATCTGGATGTACACTGTTCGCCATGCAATTGGAGTCATGTATATGGAGTTATGGGTTAAGACATTAGTTCGAGCATTTCTGTTGCTACATACATCAAAGTGACAGTCAAGTTTGAATTGAAATAATAAAATCTAATATCCTCCTATTGAATATATGCAAATATTACTGAACACAAACACATGCCCATCAGTGTTTGAATTCAATTGTGAGGGTTGTGAGTTTTGTACCATGCTGTCACCGATAGCTTTCAGATACAACATGAGGTATAAGAGGAAAGGATTGCACTTACTCACATAACAGTTTAAACACAGGCAAACCAGATCTGATAATTGCTGATCCTGACATGGACGTTAAATGATTTGATGTATAATGAAAATAATAAAAGAAAGTTTCTCAAAAATGGTACAACTTCCAAAACATCACATAAATGCAGTTTTCCAATATGTAAAGACCTATGATATAGGACTTCAACAATTCCACTAAAACAAGACCTTCAAACTGTAAAACAAAAGCAGGGTGGAGGAAGCCTCTATGGTCTAGTGTTTAACTGTTGAAAAATCACCACTTCACTTCTTTTTTGGGATTAAACCCTCTCCAAGTCTAATTCTTTTATGTGAGAAGTGTTGCCAGCCAGCTTTGTGGAAGGTAGGTGGTTTCTGGGCATAGAACGGGAAATCAGTACACATAATTTAACTTACTGTATTAAAGTGGTAACTTTCTCACTTTTCTGCATGGGCTGGTAATATTCTGCTAAATAATCTATTAACTTGGCAAATCCTCTGTCCAACCCTGTACTGAGCACTTTATGGAAATCTTGGCTTAAATACAACAAAACACACAATTTTTTCATCTTTCATTGCAAGCTTATTTTAAATTATCTTGCATTTGTAGTCATGTCAGTATAATCTTACATGTAATCTGTTCCATTGATAAAGAAAATAATCCTAAAATAATGTTGTCAAGAAACAGCATTTTGTATTTTGACTCTACTCCATAAATATGGGTTTTATCACACGTGTAGATCAAGATAAGACTTTACACTGTTTGCTTCATGATTATAGATATCTTAATTTAATAATCAAAAAGCAAAAACTGTAGATCGTGATCAGATGGCAATAATGCGGTGGCTGATCTGGATCTACACTGTTCACCCATGGGACAACAGCCCTATCCCACAGATTTAAGGGTAAAAATGTAACTTTAGACAGTAATTTCTTAAGAATGTTTACTTCTGCAAGCTTTTTTTCCTTATATTCAGATAATTTGCTTCATAATTAAATTCATGTATGCAAGCAAAAAAAATAAAGAGCATAATTGTTTTTTACCAGTGTAAGATAGATATATATTTCATGTAGTGAGCTCCGGAATTCCTAATGTCTGGAGTACGAGGTTATCTTTCACTGGTAAAGGAGAATTTTATTTTTATTTTTATGCTTTTAGTGAATTTAACAGAAAACTAGCACGAAATGTATCAAGCTTTACCTTTCGATAATGTCTTCAGTTTCTTGCAGTAATTTAGAATATGACTCGTCATGATGGGCATCATCCTAGAGAAAAAACATTGCAAATTAACACTTACTGTTTGTCTTCACATGTGAACAACATTTTCCATAGTAAAAAACAGGACATGTACGAGATACAGATTTCTAAGATTTCATTCATTTTCACACAGTTCTAAATTTTGTTTGTTTCGTGGACTGGGAAATCAAAAAGTGGTTCTAAATTCTGTTTATATTTTGGGCAGGTCAATCCAAAAATTTACAATACCCATCAAAATATTATTATGTGCACATTTAATACAGGTTTTAAGGAAATTTAAACAACAAATGTAAGTACCCACAAATTTGATGTGTAACCAAAAACCATGAAGTTTTATGCCTGCCAATATTAATGCATTAGCAGTTTTGACACATTTACCTTCATTACTATAACTATTCTAAGAACTCCCCCAAGACAACATAATAATCACTATTAACTTTATCATGCAATAATTGCTGGGACAATATTCATGCAGGAGTTACAAATAACACTGTCAAGTGGGCATTCATTGTGCAAATGTATTATTCTTTCAAATTAAGCTGATGCATAAATAAGTATTGACAAGCAATTTTTCTTATGGAGAATAGTGTTTATTTCATTAAAATTTGTTGGGTACTAATTTCCATGGACATCTGAAGAAGATCAGTGCCCAAGGTTATAAAGCTGAGCATGGAAACCAGTCTCAAATCTCAAGCATCTGATTGGCTGAAATGGCGACCAGTCGCCATTTCAGCCAATCAGATGCTTGAGATTTGAGACTGGTTTCCAAACTCAGCTTTATAACCTTCAACCAAGTACACTAACACCCCAACAGAATAGATTTACATGATTTTCTAAAAGTGAAAACCATAAATATAAGAACCCACTGCAGGAAAAAGTCGATTGTAACCCTAACCCAAGAAATTTCATTCCCTAGTACAAAGTTTAATGTATTTATGACAGGAGAAAAATTTAACCACTGAAAAAATAATAATACCAAAGAACTGAATGACCCTTCAGGATCAGATCCATATAAAAAATAAAAACAACAACAACACTTTTTAGACTTACCTGAGCATGTTATTTCTAAAATGAGAGTTAAGTATACACAGAGAAAAAAACTTACCTGACCAGGTTGTTTCCAACACGTGAGGTAAGTACACAGGGGCATTGTGGGAACACAACTTGATTCTCTACCATTTTCTACGCGCTCTCTGATATGTTTTGTTATGGATTCTAAATTGGGTAACGTAACTTTTTCTTTTAATGACAAACTGAAAAAAAATAACAATACCTTAGCTTGAGATAAATATAAACTACATTTACGGTTCTTGTACAATGCAATCCTTGATGTCAGCAACATAAAGGAAATCAAAAATCACTTATAAATATTACAGAATGATAAAATAGAAATATCCCATGCATCTACCAAATAAGCTCAGAAATTGATGGGGAAAATCTAATCTAAGCCAAGCTTTCTAGATTCCTGTTTAAACACATAAAATATATTTCTAACGTTTGTTTACAGATTGAGAGCATTGAGTGTTAAGTTACTGCACGGGTAATGTAAACTATTTATTTTAAATGTTAATGACCTTAGCAGACATTTTATTGCCAGACTGGTGATAAATTATGTCCAATTTCTATTACTAACCTCTGTGTTTCTTTTGTTACTGCTTCTTTGACTTTCAAAACAAGATCCCGTACACCTGGAATACATTGAATTTGATTTATCATCTGACAGCAATTTGAAGTACCATGCCAGTAAGCAATGCGTTTTATGATTCCATTAAAGACTCGTCAATTTCTGTAGTACATGTATCGTTAAAATATGCAAGTTGAAGTAAATAAGCAGTAGGCAATTTGTGCTACCAAGAGGCAGAGTCAGACACAGTTTTATGTGCAAAATAACCAGTTTTTGTCTGATTGTTCATACCTTTATCAAAGAAAGCTCGTATCAATCCCAGATATCTCTCCTGAACTGCTGTTGGTGTCACATGCATCGGTTCATTGGCACTCTGTGAAAGTAAAAATATGTTCAAAGTAATTACTGTAGGTCTTTTCATATTTTTTGCTAGGCAAAAAGCTAACATTAAACCTTTCCTGTACAGATACACCTTTATTGCTAGGGCGAACAGTTTAGAACCAGATCAGCCGGCACATCCATGCCGTCTGATCAGGATCTAAACTGTTCGCTTATTGATTCATTAGGTTATTTCTGAGCAAAATGCGACCAGTGCAGATCCTGATCAGACGGCACGGATGTGCCGGCTGATCTGGATCTACACTGGTCGCACATGCGTAAAAATGCATATCAAGGAAAGGGCAAAAATTTTAACCATTTACTCCATAGATACACCTTCTCTGTGTGGGCAAACAGTGTAGATCAAGATCAGCCAGTTCATCTCTGTAGTCTGATCAGGATCTACACTGGTCTCTAAGATTAACAAGCAAATTCGTTGAATTTATATCCCCCGCCGAGTACTGGTTATTACTAACACAACAGCTGAAGACATAGGGCTTTATTTAGATATTTATCATGGATGGCAAAAACAGTGAAAAAAAAACTTCAGATGGTGAAAAGGGTTGGGCAGCTCACCAGAATATAAAAACAAGAGGGCCATGGTGGCCCTAAATCACTCACCTGAGTACAAAAGTACTCTCAGTTTTACCCCAGAGCCAACATTTAAATAATGCTGGTAAAGGGTCTCTTCACAATACTCAACACCAAATATCCAAGAATAGTCGCATTAGTTTCAGAGAAAAATGATTACATATGTTTTCCTATATAAATCAATGTAAACTAAGAGAACCCTAAGGCACGGCCAATTTTGGCCCGGGGACATAATTTGAACAAACTTGGTATAATTCCACTAGACAATGCTACATACCGAATATCTAAGCTTAAGGCATGAGTTTTCCAGTAGGAAGATTTTTTAAAATTGCCTTTTTTACATACTAAGGGCCCCTGGAGCGGGGCCAATATTGACCCCAGGGCCAACATTAAAACAATGTTGGTAAAGGGTCTCTTCACAATACTCAGCACCAAATATCTAAAACCTAGTCCTATTAGTTTCGGAGAAAAATGATTTTTCATGTTTTCCTATATAAATCAACAGGGATTCTAAAATTTCAAAATCCCAATCGGACATTGGCGCCAAAATTGACATTTTGCCGACTTCCGGTTCGCACGAACTGCGACTTCCCGTCCCCGGTTCAGTGTATTTCACTCTCCCGACCCCCACTCCATTTCTCTTTTCCGGCATATTTTCTCGTCGGAGATATCCTACAACCTCTCAAAAGATTAATGGTTTTCGAGCTGTAGACCGAAAAATTCTTTGATAGATTTATTAGAGCGGCACGCGACGTTTGAAGTTTCAGCGATCGGCGTCTTTGTTGTAATACACAAGCATTCCATGCATTTAAAACGTGACGTAATGGTACAAAACAGTTATCTTCAGCAGTGCTCATAGCGATTGTGAAGTGGATTATTTAGTTATTAAAAATGTTTTCTCTCTCGGAATTTCGGGAGGCAAGTATTCGCTTTACGTTAATATACATCGATCACACCATGTTTTGTAACACTATATTATAGTTGTTTGAAATATTATTCTTTTCTTTACCGGATGTAGTAATTTTTGAATCTACGAACTTACAAGAGTCAGCGTATGCAACATTACTCGGAAATAAATGTTGATTACGTAGATTTTTGTAAATTTGAAATTTATTTGAATCGTTATATGCGTAAGCAGGAATCTAGAACTTCGATTTCTGACTATCTGCGCTTTGCGCTAGGTTAAATTGACAAGCGCGTTTGTACAGGTAAACCGTCGTAAGAAAATCGATAGCACGACATACATATTTCAATATTTTATTGACTATCGCTATTGTTTCTAATCCCGTTAGTTCAACATTCCTGGCGTAAGTAACCAAGCCGGTCACTCGAATTTGTTCACATTTAAGTATATATTTATTTGAGCCATTTCAAATTTGTTGTGAAATGCTAACAGTTCAAGTAAAATTCTCATGATATAAGTTTTCTTTAAATTTAATAAACAGCAATTTTCGGTCGTCGGTCTTTTAGAATTACGCACATATCGGACTAACATGTCTGTCAATAAAATGCCAACTGTTTTATCGTTTATACAACCATGTGTAAATTTTGCTATCTTAAATTCTGACGTCAGACAACCTTTGACTGGCGCAGTCCATTTTTTGGAAATTAAATAACCTGCCCGTTGTAAAAATGAGATCGACCACATCCCGTTTCATCTATGCCGCAGGCTATAGACGATTCTATAAAATAAATCTTACACGATTACTCCCCCTTAATACACTCTTCGTCCGCCATTAAACCACTGCAGATCTGAGAAAACATTACTTCAATAACATGCCTAGTTAGAATTAATCCTTTATAAATATATTCATTAAAATGATTGAAGGATCAGGTAAGTGTTGCTAAATTGATAGACACAGGAGAGATAGTAATAAGAATTTTAAAATTGCTAATTTTTACAGACTGAACGTTATTTGGCTTAAAAAATATACCGAAAATATAATATTATAGCTATTAAGTAAACCATATTTTAGTTCTTATTTAAAAAAATGTAATGTTAATACTGGATTTTTGGCATTTTTCTGCATATATTAAACGGGGACAAGAGTACGTGATAAATAAAATATTAAGTTAAACTTGTTTAAAATTATGCTGATTCAGCAGTATTTATTATGCTTTCAAACAAACAACAACAACAACAACAAACTTTATTGTAAAGTAACAACAGACAAGTACAATATAACCGCGAATTCTACAATTTTCTGTATAGTAAAATGCGAACAGTTTTTTTCCAAATGCAGCATACACAACTTTCTGTTGGAATGAAGTAAAGAGTGAATGCAAACATGAAACCTCATAATATTATGTGGTTTTACGATCAACATTATAAATAACAACAACAAAAAAGTGATCAAAAGATTATTTTGTGCTGGTTTTTTGTGTGCGAAATTAACTGTTTTCTGGCAATTGTTTTCTCCGATTATTTCGGAAGATAGAAAACATGTTTTTACATAAATATAAATTAAACATAAAATCAATGAATTAATTAAACTTCCACATGAATCCTCATTATGAAAAAATATAATATTCAGCAAGATAACTTAGATAAAAAATGCAAACAACGCAAATTAAAGTTTTCAGAGAAATATATTTGACACTGTATCAGCTGGGATTTTCAGAGTGAAAATCAAGCTACGTTGATACGCTATATCAATTTACAGAGATTATAAATTTTTAACATAGTTAAATAATCACATTTAAAATAATTTTCTACCGTTTTTTGGAAAAAATATATATCGAGGGCTGAGTGCACTACTGTTCTATTCTATTTAGAAATATGAAGCAGATAGAATAGTTTCGCACTCTGCCCTCGATATATCATACTGCCTCTATCATCGGCGGATGAAAATTTATCATAAATCATACATAATTAGTTATATTACATATAATATATTTATATAATGAATATTATTTGTAAATGGCATTTCTTAAATTTCACATTTTAACCTATTTTCTGTCAAAATTATAAGAATATAGGTAGCCGTTATAAATGCGTGGTTTTCAGCAGATATAAATTGAATATTCGTACGTTCTATTTATACAATAGACATAAATTAGCCTAGTTCTCTTGTAAAAACAACAACAACAACAACTTGTTATTAAAATCAAAAATATAAAATAATATTATAAGAAGTTATATCAGCATTATTTATATATGTAGTTTGAGCTTTTCTGAGTTTAGATACAAAACTACATAGTGTTTTTACTTGAGGCTAATTACTTGTAAATAGTCCACCGGATGTTCCTACTCGGGCTAGTCAGACAATGGCTGACACTAAATAGTCCCAATTATTTTGCCTTTTGGGGGCATTAAATGGCTAGTATGGCCTGAAAGGAACATGTTAAGTAAATGAGATGCTTTTACTGACACACTGATAGCAAATTTATGTTTGGAAATGCAGTATATGAAAAAAGGCCCTGGTTTTAGGACGGCATATGTAAAACAGTTTTGAAGTTCACACAGAAGTGAAAAAAACAGACCACCGGTTTCAAGGTGTCAAATCTCTGTTAATTGATACATGACCCCTACATTTCTTGCTGGAAATGGACAGTAGAAACAATTAGCTTTAAAAGCATGTAAGTTAGCCCTTATTAAAATGGTACCAGCTATGATTGCCAGCCTTTTGAAACATGTCATGTTTACTATAGTTTATATAGGGAAGTCTATTTACAGGTCTTACACCTTGATAAGACTTTCAGGAAATCTGCAGTGGTGTAATGGCGGACAGGTCACATGACAAACAAGATGGTGGCGGTCTAATTATTAGAAATAGAATTGTCTATTCACGGAACGTGTAGTTGTGGTAGTCATGGTAGCAGACTTGTGAAGTCGCTAATTGACAGGTTAATAGCTGATTAAGCTGTGAAAAAATGTACATGTAGGTAATTTTGTTACAGTTTGTAGGCCAATATTCATGACCGATTTTTTTAACCAATTTTGAAATTTCAATCGGAAATTCTTCCCGAAAATCGGTCAATGACCGGCCTGCCGACGATTTTAGAATCCCTGTAAATCAATGCAAACTAAGAGAACCCTGGGGCGTCGCCAATTTTGGCCCAGGGGACATAATTTGAACAAACTTGGTAGATATCCACTAGAAATTGCTACATACCAAATATCTAAGCTTAAGGCATTGAGGTTTCCAGTAGGAAGATTTTTAAAGTTTTCCTTTTCTACATATTAAGGGCCCCCAGGACGGGGCCAAAATTGACCCCAGGGCCAACATTTAAACAATGTTGGTAAAGGTCTCTTCATAATACTCAACACCAAATATCTAAGGTCTAGTCCTATTAGTTTCGGAGAAAAATGATTTTTCATGTTTTCCTATAAAAATCAATGTAAACTAAGAGAACCCTGGGGCATGGCCAATTTTGGCCCAGGGGATATAATTTGAACAGACTTGGTAGATATCCACTAGACAATGCTACATACCAAATATCTAAGCTTTAGGCATGGAGGTTTCCAGTAGAAAGATTTTTAAAGTTTGCCTTTTTCACATATTAAGGGCCCCCAGGGCGGGGACAATTTTGACCCCAGGGCCAACTTTTAAATAAAGTTGATAAAGGTTCTCTACACAATACACAACACCAAATATCTAAGATCTAGTCCTATTAGTTTTGGAGAAAAATGATTTTCATGTTTTTCCAATATAACTATATGTAAACCAAGAGAACCCTAGGGTGTGGCGGATTTAGGCCAAGGGGACATAATGTGAACAAATTTAGTAGACATCCATTAGACAATGCTACTTACCAAATATCTAAGCTGTACGCATTGTGGTTTGTGAGAAGAAGATTTTTAAAGATTTCCTTTATAAGTCTATGTAAAATGAAGTGACCCCTGGGGCGGGGCCCATTTTGACCCCAGGGAAATAATTTGAACAATCTTTGTAGAGTTCCACTAGAGGGTGCTAAATGCCAAATATCTAAGCTCTAGGCCTTGTGGTTTCAGAGAAGATTTTTAAAGTTTTTCCTTTAGGTTGCCATGGCAACCAGAGTTCTGCATGGAATTGATTTCTTTGAACAAATTTGGAAGAGCTTCATGCAAGGAACATCTGTGGCAAGTTTCATCAACTTTGGCACAGGGGTTTAAGAGGAGATGTCGTTTAAAGTAAATGTTTACGGACGGACGCCGGCCGGACGCCGGACAGACGCCGGACAAATTGCGATCACAAAAGCTCACCTTGTCACTACAAGGACAGGTGAGCTAATGAGACGAAAAGTCTTCAAGTTGTTAAAATGATGAACGCAGTAGTAAAAATATAGTACGGTATTTGATTGAAATCCATGCAGAAGTTGCATAGAAGTAGCACGGAAACGAATACTACACTATATGCATAGTGCATAACTTATCAAAGGGCCATAACTCTGTGTTAATCGGTCACACCAGAACAAGACAACAATATGGGCATCTTGTCTTGGTATTGATGGTTTCCATAGTTTCCTGATAAGAAATAGCAAGGAAACAAATACTGCTCTACATGCAAAATGCATAACTTATCAAAGGGCCATAACTCTGTGTTAAAAGGTCTGACTGAAACAAGATGACAATATGCACATCTCCTGCTTGTATTAAAGGTTTCCAGAAAAATTCATTGAAATCCATCAAGTAGTTGCAGAGAAATAGCGTCGAAACAAATACTGCTGTATGTGCATAAGGCATAAGTTATCAAAGGGCCATAACTCTGTGTAAAGTTTCATTGAATTCCATTCAGTTGTTGCAGAGAAATAGCCCGGAAACAAAAAACTGGGCCATAACTCTGTGTTAAACAGTCTGACTGGAACAAGACCACAATATGTGCATCTCTTCTTGGTATTGATGGTTCTCAGAAAGATTAATTGAAATCCATCTCGTAGTTGCAGAGAAATAGCAGAAACGAATACTGCTCTATATGCATAATGCATAAGTTATCAAAGGGCCATTACTCTGTGTTAAATAGTCTGACGGGAACAAGACTATGATATGCGCATTTCCTCTTGGTATAGATGGTTTCCAGAAAGTTTCATTGAAATCCATCCAATAGTTGCAAAGAAAAAGCACGGAAACGAATACTGCTCTCTATGCATAATGCATAAGTTATCAAAGGGCCATAACTCTGTGTTAAACCGTCTGACCAAAACAAGACGACGATATGCGAATCTCCTCTTGGTATAGATGGTTTCCAGAAAGTTTCATTGAATTCCATTCAGTAGTTGCAGGGAAATAGCCCGGAAACGAATACTGCTCTATATGCATTAATGCATAAGGTATCAAAGGGCCATAAGTCTGTGTTCAACAGTCTGACTAGAACAAGACGATGATATGCGGATCTCCTCTTGGTATTGATGGTTCTCAGAAAGATTCATTGAAATCCATCCGGTAGTTGCAGAGAAATAGCGCGGAAACGAAAACTGCTTTATATGCATAATGCATAAGTTATCAAAGAGCAATAACTTTGTGTTAAACAGTCTGACTGGAATAAGACGACAATATGAACATCTCCTCTTGGTATTGATGGTTCTCAGAAAGTTTCATTGAAACCCATCCGCTAGTTACAGAGAAATAGCGCGAAAACGAATACTGCTCTATAGGCATAATGCATAAGTAATCAAAGGGCAATAACTCTGTGTTAAATGGTCCGACCAAAACAAGACGACGATATGCGCATCTCCTCTTGGTATAAATGGTTTCCAGCAAGTTTCATTGAAATCCATTCAGTAGTTGCAGAGAAATAGCGCGGAAACAAATACTGCTCTATATACATAATGCATAGGTTATCAAAGGGCCATAACTCAGTGTTAAATGGTCTGACCTGAACAAGACAACGACATGCGCATCTCCTCTTGGTACTGATGGTTCCCACAAAGTTTCGTTGAAATCCATCCAGTGGTTGCGGAGAAATAACACGGAAACAAAATTTGGACGGACAGCGTGACGACGTGACGGACGGACAACACCAAAACAATATCCCCCTCCCGATTTCATCGGCGGGGATAATTAGGTTTTTTCTGATGAAGATGCTACCAGTGCAGAGATCTTCAAGATCATACAGCTTGGCTGATCTGGTAGCGCACTACCTGGGTGTAATAAAAGAGATGTTCTGTTCTGTTCTGTTCAGAAATAGTTTAAATAATACAAGAGGGCCATGATGGCCCTTTATTGCTCACCTGAGTACAACAAAGTTATTTTTAGTAACAGTAACCAAGACCCAGATGACCCATATTCAAACTCATCCGAGAAATCATTGGGACAAACATCCTGACCAAGTTTCATGACAATCGGAGCAAAACTGTGACCGCTAGAGTGTTAACAAGAAAATTCTATTTTTAGTAACAGTGACCTAATTTTTGGACCCAGATGACCCATATTTGAACTCGTCCAAGAAATCATTGGGACAAACATCCTGACATTGTTTCATGACAATCGAGGCAAAAATGTGACCGCTAGAGTATTAACAAGAAAATTCTATTTTTAGTAACAGTGACCTAGTTTTTGGACCCATATTCGAACTCGTCCAAGAAATCATTGGGACAAACATCCTGACCAAGTTTCATGGCAATCGGAGTAAAAATGTGATCGCTAGAGTGTTAACAAGAAAATTCTATTTTTAATAACAGTGACTTAGTTTTTAGACCCAGATGACCCATATTCGAACTCGTCCGAGAAATCATTGGGACAAACATCCTGACCAAGTTTCATGACAATCGGAGAAAAAATGTGACCGCTAGAGTGTTAACAAGAAAATTCTATTTTTAGTAACAGTGACCTAGTTTTTGGACCCAGATGACCCATATTCGAACTCGTCCGAGAAATCATTGGGACAAACATCCTGACCAAGTTTCATGACAATCAGAGCAAAAATGTGACTGCTAGAGTGTTAACAAGAAAATTCTATTTTTAGTAACAGTGACCTAGTTTTTGGACCCAAATTACCCATTTTCGAACTCGTCTGAGAAAGCATTGGAACAAACATCCTGACCAAGTTTCATGACAATCGGAGCAAAAATGTGATTGCTAGGGTGTTAACATGAAAATTCTATTTTTAGTAACAGTGACTTAGTTTTTAGACCCAGATGACCCATATTCGAACTCGTCCGAGAAATCATTGGGACAAACATCCTGACCAAGTTTCATGACAATCGGAGAAAAAATGTGACCGCTAGAGTGTTAACAAGAAAATTCTATTTTTAGTAACAGTGACCTAGTTTTTGGACCCAGATGACCCATAATCGAACTCGTCCGAGAAATCATTAAGACAAACATCCTGACCAAGTTTCATGACAATCAGAGCAAAAATGTGACTGCTAGAGTGTTAACAAGAAAATTCTATTTTTAGTAACAGTGACCTAGTTTTTGGACCCAAATTACCCATTTTCGAACTCGTCTGAGAAAGCATTGGGACAAACATCCTGACCAAGTTTCATGACAATCGGAGCAAAAATGTGACCGCTAGAGTGTTAACAAGAAAATTCTATTTTTAGTAACTGTGATCTAGTTTTTGGACCCAGATGACCCATATTCGAACTCGCCTGAGAAATCATTAGGACAAACATCCTGACCAAGTTTCATGACAATCAGAGCAAAATTGTGACCGCTAGAGTGTTAACAAGAAAATTCTATTTTTAGCAACAGTGACCTAGTTTTTGGACCCAGATGACACATATTCGAACTCGTCCGAGAAATCATTGGGACAAACATCCTGACCAAGTTTCATGACAATTGCTAAGTGTGGACGGACGACAGACAACGGACGACAGACATTCATCGATCCTAATAGCTCACCCTGAGCCAGCTCAGGTGAGCTAATAAAAACTGATAGTGTAGATCCTGATCAGACTGCACAGAATGATGTAAATCATGATCAGATGGCTAAAATTGCTGCGCTGGCAGATCTGGATCCACACTGTTCACTCTGTCTCATATGATATAAGTTTTATCTATGGAGAAAGGTTGATCTAATAAAGAAATACATGTATGGTCAAGAAAGAACACTTTGAAATTTAAGCTATGTTCTCAACAAGGAACAAAATGAAGAGCCAGTATGTATGGCCATATCCTGTTAGCATCTTCACCGGAATATGGAAAGAGGGTGGGAGCAGGAGGATGAGGGTAAAGAAGCATATCCATTACCTCTTTACTCTGCAGGGTATGCTTTTATCCCGTGTGACAACTGTTGATCTAGATCTACAAGGAGTCTGATCAGAATCTATACTAGTTACTTTTTCAAATTCCTTAAATTATTTCTGACTTAGATGCAAACATTACAGATCCTGATCAGACTGCACAAATGTGTAAAATGATCTGGATCTAAACTGGTCACACATAAAATATAAGCTGTATCCGTGGAGAAAAGAGTTATACTTACATGTCCCTTATGTTGCTGTATATTTTCCACATACATATATCCACCAATAATGTTGAGCTGCACTCGTATCAACATACACATCATCGTGCACGAGTAAACCACCGCTATCACACGGGTAAAACCTGCAGGCGAAAGGCAATTTACAATTATTTTTTATATTCACCCATTACCCTGTGGGATATAAATGTTATCCACGCCACACGAATGCTAGTGATCAGAATCTGCACTGTTTACTTCATTGGGTTATTTATTCTCAATTTATTGGGTTATTTCTTATCAAGTAGCAGTGTAGATCAAGAGTAGATGGGATGCATGTGCCAGCTGATTTGAATCTACATTGGTTGAACATACATCAATTCTTGCATACCAAGGAAATTTCGATCCTACACCCCCCCATGTAGAATGAGTCACGTGAGTGACGTCACGTCTTCAAATATCTGACGTAATATTTTCAAGTTAGTGACGTCATTTATAAAAAGATTGCTTTAACGTCAATATTTCAGCATAATGAAAATAAATAAGTTTGTATACTTACACAAAAATGTTATAAATAATAAAAGGTATGCAAGAAAAAGTATCTAGCATGAGAAATTCGGTAAAGATAGAAAAATCTGTCACCTCGGGTGAACTGTTTTGGCGGGAACTCTGCTTTTTTTTACACCTCGGGTGAACTGTTTTGGCGGGAACTCGGCAGAGCCTCGTTCCCGCAAAACAGTTAACCCTCGGTGACAGATTTTTCCATCTTCACCTCACACTCATGCATGATACTTATAATCCTGTATATATGGAGTAAAGGCTTATTAACTGATCAGCCATTACATTCGTGCCCATGGTTAACAGTCATGGAGTTAAGGGATAGTTTAGTGTTTGGACAAATGTATGAATTCTATCCCTAAGCTTAAGTGAAAAGTGCAGTATTGTGTCCCTAAAAGACAACTCTTTGTGGAGATTGTAAATATGCTAATGGACAAAAGTCTTGTCCGGTAGGAAGATTTTAGCTTTTTTCATGCCCATTTTCAACACATTACTCTACCGGCAGTACTGGCTAAAATTCCAAACTTCTTTTTTCATTGGACATATAAAAATTTCCTCTTTCCATTGATAACAAAGTAATGCCGGTAGAGTAATGTGTTACAATTGGCTTCTTTAATATGACACTTTTAAAAGATACAATGGAAAACCATACCGGACAAGACTTTTGTTCATGAGTATGGTATTCATCTTCAAAAATGAAAATGTCATTTTTCCTTTTTCCTGAATATTATCCCAACACAATAAAAATGATACTACAGTGTAAGTTTTTCATCAATGACATGTGATACTTCAGCATATATTTCCAATGAACTTCATATATCACTAGTTTTAAGGCATATTGGAATAGTTTACAGAAATAACATGTACTTACTTAAAATTTTTAAATCCTCCCACAACTGAACTTTTTCTGCTGGACTGTAAGAATAAGGCAGTATGTTAAAAAAACTTACTGTGAGATTTTAAAATGAATCATTGACTTGAATTTTTAGAACTGAGGAAAGTTTTCCAGATGTTTTGGGAAAGTTGACTATGTATACATACTTCTGCCTTGACTCACTGAAATACAGGTTTAAAGAAGGTCTTCAAAAAATGTTCACAAAAAAACCTGTGCATGACTTTAAACAAGCAATCAAATAAGCTTTGACACTTTTTAAAATCTCATAACACAAGATTTAGGACCCCTTAACCTTTGGTGATGAGTTTTATAATGGAAATAATTATATTTACATAACTATCTTTAAGCTTTTCCTTCATATAATGCCTTCATATAGTGGGCAAACAGTGTAGATCCAGATCAGCTGGCACATATTTGCCATCTTGATCAATATCTACACTGTTTGCTTTTAGATTCATGTTTTTTATCACTCATATCCCTTTCCTGGATACGCATTTTTACGCATGTGCGACCAGTGTAGATCCAGATCAGCCGGCACATCCGTGCCATCTGATCAGGATCTGCACTGGTCGCATTTTGGTCAGAAATAACCTAATGAATCAAACAGATGTGCCGGCTGATCTGGATCTAAACTGTTCGCCCTAGCAATAAAGGTGTGTCTGTACAGGAAAGGGTTAAAGGCCCAATAAACTTGTCAAACAGCATACTTTTTATTAACCTAAACATTTTAGATTTCACCTGTATGCATAATAACACAAAAAATAAACCTTACAATAAGAAAAGGGTATTATCTTATTGATTTGCAGCATGTTTTGCGGATCGTTTATCTTGTTTACAAAACAAACAGCGAATCTTTCCGAACTGATTTTCGGCAACTCTCGGCAGGCGACGGTCGCTAATTATGCAGAAGCGCATAAATTGATGACGTATTCCCCACTAAAAGCCGTTACCGGGATGGGTCGTATAACATTTACATCTTTCTTTGTTGACCTTGTAATGAAGTTAAAACTTAAAGAATCTCTATTTTTCCTCGTCTTTTTCTTTCCATGTTTGCATGATTTTGTGTTTACAACTTTTATGTGAATGACATCACCGCGTTCTGCGTTCTAATGGCCCATGTACGGAAAAAACCGATAACTTTTTGCCGAGTGATTGTAAACATTAGTTAGTAATTTTGTGGGCTACAAAAATACTGTGACGTTTTAATTCGGACCGGGTCTCAATGATTGGGGATTGTTTGAGAACATAAATATTTGGTCATTTATACTTTCTTTTGAAAAGGGTCAACGTGGTTAATTAATTTTCACAATGAAAAAAAAACGTTATGACAAGTTTATTGGGCCTTTAACAGATGAGAAATCCTTGGGATATTTCATGGTAATAACAATCTCACTAAAGTCAGATCTAACAAAATGTTAGATCTGATGACGGCCCGTAGATACCGTACATAAGCTTTAGCGGTTTTTCCCGATTTCTATTTTTAGAAATTATCAACACAGGAAGCATGATATACAGCGCTCGCAAAATGATCTGAAGATGTAATTACATTAGAAATAATTGCAATACTACATAAACACAAAAAAATCAGCAAAATATGTCTTACGCAGGCTCTCAACACTTTTTATGGTTTAATATAGAATGTTTACTTTCACTTTCGCGATTTTGTAGGCGACAATCTGATTGGTTCAAAAAGGTTTGTGATAAAAGCACGTTTTAGCTATTCGTCGTCAGATCCTGATAGCGTAGCGGTTTTCAGGATATGATTTTAATCAGATTGCTGACAAGCTTGCTTGTTATATCTAAATACTATTAAACTTCAGTCACACGGCTTGTACCGGTATGCCTTGTTGTATATTTGTAAACCAAATGACAAATTTTGGTATCTTGTGATTAAAAGGTAAAGTTTTAACAGTTAATAAACATAAATGAATCAACCAACTTTAGCTTAAATAATGCAAATATGACTGATATGAAACAAAATTAAATGTTTTCATCTCTTATACTTATATGAAAATTGGAATTAGTTGGAAAGATGTCTGGTGATCTTAACCCTTTCTTCCATATATACGCCTTTTATTGCATGAGCAAACAGTACATCCTTGTTTTTTATCATGATCTTCACTGTTTATGGTCAGAAGTAACCTAAATAAAAAATTGACCGATGTAGATCCTGATCAGATGGCACAAATATACTGTTCCCCCTTGCCATATAGGAATATATATGGAGGAAAGGATTAATCTTCATTGTTCACCCATGGGATAAATTCAAATAAAATAAAATAACACCTGTCACTGACTTACTGAGTTTTGAGCTTTTCTGTTATGGCTTCTGTGTTGAGCTCTGCAATGAGCCGCTCCCTCAAGGTTGGCAACATTGACAACACTGAAAAACAGAATTACAAAGCCATTATAGTCCAACCTGTGCTATAGACAGCCTGTAAACAAAACCCACATTTTATTTGTACTAATGGCAACTTAAAAGAGCAAATTCACCAGTGAACAAAGCCCACCTCCGTTCAAAGACCACATTTGGGTGCTCCTCTGAAGGGAGGTTTGAAATGTATACAAAAAACCTTGTAAAGCCATGCAAGGCTACAAGTTTACAAGATGGTAACACTCATTTATTTACACTCTTGCACTTAGCTTTGAAGGAAGTCTTCATTCTGACTTTCATTTTTCCTTTTTGTGGAGAAAAACATTTGCTTAAAGCCTTTGAACGTGGCTACAATCAAAGCCTTTGAGTGAATCAAATATATTTTGACTGAATACTAATCTATGTTTAAAAATGTGATGCCGATGTGCATGGACCTTTTGCTACTAGATGCGTGCAGTCATTTAATACTCGGCCATCAACATGGCTGCTCAAACAGCGTATCTAAATAACTATTTAATCAATAGTTAGGTAAGAACTGATTCAGGATTGTTAAAATAAGAATAAAATCAAAAATCTGTTGTTTTCATCTGGATATGAACAGCATTTGGTTGTTAAAAGTATACATTTCAAACAGCCAACATGTTTTCCACACCCTGATGAACACAACAAAATATTGACTAAATTCTTAAATACCCTAATGAGCTTAACAAAATATTGATTCCATCATTAAATGGATTACCATCTTTTGCAAATATACAACTGAACAGAAAGGTTGAAAATAAATGCAAAGGACAAATACATGTAGATGGTTAAAGGCCAACTTTATCACATCTACTTGCAAAACAATGGTAATTTACATTTTGATTGACATACTTGAAAATACAAAATAGAAACTTACGCATTTAACAAATAATAACCAAAACCATTGGCTTAATGTCCATCCCACTGAATCAAAATGTTTGCAAGCAAATACCAGTAATTCCACCGAGCAACCAAAGCAGCATCATTCACCAACACATAAGAACCGTAAGACGAGCAATTCTTCAAATTTGCAATCAGGAGATGTTAACAAGAAAAAAAGTGTTATCATTCTTGGAGACTCTGTAACAAAAGTACTAAGCAGAGGTAAACTGGCTGGAAATAACTTAGATCTGACCATCAAATCACACAGAGGAGCGAGAGTCAAAACGATTGAAAACTCTGTTACCTCATTGGCAGACACAGATAGATTCAAAAATGCTGAAGTAGTTATGATCCATGCAGGAATCAACAACATTTCAGAAGCTGATAGCCCATCATCTATTGTCGAAGATTTCAGGGACTTGTTACACACAGTTCATTACTACAATCCGCAAACAAAAATAATCCTTTCCTCTATCTTACCAAAAAAAAGGGACAAGTTATCAGCCCAAAGAATCTCAGCTGTAAATGAGTCTCTCAAAGATCTGTGTAATGACAATGATCACATCTTCCTGGACAATACTGTAGACTTTGAAAATAAGCACAGTCTCTACTACGATGAGGTTCATCTTAACTCACAAGGTGGTGCAGTTCTAGGCAACCATGAAAAACGTCATCCATGAGGCCACTGGATTACCCAACAGATCATATGCCTCACATTTTCACCAAGGCCCAAATCAAATCAAGGAACCATACCGGAGAAACAGCTACCACACAGATTGGAACTGGAACAGACACCCAGGAGACAGAATACCAATGCAGTGGATGCCAATGCCGCCAGCACCAATATGGTATCCACCAGCGAATCGGAGACATTAGTTATCAATCAAATCACACCACCTCAATGCTCTAAATGGTTTTCAAAGAGAGGAATGAACATAGTCCATCTGAACATTCACTATCTTTATCCTAAATTGGATCAAATCAAACACATACTTCAAGAACAGGGAAATATTCAAATATTTGGCCTATGTGAAACATTTCTAAATTCTACATTTTCCGATGCTGAGGTATCTATTCCAGGGTACCAAATAATTAGAAAAGATAGGAAATCAAATGGTGGTGGCTTAGTAATTTATATAAGAAGTGATATTGTTTGTGAGAGAATGGTACAATTTGAAAAGGATGACCAAGAAATGATTTGGCTAAAAATTCGACATGGTAAACAAAAACCCTTCCTATTAGGATATGTTTATAGGCCACCATCAGCAACTCAAGATTGGCTCGATAGGATAGAAACTAGTATGGAACAAATTTTAATTGAAGATACTGAAATTATTCTACTAGGTGATCTTAACTTTGACTACAGTGACTTACAAAAAGTAAACAAACGCTGGATAGGCATTGTGGACAATTCTCACCTTACACAAATGGTTAAAACACATACAAGAGTGACAAACTTGACTGCAACAATAATTGATCATGTTTACACAAATTTGCCAAACAATATTGTTAAAATCGATGTTCAACCAATTTCTTTAAGTGACCATTATGCAGTTTGTTTCACACGAAAACTTTTTACAAACCATTCTGGGAGTGGTGCTTCAAATATCATAAATTACAGAAGTATGAAACACTTTTCGCAAGATGCCTTTTTGAATGATCTATCCAGTCAGCCCTTGTCAGTTATTGAAATTTTTGATGATCCTGATGATGCTTTAGATTACTTCTGTAGTATATTTTTAAACGTTTTGGAATATCATGCACCTAAAAGGAAAAAGAAAGTTAAATACCCAATCCAACCTGACTGGTTTTCCTCTGAAATAACTGAAGCCATAAAAATAAGGGACAATTTTAAACGCTCAGGTGACACTGTTAATTACAAACAAAGCCGAAATATTGTCCAGTATCTTATCCATGAGACTAAAAAGTCATTCTTTTCTAAAACAATCAATGACAATAAAAAAAATCCAAAAATACTATGGAAAAATTTGAAAAATTTATCAAACAAAAATTCATTCCATGATCATTGTGTAATCAATGATGATGAAGGAAATCCTATTACAGACCCCGAAATTGCAGCAAATAAATTCAACACATACTTCACCTCACTTTCTCAAAATTTCACCACGCCTACTAGTCATAAGAATAAACATTTCGAGCTTAAAAATTTTGTTTGTTCAAAAACACAGCCTAATACCGAGTTTAATTTACCCTTGTTAGATTCTGCTTTTGTAAAAGAACAACTACTAACATTGCCAACTTCCAAGTCTACAGGCCTTGATGGATTGGCAGCAAAATTCTTAAAAATCAGTGCAGAAGTTATATCTGATACAATTACATACATTTTAAATCTCAGTATTCAAACCAAAACCTACCCAAATCTCTTCAAAATAGCAAAGGTTACTCCAATTTTTAAGAAGGGACAAAAACATGACATAGCCAACTACCGTCCAATTTCTATTCTTCCAATTCTGTCAAAAATTTTAGAACGACATGTTAGCAATAATATTAAATCATACTTAAACAAGCACAGTTTGACACATGAGAGGCAGTCGGGTTTCAGATCTCATCACTCATGTGAAACTGCCTTGACAGCAATTCTAGATGATTGGATAAATGCAGTTGATGAAAATAAAATCACTGGTACCCTCTTCCTTGATCTATCAAAGGCTTTTGACATGATAGATCATGAAATTCTTATAGAAAAATTAGAAATATATAAATTCAATAGCTCTGCAATACAGTGGTTCAGGTCTTACCTAAATGGTCGTACACAGCAAGTATCTATTTCCAACACTTTTTCAGAAAGTCAACCAATCAAAAGAGGTGTGCCCCAAGGCTCTGTACTTGGGCCTCTTCTATTCATTATTTTCATTAATGATATGCCATTGGTAAGCCAAAACTCTCAAACAAATATGTTTGCCGATGATTCAACTTTATATTTCTCTTCAAATTCTATAGATGATGTAACTGACACACTCAATCAAGACCTTAAAAATGTTCAAGAATGGTGCCTTAGTAATTCAATGGTTATAAACTCTAAAAAAAACAAACTTATGTACATTACTTCACGTTCAAAGCAGTCTCTTTTGGAATCAGCTAACAACCTTCAAGTAAATGGCGAAACCATTGAAGTGAGCACGTGCGAAAAACTTTTAGGAGTACATATTGACAGTACCCTTAATTGGACTGTACAGGTAGAAAACACTCTCAAAAAGTGTAATTCCCTACTGTTTTTACTGGGAAGAATAAAATATTACTTGTCTTTACCAATGCGCAAATTATTTTTCAATGCATACATCCTTCCCCATATTGATTACTGCTGCACTATCTGGGGGAATTGCAATGTAGAACTTATAAACCGTATTATATGTTTTCAGAAAAGAGCAGCCCGTTTAATTCTTGACAAAAATTATGAAACTCCATCACAACAACTCTTTAAAGAACTCAACTGGATGACATTCAATCAAAGAATTAAATTCAAAAAGGCAATACTTATGTTTAAAACAATGCACAATGCTGCCCCAAGTTATCTAAACAATCGATTTACATTAGTCTCTGATATACATTCAAAATGCTTGCGCTCAAAAACTTCCCTTTCTTTGTATGTACCCAAACCAAAACATGAAATTTATCGAAAATCATTCTCATATTCAGGTGCTGTTATTTGGAATTCTCTCCCAGATTTTGTAAAAAATTCAACAAATATACTTCATTTCAAGAAAAACTATATAAAGTACGAGTTCAGTACACCAGTTTCGAAGTACCACTCCCAACAACATTAGTACTTTCCATATTTGATATCTGTTTATATTGTTCTCTATGTTATTATTCATCTTGTCTCATTTTATATTTCTTCAATTCATTTGTTGTCTTGTATATATTGTCAATGTATATAATAGAGGAACACAGGGAAGATTGGGCTCTGTCCCAACTGTGTTTTCCTCTTTAAATAAAGTTATTATTATTATTATTATTAAATGAATGGAATTTTCTAATGACAATCCTCAATCCCCCCGTCCCCAAAAAAAACAACAAATTGCAACCAAATATGCAAATTTCCCATAGGGTGGAAACAAACACAACTAGATGTTTTTTGTGAAAAACGCATGTCTCCCCCCTGTGCCGCCCCCCCCCCTTCGCCCAGACCCCTGTGACCTTGACCTTTGACCTACTGATCCCATAATCAATAGGGTTCTTGTACTCAATAAGGGCTATTACCCTATTTAGTTAAAATGCTCTGGGTCAAGCGGTACTCCAGTAATTGACTGGATACGGTTTTTACTCTTTGGGGCCCCTGTGACCTTGACCTTTGACCTACTGACCCCAAAATCAATAGGAGTCCTCTACTCAATAAGGACATCCATCGTTTGAATGGTCTGGGTAAAATAGAACTCCTGTTTTTGAGTGGAAACGGTTTTCACTCTTCAGGCCCCTGTGACCTTGACCTTTGACCTACTGACCCCAAAATCAATAGGGTTCTTCTAATCAAAAAGGGCTATCACCCTATGAATTTTGAAGGCTGTGGGTCAAACGGTACTCCAGTTATTGAGCGGAAACGGTTTTCACTCTTCAGGCCCCTGTGACCTTGACCTTTGACCTACTGACCCCAAAATCAATAGGGTTCTTCTACTCAATAATGGCTATCAACCTATGAAGTTTGAAGTCCCTGGGTCAAAGGGTACTCAAGTTATGGAGCAGAAATGGTTTTCACTCTTCGGGCCCCTGTGACCTTGACCTTTGACCTACTGACATCAAAATCAATAGGGTTCTTCTACTCAATAAGGGCTGTCATCCTATGAAGTTTGAAGGCTCTGGGTCAAAGGGTACTCGAATTATTGAGCGGAAACGGTTTTCACGCTTCGGGACCTTGTGACCTTGACCTTTGACCTACTGACCCCAAAATCAGTAGGGTTCTTCTACTCAATAAGGGCTATCACCCTATGAAGTTTGAAGGCTCTGGGTCAAAGGGTACTGAAATTATTGAGCGGAAACGGTTTTCACTCTTCGAGTCACTGTGACCTTGACCTTTGACCTACTGACCCCAAAATCAATAGGGTTCTTCTACTCGATAAGGGCTGTCATCCTATGAAGTTTGAAGGCTCTGGGTCAAAAGGTACTTGGGTTATTGAGTGGAAACGGTTTCACTCTTCAGGTCACTGTGACCTTGACCTTTGATCTACTGACCCCAAAATCAATATGGTTCTTCTACTCAATAAGGGCTATCACCCTATGAAGTTTGAAGGCTTTGGGTCAAAGGGTACTCGAGTTATTGAGCGGAAACGGTTTTCACTCTTCAGGTCACTGTGACCTTGACCTTTGACCTACTGACCCCAAAATCAATAGGGTTCTTCTACTCAATAAGGGCTGTCACCCTATGAAGTTTGGAGGCTCTGGGTCAAAGGGTACTTGAGTTATTGAGCGAAAACGGTTTTCACTCTTCGGGTCACTTTGACCTTGACCTTTGACCTACTGACCCCAAAATCAATAGGGTTCTTCCACTCAATAAGGGCTATCACCCTATGAAGTTTGGAGGCTCTGGGTCAAAGGGTACTCGAGTTATTGAGCGGAAACGGTTTTCACTCTTTGGGTCACTGTGACCTTGACCTTTGACCTACTGACCCCAAAATCAATAGGGTTCTTCTACTCAATAAGGGCTATCACCCTATGAAGTTTGAAGGCTCTGGGTCAAGGGGTACTCGAGTTATTGAGCAGAAACGAAGTGTGACAGACAGACAGACGGAGAGGGCAAAAACAATATGTCTCCCCCAGAGGGGGGGGGACATAAATATCTACATAACCAAATCAAATATCAGAAAGACCACCTCCACGGATTTTTTCTGCATTGATTGATGATATTTGGTTTTTAAAATGATACATAACAGATTCACAAAATTTCTTTCACATTTGAGGTGGAGAGAGTTTAATAAATTCAAATATTACCTGTCATGTTACATGTCCTCTGGTTCGTGTCAAAGTGATGCTGTCGCCTGAAAGTGAAATAAACTAGATAATATTTCAAAATATTTAAGTCATGACTGGTGAGTGTTTACCATAGCACATACAATGATTTTACTGAAAATGAGGTTGCTAAATGACGTCACACTGTGCAGCATCAATAAATCTTTATTTTTGGAGTCAGTGGGAGGCAGATTTGTTAGCCCTTTACTCCATATACAGTGTAAACAGGTTCTATCTTATATGCAACCAGTGTTGATCCAGTTCAGCTGGCACATCTGTGCCGTGTGATCTGGATCTAGACTGGTTGCTTCTTGGTCAGAAATAACTTAACCCTTTCCTGTATAGATATACCTTTATTGCTAGGGCAAACAGTTTAGATCCAGATCAGCCGGCACATGCGTACAAATGCGTATCTATACAGGAAAGGGTTAAAAAATCTAAAGCAAATAGTATAGATCCTGATCAGAAGGCACAGATATGCAGATATGATCTGGATCTACACTGTCCTCCAATTGGTTAACAGCCATGTCCAACAGACTCATGATGAAGTAAAGGATTTAAAAAAGAGGCTTAAACTCTAGATATATTGCCAACATATTGTTTGGTTCTCCTGATACATGTGTTACTTGTTCTATTTGAAGCATGCAAGACCAGATTCCTACAATGTATATATGAAAGTACAGTCAAATCGTCATGACTCGAATAGAATTGACTTGTAACAGCAGTCTCACTTCACAGATAGCCGCTCCTATCTTCGTAATATATATTCTATATAAATCATGCAAATGCCATGACATCAAATGTGCCAAGTCTGAAAATGCACTGATCTCAAACTTTTGCAAAGTTCCACGATGAGTAATCAAGTTGATTCACATGACTTTGACTTGATTTGTCTGACAATATTTTTCATAATTAAGATCCCAAACAATTTAAGTCATCCAGACTGGACTGTAAAGTCTCCTAAAAACAAACAAATTAAACATTACACATAGGAATATGTAGATCCAGATCAGCTTGCACATGTGTGCTATCTGATTATGATCTACACAGTTTGCTTCTAGGTCAGAAATACCACAAAATCTAAAAGGGAACATTGCAGATCCTGATATTTTGTTTAAAGAATGCTTTCTGAAACACTGACGCCTGGATGAGTAATTCCTCTTTTTTGAAAAACCTATTTTTTAAGTAACCATTAGGGAAACTGCATAATTTAAAAGAAATTTTCTGAGGGGAAAGTATGATACCATAGGAAGAAAAAAATGTCCTGAATTCATTATAGAAGAATCAAGCAAAATATGACTAAAATATATTGAGAAATATTCTTAAAACTGACATACCTTGCATGCTCAAGGCAGTCTGCAGCTTCTTTGTCTTGGAATTCTTTAAGTCTTTTACTCACATAATAGTAGACATACCTGCCTCCTACAATGTTCAACAAAATCATTAACAAAAATCACTTATGTCTAGCTAACCTTGAAAGTTTGTTTTTGTTGTGTTTTTGATTAATAGCCCTGGTTGGCTGCTGTGTTATCACTTAAGGTGGAACGCGCCCAAAAATTTGTTTTTGATTTTCCTTTGGAAAAGTAAACTTTACCAGGTTTGTTTTCTCTCAATATCAGTTCATCCTACCCCTCTATTTTCACTTATTGTAACTATAAGTGGAGATGATGTACAAGTTGCTTAAAATACAGTGCACTGCATTGTGGGTAAGTGTGCTTATATAATCTTACATGCCATACATCTCAAAATAATTGAGACTTGTGTCTTTTTTTAGTGATAATGAGGCTGCCGGTCGAAGAGACTATACAGGTACTATTTTCTCCTTGACCGGCTCCGGATAGGATTATAATTAGGTTCCATATATTAACATCGCTGTTTGATATTGACTTTTCCGAAATTAGTGTCTAAACAACACTTTTGATACCAAAAATAACTGATTACTATGCACTCAATCCATAACAAATTGTAAACGAAGATTGTTTTTATTTGGGAATCTTTTGATATATATGTAAGTACCACCTCATGTCAGTGATAAGTAAAACTGTGTTTTGATTACAGAAATAAATTGTATTATACTTTACAAAAATGTAATAAAATTTCAGCCTGCAAATGAGCATTTTAAAAGTCATGCATGTTTTTGCTATTTCAAAATTTTGACTTTTAAACTGTCATAATCTAGAAAAGATTATCCAATTTGAAAACTAGGTAATGCAAATTCTGGGGAAAAACTTTAGCACAAGTATTCCGACATCCATGTTTATTATTCCACTTAAAAATATGATTCCAATGTAAGAATTAAAGATCAACATTGAATCATCGACACATAATTGTGCCATAATGAAATTGTTCTTTAGTTCTAAAAAGGACCAAACAATAGAGACATATCTCTTGTAATTTATTGAGCAACAACAAACAATATGCTAATTACCAACCCTGTGAACGGCGGCAATTGGTGTTATTATTATTTCACACATGACAGCACATTTACATAAAATAAACAAACAAACATTTTAACAAAAACACTAATTGAATTCCCGATTGCATCTGATGTTCAAGTTAAAACACAATTTATGACTTGGACGGGCGGATAAACACTGATAAAGTACCAATTCTAGAACCGGTCGAGGAGACAAATTATAGTACCTGTATAGTCTCCTCCTGTTATTGCAATTTCTGAATATCTTGAATGTATTGTTATAGATTATGGATTACCGGGCCTCTAGACTGCTCTCATACGACTGGCTAAGGATCCAATGTCCCGGGCCTGTCGATCTAGAGGTCCGAGTACCAACCGGCCATTGGCTATCCGAAATCCGACTTATCCGAAAGCGGTATTTGATGAGTAAAACAGACGTTCAATACCCACCTACTAAAATGACAGCCGTCAAAAAGAGTTTCTTCTTATGCCTTTTAATAAACCTTAAAAAACTGTATAACATGTCTCTCTGTCGGTGTAGATCAACAAATCCGTTTTTGAAGCTGTAGGAGGAAAATTTTATAAACGAATATGTTCTATAAAATATTGTTGTCGTCAGCACAGACTTTCTCACTGTAATTACACTTCGCAACAATAGGACACAGCAGAATCCTCAATAGGACACGGTAGAATCCTCAATACTGGTGCCAATCACCAACTTGGGTGTTGTTTTCTTTTATAAGTGGATATTAGTAAACTTTGCCCTGCACATCGTACAGTCAAAACGGCATCACGTAAAAACGGCCTCAAGTTAAAACGGCCTCACGTAAAAACGGCCTCAAGTTAAAACGGCCTCATATTGGTTAAAACGGCCTCACTTTCAAGAAAATATTGGTTAAAACGGCCTCAAAACGGCCTAAATTTTTTAAAAACTTTTTGTTGTTTTCTATTATGTTATTCCATTACTATTAACCCAAGTGTTTTTACGAGGAATTATTGTGAATAAAACAAGAATATCATAAGTTGTATTGATTTTAATCAATATAAAAATACATATGTATATATGTGCATGACTGTATCTGAAACATATGCATTGAACGTAACATGTAAAACGGAAATAGTCGCTTGTTTCCGACAATCGTCTAAAACAATAACTGTGAATATCCTCCTTATAATTTTATTCTATAATAGACAATAATACGGTCATTCAAACCTGTAAAACCACAATATATAATAACTTCAACAATCTTTTAATAATAATATTAAAAGAAATAGGAAATGCAATCTATCGTAAATGTGTGATAAATAATTAGTTCCCAACAATGAATCTACTTTAGAATTATAACTTTTTTCCATATTTTGGGAAAATATATTGAAAAATATTTTAAACTCACAAATGCAAATTATAGAAAACAAGATGTTCGATGTTATAATGTGTATTTACTGATTGATGCTGTGCGACAAAATATCTCATTTTGAGTTATTTATTATAAATCCGTACCCGTACCGCTCAGCATTTAAGACGTGTAATATGACTGGGAATGATAATTAATGCCGACTTGTCTTTTAATGGAATGAAACATATTTTTTGATTAATATCAAAATCATTTTTCGTAACTAGAAATTAAAGTATGGCGAAAATTGCATTAAACAGAAGATTAATCACATATTCCATAAATTATATACTCCGAATTTTGTCGGGCACATTATTATTTTGGAGATTGTAAAGCAATCTTTGTTAATTTATTTCTGAAAAACACGAACCGATCATAAACACACATGAAGTTACCGTATTGTCGGAAACAAGCGACTATTTCCGTACCTAATCGTTACTTTCCGGGGTCTGGTCTGGGTCTGGGTCAGGGTTTTACCCCCAACCTAAATATCAGCATGACTCTCGAATGACTGTATCTGATCTTCGAAGCGTCTACTGGTCAGCAACAGAAGCAAATTTCTATTCTAGACGTGGTCTGTATATTCCCGACATCAGCTTGACACCTCATCTTTACGATAGCTGAAATAGTAAAAAAAAAACATTATGTAGTTGTAAATGTAGTCTTTATTTTATTCTTCTGCTTATTATTAATACAATTATTATTATTTTAGTATTTATATTATCATGTCATAATATTTATATTTATTGACTTTTAAATTTGTAAAACAAAAATTAACCAACGTGAACGTGTTATTGAATTAACGACAAAATTATACCTTTCCCATGTCGCAAATATCCTTGATTGAGTCGTCCGCACTGATTTTCTCTGTATTCGGCGCAAGCGCATTTCCCCAACAAGCTGTACTTGGTCTCCAGCCTCTAGGCCCTCTCTGTGCAATAGCTTCGCAAGATTGTAGAATGCTGGTGCAACTCCCCCCTTCAAGTTCAGGCGCCGATGCTATCCTAAAAATAAAATCAGTAATGTATAATACCCAGTATGATTTAAAATTAAACATAATTACATAGTAAATAATAATGAAAAACGTTATTAAAGATATAACAATATACCGGTATATTAAAGATGTATGCTGTATATTAATGAAAAGCAATATACTTACCCTCGACATCGTTATTAGTACGGATTGACTGGCCGTACACGCACCACGACTCAACTGGCCAGAGTGACGAGTCAATCCATGTCCTTCTTACATAGTCGAACAATGGTTGCAGTCGATCCACTGAGTTGAAGTCCTCCATATGAGTGAAGGTATCGACGATGTGCTCTTGTGGCAAGAAAGGTAGTCTCAATAATTCGACTGCAAGCACAGACCCATTATCATACGGACGTTTTCGTTGTCTGTCCTTTACGTCTCAAGCACTTCCGGTCAAAACTGTGGTAGAAATCGACCCGATTTAAATTCTTTATTTTTCACTCCCACATGAAAATTTCAACACTGGTATGTCAAATATCGGTATAAAACATAAATAATGATAAAAGTAACAATCAAATGAACGAATAATCCACAAATAACTTGTTAAACCTACCACAGCATATGCCGTTTACACGGTGAAAATTATCGATAAACGCGAGTCAGATAAACTTTATGCGGTGTAATCGACATGGGTGGAAGTTTAAAACACTTTTGCATAAAAAACGAAAACGTAACTTATAAAGGATCACATATATTGATTCTACTTGAATGTGGCTTCTCAGGTATGTAATTTTTGTTAAAAATAAATATGGTTTAAGATGCTTTATGAAGCCGGCAAAAGATTGAAAAGTTGCGATTCATTTTCCGATCGGCGGCATATAGAAATAGAAGGAAAATTTTCCGCATTGATTTGAATAGTAACTGGGTTGTGCGCGAAGAGCGACCATCGTATATATAGAAAAGCTCTTGTTGCGCACAAATAGTTGGGCTACAAGAAAGGTAGAACAAACAACATCCCTACCAAAGCATGCGTGCCTCCATGTTGCATATACTTAGTGGCTAGACCCAGACTCTGAAAATATATAATATGCATTTCAAAAAGTGATTCGTAAAATTAATTTTAAATACGATTTTCAATATACGATTATTTAACTTTAAATACTAAACAATATAGGAAGATTATAATTATACAAGTGTAATAATACAAGCAAAAATAGAGAAGGCTATTACCTGAACTTTCCTAAATAAGGCTTGTCCCCAATGGCAGAAACAACCCTTCATCGTCACAGCAGGGAAGACCTCTCGGACCGCCTTCCAGATGGCTGCCTCAAAGTCGGCCACAATCTCTTCAACCTGTTCTTATTCCTCCAACCCTCTATGGATGGCCTGAAATAGACAAAATAAATCATATAATACTTCTTATTATTATAACGCCACGAAGAATAAGTACTACAATATATACTTAAAAATTCACCGTTGCGCAAATAAAGAAAGAATTATTTATACCTTAAATACTCTAGCGTAGTCTTGTGTAGACCGTCCTGACATTGCTATGAAAATTAACGGTATCTGCTTGGAGCAATCTCCCCGACGAACAAATGCATGAATGGTAAGCAGCTGGTTGAAAGGTCGTCTCATTACCTGCAATATATATAAAATATATAATATTTAAACACAAACGTTAACATTGTTCGTCAATCTTCAGTTCAAATGATATTCTTTGCGACTAAATTAGCATTTTCTACCTGGGTTATATAGTAATAAAATGTAATTCGTATAAATATGACCAACCTGAAAGGTACCGTCGATGTACCATCTTCTGGCCTGGCGCAGCAAGTCCAGCTGTTCGTCCGTCGCAAAGATCAGATGGCGTTTGCCGTCCACAACAACCTCTCGGAGGAAAAAATCTGGAGGCATGGCTGCCTTGTCCAACTGTAATTACATAATATTTGCATCATATAATAATTATGGAATTTTATACATACAACCCGCATGCGAACATTTGTTAACGGTGGAGGATTGTAAATAATTCGGTGGAGGATGATCAACTATTTATTTATATCGTTCTACTCTACAAGAGGTTCGTCTATAAAGGCGATGAAGATTTATAACAACAACAATATAGCAAACATTATTTCAACCAACAGTTTCACTATTTGGATTGAGTCAGCTGCGTTGTATACACTAGGCAACTAAATCAACTAAGCACAACTACTTTTGCAAATATCTGAACGTGATTAATGAACTTTTAAAAAATTTAAATTTTGGTGTACAACACTAATGTGATAGTTATGTAAATACCGTGTAAAATAGATTTCGGTGTACAAACAATAACAGGGATTAAATATTTTCAACACGAAACCTCAAGTTTATTTTCATATAAAAAGATAACTGTGATTATGTTATTTGCAAGATGCAAACTATGGAGGAATCAGAGATTGACTTACAAATGGTTTTTAATAGACAAGTGGAAACTGAATTGTAAATGCTCAATCTGTTTCTTTTATTCCAGTCATCATGTTCTTGCTGATCCAGGATAGAAGCCCCGATCATGATAAGAACATCAAGTATCAATCCATTCGCTTAATACTGTCATTAGCTTCTACTTTTTGTTGGAGTACTACTTTCTGCACGAACTGTGCTCTTGCATGCTTAATTTAATTTTCGAGTAAGTCTGTTAAAGGTGATTCACCAAGACAATCTTAACTTTTAGTTAAAATGAGAACAAGATGAAACAATTTGCATTGTTGCTCCATAAAAGCTGATTTTATACACCCGGTGGCAATATATGCTTCCACTCTTAACTTTTCCTGGTGGTAAGTCATCGGATTTTTTGTTGTTGTTTGTAATATAGTAATTATTACGTTTGTCCGAATTTTCCTGTTTTCCCGTATTTTTAATTTTAATCTTATAATATTTGTATTCCAGATAGCATGCTAACGTTGACCCAACGTTGGGCCAATGTCGTTAGTTTCGTTGGTCGAATACTGGCAAATTACGATTGCCCAATATCATTTTGCTCATCGGCCCAACGTTGCAATGTCGGCTTAGTACAAGTTGGCCCAACGTTGTTCAAATATTGAAATTTCAACACAATTTTGCTAACGGTTGCCCAACGTTGGCCCAACGTGAGAAAATTTGAATCTAGGTTGGTCCAATGTTGGCCCAGAGTTAGAAAATTCAAACTTAAAATTATAATAGAAAACTTAAACCAGCCAAACTTTAAAAAATTCGAAATCTCCCTTGGGGTAATATTGGCTTTACATTGGGACAATGTTGGATTTACAATGTTAGCCAACAAACCTTGAGAGACTAACTTTTGATCCAGAAGTCATGGTTCAAATCCCAGCAAAAATGTGGTTCCTCTGTGACCTTCAATATCAGAGAGGATGAAGTTAGAAAAAATTGAGTTGGTCCTGTGTTGGTTTTGGATATTTCTCATGATAAAACTATCCAGCTTGAATGTTTGCAGTTTTTCACGCGGGCATTTTAATGCCTATTTACCCTTTTTCCACAAGAAAAGCCGGAAAGTTGCCATGTAATTTAGCTGTTTGCTCGCCATTTCATATTAAATCAAACCAAACAGTAGAAATATTTTCATAATTTATAAATTAAAATATATAGATGTTTCTTACAAAGGATATGCTCTAAAATTACAAAATTTATTATGTTTCAAAATATCCTAAAGTTCATGAAGAAAATAAATGTCACACTATTTTTGAAAGATACTTTGTAAATATAAAGTATTTATTTAGACGACTCTTCCTCGTTTCATTCACTCCTCAACTCTTCTTGTTCATTTTTTGTCTTCTTGGATCTTTCTGTTTTGCTTTTCTTTTTTCTTGCCCATTTTTGTCACAAGCATAGCGAAACTAGTCCCTAATTAGATCGTTGATTTCATCATCTGTAGCTGACCCAAACAATTAGCTTCTTTTTGTTTCTGCGATACAATAGAATAAGGACTGTTAACAATAGGAAATAATAATAAAATAAAATTAAAATCAAATATTTTATCATAGCCAATCATGCACACCAACACTTCGAGCAGAACATACGTCTAAAATTTTAACCCTTTTGTATGCATTTAATCGCATGTGCGAACGGTGTATATCCGGATAAATCGGCAAAACCGTGCCGTCTAATCAGGATTTCCGAATGAGATCTTTAATAGTTAATAAAATAAGATAAATCAAGTATGTTAACTGAGTAAACCAATATTATAGATCACTTTGATAATGCCGTAATGGTCCTTAAATTACTAAAGCTATTTGCATTTCAACATATTTTAGTTGTTATTCAGTTTCCAATTTCATTTACAAACTTCGCTTGATAATGCCGGTGAAGTCTCATTGGTAACTTAATGTTGGGAGATAGTACTTGCAGTTAAGATGAGTAAAACTATTTACTTGTAAGCGTGGGGAATACCGCCTATTTTAAACCTCGAGGAAAGGTAACTGAAGCGCGCTTAGGTTTCTCTGGCGACTAAAACCGCCAGACAAAATTGGTTTACTACTGTCTGCTTGTCTAATGAAGTACAGACATGCGCAGTGAAACAGTCAAGAGTAAAATTTTATACAATTTCCATCGGTTAAGTGTGGGTTTTATCGCTAACCTTTCCTCCAAAATATGGCGGCTTCCACAGATTTTTACCTGCGCTATTATGTTGGTCACAAAGGAAAGTTCGGCCACGAATTCCTAGAGTTCGAGTTTAGGCCAGATGGTAAAGTTTTTAAAAACTTTTATGTGTGTTTTATTTGTTAACAACTTTAAAAAGTATACTCCCACATAGCTCACGCGTGGTGTATCCTAACGTCGGAAAACGTATCTAGAATCCAAGTTGTGCGAGCCGTAGTCTTTTGCTAAAAACAGATCCCTGTGGTTAAACTTTAAGCACGAAATATTTTGCCGTTGTTAAGGTTTCTTAAATAACTGAATAAAGTTAAAATAAAAAAACATTGGTATTGCAGTGAACCTTCTGCTATGCTATTTGCCGTTCGTCCATATTTTCGGGGGTTTAACAGACTTATTTTACACTGGCGCTCTTTAATTATGTGTTGCAAATGTTTATTTTTTATTCACCAACTGCAGTCGCTTGTGTTTTACCGAATTACAAGACAAAAATTTGAAGTCGTCACTAATTACCACTTACACAGGTCTAGTTAACGGCTGTTTTTACTGCTGCACTCCAATATCATTTAAAAAAGTATAAAACTTTGCTTAATTCCAATAGTCACAATCATAACTGTTAAAACTATTTCTCTGTTTGACTGCTTTCCTGTTTCAATCCCAAAACTAAACAAAACATGTTTAAATTTTAGACATTTTCTCACACTATGTCAGGATCAAATTGTTCTCGATGTTTCTAGTGAACAAAATCGAATCATGTGGGTTTCTCATGGTTATAATTAACATCCAATCGAAAGTCCCGAAAATATGAGAAAGCGTCTGTGAGATTCAGAGGGTTGATATCTGTTGCAAATGGCGGCAGTATATGTGGTTAATAGTGACGACTTCAAATTTTTGGCTTTTAATTTCGGTCAAACACAAGTGACTACAGTTGGTGAATAAAACATAAACATTTGAAATACAATTATTAAGAGCGCTAGTGTAAAATTTGTCTGTTATACCCCAGAAATTATGGAAGAACGGCATACATTGTTGGCAAAAAACCCCACAAACATCATATCTCAAAATGCACAGACACCTCAGTTTAGACTTGGAGGTCCTTTTCTGGCCAGTATGTAAGTAGAGCTATATAGGCTTAAAACACAGTTCCAGTATCAAGTTTGGTCAATTCATCTAATAAGTGAGCGATCTGTATCACGAGATGCAACTTCAATCGCCCAGAACACAAAATATCCCCGTTATACTCAATAACTAAATATAAAAAACTAAACAGATCTCGGAAACAACATCATCCCAGTTGCACGCCAAGTTCAAAGACAAAAACGTGACTTACCGAACAAATATTGATTGATGTAGGTCGATAAATAATTATCTTTCCGATGACACCAGAAACTAAACAAGTTCGTTTATTAGCGGAGAATATCCAAATTTATTATCAAAATCACAAGTTTTCACATTATTGTCCGCAAAATCTGCTCTTTTCCGAAAATGTGCAAATTATGTCACTTCCGGAAACGCCAATAGTTTTAAAAAATGAGTAAATTAAAAAAAATGAAGAAATTATTTGACAATCGTTTGAAATAAACCTTGGAAAAACAAGAAATCTCAGTTAGTGTCTATTGTTTTGATTGTCAACATTCTATTTACTTGATTTTTATTTAAACCACACATTGTACGTACAGGAAACATACCGACGTTTTGCGGATGTTCGGAATTGTCCACCAAATTTAACAGTTTTTTAACCCTGCTCTAATGTGCAGCCAAGTCGATTTTCAGATAAACCAGGCTTAATCCGAAAAGAAGAGATTCCGAGTGAAAACTTCCATAAATTTGATAATAAATTTAGATTTTATCCGCCAATTGACGAATTTATGTTTAGTTAATGGTGTCATTGGAAAGATTAATAAAGGATCTATCAACGGGAATCAACATTTGTTTGGTAAGTTACGATTTTGTCTCCGAAATTAATTTGCAACTGGGATCAGTGTATTTTTCAGAAGTCTGTTTAGTTTGTTATCTTTATAGTTATTTAGTATAACAAGAAATATGTTTTTTTCGAAAAAGGGGATATTTTGTGTTCTGGGTGATTACAGTTGCATCTCGTGATAAACATTGCTCATTTATTAGCTGATCTTGACCAAACTTGAGCGCTGTTTTAAGCCTATATAGCTCTACTGACATACTGACCAGAAAAGGACCTCGAAACAGGTGTCTGCGTAAAAATGCCCACTTTTCAGGAGAGCAAAAAAACAATTTCACATTTTATTGACAAAATGCAGCTAATGTTTGGAAGCAATTTTTTGATAATGACCTATCAAAAAATACATTTTTAGCTTGACTATTCGAAGAATATGTCGAGCTATTGTACTCACTTGGGCGTCGGCGTCCCGCTTTGGTTAAAGTTTGCGTGCAACCTACTGATATCTTAAAAACTACTATAGCTACAGCTTTGAAACTTGGCACACTTGTTCATCATCATGTCCCGAGTATGTATGCCAAGAACCATAACTCTAACTTTCATTTTGATCAAATTTATGCCCTTTTTCGACTTAGAATTTCAGGTTAAAGTTTGCGTGCAAGCTAATGTACAGACACATAACTTCAATACAACTTATACTACAGCTTTGAAACTTGGCACACTTGTTCATCATCATGTCCCGAGTGTGTATGCCAAGAACCATAACTCTAACTTTCATTTTGATCAAATTATGGCCCTTTTTTGACTTAGAATTTCAGGTTAAAGTTTGGGTGCAAGCTACTGTACAAACACATAACTTCAATACTACTTATACTACAGCTTTGAAACTTGGCACACTTGTTCATCATCATGTCCTGAGTGTGTATGCCAAGAACCATAACTCTAACTTTCATTTTCATCAAATTATGGCCCTTTTTTCGACTTAGAATTTCAGGTTAAAGTTTGCGTGCAAGCTACTGTACAAACACATAACTTCAATACTACTTATACTACAACTTTGAAACTTGGCACACTTGTTCATCATCATCTCCCAAGTGTGTATGCCAAGAACCAAAACTCTAACTTTCATTTTATTAAAATTATAGCCCTTTTTCGACTTAGAATTTCATGTTAAAGTTTGCGTGCAAGCTAGTGTACAAACCCGTAACTTCCATACTACTTACCGGTATACTACAGCTTTGAAACTTTCAGCACTTGTTCATTATCATATCCCGAGTGGGTATGCCAAGAAGCATAACTCTTTCTTTAATTTTTAATCAAATTATGGCCCTTTTTCAACTTAGAATTTCAGGTTAAAGTTGCGTGCAAGCTAGTTACTTTCATACTTCTTGTACTATAGCTTTGAAACTTGTTCACTATCATGACCCTGACTATGTATGCCAAGAACCATAACTCTTTCTTTGATTTATATCAAATTATTGCCCTTTTTAGACTTAGAAATTAAGGTTAAAGTTTGCGTGCAAGGTGGTGAAACCTCATATCTTTCATTCTATTAAAACGACAACTTTAAAACTTTGTATACCTTTATTTTATCATAAATCAGGTTGATTTTCAAAGGCCCATAACTCATCCTTGCTTTTTTTTTGTTAATTTTTGCCCTTTTTCGCTTAGAAATTAGAATTAAGACTTAGAAATTATGGTTAAAGTTTCAATGTTAGTGTTTTTCATAGGTAATGCTATAGAAAAGGTTTAAAACAGATGTACTTAACATACTTTGGTTGAAAGTGTTGAGTGGTTATACTATACTATACCACCCCACACCACCCACCCACCACCCACCCACACCACACCACACCACCCACCACCCACCCACCACACCACACTACCACCACTGTCAACACCACCGTCAACAACACCGTCAACAACACCGTCAACAACACCATCAACAACACTACCATACCTTACTATACTACACCACACTATAGGTGGGCAGGGGTGTATGGACTGGGTTGTGTAAACCCTCTAAAAAAAACTACAATAATAAATTAAGTGTAATTTATTGAACTTGGATTAAGAAACTTTTGTTCATGTGTGTGTGTTGGGTGTCATAAACTCCTGAATCACTCCCCAGTTTAAATGAAGCCCAGTTTTAAATGTGCTTAAATATGTCAGACTTCGAATAGTCGAGCCTGCTGTCGTTTCCGACTGGCTCTTGTTAATATTTCTTTTGACAATCAAAAGTTGCTTTAATACAAAAATTTTTTAAATATTTCTTTTGACAATCAAAAGTTGCTTTAATACCAAAATTTTAGATACAAAAAAAAATTTCGAATTTAAATAATGTGGCAGAAAATGTCTGATGTGATACATTTTCTGTAAGTTCATGTACAAGAGCTGTTTCGTATGGTTCCATGCCATCTGTAATGTAATAAATATCAGATTATTCAGAAGTATACATGTAGCAGCTCAAAAACAAATACAAAAAATGTAAAATGTTGTTGTTAGTAATGTTACACAAAGTTTAGTTTTTAAGTTTTTTTTCAATATTAAAACATTGAAAACCATGAATCTTAAATTTATTTTAAAATAACTTTAGTAGAAAAACACATATCTAAAGAGTTCTGTTTTTTCACCTTGTTTCACATAAATAAACAATACAGTTTGTCTGAGTAGCTCAGAATATCTATACGATTTTATATTGAAAGACCTTTAAAATGCCCACAATACGAAATTGTCCAATCACTATTATGTTGTTTTACATGTATCACATGTAAACATGAAGTTTTCGAAGGGTTTTTTTTTTACTCGTACTTTTGCATTTTATGGGGGTTAGATGTAACTTTTGAAAGCTGAAGAGAAAAAATTACGAAATTTTAGATATGATATGATGCTCGAGCATCTGAACATGACTGATGATAAAATTAAACTTCAGGTACAAAAATACACCAAAATCACTGCAAAAACTGAATAAATTTATCACCTAAATTACCAGTTTTACAATAAAGAAGCTATCAATAATCCTTAATATATCATTGGCAGCTATTTATTATTTAAATTGTATTAAATAAACTATTTTATCATACTTTGCAGGAAAGTTGAGATATGCAAACAATTCCAATTACAAAAATGATACAATGATCAGGAAAGAGGTAAGTATCAGTCAATATATTCTTTATGGTCTGTATTTTGTGACATCAAAACTAGTAACAATTCAATAATTGTACATGTAAAATATTTTAAAAAATCCAGTGTCTGTAGTGTAGAGGTAGGTGGTACAAAGTGTTCAGAAGATAGTGCCTCTAGCTGGGAGCGAACCCACACCGTCATGGCGACAGCGCCTAGCCCTGCAATTCCTGCGACGCAACCAATTGAGCTAACCGTGACAACCCCAAAAAAGGATGATTGGATAGCCCTGATATACGTAACTATAACTGCGTGACATCGGTAACGGGTTATTTAACTGATAACAGTACATACTTTTTACGGCTGCCACACTGCACAAATAGCGCAACTGTGAATTTCAAATGATAGTGCCTCTAGCTGGGAGCGAACCCGCATGGTCACGGTGACAGCGCCTAGCCGTGCAATTCAGTTTTTTTTTTCTTAATAAATACAGGCACCTTCTTATCTTGTTTTCTTCAGGGATATGTCTTATATCCTAGGACTTTGTAGCCACAGTTAATCCAGATGAGCTTGCAGGTCCATGAAGTCTTTCTTTTCCATGAAGACTGATCCGGGTCTACACTATAACCTTTGATATTTATTGGCTTATTGCTGAACAAAAGGCAGACATTGTAAATCCAGATCAGACTGTACAATTGCACATGGAATAAAAGCTGTATTGAATACATTTAAATCATGAACTATTAAAATATGTTAGCTTTTCAGAATTTTTAATGAAAATCCTTTTCATGAAACATAATGTACTCTTTTCTCCTAAAGTAATGGGCATATTAATTATGGATATTTTTAAACAGGCATATGTACATAAAGCCGTTATGGAAGAGCTGAAGAGAATTATTGATGATTCAGAAGTGATGCATGAAGATGATGCTTTGTGGCCACCTCCAGACAGAGTTGGTAGACAGGTATTGTTTGTTTATTATATTATAATTTAATATGCTTATAGTCATCAGGGGTTCCAGTAACCAAGGGTAATTTCAACCATGTCTTAGGGATTCTGCCAACAAAAATCAAAATACTCCTTATTTGAGAAGAAATGACCTGTCGGCTAATGTCTAGGGGTCAAAATGAGGCTATTTTAAAATTTCAAGAGTAAAAGGTTCCTCCTCTGGGTCAAATGGAACTGGTAATATACTGTACTGAAGCTATGGCCTCAGCATTACTCAGATTACTGCAACCTCTGGTTCAGACAAAATTTACTTCTATGTTCGTCTTACTATGGCCAGATCCTTGACTGTAATTTCAAAACAAGTGCAAGTTCATCTTGTACTCCATTATTATGGCTTTTATCTCAATATTGCAAATCGAGATTATCCTGCACTTCTTTATGTGTTACCTGGATCTTCTTATGGGCTGTTTAAAAAAATGGCTGGAAAAGTGAAAAAATAGTGAAAAAATAAAGTTAATAAAAATTCCAAACTTGTTATTCTGTATTTTTTGCTTATTGAAACTGAGTACAGAACTGAAAAGATTTTTTAAATTGGTCAACTGGTTGCTGAGATATTGTCATTTGAAAAATGGCAAGTGAAGTGAAAAAAATGTAAAGAATTTAAGTTCATAAAAAGTCCAAACTGGTTGGTCCATATGTTTGTACAGTCTTTACAGTGATCAAAATCAATCAAGATATACTCATATGTGGCAGAATAAAAATTTTATGGAGCTTTATCAACCAATATTAAATAAATCAAAGAATTTTAATTTATGTGCTTAAAATAAAAGTATTACTGTTTCTTATTATTTAAATGTGTATTTCTGTTAAAATACATGTTGAAGCATAAAATATAAGTGCATTAGAACTTGTGGTATCGCATAAAGATAAAAAATTCATATTGTTAAGAAAGGGTGTCACACTTCTGACAACCACATAAGTGCAGTGTACTCAAAAATGTTTCACTATGGCCATTCCTGTTTGTTACAATTTAACAAAACATGACATAGACTTTTAGGAAAAAACATGTTCTTGTTTTCATGTAAAGGATATGTTGACAGAATATTGCAATATGTGCAAAATGTCACACTCCTGACAAATTTAGCTGACATTTTCTGAAGGGAGCTGCAGACGAATATAATTTCAATAGAGGTGATAATATTATTATTATTGCATCTAGAAACATAAAACTTAATGATACACAAAACATTTCTTATGTACTATTAAAGTCCTATAAATTTATAAAGCAAAGATATATTGATTTTCTTAAGGTATTTTCTAATCTACCACGCTTGACTTAATAGCATAAATGTTGATTACTTTAAGTATAATATGCTTAATTTTATCATTATTTGATGCCTTATAAATGCACATTATACTAAAACAACACTAAAACTTGTGTTTACTCAAGCTTTTTGTAAAATAATGGTCTGAACAAATATGATTTTGAAAAGTGTCACACTTTTTTGTCACACTCCTGACATTTTTTGACCATTATTTTAGAATATTTTTTTAACTGACGGTGCTATTTTGATGAAACTTCACAAATCTTTAAAGGGCATGATGAGACACCTCTGCAAAGTAGGAAAATGGAAGTAACTGTTTGTTGTACATTTTTATAACAGGAAAACCTAAACCAGCCATTTTTTTTAAACAGCCCTTATGTTATTTTTTTTACCAAGAAGCATACATTGTATTTCCTTATCAGACTGCAGGGATGTGCAGGCTGATCTGGATCTGCAATGGTCACCAATGGGGTATATGCCATTTCCCAAGAAGTAAAGGATTCTTGTGCTAGTATTTATTGTGGACAGAATTAGATTGTGTTAGCTTATGGGCTCATAGTGTTTATAAGGCAGTGCAATATTTAAAACTGAATCTCATGCTTACTGACCAGCACTGTGCATCAACATGAACAATAAAGGTCAACCTTAATACTTGACTTGTATTGCCTGATAGTAATTTTGCATCACAGGAATTAAACAGTAAGATACATTGCACTATTATCCAGAGTCAAAGTTTGATGAAACTCTGCTGGCAATTGCAAAACTATGTCATTCTTTCAGGAATTTGGGCCAAAGATCACATAAATAATAAAGCTGCACTAAGCAAAAACATGTCTAGATATTTGATATCATCCCTTGAAATGACATCAAGTGTAGCTGACAACATTGGTTATTATGCAAAAAAAAATGCATGATAGAATCTAAACTTGTTATCATGTTATATTGTTAAGTCGAAAATGAAATGATTTGCATTCATGCATAAAAAAAGCAAGAACTAAAATGCTAACATGAAGACCGAGGACACATTTTCACATGGCATGGCTCAGTTATAGACATGTATGAACCAGTTCATGCTATTATAATTGTTCTTTTACCTCTAAGAGCACAACACATTTTTGTTGTACATAAATGTCCACAGAAGGTAACAGATAGCTATAAATTCTCTCATATTTTCAGGAGCTGGAGATTGTGATCGGAGATGAACATATTTCTTTTACAACGTCCAAGATTGGATCACTTGTGGATGTAAATCAGAGCAAGTAAGCTAACTGTTTCACTTATCTGTAGTGATCTGTGTAACTTAACTGTTAACCCTTTATTTGATGGGATACACTTCTTATCCCATTGGCAAACCGTATAGATCTATCCAGATCAGATAGCTCATCTGTGCCTTCTGATAAGGATCTACACTGTTCACTTCTCTGTCACAAATAACCTAATGAATCTAAAACCAAAGGATGTATATTGTGATTAAAAGGCACACTGCCTGGTTTCAGATTCATTGGATTATTTCTGACCAGGGAGTAAACATTGTAGATTTAGGTAAGAAGGCACAGATGTGCTGGCTAATCTGGATCTACACTGTGATAAAAAGTTTATCGATGAATTAAAGGATTAAGTTAGCTGTAATATCAGTGTAGTGTCTGTATGAATCACTTGATAGATCATGATATATGCCCCAGGCTGATATCTATCACTGCAAAAGGTGTTTAAGTTGATTGTTTTAGGGACTAAATGTGTGCATCAAAAATGTACTTGTTAGCATTATGACCTTTGAATTTGATTATTTGCCCTTTTCATTAATCAAAATATGCTCTCTTTTTGAGTTTTTCTCAATGTTTACTGCCCCTATACCCCAGCTTCTCTCTCTTAAATGCTGGGCTTCTTGATTTTTCATTGATGGGTCTACATTTCTATTTTTCAGAGATCCAGAATTAATAGTGTTGTTATTTCAAGTCTCCCATATTCTCTAGTATTCCATGTTTTCACTGATTTGTCTATATTTCAGAGACCCCGAGGGACTGAGAACTTTCTACTACCTGGTACAAGATCTCAAGTGTCTGGTGTTCTCACTGATTGGTCTACATTTCAAGATCAAGCCTATATAGATCATCTATTTGATCCAACAATCACCAATCATGGACACATTTTGTTTTATCATTAAAAGTCCTTTTATATCATTTCATTTCTGTGTATTTCTGTTTGTCATTTGGATTAAATATAACATTTTGCATGAGCGTCTTTTTCCACGAACAGGTGCATATTGATTAACTTAAATTGTCAAAACACATATAACCATGACAAGTTGACTCGGATATAAAGGCTGATCAGGGTCTTCTATTTATACTGACAACAGTTGCTTTTGTGGCCTCTGCATTATTTCGCATCTCAGTTTAGTAGCCAGTGCACTGAAAAACGTTGGTGATTGCATTCATAATAAAATTGCATTTCCAGAAGGTATACTGTTTTAACTTTAAACATTAAACAAGTTCTGTAACTGAGACATAATGAGTCAAAGTGAAAGTGAATAATTGGCAAGAGTTTGCCTCCATAAAAGGTCTTTCTATTTGTGCGTCTTTAAACAGTTACTAATTTAGTGTCCGTCATTATTAATTTTATAGTTTTTTGGGAAATGGATATACATCATGTAATTGCTTATGTAAGCAAGGGTATCATATTAATTGCTGATATTATTTAGCTTGATATTCCATTGAATCAATCAGAAATTTTAGTTTAGGTAAGAATGTCAGAATTTTTATGGTAATAATAGCTTGGAAAATTCCAATAGCCAGGCAGATTACTTTAAATTAGTACAAGTAACTGAAGTTATGGCACTTTACTGAATTTGACCCAAGTAGCACTTGGGGGTATTCAGTTGGTGGGAATATTCATGGCCACAATACCTTGCTCAAATTTCATAACCAGCCAGACAGCTCCAGGTTTGCACCAGCAATTATCCTTAAATGGCTGATATAAGACCAGATAAGCACTGTATGCTTTCAAACTAAAAAAAAACCCTTTCCAATCGTCATTTAACTTGGTCAGAATGCTTTTGGGTAACATCTCTATCAAGATCATTAATCTACCTTTTAATTCAGTCAACGAGTTGGTCATGCTTCACCGAATTGGCATGGTCTTTTCTTTACCTTGGAAAGCCTTTGTGCAGTCTTCACTGAGAATATTACAAGAATAATGCTAAATTCTCCAACTAGCCAGATGGTACGCCATCAGTCCTTTAACTGTACTTATTTCAACAAATAAGGAAAGTCTGATACCTATAACTAATCTTCATCATACTTTATAATGTTTATGAGCATCTGAATTATATCCTAGTTTATTGCTAAGACAGTTTGCCTATGTTACATCAAAGTTATCGCCCCTTAATAGCGAATATTTGTGGAACATCTATAAATATGGAAATACAAATATGGAAAGCTGTCATATACTTTTTAACTTGATCTGAATGTTTGTAATAATAAAACCTTGTTTAAGCTTGCAAGCGCTAACCAGCCAGATTGCCTTAGTTACTGTGGTCTTTCAATCTTAAGAAAATTATCAATGTCCATTTTCTTACTTGGTCCCTGGCAGTTTGGGACCACTTGATCGGAAGTTAATGTTCGCGCAAGTTAATATTCGCGTAGGTGGTGGTTTCAGTATATATTGTATATATTGCATTGCTTATTCGAGGACTTTCTTTCATCTTCAATAATTTTAAACTACCTGTATTTGAACCTTGATATGCTTATCAATAAATAAGGAAGTTCGTATGGAATGCTGATGCCAAGTTTCAAAAATACACATTTTGCATCAAACATTTTGAAGACACGAGGAAAAGAATATCAGTTTTCTCCCGAGAGTAACGAATGCGCAGTTTGCGTAATGAAAATTCACTTTTTGATTTAGATATTTCAAAGGTATACTTGTTCTTGCAATAATGCTTTATTCTGAATTAACGATACGTAGCTGATTCATGTGACAGCGTTTCAGTCAAAAAAGGACTTGGACGAGTCTTTGTGCTCAAAACAAATGGAGGTCCCGAGTTTAACTTTTTTTTGGACAAAATATATGGGTTTAAAAGAAAAAACAATGAATCAAAACTTGTGCTTTCCAGAAGTGTCCAGTCATATGTTTGTTAAAACAAGATCAAATGGTTTTATCATTATAGAGAATTTTTAGCGATCATATTTACTGGCAATAAGGAAAACTTTATTTCCAACATTCGATTCGATTTGTTATGCTCCCCAAAGTAATTCGGGGTAGCATATAGTCGAGGGTTGTCCGTCCGTCCGTACGCACCAACTTCACAATTTCACCAACAGGTTGTCGTATTAACAAAAAGTAAAAATTGTCTTGGTGAAGAGATCTCACCCAAGCATCAATTCGGCAATGTTGCTTGCAAAAGCACCCAAACATTAAACATGGAATGCATAGACATATTCTACTACCACTACCACTACTACTACTACTACTACTACTACTTCTACTACATTAAACTTAATTGTGTACCGACAGACAATTTTCAAAATCTTATAATTAATGAATTTTTTAAATGATAAAGACTGAATACTGGTATCCAATCTTGTCAAAAGTATCGTATTTGTAAATACGCTGATTGCAGTTTTTCCTTGTTTTTTTTCCTAAAAGATTTCAGTATGACACTGCAATTTTATCTGTGTCCATGTGAAATGTAACCAGCCATAATTGGAATCAGAATTAGCCAGACTTTATCGAACTATACTTTTGCACCTGGATACCAGTATAACGTGTTTCAAGAATTTTAAAGGGGTTTTCAAATTAAGCCTACTTAAATTGTTAGTGACGGTTTACTTGTAGATATATTTATACAGAACATATTGTGAACCGTTTTTAAGTCTTTAAACTAGTAAGTATTGTAAAACGTGTACATTAATTTAATATTCATAGTTAACACGCGTTGTCTGTACAAGAAATAAAATGAATCGTCCCGAAGTGAGATTTTTTTTGCTAAACTTTGCGAATTTTGCGTTTGAGGTAAGGTATGTTATGCAGCAGCGGTATCCCTACTATTGAAGCTATTTATCTTATCTAATTATCTCATATGGTTTTAAATTTTAAACAAAAAAATAATGTGGTGCACTTATAAGTTTGTAAATTGAACTCCCTTCCTTTTACCGAGTTGCTTTTGAAATCTAAAAAAGCACAAACCAGTTTTTAGTCAGATACAAAAACCATACTTCTTGTCCTTAAAACAAGTCACGTTTAAAGATAAGAAATTTATTTGCGCATGTTGTGTTCGGCAACTATATATAAATATGCACGTATTAACGAGACTTAATACTGTAAATGTTACGAGTTAAACCAAAAAAGTGAATAGTAAACACAACATAAATATATTAAAGGACTTGTAGAATGTTAAGCATGTATGCAAGGACTGTGTCTACGTGTTACCTAGGTAGGACCTTATTAATTCCCAACAACAATACATTCGAAAATGTCATAATAATATATGCAAAGTGGCTATACCACGTGACTTTGGATGTCGTGCACACACAAAATCGTTCGCTTCAGGTAGGTTGTTTTCTATTTCTCAGTAATTTCTGGACAGAGTTCGATCAGATAAAGAGCACCGTACTCGTGTTAAAAACATTTTATCGACATTTACTCTCCATTATAAATCTGCTGCCGTTTTCTCAAACATTCAAAGGCAATTTTTGTCTGAAGCGAGTGATTTTGTGTGCACACGACATCCAAAATGTCACTTGTTTAAGCCACCCTGAGTGATTTTGTGTGTGTACGACATCCAAAAAGTCACATGGTATCTGATAAGGCCGTCAATGAAAACGCAACACTTTTTTGGAATATTTTTTATGTATAGGATATCAACCGAGTACGAAGTGTTTCTGTGTAGGAAATTCCTGGTCACGAGCTTCTTGTGACACCGAGAGCGCGAAGCGCTCGAGGTGTTTCATGAAGCTCGTGGCCAGGTATTTTCTACACAGAAACACCGATGTACGTGGTTGATATCCGACTTACACACCTTAGACACATGCAAGTACTACGATTTGAATGAAAGTTTGTCCCAAGCATCAGATTTGTTTGAAGAGTTGAGCAGCCGAAATTTTTTGTCACAAAATACATACAGGTTAGCGTCATTATTTACGTATCATACTTTTTGTTGGGTTTAACACCCGCTTTCAACAGTATTTCAGTCATATTGATGCGGAAATTGAACAATTCACGCACTCATTCATTCGATCACTATTTCATTCAGTTAAAATGTGCGGCGTTAAAAATTTTAAACTGTATACTTCAAAACTACCCAAGAATATGCACGAACATGCTTTTTTCAAGCCTTTGACAAGGATTACAACTTATAATAATAACTACTTGGTATTCCATTTGTCTATTGAAAAAAAGCACACTTTTGTAAAATCATGTGCTCAGTTGCACAGCATTCCTGAAGGGCCGTCTGTTGTAAGGGAAGGTCTTCATTATATGCAATAAAATTGATTTGTGCACATCCCCGATATCCATTTCAAATTCAAAATAAACCCCGTAAACACATTACAACAAACATTTGTCAAATCAGTCATTAATTAGGTGAATTAAAATAAAAACAAAAAAACTTAAAACTGGCATACACCAGATGACTTGTACAAAAATATTATTGGCGCTTAGCAAACTTTTAGTAGTATATAAAGAAAAAAAGCCAAGTGTCAGATTTCAAGTTTCCTCCTCTGTCAAGCGATGAAAATAAAGCGAATACACAAGTGCTTAAATTTTAAAAAGACAAATTGTGTTTTACAACATCGAATTCACTTCAATATATACATGCTATTTGAATAAGACTAAACGATATTTGAAAAGGAGCTTAAAATCTCGGCTTTTGTTTTTCATAAATTGAAATATTGTCATAAATGTGTATACATGTACATTATTCTACGATTTATACTTGCTGAAACCTGACTATACATAATGACAATAAGGTACTAAAAGAAATGCATGTTAAACGAACTTTTTTTATCAATATATATGGTACTGTAAGTGTTATCTAAATTGGGTTATAAAAAGAACATAACATAAAATGATGTGGTGTTTAAATTTTACTTCATTTGTTTAAGTGCGTAAAATGTAAAAAATGTTGTGTGTCGTTTTTGTATTGTTTTAATAGTTTTAAATATACGCACGAGACTAGGTTGTTCCTTGCACGTGGACGGGTAATTCTTTTCGGAGAACAACCCGTCCACGTGCATGGAACAACCTGGTCTCGTGAATTCTTTTGTTATCGCAAGTTATTCTCAAAATTATCAACCTACGGCAAACAAAAGAGCCGGTGTGTAAGTGTTTAAAAGATTAATAAATTGCCAAAGGTAGATGTGTTTGAAAATCAATAAGTAACCAGTCGATAGATTAGTGGTCTACTGATTTTTGAAACTTTCTCTCCTACAGTAACCTCGAACAAACGCACGAGATTTTCGTTTTGACATGAAGACATGCATGAATAACCTCAACACAAGTCCATTTGTTAACCATTTCTTACTGCTACACAAATCCCATCTTCAGTTTTCAAGTTTACTCTTGACAAATATGATAATGCCAAGATTTCAGACAGCCACCGACATGAGGTTTTGGGCATGATCTAAGGAGGGATGTCTCGACGTGAAATCGCTCGTCGGATGCATTGCTGACCGTCAACAATTACTCGCTTGGGCCTAACGACATCTTATTGACTTTAAAACAAATCTACCTTTGCCAATTTATTAAACTTCAAAAATATTCCAAAAAATAAAGTGTTGCGTTTCATTTGCAGACAGTACATAACAATTTAATGTTAAAACAGATAACTACCATCAAACGATATTGTCTCTACCTGGGAGCGAACCCGTACCGTCACCGTCAAGTGTTATCAAAATGAGCCTAACTCAATATTTTCATAAATAAAAATATCGTACTTCACGGTCTTCAAAAGGCGTAACTGATAACATCACTGACTGAATGTACGAGGTGACGTTTTACGGCCTCCACACTACACGTCACAAACAACGCTATTGTTATCAAGTTCGTTTAGGCTCATCCAAGTTAATAAAAATGTATATGCCCTTTCATTTCATGTTTCACAACGTGTGTTTGTGTTTTTTGTTCAGTTTCAGGTTTCATGTGTGTTTTTGTCACGTTTCTTTTCCTCGTTGAAGGATCAACAGGTAAACTTCATTTTGGTAACAGTAACACAATTTATGAAAATTTAAACACAATTAAACTCCAGCTCAATATGACTGTTACATGCTGATTTAAACAATGTCTCATTAGGTTCTTAAAGAAAGTTATATATAGTTCGTGTTGATTTTTGTTTGCAATATCATTCTAATGTTTTATATTGACCTTAATTTAATACTAAAATACCACAGATGTAAAATGATTAAGTTATTGCCTTCTTGTTCAATTTCATTTTTATTTTCTGTGAACCAATTTATTAATGTTATCGTCTAAATATGGAATAAGCGCTCTTTTTTAATATTAAGATATACGTAAAATAAAGAAACTGTCCTCGCAATAACCAACGCTGCATAAATTTCAAATGTTTTGATAGATACGAAAACAATCTTGTGTTTTGTTTCAACCACTTTAAAGCGACTTCTCTCAATTTTAAAGATGTTGCGTTTCTTATCAACCTTGGATGATACATTGTTTTGCATTCCCGGAGGCTAAATCAAATTTAATGTTCCGTAAAATAATAAATTTTTCCCGGCATCTATTGAAATTTTCCTGTAATTCATTATAAAACGCAATTCGCCACCCAAAGCCCTCAGAGAAAATAAATATTGCGTTTGAATTTTATAGAGGTAAAATGCAACCAATCATAGGTTTTTATATAAGAAAACAGAAAGGCAAGGAACCTAAGTTTCATTTTTCACAAAATATAACCGATTAATTGCTACACACTTCGGTAGAGATGTACGAATTTCATTTTATAATTCATAATTATTCATTTCATGGCACTCAACTTATAAACAAAAAGGGAAACGTAAATAGCAGCATGGACAAAAAGAACAAACACACCAACAACAAAAACGTAAATAAATTAAAATAAGCTATAATCTTTGTTCGCTCCCAGCTAGAGGCACTATCATTTAAAATTCACAGTAGCGCTATTTGTGCAGTGTGGCGGCCGTAAAAAGTCTCCCCGTACATATAGTCAGTACTGTTATCAGTAAAATGACCCGTTACCGATCTCATGCAGTGATTGTTACGTATATCAGGGCTATCCGATCAACCTTTATTGGGGTTGTCCCGGTTAGCTCAATTGGTTGCGTCGCAGGAATTGCAGGGCTAGGCGCTGACGCCGTGACGGTGCGGGTTCGCTCCCAGCTAGAGGCACTATCATTATCACCGACTTTTTAATGATATTGCTTGTGGCCTTTTTTTTGTTAAAGATATCCTTTGATCTTCGATCTTCCGACTATGTTTTAAGAAGCTAGATATTTTTCCTAAAGTTTAATAGTATTTACTATCAGGTTCCGAAGTGCATACTGCAGCACCATATCAACATGCATCAACTTCTTTCATTCAACCAGGTAAATTTCCTTTTTTCTAGACCCGAAGAAGATGGGGTATACTGCTTTACCCTTGTCTATCCGTAAGTCCGTACGTAACAAAATTTCTGTCGCAGTTTTTAAGCAACTATAACATGCAGCAGCCTGATACTTTGCAAATTGCTTTATCCTATATTCCCCTATCGTGTAAAGCGATTTGATGCTTCAAGCTCATCTTATTCATGTTTACCGAATACTTAGATTATTGCACTTTTCGTCGCAGTTTTCTAAGCAAAGTTTTGTAACATGCAGCAGCCTGATATTTTGCATATTGCTTTATCCTTTATAGTCCCATATGGTGTAAAGCGATTTTATGGTCCTTGCTCATCTACTTCCTGTTTATATATGCACAATTTCCGTCACAGTTTTCTAAGCAACTATAACATGCTGCAGCCTAATATTTTAAACTTTTTATTTTATACACTTCACTAATGTTCTAACTACACCGAACTTTTTTTTTATAATTTCTCACTGGATTCGGAGTATTCTCTCCAAACTTGGAACGTAATAAGATAGACCTTTTTCACTTCTATTTATGAAATAACCATAAAATTCCCTACATCAGTTAACATTCCACAGACAATTAATAAATTTGGGTAAAAACAAGTCACAAACTTTTCAGTAGCGTGAAATACTATAGTCGTTGTAAACGAAAATTCATGTCTCCTAATTCAAAGATGGATTCTTACGTAAGTTTTGCAATTCCATAAAAAGATGTAAAAGTGATGTTTCTTAATGTGCTTTAAAGTTGAACAGTGTACATGTACTCCGATTCCACGCGAAGAAATTAAAATTTTATGAATATTGGTTAAGTGTATATAGGTAAATACTCGGAAAAATATGATACCCTTCATATATAAGTAAAATATAAATTACAATTTGAAAGTCATATTTCTTAAAGCGGGGGTATCACTAGTGAGCATCAGCTCACGGATTTACCTTATTTTTTTATATGACAAAAAAGTGCATGTTCTTAATCTTGCTGTCGAATTCCCTATAGCAACTTTTCACTCACCGCATCGTAAATTTACATTCATTTTCAAGCTTTAATTTTAATCAGAAGAAATAGACGCAATATATTGCTGATGATTATAAATTATAATTGTTTATCACTGACTGTTGCAACTGATTTAACCCGGTGTGTTCTCATGTCCGTTATACATACATGTATGCCATTGTAATTTTTGGAAGCATAAAAGATAAGCAAATAGAAAACATTTTAGCTCATGCATAAAAATGCTCGAATTCTAGCACGCACGTGTAGAATAACATTCAAGAATCCAACGTGTTCTCACTTAAGAAGTAAAAAAAAACTGTTAGTAAGTCTGCCTGTAAGTATATTTTGCATTACAATACAGATTCTGGATCTACTTCGGCCGTGCCTTTACTCCAGTCCACTCATGCCCAAGTTTTGTGTCAGAGCAGTTGGTCAACATGGTTGAACAAGGACAGTCCCAACACTGGAGACGGCGATAGAGAGGTTTGTTATGTTATTTATAAGTGGTGGGAATGATGAAAATGCAAACTACAAAGTGATATAATTTTACTATAATAATTATTATGCAGATTTTATACATGTTAAATTAATGCAATTTGTTTTCCATTTCTGTCAACTGACTATGTTTTATGTTGTTCTTGTTATGAAATATGCATAATTATACACTAAATAAAATTATAGAAATTGATACTAATTATAAAAGTCATATGCAGGTAATTAATATTAATCTTCCATTAAATGTGAATAAATGTTATGTTTTTCATACAACCATACAGTAATAGCCACACAACTGTATTAGCAACTGTAGGTTAGATAGCTCAACGTTGGTAAAAGACGTCTGAATCTCTAACAGAACGTTAGACATGACTCAGGTTGTTCCTGATACACATGTTTCACATTTTGATAGATAAAGGGATCTCTGAAACAGTAAATCAAAATATTGCAGGATTGGTTTGATTGAGGCTGTTCGTGTTCAGTAATGGTTATGCATGTTATTGTCTACGCCAGCACGCACAACTAGACTCGTGTATCGTGCTCTTTTGGCCTTCAAAAGACGTAATTAATAAAAAAACTTATTGAATGTACCGGGGATACTTGTTTACAGCCGCCACACATCACAAACGACGCTATTATAATATTAAAATAGAGTAGAAAAAATGAATATCTGATTTTTGACCACAGTTTTGGACCAAGGCCGAACAACAAGCATTCTGTCCTGGCGGCAAGATCACCCGCATTGAATGCGTCACAACCTACGGTATTGCGTCATACAGCACAGGGGAGATAATGCTATGTACTATTGAGGGCGGCTCTGTATGTCTGAACAGTGACAACGCCCCAATTCCATGCAGCGACTACAAGATTAGATACTTCTGTATATGCAGTGGTAAGACATTGAAATAACATAATAAAAATTTATCAGTGAAACATAACAAAATAAACAAAAAATATTTGACTTGCTAAATTTTATTCTGTGTTATCATTTAATTTCGCTAGTATCGCATTTTCGCGCAAAAACCACAAATTTAATGATATTTTCTCGCAAGCATAAATTCTCGCAATTTCATTTTACTATTAAGATATATGTATTTATTTCATAGTTTGTTTTCACACGGGTTTAAATTCGTTACCCAGGCGCGAAATTCAAACCGTGCGAAATATAATAATACCAAAGTATATCGGTCCATCTTTGTTTAATATAACCTGAACAACCACTTAGAATATTTGCTGTAGAAAGTTTGGTTGTGCCACCTAGGAACACAACTTACCAATGTATCAGAAAAAGAATAAAGGAAATAAAATTTGAAACTAGCAAGTGAAAATAGCACCACAGTTTACTGCAGTTTTGGGACTGCGTAACGTATTCAAGAAATTAACATGAGTGTCTTGAAAAAGAAAGATAAGATTTGTAACTAAATGTTCGAAATCTATTCTGTTCTAAACACGACGGAAATGACATCTTGATGACGTTGGGCAGAATAACTGACTGTGCTGTTTAAAGGCCCGATAAACTTGTCAAACAGCATACTTTTTTATTAACCTAAACATTTTAGATTTCACCTGTATGCATAATAACACAAAAATAAACCTCACAATAAGAAAAGGGTATTATCTTATTGATTTGCAGCATGTTTTGCGGATCGTTTATCTTGTTTACAAAACAAACAGCGAATCTTTCCGAGCTGATTTTCGGCAACTCTCGGCAGGCGACGGTCGCTAATTATACAGAAGTGCATAAATTGATGACGTATTCCCCACTAAAAGCCGTTACCGGGATGGGTCGTATAACATTTACATCTTTCTTTGTTTACCTTGTAATGAAGTTAAAACTTAAAGAATCTCTATTTTTCCTCGTCTTTTTCTTTCCATGTTTGCATGATTTTGTGTTTACAACTTTTATGTGAATGACGTCACCGCGTTCTGCGTTCTTACGGCTAACGTACGGAAAAAACCGATAACTTTTTGCCGAGTGATTGTAAACATTGGTTAGTAATTTTGTGGGATACAAAAATACTGAGACGTTTTAATTCGGACCGGGTCTCAATGATTGGGGATTGTTTGAGAACATAAATATTTGGTCATTTATACTTTCTTTTGAAAAGGGTCAACGTGGTTAATTAATTTCCACAATTAAAAACAAACGTTTTGACAAGTTTATTGGGCCTTTAAAAAACACATTGTTTTGAAAGAGTAGTTTGTCAGACATTTGTTGAATACTAAAAAGTATTATAAATGCAATGTTATAAAAAGCGAGATATTAAATAAAGGAAAGACAACTCTTTTCCTCGGCATAAAACAATTACTTGTGTCTATGAATATTCATGTGTAAACAATTTGTGCATCCCAACATACATATAAACATATTTATTAAAATAACATTATATTTATATATTTGTATTAATTAGGTTATTATTTGTCGTTTTAAACATTTCATAAACTCTTCTAAATATAAAATACATTTCATTTAGTCATAAATACTTCGTGTGTCCACAGAAAATTAATATTTCAACCCACTTCAAAAGGCAGATAATTCAATAAAAACATTGAAAGTAATGTCCTATATTGTACACCATACCTTGCATTTTGAGAAATTAGTAAACAAACATGACAGCCAAAACCTGTGGATAATATTCTAAGACACTGTTGTCCTAATTATGGACTGACTTCCTATGTCAGTATTTGTTCACAACAGTGGAAGTATAGGAAGTGTTGACTCCCACAGAAAGTCTGTTTTCAAGGTAAGAATTTACTTCAAATTTCACTTTTATTTTGTGTTTGCATTACATTACACACTTATATGCTTAATTAAAGATATATGAAGCAACAAGAAGTTGACAAAACAGAAAATAAATGTACTTTTGTGAAATCATGACTTCACACACCCAATCTACTTTGGAACTTTGGTATCTCCTTAATGTTTTGTTGGTTTATATCTTCTCCTGTGAGTAGTACATATGATATCAATAGATATGGTTATTGACGTCCCCTAAATTTCGTTGAAAAAGAGGAGTATAATATATTAACTCATCATTTATGTTGACGTCTCATAAATTTCGATGAAAACGAGGCTTAAAATATAAAAACCCATCATATATTTTAAAGAAGCCATGTGTATGTCATTTTTTACTTTAGAAGTACCTACCCAACATCCGCCAGTGGTTACAGGTCATCCTCCGACTGCTGTATCTCCGGTATCTACCACAACCGTGCGAGGTAAGTGCGACGCATGGCTTTACCTGAAATCTACAAAAGTCGACATTGGAAAATTTCAAATATTCAAGCATTATCAGACCACAAAAGAATGTATCGTAAATGAGGTGCATAAAAATGTGTAAATATCAGTCTTTTGCTTTCCACCTTTTGCTTTATAAGAAAATATTGATCAATTGTCAAATTGATAATTACTTAACTTTAATATTTAAATAAAGTGCAATAAGTATCAGAAGAGGGCTGTTTCAAAAAATGGCTGGTTTGGGTTTTCCTGTTATAAAAATGTACAGCAAACAGTTACTTCCTTTTTCCTACTTTGCAGAAGTGTCTCGTCATGCCCTTTAAAGATTTGTGAAGTTTCATCAAAATAGCACCATTCGTTAAAATTATTTTAAAATACGAGATGGGCAAAATATGTCAGGAGTGTGACAAAAAAGTGTGACACTTTTCAAAATTACATTTGTTCAGACCATTATTTTACAAAAAGCTTGAGTAAAGACAAGTTTAAGTGTTGTTTTAGTAAAATGTGCATTTATAAGGCATCAAATGGTGATAAAATTAAGCATATTATACTTAAAGTAATCAACATTTATGCTATTAAGTCAAGCGTGGTAGATTAGAAAATACCTCAAGAAAATCAATACATATTTGCTTTATAAATTTATAGGACTTTCAAGATTAATAGTACATAAGAAATGTTTGTGTATCATAAAGTTTTATGATTCTGGATGCAATAATTATAATATTATTAACTCTATTGAAATTATATTTGTCTGCAGCTCACTTCAGAAAATGTCAGCTACATTTGTCAGGAGTGTGACATTATGCACATATTGCAATATTCTGTCAAAATATCCTTTACATGAAAACATGAGCATATTTTTTCCTAGAAGTCTATGTCATGTTTTGTTACTTTACTAATGTTCTAACTACAACGAGCTTTTTTTAAAATTTCTCTCATGATTCTGAGTATTCTCTTCAAACTTGGAACGTAATAAGATAGACCTTTTTCACTTCTATTTATGAAATAATCATAAAATTAACTACATCAGTTAACATTACACAGACAGTTAATAAATTTGGGTAAAAACAAGTCATAAACTTTTCAGTAGCGTGTAATACTTTAGTCTTTGTAAACGAAAATTCATGTCTCCTTATTCAAAGATGGATTCTTACGTAAGTTTTGCAATTCCATAAAAAGATGTAAAAGTGATGGTTCTTAAAGTGTTTCAAATTTGAACAGTGTACTCCGATTTCACGCGAAGAAATTAAAATTTCAGCTCGCTCACGATTTACTTTTTTTTTATTTTACAAAAAAGTGCATGTTCTTAATCTTGCTGTCGAATTCCCTATAGCAACTTTTCACTTACCGCATCTTAAATTTACATTCATTTTCAAACTTTAATTTTAATCAGAAGAAATAGAGACAATATATTGCTGATGATTATAAATTATAATTGTTTATCACTGACTGTTGCAACTGATTTAACCTGGTGTGTTCTCATGTCCGTTATACATAAAAGACAAGCATAAAAGATAAGCAAATAGAAAACATTTTAGCTCATGCATAAAAATGCTCGAATTCTAGCACGCACGTGTAGAATAACATTCAAGAATCCAACGTATTCTCACTTTAGAAGTAAAGAAAAACTGTTAGTAAGTCTGCCTGTAAGTATATTTTGCATTACAATACAGATTCTGGATCTACTTCGGCCGTGCCTTTACTCCAGTCCACTCATGCCCAAGTTTTGTGTCAGAGCAGTTGGTCAACATGGTTGAACAAGGACAGTCCCAACACTGGAGACGGCGATAGAGAGGTTTGTTATGTTATTTATAAGTGGTGGGTATGATGAAAATGCAACTACAAAGTGATATAATTTTACTATAATAATTATTATGCAGATTTTATACATGTTAAATTAATGCAACTTGTTTTCCATTTCTGTCAACTGACTATAATTTATGTTGTTCTTGGTATTAAATATGCATAATTATTCACTAAATAAAATTATAGAAATTGATACTAATTATAAAAAGTCATATGCAGGTAATTAATATTAATCTTCCATTAAATGTGAATTAATGTTATGTTTTTCATACAACCATACAGTATTAGCCACACAACTGTAATAGCAGCTGTAGGTTAGATAGCTCAAAGTTGGTAAAAGACGTCTGAATCTCTAACAGAAAGTTAGACATGACTCAGGTTGTTCCTGATACACATGTTTCACATTTTGATAGATAAAGGGATCTCTGAAACAGTAAATCAAAATATTGCAGGATTGGTTTGATTGAGGCTGTTCGTGTTCAGTAATGGTTATGCATGTTATTGTCTACGCCAGCACGCACAACTTGACTCGTGTATCGTGCTCTTTTGCCTACAAAAGACGTAATTAATAAAAACACTTAATGAATGTACCGGGGATACTTGTTTACAGGCGCCACACATCACAAACGACGCTAAAATAATATTAAAATAGAGTAGAAAAAATGAATATCTGATTTTTGACCACAGTTTTGGACCAAGGTCGAACAACAAGCATTCTGTCCTGGCGGCAAGATCACCCGCATTGAATGCGTCACAACCTACGGTATTGCGTCATACAGCACAGGGGAGATAATGCTATGTACTATTGAGGGCGGCTCTGTATGTCTGATCAGTGACAACACCCCAATTCCATGCAGCGACTACAAGATCAGATACTTCTGTGCATGCAGTGGTTAGACAACATTGAAATAACATAATAAAAATTTTTCAGTGAAACATAACAAAATAAACAAAAATTATTTAACTTGCTAAATTTTATTCTGTGTTATCATTTAATTTCGCTGGTTCGCATTTTCGCGCAAAACCCACAAATTTAATGATATTTTCTCGCAAGCATAAATTCTCGTAATTGCATTTTACTATTAAGATACATGTATTTATTTCATAGTTTGATTTCACTTGAGTTTAAATTCGTTACCCAGGCGTGAAATTAAAAACCGTGCGAAATATAATAATACCAAAGTATATCGGTCCATCTTTGTTTAATATAACCTGAACAACAACTTAGAATATTTGCTGAAGAAAGTTTTCAATATTATGGCGATTGCCCGGTTTCCAGAAGGTTTGGTGTGCCACCTAGGAACACAACTTACGAATGTATCAAAAAAAGAATAAAGGAAATACGGTATAAGAGGGTGTACAAAAAGTTTGCGGAAAAGTTCTAGAATTCGTTTTTCAATTGTACAAAACGCAGCAAAACTTTCTGATTTTGCATATTTAACAAGTTTTAGCTTTCCAAAAAGCTAGGCGGTCATTAGCTCAACCTTTTTACAAGACGGCAGAAAAGTTTGAATTTTAAGCCACTTTTATTGGATGCCATACAAAAATGTAAGTTTACTTATAGGTATTTCCCCTTTCGAATGAGATGTATTTAACCTGGTGATAAATCTAACCCTTTTGCGAACAAGTTAATAATTTCTCTGGAAGTAAACCAAAATGGAAAAGTTTGTCCAACAATTTTTTGTGTCAGAAAGTGTTAGAAAGCAACGATTATCAAGCTGTAAATATATATCAAAAGCTACAGAATATGTTAAAAAACAAAGTTTTTTCACAGTCATAGTGTGGGAGAGAAAAACGTGAACAGTCTGTCGGGGACTCACAGGTATGATAAAATTGTTCTTTCTGATCAAGAACAATATCGTTAGAATGTTGGTATTCACTTTGTATGTCTCATGACTTCGAATAACAACCTAACGCATTGATTTCAAAAGTATGCACTACAGCGCCGTCTTTGTTAAAAGGTTATGCTAATGACCGACTAGCTTTTTGGAAAGCAAAATTTTGTATTGTCTATTATTGACAGTTGCATGACCCGATTTGATACTTCTGCAGAAGTATGTGTGTTCGCATGTTCCAAAGATTATTTTGTTGATTCAAAACCAAATTACAACTAAGTAAAGCTTAAACTTGTAGTGTCTACTATTTTCAGTTTCATTACCCGATTTAAGATTTCTGCAAAACTGTGTGTTCTGGTGTTTCAAAGATAATTTTTACATTCAAAACAGTTAAGCAAAATTATCAAGAAAGTAACGACGGATGTATCCATATCGAGCTAGCTAAACCATGTAAAACATTCCCTGGGATACCTCTGATCCCCGAGTTTCACAAAATGCTGCATAATTTCGTAGATTCGTTGTCAGCAAAATAAGTAGCTAATCTCTGTTCAGTGTTCTCTACACATTTTATTTGCTTTGGTGTAAGAAATTTATAAGCTGTACATCTTTTGTTTATCATATACAGTGTACATTTACTAGACAAAATCCATGTACATGTATATGTTTATTGTTCGTTGTCGGAAATATCTTTATGAGTAATAAGCCTAGCTGATAAGAAGCTGGAGAGAGGATTAAAGAATAGGTACAGACTCCAAATGTGACGTTCTTCAACAGCTAATAAGAGGCCTCTAGGTTTTTATAGATAACGACTGAGTAAGAGTCTTTCCATAAATAACGACTGAGTAAGAGTCCAATTATCTAAATTATCCGTTCCGTCTGGAACGTGATCTTTGCTTTACATCACTGTTAACCGGTGTTCAGGTAGAAAGCTCAAGTTTGGTCGATTATAATATGTCGGTCATCAGGATGACCGACAATTATAAACAAAATATTGCTATTCATGTATTCACAACGTAAACCGGACCAGTTTGTAAAGAATTCTAGTGCATTTTCGTATGAGAAATGACTCCCATTGCGTTGTTTGCAAACATGTTGGTAAAGGCTAACATATATCAAAATTATAAAGAAAATGGCAATAAACATTTGATTTGTTTGACAAAATGTGTTATATCCAATCAATGCAGAGGTCTCCAAAAGTCGATAATGTCATGTCTAGTCAAGGAAATAAAGGAACCGCTTGAAAAGGACCGCTGTTTCACAATTTGAAACTAGCAAGTGAAATTAGCACCACAGTTTTCTGCAGTTTTGGGACTGCTTACCGTATTCAAGAAATTAACATGAGTATCTTGAAAAAGAAAGATAAGATTTGTAACCAAATGTTCGAAATCTATTCTGTTCTAAACACGACGGAAATGACATCTTGCTGACGTTGGGCAGAATAACTGACAGTGCTGTTTAAAAATCACATTATTTTGAAAGAGTTCAGTTTGTCAGACATTTGTTGAATACTTAAAAGTATTATAACTGCAATGTTATAAAAAGCGAGATATTAAATAAAGGAAAGACAACTCTTTTCCTCGGCATAAAACAATTACTTGTGTCTATGAATATTCATATGTAAACAATTTGTGCATCTCAATACATATAAACATATTTATTTAAAATAAAATTATATTTATTTATATTTATTAATTTGTACTAATTAGGTTATTATTTGTCGTTTTAAACATTTCATAAACACTTCTAAATATACAATACATTTCATTTAGTCATAAATACTTCGTGTGTTCAAAGAAAATTAATATTTCAACCCACTTCAAAAGGCAGATAATTTAATAATAACATTGAAAGTTATATGTCCTATATTGTACACCATACCTTGCATTTTGAGAAATTTGTAAACAAACATGGAAGCCTAAATATGTGGATAATATTCTAAGACACTGTTGTCCTTATTATGGACTGACTTCCTATGTCAGTATTTGTTCACAACAGTGGAAGTATAGGAAGTGTGGACTCCCACAGCAAGTCTGTTTTCAAGGTAAGAATTTACTACAAATTTCACTTTTATTTTGTGTTTGCATGACATTACACGCTTATATGCTTAATTAAAGATATAGGAAGCCACAAGAAGTTGACAAAACAGAAAATAAATGTACTTTTGTGAAATCATGACTTCACACACCCTATCTACTTTGGAACTTTGGTATCTCCTTAATGTTTTGTTGGTTTATATCTTCTCCTGTGAGTAGTACATATGATATCAATAGATATGGTTATTGACGTCCCCTAAATTTCGTTGAAAAAGAGGAGTATAACATATTAACTCATCATTTATGTTGACGTCTCATAAATTTCGATGAAAACGAGGCTTAAAATATAATATATATATATATGGCCCTTTATCGCTCACCTGAGTATAACAAAGTTGTGTTGTATGTGACCCAACGTCTCGATATGGTGAACATTTACACCAAGTTATTTTAAAATCCAATAAGAAACAACAAATTTACAGCTTGGAAAAGAAAATGCTTTTTAAAGTAACAGTGACCTTGATCTTGGACTTACCGGCATGGGTATTGTACGCAACACAACCCCTTGTCATGGTAAACATTTATGTAAAGTTATTTTGAAATCACTCCATTCATTAGGAAGTTACAGCCCAGACAAGAGAATTTTATTTTTAGTAACAATGACCTTGACCTTGGACATGGGTATTGTACGCGTAACAACACCTTGTCATGGTAAACATTTTAGCCAAGTTATTTTAAAATCCAATGAGAAATAACAAATTTACAGACTGGACAAGATTTTTCTATTTTTAGTAACAGTGACCTAGTTTTTGACCCCAGATGACCCATACTCGTCCAAATAATAACTGGGACATATGTCCTGACCAAGTTTCGTGACAATCGGAGCAAAAATGTGACCACTAGAGTGTTAACAAGAAAATTCTATTTTTAGTATCATCGACCTTGACCTTGGACCAACCGGCATGGGTATTGTACTTGACACACCGCCTTGTCATGTTGAACATTTGTGCCAAGTTATTTTGAAATCCAATGAGAAATAACAAAATTACAGCCAAGACAAGATAATTCTATATTTAGTAACAGTGACCTGGTTTTTGGACCCAGATGGCCCATATTCGAACTCGGCCGATAAAAATTACTGGGACAGTCATCCTGACCAAGTTTAATGACAAATGACAATCTGAGCAAAAATGTGACCGCTAGAATGTTAACAAGAAAATTCTATTTTTAGTAACAGTGACCTTGACCTTGGACCAACCGACATGGGTATTGTACTCGACACACCGCCTTGTCATGGTGAACATTTATGCCGAGTTATTTTGAAATCCAATGAGAAATAACAAATTAACAGCCAAGACAAGATAATTCTATTTCTAAAATGTGACCGCTAGAATGTTAACAAGAAAATTCTATTTTTAGTAACAGAAATCTAGTTTTTGGACCCAGATGACCCATATTCGAACTCTTCCGAGAAATCATTTGGACAAACATCCTGACCAAGTTTCAAGACAATCGGAGCAAAAATGTGACCGCTAGAGTGTTCACAAGAAAATTCTATTTTTAGTAACAGTGACCTAGTTTTTGAACCCAGATGACCCATATTCGAATTCGTCCCAGAAATCATTGGGACAAACATCCTGCCAAGTTTCATGACAATCGGAGCAAAAATGTGACCGCTAGTGTTCACAATAAAATTCTAATTTTAGTAACAGTGACCTAGTTTTTGGACCCAGATAACCCATATTCAAACTGTTCCCAGAAATCATTGGGACAAACATCCTGACCAAGTTTCAGGACAATCGGAGCAAAAATGTAAGCGCTAGAGTGTCACAAGAAAATTCTATTTTTAGTAACAGTGACCTAGTTTTTGGACTCAGATGACCCATATTCGAACTCATCCGAGAAATCATTGGGACAAACATCCTGATTAAGTTTCATGACAATCGGAGCAAAAATGTGACCGCTAAAGTGTTCACAAGAAAATTCTATTTTTAGTAACAGTGACCTAGTTTTTGGACCCAGATGACCCATATTCGAACTTGTCCGAGAAATCATTGGGACAAACATCCTGACCAAGTTTCAAAACAATCGGAGCAAAAAATGTGACCGCTAGTGTTCACAAACTAAGTGTGGACGGACGACGGACGATGGACAACGGACATTGATCGATCCTAATAACTCACCCTGAGCTTACGGCTCAGGTGAGCTAAAAACCCATCATATATTTTAAAGCAGCCATGTGTGTCATTTTTACTACAGAAGTACCTACCCAACATCCGCCAGTGGTAACAGGTCATCCTCCGAATGCTGTATCTCCGGTATCTACCACAACCGTGCGAGGTAAGTGCGACGCATGGCTTTACCTGAAATCTACAAAAGTCGACATTGGAAAATTTCAAATATTCAAGAATTGTCTGACCACAAAAGAATGTATCGTAAATAAGGTGCATGGAAATGTGTAAAAATCAGTCTTTTGCTTCCCACCTTTTACTTTATAAGAAAATATCGATCAATTGTCAAATTGATAATTACTTAACTTTAATATTTCAATAAAGTGCAATAAGTATAAGAAGAGGGCTGTTTCCTTTTTCCTTCTTTGCAGAGGTGTCTCGTCATGCCCTTTAAAGATTTGTGAAGTGTCATTAAAATAGCACCATCCGTTAAAATATTCTAAAATAATGGGCGAAAAATTTAAGGAGTGTGACAAAAATTGTGACACTTTTCAAAATCACATTTGTTCAGACCATTATTTTACAAAAAGATTGAGTAAAGACAAGTTTTAGTGTTGTTTTAGTAAAATTAAAATGTGCATCAATTAGGCATCAAATAATGATAAAATTAAGCATATTATACTTAAAGTAATCAACATTTATGCTATTAAGTCAAGCGTGGTAGATTAGAAAATACCTCAAGAAAATCAATACATATTTGCTTTATAAATATATAGGACTATTATACATAAGAAATGTTTGTGTATCATTAAGTTTTATGTTTCTAGTTGCAATCATTATACTATTATTACCTCTATTGAAATTATATTTGTCTGCAGCTCCCTTCAGAAAATATCAGTTAAATTTGTCAGGAGTGTGACATTATGCACATATTGCAATATTCTGTCAACATATCCTTTACATGAAAACAAGAGCATGTTTTTTCCTAGAAGTCCATGTCATGTTTTGTTAAATTGTGACACACAGGAATGGCCTTAGTGAAACATTTTTTAGTTTACTGCACTTATGTGGTTGTCAGGAGTGTGACACACTTTCTCAACAATATGACTTTTTTTATCTTTATGCGATACAACAAGTTCTAAAGCACTTATATGTGATGCACCAACATGTATTTTAGCAAAATTACACATTTAAATAATAAGAAACAGTAATACTTGTATTTTAAGCCCATAAATTAAAATTCTTTGATTTATTTAATATTGGTCAATAAAGCTCCATAAAATTTTTATTTTGCCACATATGAGTATAACTTGATTGATTTTGATCACTGTAAAGACTGTACAAACATATGGACAAACCAGTTTGGACTTTTTATGAACTTAAATTCTTTACATTTTTTTCACTTCACTTTCAATTTTTAAAATGACAATATCTCAGCAACCAGTTGACCGATTTCAAAAATCTTTTCAGTTTTGTACTCAGTTTCAATAAGAAAAAAATACAGAATAACATGTTTTGAATTTTTATTAACTTTAATTTTTCACTATTTTTTCACTTTTCCGGCCATTTTTGAAACAGCCCACGAGCTTTAATACTGATTCGTGAGAATGATTGTGTCTTAAGATAAGTATTGATATTGCAGCTCCACCTTGTGTACAGTCCCATTGGTCTAAATGGATCAATCGTGACCTACCAGATTCCGGAGACGGTGACATTGAGCACATGACGTCAGAGGAACTGGGAGTGTTCTGCACAGGTGGGCGTATCTCAGCAATCGAATGTCAAACTTCTGATGGTATACCGTCTACAGCACAGGAGATATATTGTCTTGTGCAATCAATAATGGGTTAGAGTGTCTGAACGCCAACAACTTTCCTATACAATGCAGTGACTACAAAGTCAGATACTATTGCGAATGTGCAGGTAAAGTAAACTAACTAATGGCTGCTGCAATTGTATAAAACTAATCAATAAAACTTGCCTCAGATGTCTAGCTTCCGATTTGACTTTGTTCAAACATATTACTTCGATCTTGAGAAAGACAATATACTCTGTAGCATAGTGTTGAATTATTTTAGAATTTCATTTTTTACAATAACGACAACTTTAATATAGCAGGATTTAGTACCTTGGCGTTAAGACTTCGATAATATACTAAGATATTCTAAAACTTAAAATAAACAATGATTTCCTTTTTTAGTTCCACACATGAAACATCGTTTACCTTTTTAGCTCCACCCACATTGCATACTACTACTAACGCACCAGCACTGGCCAATCACAATACAGCTATACCAGGTATTTCCTTATTTATGTAAATTATGTTTTTTGATAATGAACTATTCATGTAACGATAAAACTTTGACCAGTTTTAAATTGTTATCCAGAACATTTTCTTAAAAGACAAAAAAGAAATGATTTTGATTTCAGTCAGCACTGAAAAAGATGTGTAGCAGATTTGAGTTGGAAAGAGTAGCCTCGACCAGGATTCGAATCTCGGACCTCCGGCTTACCTTGCCGTCGCTCTACCAATTAAGCTACCGAGGCGCTGGTACGAAATCTACTACAGATGAAAAAAGAACTTTGAAAGTCACTTAACACGATTTATATGAAAATATTGAAAGCTTAATTTGAATGAGCCTGTTCGTGCATTAAACCATTTGATCTGCATCATCTGAATATTATATGGCAGTGACAGAAGCGTACTGCATTCCTGAGCAGTGTCCACCAATTGTCAAGGAAGGCGAAGTTCTCCGAATGGTGTCGGATGACCGTGGCTGTTGTATGAGATACGAGGTGTTCTGCAAACCCGAAATGTGTACCCCACCCACTCTTGTTTGCCCACCTCCAATGAGCCCGCTACATTTTATATTTTTATATATTTTTATTAATTTAAAAGTTCGAGAATTTGTTAAATTTTCTTTCATTTACATATTATTCATCATGTAAAAACTAAACCCAAGTACTAATGAAGAATACACATTCAAGTTTACATTTGACCCTTTTTTATTTTTATAAATGACATTGCCCATACTGGGAATTGAACCCGTATTGAACGGGGACAGCGCATAGCCATGTAAATCCAATATCGCTACCAAATGAGCTACGCCGACAGTATATGAGTGTATTAAGCGGCATGTTTATTGACCGCTACGTTTGTTCTTTTTACCTTTACATATAAACGTGTTTCTTGTTTTAGTGTGCCCAACTATTTGCCCAACAATAAACAGACCACACTGCGAAGTAGTCTGGACTAACTGCGAAGCTGTAAGTTCAAGAGTTTTGTTATTTTTTATTGTGTTCAACTCTATGAAAGCTTAAACCGGAGACCTGTCTTAAATCTTACATTATTACAGTATCCGGAAATAGTGTTATACAACTTGCCTCATATGGAGATTCCAGTCACAGGGCTCGGAATCTAAATACAGCAAAGTTATACATGTAGTTGCTTACCGACACAGGGGAGAAAATTGCACTTCAAGCATAATTGTACCGACAATTGCAGTACCCTTACGTAATATTAAACGTAACGTCACTTCATACCTTACCTAAATGGTCTTAAGGTAAGCCATCCATAATAGGCACTATTAAGAATCCAACATCTGATTATATTTTCATCAACTGCTTCATACCACTGACTTGTATGCAAAATTTTGATGATTTTCACCGTGTAGTTTTTGAGATTTTTAGCTTTTTTTTATTTAAAAAAGTGAGAAAAAACGTGAAAGTATCCAAATTCTTTAATCGGTGACAAAATTTTTTGTTATTGATAAATTCAACCCTAATCTTTGACAGTTTATCCAAAATATGTTATATTTTACTAAACCAATTTAAGATATAATATATAAATACAGAATTTATCTTAAAATGACATTTTTTGACCAAATAAATTTAAAAAATGCATTTTTTCTATTTCACGAGACTAAATTAATGAAAATTGTGCAAAATCCTGATTGGTGCAATATACAAAACTTTACCATTTTTAACTATATACCTTAAACAAAATTTAAACAAAATTTCAGAGAAGTTTACCGTCCAGTTTTAGAAATTTTCAAATTGATGACTTGAATATACACTATTCTGATAGCGAAAATCCCTTTAATCTTGATTATTTTGCTTATTTTAGTTTAAATCATGAGCATTTTATAGTCAATGACAGAATACACAGGAAAAAAAGAAATATGCCAAGTATTTAAGCTCTAGGCTTACAAAAAAAATTAGCTTCCAGTGGGATTTGAACCCTGGTCCTCCTGCATGACAGAAATCTATGCTAATTTACTACTATAGTTACCTCCCTTGGATACTCTTCTGGATATGATGGATGGCTTACCTTAAATTAGCTCATCACATGACCGATGAACTCCAGATCTACCGGTTTAATGTTAACGTCCCGTCATTAGAACTTTCAGATCAGTTGGCATTATTTCAAAAGAGCATGACAGTATATCTACATTTCAAACATTACACACGTGTAACGACCGAACAATAACTTGCACAAAACCCAAATCTGTTTATCAAATACACGTTACACAGGTTGATTTGGCATATAACAAACGAATGACAACATCACCTTATTCGGTAATTTCTATAGAAGTTATCAATTATTCAATAATGGACGATATTACTTCGATTTTAAAAGAAGATATAGTTTAAATACACGAATACATACCCCAATCACGTTCGGAGTTGTCTGTCGTGGACAATCGCATTGTCGGTAAAGATGTACAGATTCGAGCAGCGTAAGTACGAGTGAACAGAAAAGTTACCGCACGCACAATTGTAAAGATGTAAACATGATAAATTAAATCAAATCATTCTCCAGATGACATTATTAAATAATTAATTAACAGTGAATACCAATACTGACAGTCATTTCACATTCGCGAAAAACACATGAGTTTTAAGTTAATACAAAGACAATTAAAATATCTTAGTAATTGTGATATTTTTTCTTATATAAATACTATGATACAACTTTGGACAATATGTGATTAATATACAAAGACATTTACTTAAACATGTTGCGACTCTAGTTATATTTGACATTATTTACATATCGTGGCCCCAGTACCATAATCGTAACATTATTTTGCTTGCGTAAGTAGACGTTGTACACATCACTTCAAAATAAAGGTCGAACCGGGAAGAAGCAATCTTGTTTCTTACACAACCGAGTTCAGACACGAAAATCATAAAACAAAATGGAAGCGAAAAAAAATCATAAAATTTCTCTGGTCCTGGAAGGATGGACATGTTATTAAAACCCCTTTTTTCATCTGATGTACTAATAAAAAATACAGGTGTGCACCTGTTCTACATTAAAATTAGTCCCTCTGTGCATCATAACGTGGTTCTTTGCCTGCAGAGATTCTCGCCGAACAACGTATAGTGTCACATTATTTTAAACCCTTACAAACCAATTTAAGCGCGAATCTGAAAGAAAACAAGGGGTTGAACTACCCTAAGAGGAAAAACTCCCAGAATCATTAACAACCTTATGTTAACAATCATCGTTTTGATAGATTACGATATTTTCACTCGAGCTGATCAAACGTTGCTGATCATGGAATGGAATTAATCTTAAAATACCGCCGCATTAAAGATACCATGATCATTGTCATCTGCATGCCTTCGTTGCACTTTTAGTTATATTTTGATACCAGACATGAACAATGTTTGTCGGTCTTTAAACTATTAAATAATTATATAAAACTTATACATTAAATGTTTATTTACTTGTTCACACGTGTTGTCTGTACAAAAAATAAAAGGATTAGTTTCAAAATGTTTTCTTAACTTTGTTACTTTGCATTTGGGGAAAAGAAGCTAATTCAGCAGCTGTACCCTGAATAATAAAGTTATTTATTGAATCTAATTATCTCGCATGGCTTTAAACTTTAAACAAAACTTACGTGGCACACTTAAAAGTTTGTAAATTGCACGAACAATATCTGGATTTGTCTCAAAGATACAGATTTTCAAAGTTGGCCACTAACGGCAGTTTTTGGACATGACGTCAAAAGAACCGTAACTGAATGTTTTCTGCCGAATCTTTGATGTCTTTTGAATGTTCCAAGTTAATAAAAATATGTATCCCCTTTCATTAAATGTTACACATATTTCTTTTTCAGGTTTCATGTTTGTTTTTTTAACGTTTCTGTTCCTCGTTGAAGAAGCAACAGGTAAACGTCATTTTGGTAATAAAAACACAATTAATGGAACTTTTAACAAAAACAGAACTGCAGCTTAATATACCGTTACATGTTGTTTTTGATTTTAAGCAAATATCTCACTCCGTTCTGAAATAAAGTTGTATTGTTGGTGTGGATTTCTTTGCAGTATCATTCTATTTTTTGTATAAACATTAATTAAATACTAAAAATAGTACGGAGGTAAACTAAACTAACTTCATTTCTATTTCTTGTGAAGCGTTTTATTCATGTTATCATCTTACAATGGCATAAACGTCGCATTGTTTATAATTTGCGTAAAATATAGAAACTGTGCACGTAAGAAAGCAACTCTGAACAAATTTCAAAATTCATTGATAGATGCCGAAATTAATATTGTGTTTGGTTTCATCTTCTTTTAAGTTACTTATCTCGATTTTAAAGATGTTGCGTTTTTTATTTACCTTAAATGGTTTATTACTTTGCATTCGCGATCGCCAAATTTAATGTTCGGTAAAAAATTCCCTGTTAGCTGTTAGAAATTTTACGTTATTCATTATAAAAAAAGCCACTTGCCGCCCCAACCCCTACCCCCCAAAAAGCATTATTGCGCTAGAACTTTATTAAGGTAACTCATAATTTTGGCGAAATATGACCATGGCGCATTTACGAAGTGTTTTTGGTGCCGAGAAAGCGAAATCCAGCCAACCACATCGTTTTTGGATTTTTAAAAATGAAATATAAAAGAAATACCGTGCATCTGAACTATCTTATAAGTTTTTTTTTGAAAAGGAACCAAAGTGTTTCAGTTTTAATTTATCCGTTTATTACTTCACACTTTTATAGATGAGGCACGAATTTCATTTTCAGATTGATAATTTATCATTCTTATTTTATGACAATCAACTAATAAACAAAACGGAAAACGATTTACCATCAAGGAAAAAACAAACATCACTGGCGACAACAACAACGTATACTGACTCGTAAATAGAGAGAAACGCGATTTATCTTAAGAATTTAAATATTAAAAATGTGATTACTTTCGATGATCATCTTTTTGAATAGATTTCATGCTTTGTACATGATAGTAATTTTATTATTTTATCATAATCAAGGTTTGCAGTGCCTGTTTTGTGCTGAAAGCATACAACCCACAGAGTGTGACACTGTTATGACATGTGGCTCGCATGAGGTAAAATAACATGTTTGATCAATTGAATCGTACGTTTCTCTTCTCTCGAACTGCAAAGATATACCTGAGGTACTTTTTGACATTACGAGTTGAATGTATTGGTATTGCTATAGTATAAGGGTCTGGGTGCCAATGTATTTGTTGTCAGACTAGTCCCTTTAGCACATCACTTATGCGCAAGCAATGTTGCTATTACTATGGATTTTTAATCTAGACCAAAACAGCACCTTTGTACAAAGTGTGTGTTTTAGATAGACATTGTTATCAGTGATAATTCCGACGAGAAGATTTTCTTTTACACTTTCAGGTGTGTTATGTAGATACCTATGTGAGTGGTACCGGAAGAATCCGTTACAAGATGGATGGGCTGTAGGGATAGAAATGTAAGCAATTCGTTGTAAATATCACGACACAAAATGTTTATATCAAAACAAAAAATGAAAAGTCATTCAACAACATCAAGAAACAACACCAAAATTAACACACACAAAGAAAGTAAAATTTTGAAAAAGAAACTAAGGAAAGGATGAAAAATTAAAAAAGTTTTTATCGAGGTAAGGGGACAGAGAAAAGGGCGATACGCAGCTAGAACATTTACACAAATTTATTTTTATTTGGGTTCTCGCATTAGGTTACCAGTCATGCTAGGAGGATGTGTGCTATCTAACTAGCTCAGCATTTTTTAACTACTCGGGTTATAGACACTAAAAAAGCAAGTGTTGTCGGTTTTGTTCATACACCCATACGACTATTTTTATACAAATGTGTAAGAGAAGGTACCGAGCGATTCCATTATCTGTTCTAAATTACACAAGCAAAAAGAACTAAAATTTGACGTTTTTTTATGATAAGGTGGGTATTCTCTTGCACATAAATATCGTTTTGCAATCCACAGCAATGCGCAATTCAGCCAGCAAGCGGCAAGCGTATGGAATCCAGTGCTAGAAACACGGAAACGTGAAGCAGGGAAACACCAAACACAGCAATACATGTATCATCAAAGAATGTGTTCAGCTATCTGATGAGAAGATCAGATGACTTGTTGGTGTGTAGTGAGTGTTGTGCAACAACATTGTGTAATGCTGCCGGATGTGGTTCCCAAGGTTTGTATCCCAGTTGAAAAGTGCTTTCTAAGTCTGTATTCCAAGTGGTTCTCAAGGTTTGTATACCATTTTATGTAACGTATTTTCCAAGGTATATAATCAACTTTACCGACGTGTTTCCCAAGGTCTATATCCATTTTACCTACCCTGGTCCGAACGTTTGTATCCAGTTTTTCGTAAGTGATTTCCAATGTTTGTATCCATTTTATGAACGTGATTTCTATTGTCTTTGTTCAATTTTACGTACGTGTTTCCGAGGTTGTTATACCATTTTACGTACATAGTTCTCAAGGTTTGTATCCATTTTATTCAAGGGGTTCCCAATGTCTTTATTCTATTCCAATAACGAGGAATGTTCATTTTGCAATAGAACATCTGCATGCATTTCGATTGAATTATTATTGTTTCGGAATGTTGATACCGTTTTACAATTCAAAATGTTCCCTTCCAAAATTGCTTTATATAGGGCGCGTAAGTCTCGTTTACTTTCATTTTCGCACTGCCACTTCCGGGTACATTGGCGGTCATTTTAAACATGGTTTATTGCTTCGCTTTCGGGTGTAATCATAGAACTGGTGGAAAAGAGACGTGTAGCCTGTTTAGATTCCCGATAGATCGAAAGGAAAAGAAAAAATGGGTCGACAGATGCAGGTATGTTGAATTTCGATGCCAGATTTCAAGTTTGTTTAAAACTTGCCTAATTTCGGACGGTGACCAGTACTTCGGATATTTCTCTGAAATGGTTCCAAATTTTGTGTGGACCCGATAATGTTTCAGAATTATGATTTTAAATTGTAGACTAATAGTTTTGTGAATTGATTGAATGGTTCAATGTCAGATAGTGGTTGTTTCCAGTGTTATAGCTCTGTAATAATGCCACCAGTGTTTGAATCCATATGCTGATATCATTTGGGAAACTACCCCACCCCCCCACTCTTCAGATTATAATTATATATACTAAGAAATGTTCATTATAAAAAAAACTAGAAATACTTTCAACTTTTCAGACGTGCAGACAGGGAGCCTGTTAACAATGATAGGCTATGCAGCTGCCACTTCATTGATGGTAAAAAGGAAAATGGACCAACCATTTTTGCCTACAGTAAAAATGTAGGGAGCTTTCCAGAGATACCCACTCCACCGAGGTATAAAGTGATTTTGTTATTGTGCCAAAAATTGTACATTACAAGATTTGGTATTCAAATGTTATTATTCCAGTTAAAACTAAAAACATGTAACATCAGAACAAAGGTGTTTTACAGCAGTAATGCAATGTGTTAAATTATATCAAGCCCAATAAGTTTGGACTGGTAAAGTATGCCGCAGCACTTTTTAAAATAAACATGAAACAAACATGCAGCTAGGCTAGTATGCATGTTGGCTATTTCATGAAGCTATTAAATTGGGACTAGTGGTAACAATTGTGAATTCCCCACACATATAGTGCTTCTGATTAGTATCTGGGTTAGAATGTATTATACGGACCCACTTTAAGCATATTTGTTGAAGTATTCACAGAAAAAGCACACTAGGCCAAACACATCCTTTTAGTAAGATAAGTTTCATGTTCATAGTTCTGTCTTAGCAGTTTGTGTATTTATTTTATACAGACAAAAAAGACCAAGAGTGGACAATGCAGATGCTATGGTGTCCATTCCTGAGGAAAAAGGAGCTCTGAGGGAAGAAGTTGCTGCCCTAGATCACAGCTACCATCTTCAACTTCCTGATTGTGTGGATACTGTTGGAGAACACACAAAACAAGTGAAATCAGGTATAGACGTAATATTATATTCTTGGAAGTACAAATCTGGGTTTCCTGTAGTTTACTTTTGCAAGAATGAGTCCTTGAACTGTACTTCATCCCAGGCTTGATGGCCAACCAAAGGAAGAGCACCTTTATAGGCAGTTAAATCCTATATATTCATTGAAGCAATGCTGCTTTAAAGAGCATTTGCTTGGAAAATGTAAAACATCATATTTTGGTTAATGTTTAATATTCTCTTTCATTAGTGAAAATTGGATTATCTGCCTGAAAATATTGAAGCCCCCCCCCCCACCAGTTTGCTCAAGTCTTACCTAAATGTTTAACACTGTCTTATCTATATTAAACAGTATGCTGTAGTTAGATATTGTAATGCATTTGTTAAAGTGTTTAATTTAAAGGTACCTGATCCATATTTATTGTTTTCCACCTGTTGGTTGCCTGATGGGGATTCTAGTTCTTGTGTCTGTTCAGTATGTGGGCGTCTGTTTGGAACATGCTTGTATAAGAGTTCCAGGTTCAAATCCTGGTGAAGATCCCTCTATTGGGAATCAATCTTCATGGTGTATGTAACACACTTATACAAGTGAATATGGCTTAATAATAATACTATATCCTGCTATTTTGCCACACCATTATTGCCTTATTGCACCCATGGCAACATTGACTATATTTTTAGTTCAAGACTTGGAGAAGGAGATTTCTCATCTGCAAAGAGAAGTAGAGATGCTGCAGCTGAGAAAACCGAGAATGAAAATACAGGACATCATTCAAGACAATGACAAGGTTAAAGTCTACATAACTATTTTTAATATGCTGCTTTCCTGTACATCTAAGGAAAAGTACCAGTAAATAATAATATGTTTGTATGCAAGCATGGACATGAATGTATCATTGGCAGCATGGGTACCTGTGTCCCTAACCCTCAGTACAAACACACATCTGGATATCATGCCTATAAGCGTTTCCATTAACTTAAATTATTAATTAATTAATTATTAAAATATCCACCTGATTATTTATGTTTTATATTCACAGATGTTGCTGTACACCTCCCTGCCAACAGACGTTTTCGATAAGCTGGCCAACATGCTTGAAAGGATGGCGCCATTCAATTATTATGCTGGATGGACTGTAACTTGTTTCAGTCTAAGAGACCAACTGTTAATGGCCTTAATGAAATTAAGATTAAACTGCAAAGATTTAGATTTGGCTGTGAGATTCTGTACTAGCAGGGCAACTGTGTCAAACATTATAAACACTTACATTTCTGTTCTGCATGAGATATTATATGATGGTGTATTGAAAGCTGTTGGCATTCCGAGTCAGCTAAAATGTAAGGGTTCCATGCCAAAGTCTTTTGAAGACTTTAGTTCTGCCAGGATAGCGATGGATGCTACAGAGGTAACTCAGGATGTTCCATCAGACATGAACTGTCAGTCTCTTGCATACAGTAGCTACAAAAGTAGGCATACTGTCAAAGCTGTTACATGTGTCGCTCCTAATGGAGCATTAGTATTCAGCTCTGACTTATACCCAGGGTCAACATCTGATGCAGCCATTGTAGAACATTCTTGTTTACTGGACCAGCTACAGCCAGGTGACATGGTATTGGCTGACAAGGGTTTCAACATATTCGACAAACTGCCTGCTGGTGTGTCATTAAATATCCCCCCTTTTCTGTCAAGCAAAGGCCATTTTACTAAAGAGGAAGCAGAACTTTGTTTTAAGATTGGCAGAAATAGGATTCATGTTGAGCGAGCGAATGAAAGAATAAAAAATTATGACATTCTAAGTCATATACCAGCCCAGTACCGGCATTTATCAACACAGATTTTTCAGGTTTGCTGTTGCCTTGTAAATCTGCAGGCTCCATTGTTAAAGGAAATTGCAGATAAGTATGAATTTGTGTAGTCCTTTACTCACTAAAGAAGAGCGTGTTTCCTTTCATAGGAATTTTCATGTGATAAATGTGCCAAACAATGAACTGTATCATATATATGAAAAGTAATACATGTTCTACAGAACTGTTCGAGTTTGTACTATCTTTTTATTTATAGCTTCATCACCTGATAACAAGAACACATTCAGGAAAAAAAACATACACAGTATCAGCATTCTCTGCAACCAATGGCTAAATTACTCTGAAAAGCATATGTTGCTTAGTGTTACACATAGCCTCTTTAAACAATTAAAGTCTTAATCACTCTCAAAGGATCTAACAAGGCACAATATTGCCATTCAGCTGAAATGATATTTCTGACAGCTTTTCCTCTATTACCAGCAGTCGAGCTAAAATAGTAGCTTATTTTAGCACATATTTTGCTCACAACATCCATCAGTTTAAACTAAAAGTTGACAATATATATTGGGAAGATTGTTCAATATAGTTTTATCTAACTTTCATACATGTGACATTCTCTTAGACAATATTTATGGAGGTCAAGACATTTCTTTATGGAGTGCAGATAAAACTGTTGGTTTTTTGAAAACCAGTAATGACATATCTCTAGTTTTACATGCCTATAGTATGAAAATAGAAACAAAATATGTTTACATACAAGTTTTCAAGCACAAGCAAATTCCACTGATTTTGACAATATTCAGATCACAGGTATGCAATATCACAGTGATGGCAAGAACTTGCTAAAGTAAAAATCAATCATAATGGAAATATTTGTTGCCCATAATATATCTTTTACAATCCTAATGACTTGCAAGTCCTTTGTTGTCCAAACAACAAGGTCACAACACTGAGAACCCGTCAGGTGGAGCTGTCCCTGAACCTGGTGCCAGTAATCATGGGTCTGTTTCAGAGCTAACCGACCATCAGTTGACAGTTCTGAAAAAAACAATGACCTCTATGCACATGTCTGTTAATGTGTATGTGCATGCACATAATATGTATATAATTATATCTATCATATCATATCATATTAATTGCTATACAAAGGCAAATATAGACAACTTATGGCCAGATCATGCATGGTTTTAATTGGTTGTAAATGAAGTTTAAGATAATTATCTGTAGAAGTAATGGGATCATCACAAAAGTAGCCATGTGGTGATATACAAGTTGATTGAAATCTCACTTCACAAGCTAAGTTGGTTTGTCAGCATAGACCCTGGAGCAAAAAATTCTTACCCAGGAAAAAATCTTTATTTGATTGGCATGCCTCTGCGATGGTCATGTCCCTGGCAGTGTATGGGCATTTCACCTCAACTATATCCGGTGATGACATCTGTTGGTCTGCCCTCTGATTGTGAACAACCGTACCGAAGGACCCTTGTACAAATCCATCAGGAGAGGCACCAAGTACCCCCGACTCATGAAGCCAGATACCTGTAGATACAAAATTGTGATGATTCAATAATCAGCATTACAAATAAGCATTCCTACCTACAAACAAGCATACTATTGAGTAATACCTTAAACTCCAAAATGCAATTATTTTAAAACATACATTGTATTATCGAACTAAACCTTTAAGTCTGCTTGTACTATAAAAACACATAGCCGTGTCTTGCTGATATTGATATCCTAAGCATTTTGATAAAATTTAACATGCTTATTATATGTATATGTATTTTACTGTAATATGTGTCTGTACATATTGTTATACCTTTATTGTACCACTGTATATATGTTCTTGCTCTTCATAAATGGAGGATAATAAAAGTCTATCTAATACACTTGTTGTAGACTTACCTGTCTGCACAACAGTTACTCCCCCAGTCTTACAGTAGGCTTCTATGGCAATCTTTTCATGGGTCACACCCCACTGGATAGGTGCCCGCTTCTCCAAGTTATATGCACTGAGAAGCCTTTTCTTCAATGACAGTGTCAAACTGAAAATATATTACAGAAAAATTCAGACAACAAAATACAACTGCATAGTTTTTTGTTTGAAAGCAACTCTACAGGTTCTTGATAAGCAAAACATGTATATTCCACAATTTACATGCCTTTTCATTTGGGTTTCTATCATTATAGTTCACAAAATATTCTTATCATAACAGTAATACGGTAAATGATTCTACCTATTGCGTTTTGCTGCTGCAAGAATTTGTCCGAAGTTGGAGGCAGTAAAGCGTAGTTTCCTGACTGCCGCCCACAGGGAGTTCTCCCTCTGGCCCACCGTAGCAAGTGCTATCTCTGTCGCCTTTTCCTGCGACACAACCACCTGGTGCCTAAGCCAGGTTTTTGGATCCTCCGCCGATATGTAGCCGGGGTTCAGCAGCAAGTCTGCCATCAGGGGCACGGGCACTTCCTGAACCCATGGATCGTCAGAAAGAATCCAGTGTAAAGCTGAAATAATGAACAAAGCCAATATTAAATGTACTTTAAAAAATGAACACATTTTAAGTGTTTGTACATCATCAGTTTCTAACTTATACCAATATTAGCCTGTAATTCGTAACACAGTCATGGATAAAGAGGCCTGGAAATGCACAACTATATGACTTAGTAACACCACAAAGGCCATGGCCTAAAAACATTGTGCGTGAATATAAACAAGTCTGTCAACAAATAAAACAGTTATTGATAATATTTAGTGTTTTTGTATGACTATACAGCTGACACCAAGGCGATGACAAAAACTCAACTTTCTTCGAAACAACTAACCTTAAATGAAAATATATATTATTTGAAGATGCATACTAACAAAAACATTAACTTTGATGCATACCAACATTTCAGACTGAATGTTTAAAAGTTCTTATCTTGAATAAGCTACTAACAATAGTTACCCTAATCACAGAATCCGATTATAAATATCATAAAGGGTTTAAGTGAAAATTGTTGACATCAACACTTTAAATTAAAATTAGCATCAATAACAGCTGAACTAGCAAACAAAAACCAAACTGATCAAACATTCAAAACAGTTTGAACTATGAGGCAACCTGTAAAGCGCCCTAACTGCCCGAGCTGCTGATAGAGAAATGATCTGTCATCATCCGTGACACACCTCTTAAGTGCCCTGAGTAAATGCAGAAATATGTCGATATGATGGATTTTCTTACTCTTAAGAGTTCTGATAAAGGTATAAGTCACAGACACACAGTATTGTAATCAATAAGATGACATTGACATTTGTTGTAATTCAATAATCGGGTACTCTTTCTTTTCTTCATTCTTATACTGTCTTCACTTCTTGGTTAATATGTGCAATATTAGCATGAGGTGACGAATACTGTATTTCATCCACAACCGTGATGGGGCTGCATTCTGGGATAATACCACTGGCTATGTACATACTAAGATACTTGATTTGTTTCCTTTACATGTACTCTGGTTGTTTCGGAGGATACAATTCACCCATTGTTACTGTAGTTTTCGGAGGAGCCGATTTTGGATGCTTCAGCCAACTACACTTCACATCCGTCTTGCTGGCTCTTTTGTATCTAAAGAATACAAAATGTTCTATTATCATTAACAAAATACATGTATCATACTGTTTGTTAGTGATGCCATGTGATGAGGTAATAAAAAGTAAACATGGAAGAAAAATCCCTGGTTCTACATGGACTGAATCTGGGGCCTCTGTTTATTGCTGCTGCAAGTCAGACACTCAACCACATTACTGAAGGGTTCATCCAACAACAATTAAGGCTGGTGGTAGTAACAAATTATCCTTATCAGTAAAGAACTTGCTTATTCATTCATGTATAACATATTATATGTTTATTTTTTTAAATGAATTGCATGCTTTACCCAAACAATAATGCAGCTGCCACATGATGACACTTGTATTCACCCATGGGACACTGGCATGAGGAGGATTGAATTTCTCCACTATCTTCTGACTCAAGGAATATCTGTAAGAAAGTACATATATATGACATTCAAAAATTTATTATATCAATTGTGAGGTTATGCTGCATTCTATTTTCTACCCCTCAAAAAGTGCAGAAATATTTCAATGTTAAAACCAAAATATAACAACGATTACTACACTACACGTCTGATAGGTCCGATTTTCGTCCGAAATCTGCGCTGTCCGAAAATTATGCACCATAAGCCGAAAAGATCATAGCACACTATAAATAACCGTTAAAAATCACCAGATTGGCACCCATAAAACATTACACAGAAACACACTCATTTATAAGTCTAACCTTAACTAAGTTCCCCGGCATGAGAAAAATGTGATAAAGGAAATACAAATCGAGCTTGTTACCTGAACTTTGTACGAAGTATCTTTCATAGACGCTTGTACCGAGGCCGAGATCACGCGCATCTCGTCAATGACGAAACGCAGCACCCTGCCGCTTTCTACGGATGCCTCGCTTTTTCTTGTAAGCTTCGTTTGGCCATCACAATACCTCGCCCAGTAAACAATTGATAAGGCCATGTTATCTGTTTGGACCCGGAAGTGCGAGATATCGTAAAATCTCGCAGGTCACATGACGTGACTTACGTACCCTATTATGAAATATATTTTACTATTTAGTTGTGAAAATAGTTTCCATAAACTCTTTTTATTGAAAACTTTACCTTAGCCTTAAAATAAACTAAACTGCACTAAATTGTAAAATTAAGTTTTGATAACGCACAAAATTAATTTATCTTTGCACTGCCCCGATTGCGCTAACTACTATAAAAATATACTCAGCAAAAATAAAAAGTATCCACTTTCCTACCTATCATTTTGTTAAAATAAAAAAGGAAACTCTTTTTTTTCTTTGAACAAATATGCATTTCTGTAATCCTTGCAAAAAAATGTTCATGAAAATCTGCAGTCACAACTTTCCCCTTGTTATAAACGGGGTTTCAGAAATTAATCAGTTATTTCAAATAAAAAAAATAACATTAATTCTATTGTTATTAAATAAATAAATCCAGGTCTAGTGGTCAATAAAATCAAAATAATTCATTAATAAAACACATTGTCAACGATAAACAACGTTATAAACTATATTACATGATAATATCTTAAAGAGAATATAAGCATAAATGTGGACACTTTTTATTTGTGGTCAGTAAACATGTATATACGAAATCACCTTACAATCCAATAGTGTATTACAGGCTACCCATCACAGTGTGTTTCAACTGTCAGTATCAGACCAGTACTGATAACTGTGATAAGATAATACTGTGTGGTCGAGACGAGGTAAGATAAAAAAAGCTACTTGAAAAATTAAACATTTTTCCAAGGCGCTAGCTGTAGCCAGTTCCCCAGGTTTTGTGTTTTGCTTAACTGTTTTGGTGTCCTGTTTTTCGTATCCTGTTATTTTAATCGATCGTTTTAAACACGTTAATTCTCTCGTTCCCTTTATCAGAAGGTTGTGTGGGTAGACTGTTTTGTGACCTTATAGTTCAGTACTGCTTGTTTCAACACTTGCGTCAACGAATCTCTATTCTGTGTCAGAGTTGTGGCGGATGTTGGAGTTATTTACACCTTATTTTAGCATCGAAATGTTTATATCAAGGCAGTAAGATTGTGTTTGTATTTGTTTAAATTTATTACGACCTATAATTATGACCTTTCTCTTTGTCTTTTTGTTGGTCTGCGGGAAAGCTATGTTTTCTAATTTATGTTTTTTCTGATTTGCCGTGACTATATGACTAGAAATTATATCCAACTGGCAAGAAAATAGGTATGATTGCCGCCAAATGTGTTAAATGACCGAGGAATGTTTATACTGGAAATAGAAAAGAATGTTTATCTTTGATAATATGGTCAAACGTTATTGACGTCATTGTTTCAAAATTAAATTCATAATAAAACTCTGCCATAAGATTTGGTGTACAATCTGAGTTTTTTTTATTTCACAGACATGTAAATTGGCAAACACGAACGAACCGGTGATGCACAAAACTAGATATCAAACCGGCTGTGATAACGAAGTGGTAAGAAAAATCAAACGTTTTGGAGAGGCTAATCCCGATTCGAAAAATCCTTTTTCGGAATTGTACGCTGCTTCAATGAAAACTCAGCCCAGTTCCAAAATTGATCATCAAGCTTGTGGTAGGTTTAAAAGGAACAATGAGACCATCGAACACAGCAAATAATTATTGCCGGCTCGATTTGATTGAGTCTGTTCATGGGCAGTAAGGTAATGCATATAACTTCCCACGCCGCCTTGCCCTGGGTTAAGCGCAACTTAATATTTACACATGTCAGGCAAAATGCAGTGGTTGATAAGGGGTGTTTATGTAGTTTGTAGGGACTAAGATCTGGTGAACAGGTGAAAGTCGCTGGATATGGGCTTTACTGTCAAGTTAAAGCTGATGGATACCTTTTGAAATAACAGATAAGGAATTAAAATACAATATATCCGTCAATGAAACAAATACATGCGTTAAAACAATGCACCGTACGTGTCGTTGTTATTTGCTTCATATTTTGTTTCCTCTACTGATCTCATTTTGATATACTAAAACAAATTTGAAATGTGACCTTAATATTAAAGCAGAAACTTTTACGCGACGACTTCGCAGCAGAATAAGATCTCGCACTGACTATCATCCTACTCGAATTTCACTAATGTTGAAATCACAATCATTTGTGTGTTTACAGTTATTTTATATATATTTTTAGCTTCATTTGCAAAGTTCTAGCCTATTTTACTTAACAGTTTACTGATCACTTGTAAACGTAAGCAAATTATTTCTGTTTGTTTACCATGACTGCTTAAGTTTGCTTTCTCTACTTACTAGTGTAATGTTACAGCAATGCAAAGAAACCCTTGATTTGTTGCGACAAACCTCTGCCGTCATTGTTGGTAAAAGAAGCAGAGTGGAATTCTTTTATAATGGTAAGATTTGTTCTACGTACAATTCTTAATTGTTATATAATTAAGGTTTGAATCTATATTTTATCGCATTCATATTCAATCATTTAAACATTTAAAGTGTGCAACACCCGAAAGTCTTCAGGCTCATTACTTCATACATCCTAACTTCTTTTTATATCCCGATGAACAAGATAAAATATTGATTCACTTTGTATATGTACACTCCTTAGTGTTCTTATTTCTTAAAACAATATTTAGAAGAATAAGTGATATTATGGCCTTTTGAATAGCTGTTGAGTTGCGCTCAACAAGGGGCTAGGCGACATGGGGGTAAATTAAACATGGATTTCCACTACCGCCCATGAACATGCTCAGTCAAAAGTCTTATTCTACACTTGAATCGATTATTTTAATATAAAGTATTTAACGTTGTATTCAGTTAAAAAAGAAAAGAACAGTGGGTTGCGATAGGTGGTCGCACTTTATGCGTCCAATGCGAATTTTATTTTAATTTTTATTTATTTATTTTTTTTTTAAATAATCACGTTTGGCAGACCATTAAGATTTTCTAAGTCACAGCTAAACATCAGAAAAAAATACTTAAGAAAACTTGATGTTTGTCCCGATACAGAGCTTTATAAAATTATTATATATTTACTTTTCAGAATCTTCCTGCTTTATGGAGTGTTGCAAATCGGAACTTAGTAATAGTAATTGTAATTCGACGTCACAACCATTATTTCAATCATCCTCTACGGCTCCATTGACTTCAGTTCTGACGTCACCTGTTACGTCATACTTGTCAACGACGACGTATACAGAGTTTTGTCTGTCAAATCCATGTCAAAGAGGCACATGTTCCGAGTATCGTAACACATACAAATGCACGTGCTCTTTGGGATTTTGGGTAAGAAACTGTGAATTCGGTAAATTAATAGTAATTAAAGAAATAAAAACTATTCTGCATAAATTGTTAAGTGTTAGTGTCTTGTTATACTTTACCGTTAACGTAATGAGGGAGACGTTAGTCTATATACGGTTGAACCAGATTTTTAAAAGTTCTAAATTATTTCACTAATGGGTTTATAACACGTTTTATCTTCTTTATCACCTATTTTGTAAGATATTGCTTGTGACATTCTGTGTTAAGGAATATCTTTTGATATTCGATTCCATTAATGAATTAAATTCCTTCCACCTGCTATATGGCCAGATCAAGACTTTTATTGATCTCGGGAAATTTTAATCGTTGCCGCTGATAACTGAATGACATCTTATTCCATGAAAAGATGAAAACAATAATGATACATGCATATCATATTACTATTCCATATTCCGACTTCTTATGATAAACTGAGGCCACAAACAGTTCCCTGTTAAAGCATCCGCCGGAGATGTATTTAAGAAGCTTTTTAATTTCTCCTAAAGTTTATAAGTATTTACTATCAGGTTCCATAGTGAATACTGCAGCACCAAATCAACATGCATCCACTACTTTTATTCAACCAGGTAAATTATATATTTCTTACCATTTTACAAAAAATTAAAAGTTTTTTTTTTAATCTTGCTTTAAAATGTTATTTACAACTTGTCACTCACAGCTTCTTCAATGAACATTCACTTTAAACTGTAATTATAATCAGAAGAATTATATATTGGTGTTGATAAGAAACTAATTGTGTATTACAATGTACCAACAGTGACAAAATCTTTTACCACTGAGCGGTACAACTGTTACATTTATAACCCATTAGGTTAAAGTAGTGTCCGTTCATAGTTTTTTTTTTGTCTTTTTTGGGAAATAAATCTGATTATAAACCTAAGGCTCTTTTCCTCCATACTTTTTGTTTGTGTAGGGAGGCTGTGTGTTCTGAATGTGACTTTACATAATATGCACATTTCACTTTTTATTGTCAGTTTCCAGTATGCATACTGTAACAGCAAATCATCATCCATCAACCACTTCTTATGCAACAGGTACATTTTTCTCTAAGAAAAATCATTTTGATATTGAGTGAAACAGCTTTAGAAATATTTCTAGTCTATACTTATACTATCTTGAAATTACAGAAAGCATGTGTTCAAAATACAAGTAATAGATTTCCTTGGTACATAACACTGCAAAAAATCTCACTGGCACCTCTAGCACGTGTTTCATCCCAGCCCTGTCTTCGTGTATGTATGCAATATGCCACATATGTTTGTTATGACCTATATTTACCGTAAAATTCTTTGGAAAAATTAAATAAACTTAAAATAATTAATAGAAATTCATGGCATACAAAATGTAACATGTTCACTATCATATAAACTATGTTATATTCTGCTCTGTTTAATATGCAATAAATCCAGCCGCGTGCATTTGTCCAGTTCTATTGGTTGAGTCCAGATGTCAACATAACGATATATACCGCGTCAATAACGTCATATGATCTGAAAATCAATATTGTATGAAAATTACAACAGTTAATATTTAAAGCATACTAATAAGATATGGCTTTGGATGAATAATTTAAAGTTTTTTTCAGGGATTATGGATGTCAAAACTGTGCAATCCCATATCCTAAAAGCAAGCCCAAATGGACTTTTTCCAACTTGTGCTTTATTCGGCATAATAATAGGAAATTTAAATCTTAATGCTATATGCTCCTATGACATGCATAGTGAAACAAAGTTAAAAAAATTATTTAAATTATTGTTTGATATGTATTTTAATCAGATTAGCATATGGGTTCAGGTTTTTCCTTCTGTAGGACTCGGCTGTATGCCTCATAAACTTTGTGACCGCCCAATTACTCATGTGCAGTTAAAACATGTAACTTTTGATCATGCAGTTTTGTTTTAATGAAGCATCCTCGTATTTGTATTCAATCAAATTAAAAGTTGATATTGGCCTTTAACATTGTAATATTTATAATAAGGATATTTATTGTAAGTTTTTATGTCGCTTACGAAACTTCAAACTTTGATTCTTTGTCTTTTCATACTGAGCAAGCACATGATTGCTATGATCTTCTACAAAGGGGTATCAGCACGAGTAATGGAATATATACGGTAACACTTTGGCGTTCTCAAAGGACAATACAGGTGTACTGTGACCAAAAGACGGCTGGGGGTGGTTGGAGAGTAAGTCATATTATTAATTAACTATCACATATTTGCCCAGCAATTCTCATATTGGCCCTGCAATTCTTGTATTGGCCCAGTTTAGTCTTCATATGAATTTGATGTCTTAACTATGTTATTTAATTAAATTGTCATTAATGAATTGAATTCATATTGGCCATGTTATTGGCCCTCGGGCAAATATGCCTACACTTGGCCAAATTCACTTGATTAATAACATTATAACATTATAATACAATGCGGGCTGTAATAAAACTGACACCTTGTAATATAATCTTACATGTAATTCTGAACAAAATGCACAAATACATTCAAACACATTCAATTTTCATTTCCAACCACACTTCACATAGCTCGTCAATATACTTCAGAGAATATTATGTCAAATATGCAAGGTCAGGTATTTTTAGTTTAGTGTATTTGTAGTTTGATTTAGCCATTTTTGTATAAATGACCCAGGCACTGACCACAACTCGAAACAGAGCTACACGACGATATCGAGCCACCAAGTCCATTTACGCAAAAACAAGAACACTCAGAGGTCCTCACAAAACCCACGACCGGCATATACTCATAAAAATACTGACTTTTTTCACAAGCCGACTTTATCCGGCCACCATTCACTCATAACTTCAATTAATAAACGAATTACTGTCACCCGCGGTTATTTTTTATCACCAATTATTATAATGTTTCCAAACAAACTATTATAGGTATTTCAAAAAAGGTTCGACGGGACTGTGGATTTTAATCGCAATTGGGCCAACTACACTGAAGGGTTTGGGAATTTGAATGGTGAATTTTGGCTTGGTATGGTCAACTTTGCATTTACAAGAAATATATTTTGTTTTTAAAGTATAATCCGTATTTTTTCGTTGGTTTGAATGATTGTAGGGAGTATGATGATGATAACATTGACAATGCATTTGCTTAGCAGATAAGTTTTTGATTTCTGATTTTTTAATTAAAAATTGTACTATAGTATTATTTTTATGGTAAATGCTCATTTCATATCTCTGCAAGGACAAAACAATCAACGCATTTATTTTACTCTAAGTAAAATTCTAAATCTTCAATCGATAAAAAAGTGTCAATTTGATGATAGTTTATTTACAATGCAAATATGAAACTTTCGAAGCTGTTAATGTACAAAAAAAGCGGCGTACGGCTTAAAAACTTTCGTAACATCACTGATTTAATTTAATGTGCATGCCAAGTCTATACGACCGCAACACGGCACAACAACGCCATGGTTAATGGTAATATTGAACTTTATACTTTAGCTGTGTGGCCGAGTCTCTTTAAAGCAATGAAACTTAAAGCAACACTATCTTCAAAACAACGAAACAGGTTAAAAAAAATAAAAATATGCGAAGTGCACTATCGTTTTTTCATAAACAAACGTTATAATCCTTTTCACACGTCAAGCAATATTTTCATAATTATAGTATATTCTTGAACATTTATTTCATTTGTCTATTCCAGAAATATTAAGGTATGCTGTAATCTATACACGCCCCTGAAAAATCTGTATTATTTACTACTGCTCAAGTAAAAACGGATTATAATTGTGCCACTTATCTAGGGATGCAATATGGTCTTTAAGCCTGATCTCTTCACAGGTTTGGAAAATATCCACGAAATGACGACTCCACGTCCGATGGAACTCCGTATAGATTTAACAGATGCAAACGGAAGTAGGGGATATGAAGTGTTCAGAGACTTTAGCATATCCGAAGGCCCCGGATATGTTCTGCATAACATTCATGGCACAGGAACAATAGGTCAGATATTGACATTTTACGTATTACTATTTTTATGTCGCAGTATCAAATTATAAAATTGAGTGATAATGTAATGGAATGTTACTCATTCAGTCTCTTCTCAACATCTATGCATTGATTTGATTGACACATATCCCTGTTATCACGAGATAGTGATAATAATCATCAATACGACAGTCACAAAGTTATAGTGAATACCTTTTTGTTTGCGTGATGAATTGTATAATTAATGAAGAAATTCAAAGCTCGTTACGAGTCATCATTATTAAATTTTATTAGTTCGAGTAAAAATAACAAATAAAGACATTCTGTTTAAAATTGCGAACGGTAGCGTAATAGTGGTAATATATAACAGTGCGAGGGATGTAACTACTGCGAGGAATTTGGTTTCTCATAACTGCAGATAATATGCTGTTACAAAGCTTTTTGTGGGGATACGAGAATTAGCAATCATTTGTTGGCCATTATTGAATTTTCTACATTGACAACCATAACATAACCTAACCTTATTGTTGGAAGCACAATAATCGGATATCTTATTACATGAGTCAGTGTTATGTGATTGCAAAAATATGATTGCAACAAAATGTCAGTGAATATTCGTAACTCTTACATTTCTATAGTCACTTAATGATATACAGCTATGGATACGCGATATGAGTACTCTAAGTCCTTTGATTTCTGTTACAGGTGATCCTTTTACAGGTTTCTCTGCTCACACAGGTCATGCATTTTTAACATTTGATCAAGACAATGACATTTCACCCACTAGAAATTGTGCTTATGATTTTCACGGAGGATGGTGGTTCCATAACTGCCATGGATCTTATTTGAATGGACTCTTCATCACTCCAGGGACCGAAAATATTTATTCCATGAGTTATCCATCGTTCACAGGCGGATTTTACTATTCTTTGAAAGCATCGACGATGATGTTCAGAGTTCAGAATTAAATAGAAGTTAAATTCAGTTACATTGTTTTCTTTATTGTTCGTAAAATATAGTATTAAAACGGGTTTTTTGTTTGTGTTTTTAAGGCGTTTTGGGGTGGGCTGGATTGTCCCGGCTGGATCATTTAGTAGATTGGCCAATGTTAGGGTTATGGAGCTAGGCGCTATCGACTTACGGGTTCAATACCCAGTATGTGCTTATAATCATGTTTTTATAATCTTATTACAAAACAGAACCAATTACTAACATTTGAACTCTTTTTCGAACATTACTTTTTGCCCTATTTCTGAGATAGTATTTTCACAGTTTTGATTTTTTTCTAATAATTTGTTTGCCTATTCTCACACTTTTTTATAAATGTTTATTGTCAGGTGTATTTAAAGAAGCGGAAAGTCTCCAGTTAGTGTAGAGTCTTCACAAAGTACAATCTTTTGACGAAATGATGGTTAGAGAACGCAACTCTGTTGGTTGGTTTGTAAAAAAATCTCTAAAAAACGGTGCGGTTCGCTCCCAGCTAGAGACACTATCATCTAACAAACATCCCGTCACAAATGGCGTCCCCGTTGGATGCTATTCACTAATGAGTATTAGTTCAAAATCTACGAATCTCCGTGTGTTAGTTTGAAAAAAAGGAACAACACTACTTATTCTGGGCCTATAACGCAAACGCCTTGTTTGAACAGTGAGCTGTGACCTTTCGGACATGGACTACAATGAAACTTCGAAATCTCGAGCATTCCGAAAACCTCGAAGCATTTTTGATGGTCCCGCCAATTTTCTTATTTACCTGCAGCTCGGGTATTATGACATCTAGACCGGCAATATAGCCGCACATAACCGTCAAGAAACCACATAATTATAAAGTAATAAGGAAAAATTATTATCGTTAAATATGCATTTAGGCGGTAACTCGGCAGAGCCTCGTTACCGCCCTTGTGCATATTCACCCGGGCCGGATCACGCGATCTTTACCCAACACACGTAAATGATACTTATATTCAATAATAATTCTCAGAAGTAGTCTAAGCTTATTTCGTACTCTAAATCATTTCGTACAGAAAATCAAGAAGAACAACCAAAAATGCACTCTCTTACACTATCGGCTCATTACATTCACCTCTGTTATAAGCTGGGACTACTTTCAACTACTTTTACTTTAACTCAAAGAAATAGTTCACCAATTAAAGTTACAATAGTTTGGGTTTCTTCTGTTTTAATGAAAGATAGTGAATATTTCTGTCATTTGTTTTACCTCATACTTTCAAATTCATAATTATGACTGTATAAATAAGGCTGTCGAGTTTGGTCAAAAATCTTGACGTTCAGCCTTTCGCAGAGATGTAAAATGAGTGTTAGGAACGGCAACTCTGCGAAGGAGATTACCAATAGTGATAACCGGATCACTACGATTTGTTTTGGTAAGTTGATTCACGAATGATACTACTTAATAATTACGATGTCAAAACAAATAAGTCCGAGTCCTTTAAATCCTGTATATTTAGTCTCAAACTAGCAAAATGTACTCTTCAAACTGGTAACTTAACCATCTTTGTGCAGTCTTGATATTTTTAAATTCATTCTAGCACCCATTTATATCGAAGTTTTAGTTAATAATGTATTTGACGGACCCATATGAAATTATCCTTGAATATTTGTTTCAAAAAATAGAATTAAACTGCCGTTCAAGACCACTCTCGGGCATTTAGAACTATTCTTGGACCAACTGAGCTCGTTAGTGGAAGTTAACTTACTAGTATTAGATTTAAATTGCTAAGAAATTAATGGGTTCGACGGTTTAATAAAGCATTGAGTACAATGACAATTTTGTTTAAAAAAATGTGTGATATTATGGTGAATTCAAAAACTATATATTGGTACTAAACGTACGTATCTCGCACTATCTTTTGGCCAAATAATATGAGAATAAAAATTTTTAGGATAGAAGCATAGTTCGTTCTGGTAGCAATTTCATATTTTCATATTATCACCTTTTTATTATGAATTAAAAAATCAGACACCCTTAAACACAGAGTATGGTTAGATAACTTGTTGGTAGAAATTATAATAACACAGTTATGTAATAAACATAATTATCGTATCTATATTGAATTGATAAATGCTGATAAAAAGTTTACATATTATCAAATGTTTCATTGTTATATGAAAGTGTGACATAAATGTTGTATTGTTAATGAAATTATATCGAATAAACGGGGTTGCCCTGAGAAGGGGCCTGAAAATAAAGAATAACTTAAGAATACACTTATAACATGAATCAACTGTTTTATTTTCAAGACTGTTTGGATCTTGTTCGTATGCTACGATACGTCCCCTTGTGAAATAGGAAATAAAGTCTAAATCTAAACCCATTGGTACCTTTACGAACTACTAGAAGTAGGCCTACAAGTATTTTTCAGTATTTGTCTAGTTTTGACTCCATTTGTTTTAGTACATTCGATTTGCTCGACAGCAGACATGCTAAATCGGGAAGCGTCTACTAGTTTCGTTCGATTCGACCCGTTTCGAGTTTTGGAATGTCTTCCGCGTATTCCGCTCAATATTTGGCAGACGCTGGAAGACAACATGGCGGAAAGAGCTAATACAAACGTTATGGCGGACGAAGAAAAGTAATTAAGTTTGCGAATTATATTTTTGTCCATATGTTTTAGATAATTATTGGGATTCGGAAAACTAAAGAAAAGTAGAAAGATGGCCTGTGTAGAGTCATTTCTTTAATCTGAAGGAGGTAACCGATTGTATTAAAGACCATTCGATTTGAAAGAATGGCAGATGTCATTGTTTACGTTGAATATGAACTGTAGACGCAGAATCTACGATATCTGATGTTCCACATTGTTTGGGCAATAGACATATAGCGGACTTGTTACCTTGTCACTGATTATGTTTGTATAACAACGAGATTTTTTTTTCTGATTTATTTTGTGTAGATGTTGAGAGACTATGTTGACTGAAAGTACCAAGGTATATTTTCAGGGTTGTAGCAGGGTCTTTGGGGGGAGTGGGGGGGGGGGGGGTAAAGACAATGATACTGCCACCTGTGGATAAACCGTGTTGTTTATGTAAATGCCAAGCAACCACAGAACTTATGAACTGTCCATACTTAGTAATTGTGAAGTTGGCTTAATGTTACAATGGGTTGTGCAGCCACTGGGTCCGTCCCGGTTTTTGCTCTAAAACAACAGTTGTGATAAGGCACATCAAAATTCTGTGACATCATTGCCTATAAGACTAACTGTTACACCTTAACAGAAATAACGCATTGTATATAAGTCAAACATGTTTGTTTACAGTTCAGTGAATTTTAATTTGAATATTAAAAATTGGCCTTATAAAACAGCTTTAACTTTTTGTGAATTAAAATCAGCTGTTTTTACCGACTTTAGCCACCAGTCTGTTGGATTGGTTGCATGCATGACAAATAAGACATTTTATCATTTTCATTATCATTGTTTGATGTATTAACTTAAACTAAAAAGGAATTGCCTTCACGAACTGCAATTGTAGTGCTCGATTTCCAATTTGTAGATGACCTAAGCGACCTAGATTCAACGCGAGTCACGATGACATGTAACCATTAGCCCTTTTAAATCCTTTACTCTGTTTGAAGTATATTTACTGACAGAGTTCCCTTTTTGCAGCCATTAAATTGGATTTGCATAAACGAGGTTAGCGGTTTTATTTATATATAAGCAATGTGTTTTAAAATATATACAGTACAATTGCGATAACTCGAAGTCCCAATGGACAAACGATTTAGTTGGAGTTCTCGCGAAATTCGAGTTATCGCGACTTTGCAGGAATCGAAAATGAAAAGTCGTTTTATAGAGATGAAAATTAATAACTACAAATGTTTGTTTGCCACTAATTCAAGACAAATCCCTCTAATCGTTTGCTTCATTCATATATCATTAGATTGATGTGCCACTAACAACTCTTTTTGACAAGTTGGCGATAAACAAAAGACTCCGATCATTTTTGCGGGAAGTGTGAACAATGTGTCGATACATGTACTTCAAGATATCGCGATCAAATTGTGCTTATTTCTTATTCAAGGGACTTATTTATATGTTCGAGATATTGAAAATTTCGAGTTATTGCGTTTCGAGTTATCGCAACTTTTTTTAGTTAAATATAGAATGAAAATTGACGGACCGGCGGCCAACTTCGAGTTAAACCGTCATTTCGAGTTATCCCAATTCAAATGTATAGCGAGAGTATTTGCATTTTAAACGATAAGCACCCAATATCATGGGATGGGACATCTCGGGACTAAGTCTCACACTATATTATTTTTAATTTTGTAGAATAACACTTAGTAACAACCGTACAATTTGAAAATTGTCCGAAACAATTGGATGAAATTGACCAAGTCCGAAACAAGATAGTTTTCACCTTAAAATTTGTAGTATTACACGGCTTACAATCTTACAGTATTAGTCGTTTTGTAAGTCAAATACATACTATTTACTCAATAGTGGCATACTTATTATTACCAATGCAAATAAACAGATTATTTATGAGCTGGTAGAGAGTGTTCCGAGTGATCCCAAATTCGTAGAGTACAGACACGCGGACGTTACCTGTGCGCGGACGTTACCTGTGCGCGGACTCTACCATTACGCGGAAAACTACCTTGTTCGGCGATGTGTAAAATACATAGGTACTTCAAACCTAACAGCATCGCGAATCACACCAACTTAACACTATCCTAGATGTATTTGTTTTTTACTGTTATCAGCTAATGTATGCAGAATCTGGATTTTAACTGAAGAGCAAAAAAATCACATAATAAAATGGAAACAAACATTCTTGTCCTTGTGCGGATATTAATGTATACTGAATGATTGTACTTTATTACATGTGTATATCTTTCATGCTGTCGTTAACGTTATGTTGTTGTCAACATACAATTTTGTTACAAAAGAAAGTTATTCTTAGAAATGAAGTACTTTTGGCTCTTGTATATCGAACAACCTTGAGATTATTGAACACGATGTAATTTTTATTTTCAGATAACAGAAACAAATTGACAGAAATTACATTATTGCAGAAGGATGCATAAGCTATCGACGGTAAGTACACTGATGTTAATAAATTCCGAATGATTGCTTGTTACGAACTGATGTTGAGGAATAAAATTCATTTGCACAAATATGCGCCGAAGTGAGGTTAGTAGCGGATACAAATAAGTCATTTGCTTCAAGGTCACTCACTGTTGCTGAAAGTAACCTTTCCTTTCGGGATATGTCATAAACTTGTCATTGTGGAGACACTTTCAAATAAGTTGGCATTTTGCACCAATGCAAGACGTGTTGTAAGGAAAATGCATTATGATCCGATCATAATTCTAATATTTATTTCCGCATGGAATTGGAGAACACTAAAATATAATACAGTCTTCTCAAGGTACCGATAAATACCGAACCCTGTCTTAAGCTGCTCATAAGGAGAATAAGTCCTCTGCTGACGATTATGTGACTCGTTTTTGCCCCTTCCGCTTAAATGGGAGTTCCGGACGTGATTGCAAAGACTATAAATAACTAAAATACGGATGTCAAAGATTGCTAATTTAATGCTTTTCGAGGCAGCCATTTGGAATCATGACAACTGACATCATTTTAAATAACGGGATTTGTTTAGTTTTAGCGTTGGTTAAATCAACCGATTGCAAACTTTGGTTTTCAACAGTGTAGGATAAGCATATTGCTCTATTGCGATCTTTTTTAACCCACAAATAATATTAGACCATTCAGTTAGCAAATTTAACGAACCACAGTTATCAGACATTGCGACCGCTCATTTTAACGAGGCTTGCATTGTTTATATTTTAGGACAATATTTTAACTGGCAGATTTTAAACCAAGTCTCAGCTAGTTGAAATTTAACGTACACGTTGGCAAGGTTGAGCACTCCTATAGTAGGCCTAATACATATCGTCACTTTTCGACAGTTCTGCTTTCTGTTACCTTTCTGAATGTTTCAGAGTGTTACCATGACCGAATTGTATTGGTTTTATCGTTTTAATCTGCTTAGTGCTTTTTATGATCATTGTCAGTTATATTGTTATTGCAAGTATTAGTTTTTAACGTTTTAATTAAGTTACTTTTCTACTTTCAGATTAATGTTCCGTAAAGTGTATGAAACTACTTTTAGCAATTTTCGCTTTTATTTACCTGTATATGTTATGTTTACACTGACATTTTTCTCGGTACAGCGGAAAATTTGCTAATGATTAACACTATGCCTTATTCGGCCGCCTCAGTATAAGTCTTAGTAAAGAGATCAGATAATATACTATTATACTGATTGATGCCAATATAACCCGGTGAAGAGTGCTTTATTACCATGGCAAGTATAGTTATTATAATCGAAGGCAATGACTCTCTCGGAATCGACGAATTGAAAGTGAGTTTAACAGTAAAACAAAGAAACAAGTCAACAGTTGTTTTTTTTTACTTTTGAACCATAACTGGTCAAGGTTGTTAGACGCCACACTATATCTTAATGAGGTGAATTCTTGTCTTCTATGAAGTTTGGAAGAATCCTGTGAGTAGTTGAATACACCAGCTTGCTTGTAAATTCTTAGTTAAACAGAATCAAAATGTGATCAAATGCAAGGCTGACTGATGGTATTAGAAATATAGACTCATAAAAACTGATTAACAAGTTAGATTGTAAAACATCATTCCAAAACACCTAAAATTCTGAGTTGGGATATGGTGACACCAATGACAGAGCAAGTAGCAAAACTTGTCATATTCTTTGAATATCCTTGAAATCAACAAACATACTATTGGGTCTCAGGACGTAAGATAATACTATGAGTGACAGTAGAGTGATTTATTGTCCGAATAGAATGAAACATTCAAATTAGTTCATGAACAGAAAAGTTGGCAATAACTTTGCCATTTCTCAATATCTCTTAATGAAACTTTCAAATTATATTGCTTATGACAACAGGCTCATGATGATGCTGAATTCTCTAGGTCAACGTCACATTTGATGGAGTTACACCCCTTTTTGTACTTGGATTTTTATATTGCTCAAGACAACACACTCATGATGATGACCGTTGTTTTGGAGTTATGCCCCTTTTGTACTTGCATTTTTCTTCAGACATTGTACCCGAGGGCGAAACAAGTGTTCAACTGAACACCCATCTAGTCTTTTTCTCCTATTCCAGGTTCATGCTCTTTGAACCACATTTGTCACACATCTTTCATATGATAACTTCAAATTGAAATACAAAATTAACAAAAACAAATTTTATAAACAATATTATTTGCCCAATGCATGCATATTCTTGATATCAAATTACCTGTTTATCCTGTTTCCTGTACTGATCGTACTTCAGTACTTGGGTTGCCAATAATGGCCATGTATAGAGCGTATTGAGAAAAACGTGTTTTACAATGACACATGTTAAAATTCGCGAAAACTTTTATATTATTTGATTTAGCAATATATTGTTACTAGTCATACAAATTATTTAATTCTGGGACTCAAATGTAAAATTTTCTCATTCTTTATCAACCTTTACAGACCAAGCTATCGCCGCTATCTTAATTGAGAAAACTGATGAAGTAACATAAAACGAAATTATTTTGGTGTCACTTAGTATATTTTAACATATGCAGTGACTTTCTACTGAAAGTATTGTTGATTTCAATAAAAATTTAAAAATATGATTCATTTTACGAATAGCTTCTATGTCATTGTACATATACGCATACTCCCCTGACTGTACAGATATACCGACTTCCATTGTTTAAACACTTATTTCGAAATGGTACTTACTTTCCAATGACTTGATTTATTTTCTTAGTGAGCGATCATATGATAATTTTTACACTCAAACACTGGACCCATACATGTCTACAAAAGTATGACACAAACTATTGGACTGTGAAAAAAAAATAATTTTTCAAATATCAATTAATTAATGGTCAACACGGCTTCGCCATGCAACACATTTGAACTTGTAACAGTTACTTGTTTGACAGAGCAATTATTCCTGAACACCTTTAATAAATATTTAATGGTAAACACGGCTTCGCCGTGCTTCCTATTTAAATCATTCTACACTATACCTTGATTTTCTTAATGAAATGTTATAGTCACATAATATTGCTCTCTTTTCCTCTCTACCTTTGGGCTGTGGGGGGAGGCTGTGTCTGCTGGATGTGGCCATCCCTGATGTGCACATTTCACTTTTTTTAATTTGTTGCAAAAGTATTTGGATAGCACTTGGTAAACACGGCTTCGGGATGCCTCAAATTTTAACTTATATTGGCAATTATAGTTTGGCAGAGTAATGTATGTTATATCTGAGAACCTTGGGTTCGAGTCCTGATCATGAATAAACATCTTTAACCCCATTAGTTGGTCATATTTCATTTGACCAGTTCTGTCCAGTCTATCCAGAGTTACTGTATCCAGACCTAATCGCTTTCCCACACCAACCATCAATTGAAACGACAGCAATCGATATAATTATTTAAACTGCAATGTTAAACTTACTGTTCGTGTTGATTATTGCAGTAAAAAATATAAAAAAAACGACGTAAATTTCCAATGTTTGGCATGGTGGGGAAACCGGTTTAATCGTCACTTAGTCACTCTGTATTTTAATGAACCCAACACCGGCAACTACCGTAATACGCATCACTTCGGTGGAGTCTACTGTTAGACCCTATCTCTGTGACAATATTGGGTTTGAATCGATGTAGAAACTTATTTACCATATTTTTTGGCGAGTTAAAGCTTAATTGCTATCTATCAAACATATGGAAGGAGAACTTCTGAAGATGTGAATCGAGAAACAAAGTGGCGGCTTTTTTTCAGTTTTAAACCGGATGTAGGCAATCAGAACTATTGCACCCGGATGTTAGTTACATTGTCCAATCAAAAAGCTAGTTTTTGCAAACCGGAAAACACATTTTTTCTCTAGGTACTTCTTTTTGCTCATGCGCATTACCGTAATCGGAATCAACTTCGTCGACTCCGTATAAACATATATGTTTTATTTCAATCATTTGTTATCGGTTATAATTGTTTGTTTCTTTCAGGTTGCGCTTTCGAATGGAATAGAGATGGAGAAGAAAGTTTTGAACGCTTTGGCCAGATATCTGTTGACGGTCATTAAATCTCTTGCAGTTGCTCTTATGTATATTTGTACTTTGGTCTTGCTGACAAATTTATCGATTGAACAGATTTTCTTGATTGTTTTTGCCATACTTGTTTACAAGTTGGAATACATTGGAACTATGAACACAACAAGCAGGCTTGATCTCTTCCGAAAATGTATTCATATGTTTATGAGCATTTGTTTTCTTCCTTGTGTGTATATTTTTGAAATACCTTTGTTCGAGGCATTAGTTCTACATTTTTTATCGGCTTGTCTTGAATCTTTGCACAATGGATGTGCTTTGCCGGTATTCAAGTACGGGGAAAACATTGATGTTCTTCATTACATAATTATTAATGCCTCAGTCATAATAGGTCTTTATTCCGTTATTTCCGACGATCCAGTCGAAGTCATATTAATATCTTTATTAAATTATATGGTTCATTGCGTCATGTTTGATATAAAACATTATGTTCATGATAGATTTTTGCAAATGAGAAATTATTACATCGCTCTAAGAGATTTTCTAAAAAAGTATGGAAAAGTTAGAACGGGAATCTATGTCACTGTAAATCTGCTGGTGTCATGTTTCGTTCTATTTTGGCTGCATTTTGTTGCCAGTCATAGTGATAAAGGTGGGTTTTACTTACTTACTTCAAAACCAAACAATAAATATGTTGATATTCATCATGAAATAAAACCCCATTCGCTTTATTGCTATCCATCCTTTTATCCGTTCAAAGTTTCGGAAATGTTTTATGAGACCTCTAATTTCACCTATCTTGTAAATCGTAATACCATTCGAAAGATTCCTGATACATACAATTTGGTTGTCTCCTATTTCTATAATGATGATGCGTATTTTAGACACGAAGTACACATGCGACAGGCATGTTCAAACATATTCTTTTTCTGGAAACAAAACGGAGTACATATTAACATGAAACATTCGCGAAAGTACAATTTTACTTTGACTGAATCTGATGAGCATATACGGCTGCTCTTAATTATTTATTCTGTAAAGAATGCTGATTTAGGTGAATACATACTTTATGAAAAATCAATTTGCTCAAAAAATGTCGGAGAAAAAAATGTTTCTCACGATATCAAAACTGAACCAGTGGCTTTGTTCTGTCTGACGAGATTAAGTAAAACAACTGTTAGGTTACGAGGAATGGTAGGACAGGTAATGACAATTTCTAATTTTGCAGCAACTATTTCGAATGCTGAAAAGTATTCGATTGAGTATTTAGTCGGTGAACGCGATATCGAGTGGATTTGTCCAGCTAAGATGTACTGTACGTTTATTCAGGGTGACCATATGTCAAACTTTTTCGCAAAGAATGTGACACGCATAACTGATTCGTTATCCGTTGTACACATAAATGTCTCGTTTTGCATCTGCCCAGATGCATTTACACGTTCAGACTTTCATTCCCTTCAGCTAGTATCAAATCGAAATAGGAATGTAATATCCGTAGTTCAAATAAAACTTGAGCCAACTGTGTCTGAACTTCTTGATCGCAGGTTTGCAAAGATATTTGAAACTTGTGAACGTACACAATCTATTCCGAAATTTTCTTTATATAGCTGTTTTGCATCACACTGGGAATTTTCCTTTTTAAAAAGAATTTTACTTGAGGATTTTAAAGAAAAATTCGCTATTCCGAAGTTGCTTTTGTGTTTTTCATTAACCATTTTCGTAATGTTTTTCCCGGTAATAGTTTTTGTTAATTTATCAAATATGTTTCTGTATTTCGTGTTTCATAGTAACGATAGCAAACAAAGTTTTTGTAAATTAAATGCCGAACAGAAAGCTGAATTAGATGTATTGTTATCGTTTGATGAAGATTGTTATGAAGATAATCATCTTGCACTTGATGTGATTACACCTTTTATCACTGCTAACAAATACAGTATTAGTTCATGCACTGTTGCTGAACATCAGGGGAATGCACGTGTTTTGTTCGAAAATCTCGCAATGAAATCAAAAACGTTAATAGTAATCCTGTCTAGCAATTATTTAAACAATGACCATTGCAAGTTACAATACGAATACACACTGCTTCCGATGATTGGACTTTCTAAGATGTCAAAAGGCGATGTGTTAATCATTAAAACAGAAAGCTGTCCTCCGGACACGCATGCGTTGGTTACATTCAAAGTTGTAGATTGGGACAACAGTGTTAACAGAATTCGATCAGAAGAGGCGAAGAAAGAAGAGATTATTTCGTGGATCAAGTCAAGGACAGAAGAACCGCCATTTTTATGGAAATTTTTAGTTACGCATATTAATACATTGTATAGGTTTATCAAGAATATCATGACTATTTAAATCAAATGAAAAGTTTTGAAGACCATCTGGCATCAGTTATTTTGTGTTCTCGCTGTCATAGATACAATCGATTTCAAAGCTAAATTATAGCCACAAATGCCTGTACATCTTTTTTAACTCGTTGGTTTTGATGCAATAGAAACATTAGTATCACGATATTAGGTAGTTCATCTACTACCAGTCCGACTAACAACCAAATAATTTTTAAATATTGTAAAATGTTATGGCTTCCTCATAATAATTTGAACGATGCATATGTTTAACACAATTTTGTGTTTTATATGTCAATGTAGATGACTATGTTCAACTAAGCATGTTGTACATTCATATAAAACATTGTTTTTATTTTACCAGGTAACAGAGTATTTGATGACATTTTCGAATGTGATACATACTATTTTCATGACATCGAATGCATGCTTACTACAACAAAAACCATTAACGACTAATATTTATTTGTTTAAAAAGGTTAATATTTAGTTTTTACATTTGAGCAGAAATAATAAATCTTTTTTTGTTTGCCTGTGTTTGTAAAAAGTATTTACTTTTAGTAAAAATAGGTTTAAATATTTAAAGTTTAAATATTAGTTTTTACATATTTTATAAATTGCCTGGCTTGCAAAATATGTTTACCTGTTTTAAACAATTTACAATTATTCAAAAACAAGAATGGTTACCTACGATGTTTTTAATTGTTTTAGAAGGATTGTCTTTTAATAATATTTAGGTAGAATTTCTATTGTTGGTATTATTTGTAATTTCAATCTAGAAAAAATCTAGAAAAAAAACTTTATTTTTATTTAAAATCTATTTTCTGTATTGTATTTTCTTGTTTTAGAATAAAATACAGGGTTTAATTATTTTTTGGGGATTTTACAGATGTTTTTGTTTAACCTGGTTTTCGAAGTAAAAAGCTCAATATTGATGATATTATTTGTATTTCAATCTAGAAAAATCTTTATTTTTATTTAAAATCTATTTTCTGTGTTGTTTGTTTTTGTCGAAGTGAAAATTCGCAAAACATATTGTATTTTCTTGTTTTAGAATAAAATACAGGGTTTAATTATATTTTTTGTGATTTTACAGATGTTTTTGTTTAACCTTGTTTTCGAACTAAAAAGCTCAATAAAATTTTAATAAGCTTGGTGAAATTTTATTTTTACTTCATTTATATTGTATTTATTATATTTATACTGCACATATTTTTTCTAAATGACATCCATTTGTTAAATTTGTTTTTACGCACCTTATTAGTGATCCTTTAACCATTATATAATAATAATAATAATAATAATAATAATAATAATAATAACGACTTTATTTTATGGAGTGACTTATTTGACAATGTCAATGTTCCATAAGGCCCTCAAAGTGTGTACATAGACATTTGACAAAGATAAACCGTTAAATATGGTTACAAATAAAAATTACAAAAGTAAAAAAAAAACTACAAAGCTACAAAACTAGTTGCAATTGAAATGCATAAGGTGAGGGCTTTCTTCCAGCAAATGTATTTCGCTTTGAAATGTTTAACTGTGTAAGAATTTTTAAAAAATATTCTGGTAGAGAATTCCAGATGTGTGTTCCTGTGTAAATAAATGTTTGGCGAAAGAGTCCACTGTTTGGTTTAGGTGGATGGAGCTGGGGATTTGAAACGGACCGCACGTTTTTTGAATGTATGTCGGGTGTGAATAGGAAATGGTTTTTCAAGTAAACTGGAGCTTGGTTATTGAAAACTTTGAACATGAGTATTGCCTTTTGATAATTTACACGTTCAGGAAAAGTCATACAATTTAACTGTGAAAAAGATCCGCAGAAAGAGTAGCGAAGTCTTTATTTAGAATTGTTTTGGCTGCCCGCTTTTGAAATTTTACTAATCTATCCTCAAGTAAATGTGTACAATTTCACCAAATTATACAGCCGTAATCAAAATGTGGTAAAATGTATGCGTTGTAAAATTTTATTCGCATCATTAAAGGTAGGAACATTTTGATATGGATCAAGAGAGAAAGAAAAGAATTGCACTTTTTCGGGATTATGTCAACTTGTTCATCCCAAGAGTGTATTTAATAGTAATTCCAAGAAGCTTCTCTGAACTAGTAACTCACAATTCACAGTCGTTATAAAAGATATTGGGAAGTGTTTCATATATGGTACTTATTTAATTATTAGAAGATAAATACATTGTTTTTGTCACATTAACTGACATGTGATTTGATTTGCACTATCTTTGAACGGCTGATATTTCTTCGTCGAGGCAAGCGGCAATGTTTAGCACTGACCTGCCCGCAACAGAAAGAGTCGTATCATCTGCGAAGATATCAGCTACGGTAGATTTCAGATGAAGTGGCTAGTCATTTATATACAGAATAAAAAAAATCAGACCAAGTACAGAGCCTTGGGGAACACCTGTAACTACAGGGTCAGGTTCTGATTGGATACCAGAAATGTGAGTTTTCTAAGAGCGACCCTTTAAACATGATGAAAACCAGGAGATCGCTGCATCGGAGAGCATGTATGGTTTGAGTTTTTGAATGAAAACTGCCTGATTTACTGGGTCAAATGCTTTTAAAAGAAAAGAAGATCTGTGCCAACAACTTCGTTACTGTAATACAATCGTCTATAAGCCTGATAGTGCAGTTTGACAGAAATGTTTTTTACGAAATCCCAATTGTCTGTTATATAAAAGGTTGAAATTATCTAGATATATTTTCAGATAGATACTAGCATGACGTTCTAGTGTTAACGAAGCGATAGATAAAACAGAAATTGGGGGTGGGGGGGGGGGGGGGGGTCGTTCTTGTCGTTTGCATTTCCTTTTTTAAATATTGGGATAACTTTAGCCATTTTGAGCATGTATGCTTTGAGTTTTTGAATGAAAACTGCCTGATTTACTGGGTCAAAAGATCAAGAAGATCTGTGCCAACAACTTCGTTACTGTTTATACTGGGTCAAATGCTTTTAAAAGATCAAGAAGATCTGTGCCAACAACTTCGTTACTGTAATACAATCGTCTATAAGCCTGATAGTGCAGTTTGACAGGAATGGTTTTCACGAAATCCCAATTGTCTATTATATAAAAGGTTGAAATTTTCTAGATATATTTTAAGATTGATACTAGCATGACGTTCTAGTGTTAACGAAGCGATAGATAAAACAGAAATTGGGTGGGGGGTGGGGGGGAGTTGTTCTTGTCGTTTGCATTTCCTTTTTTAAATATTGGGATAACTTTAGCCATTTTGAGCATGTATGCTTTGAGTTTTTGAATGAAAACTGCCTGATTTACTGGGTCAAAAGATCAAGAAGATCTGTGCCAACAACTTCGTTACTGTTTATACTGGGTCGAATGCTTTTAAAAGATCAAGAAGATCTGTGCCAACAACTTCGTTACTGTAATACAATCGTCTATAAGCCTGATAGTGCAGTTTGACAGGAATGGTTTTCACGAAATCCCAATTGTCTATTATATAAAAGGTTGAAATTTTCTAGATATATTTTTAGATAGATACTAGCATGACGTTCTAGTGTTAACGAAGCGATAGATAAAACAGAAATTGGGGGGGGGGGAGGGGGGGGGGAGTTGTTCTTGTCGTTTGCATTTCCTTTTTTAAATATTGGGATAACTTTAGCCATTTTGAAACACTTCGGAGATGATTGCGAAGCAATACTGTCATTAAAGAGCTTCACAAGCAACGGCGTTATAATCGGTGCTGACATTTTTAACATCTAGCATTTAGGTTGTCTGAACCTGTGGACTTTGTCGTGTCAAGAGATTTTAACTGATTTTCAACAAACTCTTGAGTAAAAGGGGGAATAATAAAACACGACGCGTCACGCAGTTTGTCATTATTTTTTTCTTTTAAAATTTCCAACCAGTTGGATTGCTGTATTTCATCTTGTTGTTAGGGACACACTTGAAACTGCTTATTAAAGATATTTGCTGTCGAATGGGGATCAGTAACTGGATTTCCATCGTCATCATTAATGAATTGCGTTTGATGTTTTGACTTTAGCCCAGATATTTCACAAAGATTGTTTAGTTCCATAGTTTCTTTGTTGTTTTTTTCTTATTTGAACTTATTTCAGCGCTAAAAAAATCAAATCACGCTTTGAGCATTTTCGCGTTTTTTAATAGGTAAATGTTTTAAGAACTGCAATGTGTTTTCAGGTTTGCCAAAAACGTCTTTGAATCGCTGCAGCCGATAAATGCTCTATAACCTTCATATCTGCCATAATTTGGTCATTAACATTCTATCATAGTAAATAAAATATGATGTAGACTTCACAATGGCCTGTGGGTAACTTGGTGTATATCAAACTGAGTAGTATATCAAGTAAATATCCATCAACGGTGAATTTTTATCAAAATCTATTGGTGGGACAAAAGTTGACAAAACTGCAGGAATCGTCTTTACTCCAAAATATACTGCGGATGACAAATTGACTGACCGACTTTTTATTTTCAACTACTTCTACCACTACTCATACACTTAACCTGTTTTCTAACTTCTGATCATATGAACTTCCCAGCGTTAAATGGACTACACTCTCTTTTACTTGAAGATAATAAGGTACATGTACATCATTTTCATTTCTTTTTGTGTCGCCCTTTTGAACAGCCGTTACGTTGGCTATAACTTTGTTATTTCTTAATATGTCTTTATCAAAAGATGAATAAGGATCTTTGAAAGCTGTCGAACGCGATAAATATGAAAATAATGCAAGCATGGATTGATTGAAACTGTTCATGGACAGTAAATGAAATGCATTTGACAATGGTGACTGCATATGGCGGTGAACATGTAAGCATAAATGTGATATTTTAAGATTAATACCATTTCATGATAAGCGACGTATGGTTCCAATAAATACTTAACGAATAAAAAATGAGCGGAACTAAACAGAATTAAATTTTGTCAGGGGATCTGAGAATATAAATTCTTTATATCACAGAGAAAACCAAAGGCAAAAATTGAAAAGCAGGAAGTATATCCTATTGAACAGTATCCAAATTTATATTGGCTGGTATATAAAAACACCCATCTCAAAACAAAAGTAATTGTACAATTAACATTCATATTAAGTATCGTGCTAAACGAACTTAAAAGGTATCAACTGCAGATAACTGAAATAATTGAATGTACGATGAGACTTTATCACAGCCGCCAAAAGGCACAAACAACTTATTAATAAACAATATAAAGTTACAATGCCGCGTACAGATAAGTTAGTTTCCTATTTCTGTAGTTGAGACCTTGACCTCGGTAACCTAAAGTACAATACTATGCAAGGTATCAAGGCATGCTACCAACAGACCGGTTTTAGTAAGGAAATCTCAAACAGTCTGACTTACAAACTTACTTTTTGTAACAGTAACTGACCTCATTGAACCCAGATGCAATCAAATCCAGGGTCTCATCATATCCTATAGATTAAGCCGGTTCAAGGACACTAAAGGGAATGCATAAAATTGTTCACGCGGCATAGCCCAGGTTAAGCGCTACTAACTATATAGTTACACAAATGAAATATAGATCTAGGTATCGTGCTTGACGGCCTTAAAAAGTAAAAGGTATCCCCGTACTTTCTATCAGTGCTGTTATCAGTAACTTCCTTAAATTTGAAGGTCGTTGGGCAGCATAATTTTAAAAGTACTTCTAAAATTTCTTTTGATTTAATATTTCGGACAGTTTAAAGATGGGTGGTTTCAATGTGGAATGGTATTAATCTAAATCTACCGCATTGAAAGTTCCATGTTCACCGTCATATACATTCCATCGTTTGGGATGAATCAAAATTATACTGTTTATTGGTGTAAATATTGAGTTGCGCTCTACCCGGGGCTAGGCGGCTTGGGTAGAAAATGCATTTCCATTACTGTCCATGAACAGGTTCAATCAAACCGAGCCTGCAATATTTTCATATTTGTCGTGTTCGGTGGCTTGCAAAGTTCCATTTTCATCTATTTTAAAGATGGTAATTGATAACTGTACCAACTGAATGTAAGGGACAACTTTATACAGCCGCCACAAGGCAAAAGCAAAGTCCTGTGGTATTTAAATCAATGTAAAAGAATTTTGAAAGCCACCGAACTCGACAAATATCAAAGTATTGCAGGCTCGGTTTGATGAGCCTTTTCATGGGTAGTTATGTAAATGCATAATGTTGTCCGTGCCGCCTAGACCCGGGTTAAATAATCGTGCAAGGCTATGATTTCGGCTAGCTTTGTACCAAGTTTGGTGAGGATAGCTGAAAAAAAGTCCTGTTTCTGTCACAAAAGTGATATCAGTGACCACTAAATTTGGTGACCCCAAAATACAATCCAATTAAAGGTATAAATATAGGCTACCTTCAGTCCACATTTGGTTAGACCAATCAAATCGGTATCAACTTATTTGTCTGGACAAGGATATGACAGAAAAAAAACTCTAGAGCTAATTTATATGAACCAACCACTTCCTAAAGGGAATTGGGAGCAGAAAAGCGTTTAATTAAATAGTTGTAAGTTTGTTATAACCACACAGACGTAAAATGCATCAACTACAATTGTTCATCCAAAAAGTGTTTCAGTTTACAAACACACATTTCAGGGAAATTGCATGACAGGAAATCAGGATATAGGTCTAGCATGAAGAAAAATAAATATTTTTGCTACCAACATGTATTTATAAAATTTGAAGAAAAAAATACATCAATTTGAAACTGATCGTGATCTCTCAGATACAATTGTTTTTTAAACAAGTAAATTTTGATGACATTTATGAAAAAAAAAATATTAAAGTGTTTTATATCTCTCTAGGAAAAAAAGGATTTTAAATGTAAAAAAATGAATAAAATTGAGCAAATTTTGAGCCATTGTTATTTTGAAGACGGGTCCTAATATGAAAAATTTAAACTTTGAAAATTGACAAAATTGATTAAATATTTGAAGACATTTTCTAATATGAAAAGGAACAATAAATGAAAAGAGCAAAATTTGAGCCATTGTAATTTTGAAGACGGGTCCTAATGTGAAAAGGGTATAATTTTGAAAATTGACCAATTAAAGAAACAACACTGATTTTGTAAAGTTCACGTAGTCTCTACAGAATGTATCAATAACTAGTAGCTGTAGGTTTTTCCCAGAATTTTACAATTTGGAAGACATTTTCTAATATGAAAAGGCACAATAAATGAAAAAGAGCAAAATTTGAGCCATTGTAATTTTGAGACGGGTCCTAATGTGAAAAGGGTATAATTTTGAACAATGTTTCACCAATTTACAGGAAAAATGAAATTGATAAAATATTTGAATACATTTTCTAATATGAAAAGGAATAATACATGAAAAGATCAAAAAATTTAAGCCATTGTAATTTTGAGACGGTTTCTAATGTTAAAAGGGTATAATTTTGAACATTGTTTCACCAATTTACAGGAAAAATGAAATTGATAAAATATTTGAATACATTTTCTAATATGAAAAGGAATAATACATGAATAGAGCAAAATTTAAGCCATTGTAATTTTGAGACGGGTCCTAATGTGAAAAGGGTATAATTTTGAACACTGTTTCACCAATTTACAGGAAAAATGAAATTGATTAAATATTTGAATACATTTTCTAATATGAAAAGGAATAATTCATGAAAAGAGCAAAATTTAAGCCATTGTAATTTTGAGACGGGTCCTAATGTGAAAAGGGTATAATTTTGAACATTGTTTCACCAATTTACAGGAAAAATGAAATTGATTAAATATTTGAATACATTTTCTAATATGAAAAGGAATAATACATGAAAAGAGCAAAATTTAAGTCATTGTAATTTTGAAGACGGGTCCTAATGTGAAAAGGGTATAATTTTGAACATTCTTTCACCAATTTACAGCAAAAATGAAATTGATTAAATAGAATAAAGGCATCACTGGTAACGAAAGATGAGATAATGATTATGACACTTGATACAATATTTTTGGCATTTATAATGATTCTTGAAAAGAATATTTGGATTATAATAAATGGAATAATGAAATCAGTGTAAATAAAAAATAGCATCACTGGTAATGATTGATGAGATGATGATAATGACACTACCAATGGCGGACACAAAAATGAAATTTTTTGGTATTTCTGTTTTTTGATTTTTTTTGTATTTCTGTTAATTTACGGTTTTCTAAGAAAAGTAAGATTTTTGATTAAATTACATAAACTTTCAGCCCAAAAATGAAAACAAAATGACCAAAAACAAAAAGAATGTATCCGAGAGACACAGCACAATAAAATAGAAATATTCTTAAGAAAAAAAAACATTAAAAAAACAAGTCCATGCTATGTTGTGAATGGCTCAGTGCAATCTGAAACAGAAATGATGCTTATGCTAGTCGAACTACAGTTATGGGTTTGATGGTTAACATAATGTATTTCGTTTTTATATATTATTTGCAGATGTAAGAAAAAGCTGTTCAACTCTCACACTGTTCTTTTCTTTTTAATGAACGCCCGGAAAATCACAATTAAACTATGTAGCCTTACTACCCGCATATGAAATTTATGAATTTGTTATTGTAAATGGGTTTAACTTTGATAGCAGGTTTCTCTAAAATAGTGTTATTTCTACTGCCATCTACCAGATTTAGAAGGTAAAGCATAATGGTGTCTGACGCAAGGGATTTTACGGCTGTTTTCCAATAGGGGTAAATGTATACCAAGTTTTGCGAAAAGATCTTGACAACTTCTTGATATAAAGTATTAAGTTTTTTTTCTAATTTTAATAACTGTCAGCTGTTCTTAAAAATCTGGTTAAAATACAAAAATTGGTTACATACTTTCAATATATTGTCTTTTAGATGTACAACAAGTTTCGCACTTGAGTACTTTTTGAGTTAAAGTGGTATTAAAGGCATTTCTGTTTTTTGTATTTTATAGTAACAGTCACCAGACCTTTGACATATGCTTTGTTGTTTCTCTAATACGTGATATCTGTTTTAAGCGCCTCTTAACGTATATGTTGTCATGCAACAATTATTCGAAACAATTATTAGATGTTTAAGAAAATGTGATTCAAACGAATTGTTGTTGATATCCTGTAATTCTCCTCGGATTATTTGAGGATCAAACAATATCAAATGAACTTAAAAGTAATTTTCTGAACAGTATAATTATTTCATTTGAATTTAAATTGATCCAATTTAGGTTCATCAGACAACAAGGCAGTCTGAAGAATAGCGATATCCCCGCCGCATTAGGGAATGTTAAAAAGGTTATAAATGCTCATGATAGAGTAATAAATATGATAATGCTTTTAACTCCACTTGTGACCTTGATCTTTAGCCAGCACGTTTGAAACATCGGCTTTGCACATTGCGCCAATGACCAAAGTTTCATGAAATCCCTTTAAGGGTTTAAGAAGTTAAGGAGCGGACACGAAATACATCGTTTAAAACTTTAAACACCTCAGGTGACATTAAGCCGGGCAGGTTGGAAAATAAGTTCTGCACGTCTACTTGATATGGTAAACACTTGACCAAAGTTTCGTTCAATTTCAACCCATGGTTAAGAAGTTAGGGAGCGGATACGAAATACATTGTTCAAACCTAACACTGGTGACCTTGACCTTGAGCTGGCGAGATAGGAACATGGATCATGCACATTGTTTTGATGAGGTGATCAGTTAACCAAAGTTCCATGAAATTCCTTCCTGGTGTTTAGAAGTAATTGAGCGGACACGAAATACGTGGTTCAAAATTTTGAACAGAACTGGTCACCTTCGCGGCGGGTGATAAAAAAGCCATTGTTCTGGAATCAATTAAGCGAGCAGACCAGCCATCAACATTTCATTGAGACATAATAATTAACAAACATGAAATAAAGTCATTATTCTGCAAAGAATGTTGTATCCATGATGGCGATTCATAAACTAGCACAAAACTAAGTATAGTTACTTACTTCTACACAACCGCTGTCTTTTCCTCGTTCAACTGCCCAGTGACATTCTGTAAAACATGCAAAAACACGTGATTTTTGTTGGTGTTTACAAAAGTAACATACCAAATTGGGGTAAATGAAAACCATACAACAGATAGTTCGATTATAATTTGCCAGTGCCAGTAAGTATTTCCCCCAAAATTCATTTTTGAAATTTTAACCAGTTTTCGCTATTTGCAATGAACATTACTTCATTGTAAAGTGAATGTTTTATTTTGCAGTCAAACAGCATTATCTGTATTTTTAGAGCGATTGGAACAAAACATAATGATATATGATAAATGAATATGAAGGAAGACAGGAGTCAAACTCACTGAGATTAACAATACCGGAATTTCGATACTAAACAATTAGATGGAGAGTCATAAACTGTGATGAATGTTAACTCTTTACTCCATCTATATGATTTTAATGGTATGGGCAAACAGTTGAAATTAAAATAAGTCGCCACATCTGTGACGTCTGATCAGGATCTACACAATTCGCATTTAGATTCATTTGTGTATTTCTGATCAGATGGCGCGGATGTCTAAGCTTATCTGGATCTAAACTGGTCGCACACGCGATAGATTCCGTGCATATGTTCATCAAAACATTTCAAAATTTCTGTGATTTACCTCACCCGCATTACATGCCTATGGCTGAACGCTTCCCTGATTTACCTCGCCCGAATTACATGCCTATGACTGAACATTACCCTGATTTACCTCGCCCGCATTACATGCCTATGACTGAAAGCTTCCCTGATTTACCCGAATTAAATGCCTATGACTGAACATGTCCCTGATTTACCTCGCCCGCATTACATGCCTTATGGGGCCGTCACACTACGACGTTCTGGTCAGGTTCTACGGTGTTTTAGGAAACGTTGTTAGTCGTCGGAGAACGCTGGTCGTGAAAAAAGTTTTAAACAGGCACACAACGTTTCACAGAGACCAGCGCCCGCATAAATACAATAACATGCCTATCACTAAACATTTCCCTGATTTACCTCGCCCGCCATTACATGCCTAAGACTGAACATTTCCCTGATTTACCTCGCCCGCATTACAAGCCTTATGGGGCCGTCAAACTAAGACGTTCTGGTCAGGTTCTACGGCGTTTGAGGAAACGTTGTTAGTCGTCGGAGAACGCTGGTCGTAAAAAAAACAACTTTTAAACATGCACACAACGTTTTTACAGAGACCAGCGTTCTCCAACGTTGAATGTTAATTAAACGCTGAAGAACGTTTAAGACAAAGCACTAGGCACTTTACTGCATCTTTAGGACTTATTCATGGGTAAACGTATCAAAATAAATATCATTCAAGTGCTGTTGTTGTTTTCTTCAAAAAACAAAATGTGATTTACTGATCTTCCTACCGACTTGTCCTGTTTGCACCCGATACTTTTCTTTTTCTTCATCTTCCTGTTTTTCCTCAACCTTTGGCATAACATACTCATATGTGCTCATCTTATGGTATACTGAAATCGCATACACTGTATTAGAAATGTGACAAAGAATTAAAAGTACAAGAGTTTAACTAATACGTACATGTACAAGGTAACAATTAACAAATAAAGAAAGTAAAGTGTCATCACATAAAGAAAACAGCTGCTGTTTTATTAAGCAAAACAACAACAAGCAATAACAACAAAACAAAAATAACAACAAAACTTATGGGGCCGTCACACCATGACGTTCTGGCCAGCGTTCTACGACGTTTGAGGAAACGTTGTTAGTCGTCCATGGTTGCTGGGATAGCGCCAGAAGTGCGTTGTGTGAACGCTAGTGAACGTCGGTGAACGTTGGTGATCGCCGGGAATCGGCGGAGAACGCTGGTCCGGAAAAGAAATTTTGAACATGCACAAAAATTTTCACTGAGACCAACGTTCTTCAACGTATAATTTTAAACGCTGAAGAACGTTTCAGAACGTTCGTAGAACTTTTTACAAACGTTCGCCGAACGTTGCACGCGTTCGGCTATCGTGAGTCAGTCTTTACTCAAGCGTTACTTGGTTGCTACAAATCGTTTGTTTTGCTGTTAACGACTCCCTGGCGACCTGACAACGACCGCTGAACGGTCTCCTAGCGCACGCAGCGTGACTAAAGTGAAACGAACGTGCTTTTGGCGTCCATTGAGCGTCATTCGAGCGTTAGCCGAACGTCCATGCCTCAGCACGCTCGTCTAACGTTGACCAATCGTTCTTTCCGCGCCAGTGGCACGTGAGAACATGCTAAAGTTTTTATGGTTTTCTTACTTGGTCGCTGTTACACGCTTCTAGAGCGTTAGGCACACGCAAGTGGTGCGTTAGACTAAACGTAAATAACACGCCAGGTCTCATCCTCATTCTAGAACGCTCAAAAAATGAAGGATTGAAACGTTCAGAGAACGTTGACCAAAACGTCATAGTGAGACGGCCCCTTTAGTGCTTATACTACAGCGATGTTCCATGTTGTTGTAAGAATACAGCAAACTTCTACAAAAATCATTTTACCAATTGCACAAGGTTATTACCGTTATCACATCTTATACTAAAGTTTATAAGTGTTTGCATGTTTGAAAACAGTAAATTATGATTTATAAAAATAACATGGTAATAAAATATTCTTACAAAAAATATACAAATGTTTGTTATATGTAATCAATTTGGTGAACTGGAAATATGCATGTATGTCTGGCTATTGTTTAACATTATAGATAGAAGAAAGAACAAAATTTAAATGTTTCGGTTATATGAATAAACTGCAGGATACGTCTTTTGAATCTGTTCATCACAAATTAAACACAAACCTATTCAAATGCCATCACAATTTACATGCTTTCAATATAAAAAATGATTTACTTTTAGACATGCAATTTTCCAAAGTTGATGTCCTGCAAGAAGTGTTAACATCTCATAGACTGGCTCATTTGTATCATTCTAAATATATTTTCTATTATCTGCCTGTTAAACCTAACATGTCGATTGATGCTGCAAACAAACTACATGACTCTTGATAGCACCTGAATATTACCGGGATATATTTGAAATACATACAATCCTTACCGATACTTACCCTGCAAAAAATATTTACTAAAGTTAAATCATAGGTATAGACTTACTGAGAAAGATTATGAAATGAATACTTACTGAGCTCAAGACTTACTGGAGTAAATACTGAAGAAAGTACTGAGCTAAACAAACTTTAAGGTAACTAAAATACTTACCAAGATAAAAATTCTGAAAAATACTAAGCAATATACTGAGGTGAATACTTACAGAGGTAAATACTACGGAAAATACCTAATACATACTGAAATAAAGACTTACTGAGATATTTTACGGAGTTGAGTCCTCACGGAAATAAAATTGTGTCAATTAATAAAACAATAACCAATTATCAACAATTTAATTCAATGCATGCTGCATTATGACAAAACGAACGTATTTCTAGGAGGAAATGCATATTAATTTTAAAGTTAAACAGCGGTAGCAATGGCAGAGGTAAAAAATTACAAAGATAAATACTGAGGCGAATTCTTACCCAAGTAAACACTGAATGTAGAAAATACCTTTTAAGGTATATACCTACTGAGTGGTACTGAGGAACATACTTACTGAAGTAAATACTTACAGAGGTAAATACTGAGGCAAATACTTACTTAGTTTTTACAAACCTAAATACTTATATACCTAAATACCTAGGTAAATTAGGTAAACACTAAAGGTAGATAAATACTTATTGAGGTAAATACTTACGAAGTTAAATTCTTCATGATGTAAATACTTTACGAAAATACATACTGAGGTACTTACTGAGGTATATCGAAGCATAGTGGGAGTAAGCCAATCAGAATGTATGTGCCAAGCATGGCAAGCCAGCCCTTGTACGTCACAGGCTGATACAAAATCATAAACGCAGCTTCTTCTGATGATAGATCTACAATAAATAGCAAAGTGTTCATGATGATGCTTTTTGTATGTTCAGTATTGCTATTCCTTTCATTTATTTTTAATGTAGATCTATGTTAATTTCTGCAAAATGTATTATAGGAGATGTTTTCTGCTTTACACTTTGATGCATTTTCAAGGAATAATGTAAACTCATCTATTTTCACAAATATTAAGTGCTGACTATAATATAAGTTATTGGATTACGACAACACTACAGAGTTTACACACAGTGTTGCTGCATTAAAAGACTTAGTCAGAATAAGTTGTTTATTACGTTTTAGTTTTTAAGTCTTGAAGTACAGAATTTGAAGTCAATACAATATATAACGCTAGATTTGGTGGTTTATTTTAATAATACATGCTCCACCATTTTATTATTATGATGCGAATACTGAATCAGCACATCATAGAACAAGAAAATTGTCCGAGACCATTAAAAGTGAAGAGGAGACACTCTGGAGGCCATAACCATGGTTTCTTATTGGTCATTGGTTTGAGCCACAAGTGCAGAGCTCACGTTAATGACGGCCCACACCATACAATTTGATAAATAACACTTGAAAAAGGCACATAGTTAATTAATTAAAGCACGTCTGAAGCAGACATTTTAGTTTACCTATGTATTTACTTCTGTCTGTATAATATATGGCAAGCAGTATCAGTGCCATGGTCTCCACCAATAAGAAATAGATGATTGCACACACTAATGTTGCAATAAACCACCTGAAGTTATTTGTGTAAGCAAAATAATTTGAAAATAAGATGCTTAAAACTGAAAGCTTTCAAAGAAGTATCCGTCTATTTGTCCTGACAAAAATGGAGTTTATAGAAGTTATACAAAACGTGAAATTGCAGGTCAGGAAAAATTTAATTGTTTATCTGGTTTCAGATGCGTATATGACATGTTTAAAAGAAGGGATTCTCTAGAAAACTGATTATCAAATAGTAAAAGACTTGTATAACTATTTTGCTTTACCTCAGGCGTACAACTGTGCTAGCGAAAGCAGTTTAATGTTATCTGATAACAGTAATAACTGAATGTACGGGGCGAATTTTTACGGCCGCCACATGGCACAAAGCTACTTTAATCATGTTAATATTTAAGTAAATGTAAAAGAGCTTTGAAAACCACAGAACACGACAAATATCAAAATATTTCAGGCTCGGTTTAATTGAGCCTCTTTTTGGGCAGTAATGGAAATTCATATTTCTGTCCTCGCCGCCTATCCCCGATTGGAGCGTTACTCGATATTTACAATTTATTTATCGTGCTCAACGACCTCCAAAGATGGTAGCTGACAAAAGCAAAGTGTTTCCTTCTAGCCAAAAATATTTAAAACAGTTAAGTCACAGGGACAATTTACAGTACCTGCAATTCTTTTCCCCAATACAAGAATTTTAAAAGTCGCAGCGGTGGTCGAATTTTCTGACTCACTTATTGCACGAGCTGCAGTGCTTTACTTTGGATGGGCTGGAATAAAAAAATACATAAAAATATTTACAGCTTAAAATATCAACTTAAAATATCAGCCAACAACCACTGTAATAATTTCGTTGCTGTCTAGTAAGATTTATTATAGTAACATAAAATTAAAGTTATTTGAAACTAAATGAGAGCTGGTAAATGAGAGCTCTTCGTGAAGCTATATTTTATTGAAACCTTTTACTTCATATATACGGGTTTTTATCGTAAAAGTACATATCCAGATTAGCCGGTCTAAACTAGACCCATAGAATTATGACCCCCGGTATTACTGTATATAGGAAAAGGATCCATTTCTAAAACTACTGACACCTCTTATAAAAACTAGAAATGTGTCCATAGGACACGGATGCCCCCGCTATGCATCGTTTTCAGATACTTAAGTGCAATGATGGGAATAATAGCATTTCAAAGACAGTGATGTTCGAGTAATTATAAGAATATGCATAAACTTGATGATCAAGTAAATTATTTGTATTTGTGGCACTGAAATTACGGAAATGTCTGTGAAGAAGTTGGTGGTAATGCAATGCAATGTCATAGTGAACATTTGTGCCAAGTTATTTTGAAATCCCTTCCTTCATAAAGAAGTTATAGCCCGAACAAGTAAATTCAAGTTTTAGTAACTGTGACCTTGACCTTGGACTTACAGGCATGGGTAATGTACGCAACACACCGCCTTGTCATGGTGAACATTTGTGCCAAGTTATTATTAAAACCCTCCATTCAAAACAAAGTTATAGCCCGGACACAAAAATTCTATTTTTAGTAACAGTGACCTTGACCTTGGACCTACAGGTATGGACATGGTACACGACTCACCACCTTGTCATGGTGAACATTTCTGCCAAGTTATTTTGAAATTACTCTATTCCTAACGTAGTTACAACCCTGACAAGAAAATTCTATTTTAGTAACAGTGACCTTGACCTTGGACCTACAGGCATGGGCATGGTACGGGACAAACCATCTTGTCATGATGAACATTTGTGTCAAGTTATTTTGAAATCAATCTATTCCTAACAAAGTTATAGCCCGGACAAGAGAATTCTATTTTTAGTAACAGTGACCTTGACCTACAGGCATGGGCATGGTACGCGATACACCGCCCTGTCATGGTGAACATTTGTGTCAAGTTATTTTGAAATCCCTCCATTTATAATGAAGTTACAGCCCGGACAATAAAATTATATTTTTAGTAACCGTGACCTTGACCTTGGACCTTCAGGCTTGGGTATTGTGCGGACACACTGCCTTGTCATAGTGAACATTTGTGCAAAGTTATTTGAAATCCCTCCATTCATAACAAAGTAACAGCCCGGACAAGAGAATTCTATTTAAGTAACAGTGACCTTGACCTTTGACCTACAGGCATGGGCATGGTACGCGACACATCGCCCTGTCATGGTGAACATTTGTGCCAAGTTATTTTGAAATCCCTCCATTCATAACAAAGTAACAGCCCGGACAAGAAAATTCTATTTTTATTAACAGTGACCTTGACCATCGATCTAAAGGCTTGGGCATGTACGTGAAATACCGTCTTGATATGGTGAACAAGTATACCAAGTTATTTAAAAATCCAATAAGAAATAACAAAGTTACAGAGCGGACAAGATTTTGCAAGAAAACTCTATTTTTGGTAACAGTGACCTTGACCTTGGACCTACAGGCATGGGTATTGTCACGACACCCCGCCTTGTTATGGTGAACATTTGTGCCAAGTTATTTTGAAATCCCTCCATTTCAAACGAAGTTAAGGGCAAAGTGTATATTTTTCTTAACACAAAATATAAGTGAAAAAGGGGCATAATTTGAAAAATATTGGAAGCAGGGTTATGGGTCTTGTTGGTTATGATGTAGATTTTGATGGTGAAAATATATTTCAAGTTTCAAGGCAGTATCTCTAGTAGTTTTAAAGTTATGGGCAAAATGCATATTTTGCTTAACACAAAATATAGGAAACAAGATATATTCCTATTAAAACTAATGTAAATGGAATTATCAAAGGGCCATAACTTCTGAACGGAACATGTAAGAGCGAAACCCCACCTTTATGCACAACAACATATCAGGCCAAGTATTGTGGTCAAGTTTCATTAAATTCCCACCAGTAGCGTAGGAGGAGTTGCGTTCACAAGATATATTCCTATTAAAACTAATGTAAATGGAAGTATCAAAGGGCCATAACTTCTGAACGGAACATGTAAGAGCGAAACCCCACCTTTATGCACAACAACATATCAGGCCAAGCATTGTGGTCAAGTTTTATTAAATTCCCACCAGTAGTGTAGGAGGAGTTGCGTTCACGAGAATATCGGACGGACGGAAGGACATCCTTGACATCCCTGCCGTGGTACGAGAACCCATCTATCTAGACACTGCTCACACATAGCACCAGTCACACCTGCCAAACACTGACATTTGCCATCTATGGGGTCACAGGTCACAGCACCATCAAACTCACAGTCACACACTGAAAACAATTAAGATCTTCACAAATAGGCTGTTAAAGCTCTCTTCTAACAGTAATCGAAGAGTACTTTGAGCTAACGGAAGGACGGACGGACAGACAGGAGCAAATCTTAATGCCCGTCGCCATTGCATAAAAAGACCTATCTCCCAATTTTATCTATAAAGTATTAACACCCGATCATAATATCATGACACCACGGTCATGACCAATTCATAATATTGAAGTTACGATTTTAACCGGCTAATAGAATAACTATTTTAAGCAACAGCACGGACCTGTGCCATTACCATTTATTTTGAAAATCAACTTCTTTTGAGAAGGATATAATGCAAACTTTCAGAATATATACGGTATTTAGTACTTACACATCTATTTGGCACACATGGCAGTGGCCATTTTCAATTACATGGTCATGCTTGCCTCGATCAAACTTCAGTTTCGGCTTTCCTGATGGCTCTGCCGGATCTATGTATGACGTTATTGTCATACAAACCAGCAGAGCCATCAGACTCACACCTGGAACCTTGTCACTGTCAAGGAAAATCCTTCAAAACTGTAGCAAATCATAATGCCATGATGCTATAGATCTGACTTGAAGATGTTTCCAAAGGAATTGGATCAAACGAGAAACTGAACTATTTTGGTAAACCATCACGGACGTGTTCGGCGCGGGTACCTAGGACCTCACAGGCTCATTAAGTAACATCACTTGAAATGCATGGTAATAACATGGGGTTATTATAGCTTTGAATTCTTTTAATCAATATACTTATATAATTATAAAGATTTGTTATGCAACAGACAGAAAACTATTGGTCATGGCTTTATTTCAGTGAATGATAAGCCATAACTGGGAATCGAACATTTACGGCGACAGCGCCTTCCCACATAACATCGACCAATCTACAAATTGTGCTAGACGTACAGCCCCAAAAAGGTTGCTTGGATAACCCTGATTTTCGTTATTAACCTAGTACACTCACCCAAAGTTTATGCCCCTAGTTTTTTAATAAGGACATTCACTTATCTCTATCTGTTATCAGTTGCAAAAAAGAGTCTCTTATTTCAGCATTAATCTTGTAATAATTGACTTTTGAACAGTTTAGCGAGATGTATTCTCAATTTTGCTTAGATGCATTCGATGCAATTTAAGGTAAACCAACCAGAAAATTGCTCGAAGTTGCTTGTTTTCTTTTAAAAGGATCCCTTGTTATTATGGAAAACATTAAACCTTGAGAATTAGCTGCATTTTGTTTAACTAAATCCCTTTCAAAGTACCCAATTTTAGACTGCAATTAAAGACTGCTCTAATTTTGACCCTGTAGTGCTAGTAAATGTTATTGGATTCATTTTAAAAATCAATCAATATAGATTTTTAACAGACATTTAACAATTAGGCCCAAGACGAAACAGGTTTTTTCGACAACCCCTTTTGACATAGTGATAACGAAACTAGCTTACATTGTAAAAATATACAATCGATGACCAATTAGAACTTTGGGCGAATGCAAACTGACATGATAGTTAAATGAAACAGATGCATATTGATGCAAGTGAATTTGAGAAATTAACTCACAATGAAAAGAGAGTTTTATAAAAAGATGTTATCATTTGCAAGAAAAGATACACATGTCCGTTGCGGGTTAAAATGAAGTGTAAATAAAATATACTTAACAAGCAAATTCGTTGAATTTATATCGCCCGCCGAGTACTGGTTTATACTAACACAACAGCTGAAGACATAGGACTTTTTTTAGATATGTATCATGGCAAAAACTGTGAAAAAAAAATTCAGATGGTGAAAAGGGTTGGGCAGCTCAGCAGAATATAATAATGAGACGTAAAGTCTTCAAGTTGTTGAAATGAAGAACGCAGTAGTAAAAACAATAGCGCGGTATTTAATTGAAATCCATGCAAAAGAAGTAGTGCGGAAACGAATACCACTCTATATGCATAGTGCATAACTTATCAAAGGGCCATAACTCTGTGTTAAATAGTCTGACCGAAACAAGACGACGATATGCGCATCTCCTCTTGGTATAGATGGTTTCCAGAAAGTTTCAGAGGAATCCATTCAGTAGTTGCAGAGAAAAAGCGCGGAAACGAATACTGCTCTATATGTATAATGCATAGGTTATCAAAGGGCCATAACTCTGTGTTAAATGGGCTGACCGGAACAAGACGACGATATGCGCATCTCCTCTTGGTACTGATGGTTCCCACAAAGTTTCGTTGAAACCCATCCAAAGGTTGCAGAGAAATAGCGCTGAAACGAAATTCGGACGGACGGACAGCGTGACGGCGTGACAGCGTGACGGACGGACGACGCCAAAAAAATATCCCCCTCCCGATTTCATCGGCGGAGGATAACGTTATAATTGTAAATAATTGAAATGTTATAACTCGTTGAATTGTATCACTTACAATGTTATAATGTTTCCTCCAGATTTGTTGACAGGCGCCACAAAACTATTAAATTCTCTGGTTTATTTCTGTTTCTTTTTTTATTTCCCAACCATCACTTAGTGATTATATTTGGTAAACAGTTATAGCCACAATGTTTCCTGGGTGTCAAACCAGTACTTGCACTATTTGGGTGGGTTGTGAAAAACAACAGTAAAATCATCTCCTTAATGGGACTTGAACCTATGTTCAACTAACGAATACTCCTTAACCACTTTACCTCAATAACTTATTAAAAAGGATACAAAATAGGCAGGCAACTGCTACGCTTTCTGTACCACTGGCACAAAACAGACAAAATATACCAAACCAAACATCAGGATACACATCCACGATAAAACCTGGGGAGGATGGGGTGGCATAGACCATCCATTATTTCTGTTTTTTTCTTGGCTTATGCCCATCTGAAATGCAATAATACAAACGCGGATTGGATTTCAGGAAAGCATCAAAAGTATACACTTATTAATCACACACATATTAACTAGTAAAAGGACTCTGCTCAACAGTTCTCAACCTCCTTCAAATTTGTAGTTGAGATAAAGTATAAATGGAGAGTCCTTGATGTTGTGAATATGGAAACTCCGCCTCAAAAACCCTCCCTTTTTAACTAGTACAATAATTAGGTCAGCTATATAGGCCAAGCAGATCTCTTGTTCCAACGTTTTGTAAAATATCAGCTCATACATTAGCAAAGATATGTACCGAAAATCGTTTTTTTTACCACGGTTATATTTCCGCGCTGAATTTCATTATACCTGAACATTTAGCTACCCGCTTATAGAGTTCCACGTTCGGAACATTAGATCTATTGCGGCCTAAAAAGTTTTAGTGACATTTGGGCCCATTAAGAAATCTAGAAACAATCTTAGCATTCTGCATTGAGCAATCCAAGTAATTTCAAAATAAGAGTGAAATATAAGGTGTGACATATAAGCAACAGAAGAAAATAAATTTAATTCTGAAAAATAACTTCCGGAATTCCTTTATACTTTTTTCCCCAATAAGATGTTTATACCGGTTAGTATAAATACCGGTTATTATATAAGTATCAATTTATTATATATACTTTACGTTATTATTCTATTTTCCGTAGAATGCCAGAAACCGCATTTTGCCGTTGATGTCTCGGATTAAGTTTGATACATTTACCGCACAGAAGAGAAATTCCCATTTGAACAAGAACATCTTAAACACTATAACTCATAATAAAACCCCGTATTTTATTCTAAATGCCGTACATAAAATTCTTTTTAAGTTAAAGTCGTATTACAAAATATATAAGCCTAAGGTTGTTCTCTCTCCGAAAAAATATGCACGTAGAATGAATGTTCACAAAAAGTAAGGGTTCTTTTTCTTTGAAATTTAAAACTTTTAAATTTCTGACCAATAGATTTCGCTCAAAATTTGCAAGTATTATTCAAAGATTATTCTATCAAAATAACTAAAGAAAAACATAGGTCGCCATGCTTGTTTAGGAAAAAATAAAAAAAATATTAAAACACGTACACAGGAGGAAAAGCTGATAAATTAGGTAAAAATTAAAACTTAAACTTGTTTTTCCAGAAGAAACAAATATTCATATACAGACAGGTTGAATACATGTAAACGTACGCTTTAAATGCTTTATTTATAAGGTGCAACACTGTTTTAATATACAATTAGACATTTAGATTATTTTAGCTTTTCATTTCAGTAAAAAAGGTGTGCCCGAAAAAAAGGCTCAATAAAACTTTACAAAAAAGTCAACATAATGTTTCTATTCAATATCATCTTTTTATTTTTATAGACTATGTAGAGTTTTTAGACTGGGACTGTGTGATGTAAGAAACATAACCAAGTTATACAAAAATGATATTGAATAGAAACATTATGATGCCTTGTGTATATTTAATGAGTAAAAGCATTTTTTACTTGCCTTTCGCACTTTCGCAGGATTAGTTATTGATTGTCAAAATTCTATATTATTACAATCAGTCGCAACCAAGTTGCCGAGCGAAACAAATTCTTCTATTGGAAAATATTTTAACCTGAAGTATTTCTTTATTCACCCAACGCACGTGGAATATGCGAACCTCTTATTTAGTTGGCAGAAAATAAGCGCATTCGATTAAGCAATTATTAATCGAACCACGGCATATTCGCGAAACTTCACACGCTAAAAACGTTTTCATACGCGAAACATTTTGAGTTAAATCGTCGTGCTTCAATACCTTTCGCCCACACTTAATGCAAATTAATTTACTTGCCTTCTGTTGAAACCGTCCATCATATGGCGTCTAAATCTGACGTTGTCTCTAAGACCTTATCATGACGTCGTTAGTTTACGTGCACAGACATAAAGCGTGATGCAGCAGTTTTATGCTTAGCAACGTTAGTGCTGCTGCATTTTATTTAAATCTGAAAATACGTCTCAATATTTGGTGTGGGGCCTGCGCCGATCACGCCTTTTAACGATGTTATCTGAAGTGCCAGCTAGTCCTGGTTTTCTGTGTTAAACACTGAATGTCAATTAACGCAGCATTCGCACAATGTAAGTTGTGAAAAAATAAAATAAATAAGAATAAAATTTTACATTAATAACTTTATAAAACCAATTATAAACATTCCATCTCACGTGAAATGACAATGGGGTCACTTGATATACGTAGTCCATGAATTTCAGCTAATGAATGACTCACCCATTTTTAAAAGTCAGGTACGTTATATTTTTTATACATCACCTTAATTTCAATGATATTCATTTGAATCGAACAATTATTACGTTTTTAAATGTACCACTAGATATGACAAAGATACTGTGGACAGTATCTTTCTATTGGGAAGTGTTTTATTAAAATATTTTAAGGTATACATGTAAAATAAAACCCCGACGTAATCAAAACAAAAAATAATATCCGAACTTTGCAAAATCAGTTGAAACAAAAACCAAAGCCAATTTTATATTACATTTCCTTGGAATTTATATACTTCAGTCCTAATTCATCGGAAAGGAAATAGTTTTTGCGAACACACTGCACTATTTTAGTTTTAAAATGTACCTTAAAAATGTGCAAATTTTTAACGTACCTGACAAACAATTACAACTATTCAAAACTTGAACAGTTTCAAAAAATTGCAAAGTAACATAGTCGTATACACAGTTGGTTTGCTGTAATTGTAATAGACATAATATATTTCTAGCTATATTATTGAAAGTAATGAATCTAACCGCGATTTGTAAAACAGTTAACGTACCTGACATGATACCAATCTGTTGTGTTTGGGCTCAAATATTTCTGTTGTAACCGATGTATAAGAGCAAAATATGTGTGCATACGTTAGATAGTGCCAAGATATTGAAAAAGTAGGGGAAATAACTTTTTTATTTAAAGAATCGTGTTTCATGTACACGTACCGGACTTTAACGTACTTGACAGTCATTTTTTAATTTTCTGCTATGCAATCAATATATAAACTGCCACAAATGCATGTTTTACTTAAATAAAAAAAATAAGACTGCATGAAAAACGAAGAACAATGATACGGAAATATAATTTCAAAACTACGGACGAGCAAGTTAGTATACTATTTAACGTACCTGACAAATTCTAACGTCCCACCTGTAATTTTATTTTCTCTCAATTAATCTTAGATTTGATGATTCGACGATTGCATTTTAGTTGCTTTCATTCCACATAATTATACTTTAAGACTTAGTAAGCCAAAGTTTAATGTTTATTGGTGACGTCTACGTTTGTTAAAGTAAGTTTAAAAGCATTTAACGTTCCTGACCAGTATATTTGCGACAATCATTTCATAAATCTAGGTTAGTCAGTTTATCGGAGACTTGTATAATTTTAAGTTACTTCGAATAAACTATACCATACCCGTTTAAACATGGCCTAACATCGGTGTTTTGTTTCCTAATAAGCTTAAGGTTTACGTTAATATTAATATAGACCCCTTTGCGACAGACTATTTCTAGGAATTTTCGGCTATTCTGATGTCAGTTATGACGATATGAATAATTATAATTCAATTCTAGTGCTCGTATGATGTTTGCTATATATTAACTATATCGAAATACGAGTTGAACCAACATTTCTTGCTAATGTCTCTCAGGGAAGTGACTGCGACATGAAAAAATTGAAAATGTCATTTTATCTGACATTCAATGTAAAGTGCTAGACATTTTCCAATGCCGGGAGTTAAATTTACACAAGGCTAATGTAAATACGCCCCTGCACCGATCCTGATCTGTCGCAGGCTGTTGTGCAAACTGCAATTATAACCGGTTTCGCGGTTCGAGACCATTATACATGTCAGCACCTATTTTGATCCCAACGGCTTGGATTGAAAATGACCGGATTATTCTTAAGACACCGCGGTATCTATTCCGGCAAAATCTTATGTGAGCAGTAACGATCCGCGGCTCGAGCCCTAGGGTTTTCCAAAAGCAAGGCAAGCAAAATCCCACTCTGCGGGCCGTTCTTACACTGAGTTAGGGTAGATGGCATGCCCTGTCACGGATTCTGTTGCGTAACCCTGCGCGAACGAGAATCCAAGCGTGACGCAATCTTTCCTATAGAAGATCTTTTAAGTTTCATTCCTTTCAAATGGACACAACATATTGTTGTCAGAATTATTATACTCATGTGGGCATTTAAAATCATGTTTTGTGAAGTTTACATGAATTGATGTAAATAGAATTTTAGGGAATTTTAGATCTAGCTTTGTTTTCTTATAGTTGTATTTTTTCTTAACGCAATACTTTATAAAATGAATGAAGATGCATAAATAACGAATTTTTGTGCCGTTACAGAGATTTAATATTTTATCTTTTTTACCGATGACTGTGTAATGACGACTGAAGACGGTCCTAAGTCGGCTGTACACCAGCAAGGAGCAGAGCAGTACATTATTTTCCAGATAGAAAGACTTTTTAAACCCTAATTAACGTTGTTGTTTTTTTTTACATAAACGTAGCGGATACTGTGAAAGTTCCGGTATGGTGGAGGATAAAGCATAAAAAATAACAGAAACATTTCGCATTTATATAGTTATCATAACTCGAAAAAAATTCCGACAATTTACTTGCTTCCTACTTTTTATGCTTAAAAAAAAGATTGTTCAAGAAGATTTCTATTACTTTTTCCTGAAAAGTAGGTTTCTAACTTGGCAGAGACATATACCTCTCACGCCATGCCCTGGAGTCTTGATTATCTCTTTTTAAAATTAAATCGTATAAAATAGTAATTATTTTACTTGTTTTCCGTTAACATTTCCGTCCGTGCATTTAAGTAATTAACGCATTGACTATTTTCATAAATGTGCAGGGATTGGGAAAAATTTTTGCAATGTGTTTCATTATTAATTGTATTCAGTCGCAACCAAGTTGCCGAGCGAAGCAAATTTTTCAAGATTAGAAGGATCTTTTTAACCCGAATTAACCCGAATTATTTTTTTATTCACCCAACGTACGTGGACGATGCGAACCTCTTGTGCAGTTGGCAGAAAATGAGCACATTCAAAACAATTATTAATCAAAACTCGACATATTTGTGTAATTTCACTTGCTAACAACTTTTTTGTACGCGAAAAATTTTTGAGTTAAATTGTTGTGCCTCCATACCATTCACACACACTAAATACAAATACTTGCCTTCTGTTGAAACCGTCCATCATATGCCGTCTAAATCTGACGTTGTCTCTAAGAGCTCATTATGACGTCGTTAGTTTACGTGCACAGACGTAGAGCGTAACGCAACAGATTTTTGCTTAGCAGCGTTAACGAGCTGCCTCTTTTTTAAATCTTAGAAACATAATTTGAAGAAGAATAGGGCCTGTGCCGATCCCGTCAAGCTTAAGCGCTAGGAACTGAAGTGCTAGCTAGTCCTTCTTTTGTATGTTTAAGTGCTAGAAATTTCCAGAACCGAGAGCTAAATTTACACCAAGTTATTGTAAACGCGCCCCTGCACCGATCCTGATCTGTCGCAGACTGCCGTGCAAACTTCTATTCAAACCGGCTCTACTGTCAGAGACCATTATTTGCACTTTTTTTGAACCCGATTGCCTGGATTTGAACGGACGTCGGATTATTTCGGGGACACATCGCAGTATGAATCCCACCCAAATCCTATGTAAGCAGTGATGGTCCGCGGCGCGAGCCCTAGTTGTTTATTAACGCAAGGGAAGCAAAATCACACCCCGCGGGTCATTTTAACACTAAATTAGGGTAGATGGCATTCTCTTGCACGGATATTGCCCCGTTTCGGAACCTTGCGCAAGTAAGAATCCGAGCGGGGCGAAATCTTCCATATTGAGCTTGGCGTAGGAGTATTATTAATTGAAACAGGCTGTCTGTTTTATGTATATTTACACCTAATAAATTATGTGATTTTCCTCTTGAAAATTGAGATCGAGATAGTTTTAATTAAGAACTAATTGATCTAATCTTAAGTTTGATACCAAATATTTAGGCATTGAGAAAAGCAGTTTCTGAAAAAAATCACCAAAAACAAAGTGCACACTTTATAATAAAAATAGAAATCATATACATGTTGGCTAAACTTTACATGCTACTTACTTACTTACTTCTTTCTTGATATTTCGAAAATAAAATTGTGAAATTTTATTTAAAGTTTAGTTGCTATGGTCGCAAAAAGCACGAATCCAGACAAACAACTATTGTTGGTAGGCTAACCTCATCAGTTATTTTTCTATCTGCACAATTGCTTATCCTCTTTTACTCATATTAACTTGATCCTTAAAAATTAAACATGTTACTTGCCTTCCGTCGAGATTTTCCGTACAAGACTTGGCTATTTGCAATCTTTGTTGTTTATTTAGTCTAGTGCCGTCTTAATCTGACGTTGTCTCCAAGACGTTATTGTGACGTAGTCAGATTGAGTGCACAAACGTTTTGTGACGTAACAGTTTTTGCTGAACAATGCTATTGTGTCCCAAATGTCGAAGCATGTGTCCCAAACGTCAAAGCACAATACAGGGTAATTATGTTTTCACTTATATGGCACTTTGCTACCATGAAGTCCCCTCTGTACATGCATGTGATGTTGTCTCTTTAAAGCAAACTGGCGAACAACAAAAGTTGGGGGACCAGAGGGGGAGTTTAAGGCACGTGCATTCAAATATACAGCTGTTCCGTGTATATCGACACACATCAATGGCAAATTATCCTACTAAATAAAAGGAAATTTCTTTACTGTTTTAAAAAAGTTATATTTGATCAGTTGGCATCATTTTTTTTTCTAAAAATGGATTACTTTTTGAACGCCATTAAGGTTTCAGGGGAAACTACTCTTCTGACTTATGCCTAGCACATTTATCTGATCACATAAGAAATCAAACAGCAAAAGAACTGTATACAGGCATGATAATGTTTAACTGTTAATATTGTAATAAATGGTTTTAAATACGTACTGTGATAAGGGTTGTTTGTGTGTTATAAACAATGTACATGTCAAGTACAGACATCAAAACATCGTGATATATTATCAACAGAAATCTTATAATTGTGAAGAAATATTACAAATTTCGAATTCAATTAAATTTTGACCCAGCGAGCACAATTGTAAACACCTGTTGCACTGCAGCAGCACTTCACAAGACATATGCCACATTTTTAACATGCGTCATCTGTTAGAATTGCCGCTCCAATCAAAAGATGTATTTTTCTTCCAAATTAGGTTATGCTGTTAATAAAATATTGTCAATGTTTGTTCATTCCCCTTGCGGATTTTGAAACAATACCGAAGGTGTGGATTAAAATGAAGCAAACTGAAGGCGTGATTAACAATGAACAACGTTTTGTCAATTATACCTTCCCGCGCTACTTCTCAACGAAAATATCAGTCGCAGCAAATTGTGTTTGATGTTTTTGGTTGCCAGCCAAAGTCTAACTGTAATCGAATTTGTAGTAGTTAGTGAGCTATTTTCTTTCAAAGTCCATCATATTTCAGAAAGATTTATGTGTGTGTGCATGCTTTATTGTACTTGTTTATAAAAAGATGTATTTCATCTCGCCAAAATAATATAAGCTCCAACTGCAAGCAGTTTTCCATTAAATTTACTGTAACAGATAAGTAGTGAAAACATTTCCTTTCGCAATAGGATAATAGGTTTTAATGACCTCTTTACATGATTGTAGTATAATTGGAATTGTCAATGCCGAATAATTAAAACAAATCAAAATCACTTACAACCAGTATTTCATATAAATGCACCAAACTAGTTGTAAATAATTTAAATGACAATAAAATCATAATTATCTGATTAAATAAAAATATTAAAAAATATTTTAAAATCGAATTCAAATATAGTCAAACCTTTAAAACTACTTGAGGGAAAACATCAAAGTAGTCTTTAGAAACAGATGTTCTCTGTTCACAGGTGAATTTGTCCTTTTAATAAACCAGTGGAACAAATAAAAAAGTAGTCTCCTATTACTTAAACTATTACACAGAATATGAATTTTAGAACTACAAGTTTGGCTGTGGTAAATTTTCACATATTTTCTTAGAGTAGAATAATATCAGTGAATAGACATATGTTTAATGGGTAAAATAATAAGGGTTGGATTCGGTGAAAGGGGAAGATGATTAAGCACTGGTGGTTTTATTTAAGCCATCAATTCTGTAATGCATGTACGAGATCCCTACATCAGGATCAACAAGGGTTGGTGGTGGGGGAGATGATTGAGCACAGCACCGGTGGTTTTATTTAAGCCATCAACTCTGTAATTGTAATTCTTGTATGAGATAGTTTCATCAGAAGCAACAAGCCTTGACCCTGTAGCACAGTTTAATGAAAATCAACAAAAACACATACAAGTTATCCAAATAAAGATTCGTTTTATATAATATTAGAATAATAGAAACAATGATATATTAACAACAGTTACTGTGTTGTTCTTTTAGTTCCAGAACTTTAAATCTTGACAACTTTGCAGTGACACACTGGTAGTCATTCATACCCTTATCACTCATTACATATAATGGCTGCTTCTGAGTACAGCCTGCCATCCCAAACTGAGTCTTAATTCACTACAAAGGCCGGGTTCAAATTTTACAAATGCCGGTACCATGTATACCTATATTAGACTGCATCCCAAATTTGTGAACAAAAGAACTGAGTAAAAAAGTCCAGTCTATAAGCGTGATAAAGTATATGGTATTCTGGACCTGGTCACTGGAAAGAAAGACGTCAATCATGGTTTTTAATGTAATACAAATTGATATAAATCATTGACATTTAAATTAAACAATACAGATTGTCGGTTTGACCTGGTAAAGTATGACAAGTACATAAAAAAAAAATTGAAAGTATAATAAAATAAAGGAATAATGGCTTTATGGGCAAAGAAGATTAACAAAAATTTAACTTTATTTACCCATGTATTCATTAAACATTTTGTGCCATGCTTAAACATGCCTTGAGGACAAGTCATGGCGTCAAAACACTGATTATTTTGAATTTTGCTTGAATAATAACAAAACATGTTCAAACCTTTTAACAAAATTAAATAATTTTTAGTACAAAATGAAATATAATGTTAATTTCTTGCTTAAAATAGCACAAAACTGAATATTCTCAAAATATCACTAAAGGCACATTTTGGCATAGTGTGGCTCATATGTTCATGGCCTGCAACCTGCCATAAATCAGATAAATGCACCTCCTGTCCGATCTTTGACATGTTCTTCCATCTTTGCTTGAATGCTGAATATTTGCAGATGAGTTCAAAACACTGTGACAATCACATTCATTCTAACAAGTTGCTGACATGTTATACCTTGTGTATGGATGTTAAACTATGCCCAAGATTATAAAACTGAGCATGGAAACCAGTCTCAAATCTCAAGCATCTGATTGGCTTCATATGGCGACCAGTCACCATTTCAGCCAATCAGATGCTTGAGATTTGAGATTGGTTTCCAATCTCAACTTTATAACCTTTAGTCCTGATGAGTTATAAGCCCTTTATTCTATCATATCACAGCACAATGTAGTTCATATGTAGACAGATCTCATTTGTCAGCTGTAAAGGCCTGCAGACCTGTGATAGCTCTTCCCAGAATCAATGCATGGATATCATGTGTACCTGAAAGTAACAAATAAAACAAGAGTCAAGATTGTCATAAAATACCCATGTCAAAGAGGCATAACCCAGAATCACTGGAGAAATCTGGCTGGTATTGTATTTGATATAGATATTATGCCCATAAGTATTCTGACCAGGTCTGCTGAACATTGGGTAGAGGCTTCTTAAGCCAAGTTAGCGAGTGGACAGATCTAATTTGCTCACAACTACCTTGAAAATTTGTCCTTATCTTTCAAGACACATCAGATTTCTAAACATGTTTGGATAGCTTTAATTATAGGACTGCTTCCTGTTATATCATTATTTCTTGCATGGGTTTCACTTCCACATAATTTGTGCTACGAATCCAATATCAAACCATTGAACATCTTATAAAAAACAACTGCCAAAATTTATGTCTGTCCAAAATGGTCCTTTAAGCCTCCTGCATGAAATTTATCCCCGCATCCAATTGCCTTATTGGAGTTATTTAAAACAGCTGCAAATGAGACTTTATGTGCCTGCAAAATACTTTACGATTTTTCTAATATTTTAGGCTTTCTTCATTGCTTCATTATAATCCTTCACTTTTATAAGAATAAATCTTACCTTCGTATGTGTTGACAGCTTCAAGATTCATCACATGTCTGATCACATGGTATTCATCACAGATTCCGTTCCCTCCCAGCATATCACGTGCTGCACGTGCAATATCTAGTGCCTTTCCACACGAGTTTCTCTTGATCATTGAAATCATCTCTGGGGTTACCCTAGCAAGAAACAATTGTGAGCTTCAGAAAGAGTGAGTTTGATTTAAAATCCACTGTTGTTGTTTTCAATTTTTAGTCAGTACAATAAAGGCTATTAGATGTAATAAAAAATTGAAAAAAAACCACCTAAGCCACAAAAATTTTGTTTTGTCCACAGATTCTACAGTCCCATTAATAATGATGCTGTTTTAAGTACCTTTTCCCTTTTTTCCATGCATACAATGTCAGACCGGTGTAAATCCTGATCAGACTGCAAATCAGTGCTTGAGATCTGGATTTACACTGTTCACTACTTGGTCAGAAATAATCTACTGATACCGAATTTAACAGCTAACCGTGTAGATCCTGACCAAGACCTCATGGATATGCATTCTGATGTACATGGGACATAAGTCGTATCCATGGAAAAAAAATTGTTATTCAAAAACAAAGAATCTATACTGCATAACTTTATTATTATTTATCTTAATAATTTTTTTTCCTTAATAAACATGATTCTGTAATCTGATTATTATTGATTGATTTTATTACTTGACTAACAGTTAATGTAAATAATAATTTGAACAATCTTTGTAGAGTTCCACTAGAGGGTGCTAAATGCCAAATATCTAAGCTCTAGGTTTTGTGGTTTCAGACAAGAAGATTTTTCAAGTTTTTCCTATATAAGTCTATGAAAAATGAAGTGACCTCTGGGGCGGGGCCAATTTTGACCCCAGGGAAATAATTTGAACAAACTTTGTAGAGTTCCACTAGAGGATGCTAAATGCCAAATATCTAAGCTCTAGGCCTTGTGGTTTCAGACAAGAAGATTTTTTTCCTTTTGGTTGCCATGGCAACCAGAGTTATGCATGGAATTGATTTCTTTGAACAACTTTGGAAGAGCTTCATGCAAGGAACATCCCTGGCAAGTTTCATCAACTTTGGCCCAGGGGTTTAAGAGGAGATGTTGTTTAAAGCAAAAATTGACGACGCACGACAGACACAGGGCGATCCTAAAAGCTCACCATGAGCACAAGTGCTCAGGTGAGCTAAAAATATACAAATATAAACACAAAAACTAAACTCACATTCCTTTGTCCTTGAGTCGTCCCACCTGCAGACATGCCTGTAGTGCGATTGAAATCTCAGTGAGCATGTCCGCCATCTTCTTCTGTATCAACTGATTCTTTGCCAGCGGCTTCCCGAACTGAATTCTGCAATTGGCCCCACAAATATTAATACATTGCTAAAAACCAAATTGTTAGAAAATTTATAAATAAAATACACTCTTTTAAAATACCTTTCCGGAGCTATTAATTATTATTATTATAATTATTATTATTAATTGTTAGAGTTTTCAAGACGATGGCAGGAATTTATTTTATGCTTTCCAGTGAAATATAGAATTTTCCCGGTGAAATAAAAGTGGTATTTCACTGTTTTCAAACAGTGGAATATCATTTTTATTTTCACTGTTTTTTTACGTTGGTACCCAAACGCACGTAACATTCCGAATGAGAACGTTTAGAAATCGGGATCAAGTTTGGTCATATGACGTCATCACGTCACGTCAAAGACAAACGTTTTGAACGCCATTTCATGCAATGTTTCTGTCTAATTCTCACAAATTATGCACTAAAAGCATAAAATAAAAAGAAAATTTGTTTTTACCAGTGTAAGATAGAAATATATTTCACTCGTGAACACCGGAATTGTGTATTTTCACTCGTGGCTTCGCCACTCGTGAAAATACCTTTCCGGAGCTCACTCGGTGAAATATATTTCTATCTTACACTGGTAAAAACAAATATCCTCTATATAATTCTTGCATATCGGATGAGCATTTCTGCATGTTTTTTGTATTCTGCAGAAGGCCCCCGAAAAACATCTGATTAAAAACATTTCAAACAATCAATTTGATAGTGATCTTTTCGCAACTGGGGTGTTGACGATTTTGTGATGGTGTTTAAAATACCTTTACAGGGGTGTTGAAGATTTTCCCTTGTAATATTAAGTTATTAACTGTAAAATTCAGAAAAGCTGCTGCAACACGATTTAGACTACAAAAATATAAAGAACTCAATATACTGGTCAGATATTAAATTCAATTAAAATCCTTAGTGATAATGACAACTTTTTTTAATGAAAATTATATAAGACAGACTGCAAAAAATATTTTATCAGCATACTTAAATGAAAGTGTATCCGGATAATGGGACACTTTTTCGTCAAAATTGTTCATTTTCGGTAAATGTTTTGGCATGTTTGCAAATAAATTTTTTATACGATGGAGGATAAAATGACCAGTCAAGCTGTTGTTTCTTGCAACCTGGAAATAAAATTTATTAGCTCAGCTTCAACAATTGACTCAGGAGGAGAACCAGACAGGATTCAGCGCGGTTGCTCAAACCCAAGTTCTGGGCAGCACTATTAAATTTTGAGGGGGATTTTGGCCAGAAAGAAGGAAATTATCATGCAACTACAATAAGACTGTCATAAACAAACCCCTTTCTGGAAATCTTGTGTCCCCACCAATGTATTACTTGTGTAATGTTACTGTTGAGTACGTGCTGTATATCATGGGCTGTTTATGCTATGTTACTAAACACTAAGTTTTTTTTATCAAACTGTGCCAAACATATGCAGAAATTCAATTTGATAAAAACCCAGTTCAGCCACGGACGCAGCCCTAGGGCTGAGGGGCTGCAGCCCCCCAGCCCGGCCACTTTTTTTTTATTTAGTTGCCTTTAAAATCTGCCTGATCGACAAGTGTTGTGTATTGAAACATTTCACTGACCAGCTGGCCAGCAATTAATTACCATGGATACATGTAGCTCGGGGGCATATTAACCGCAAGCGACAATTAACCGTGATGTAAACATGTGTGATTTAAATACAATTTTTCATTGGTTATTCGCTCGGCCATTGCCCAATCAAAACAGGTGAAACAATAGCATTCTAAGTGCAGTAAAAGATTGGAAAAGCGTTACAAACACTAGGAGCAATTAGCAGTTTTTGAGGAAATCAAAGAGATTCTTTCATTTTCTTTTGTTTTTCGGCGAAATTACAAAAAGGTAAGATTGTTTAACTCAATATCTGTCCACAATTTTACTAGTGAAATGTATTTTTGACCAGATAATGGGAACATTCTGAAAATGAAGCGTTCTCAGAGTACACTTCATTTATTTGGATTTAGTAAAAAACAAAAGTTGGATAATTTATGGTCATCCTCAGTTCAGACTACTGAGAGAAGGAAATGGTTCAATTTTAATACTTTGTTTAGTCAAGTCAGACAAAATGTTTTCATTTTTGCTTGACCGGATGCTGTCACAGCTGTGTCAATCCTCAAAAGATTGATTATCCACAAACTATTTGAAGACTTCATATTTCTCACACATGAACCTTTAGATTTGGTTGGGTTGTGAGGTGGTCCAGTGGTAACATGCTGGTCAACCAATCCAGCGGTCGTCAGTTCGAAAACCGAACCCATCACTGGAAATTTCTGAAACACTCCGACTGTTTCCCACCCAACAAGTATTGGCTCACTCCCTGGAAGAAGGATATTGGTGCGTGTATTGCACACTGAATAAGTACAAATATAGTTCAGGTATACTTAAAATTGCACCATTTTAGCACACCGCAGAAAAAAAAAATCGAATCGGGAGGGGATACCCCTCATGCACCCACCCCATCATCAGCCCCCCAGCATGTACCAGTCTGGATCCGGGCCTGCAGTTTTAAGCCTGTAAATACAGCTAAAAATATAGTTTTGGCCCATTTCAGATTTCACATGTATCCTGAAAAAAAGAACTACTTAAATAAAACAAATACACATGCATGCACATTAGAACAACTAGTAATTATATATACCTGTCGAGAGTGTATTGTCTAGCTGTCTCCAAACAGAACTCCGCAGCACCAAGTGTTCCCCAGGCAATACCAAAGCGGGCGTTATTCAAACAGCCAAATGGACCCTGAAAAGGTTCTTAAAGGTCAATCAACATAAACAAGAACAAACAATCCTTATATTATATTCAGTCGGAAATGACCTGTTGAATGTCAAGCAAACAGAGTAGATCCTGATCAGATGGCACGGAGAAGCCAGCTGCCAGCTGATCTGGATTTAAACTGTTCACCATAAAAGTTGTATTTATGACCTAGAGGGTTAAATGAAATTCACTAAGCATATCAGCTCAATAATCAAGTGACTTACTGCTAGGCCACTGGCATTGGGTAACATGTTCTCCTCGGGTATTACCACATCTTCCATCACAATCTGTCCTGTAATACTGGCCCGTAGTGAGAACTTCCCTTCTATCTTTGGAGCTAGTAATAAAATACAACCAATTAGAGAATGGTTTAGACATGTTAGAGGAAGACTTGGGAGAAATAGTCTCTCTCTACTGAGCTAAGGGAGAAGTTTTCTCTATATGTTTCCAATACAAAGCTGAAAATTTCCAAATCTTTTCCCTGAAATTTGAAAAAACTTCAACCTATTCTTACAGCTCAAGCCGATCTCTCCAATGTATCATGCATGAATACAATCAAAGTTTCTTTTAATTTTAATCTGCAAACAACCTCATCATGAGCTAAATTGTAGATCATCTGTTCAACTTTTGAAATGTATCTAAATTAACTTTAGTGATACATTCCAAAAATTTGAAAGTATGAAACTAGGAAAGTCTTTCTTCAGAATGTTTCATTTTTGGACTGAAAAGCATACAACAAAAGCTGTGCACCAACTTTTGGTATGTACTGTGCATAAATGTTTTACAAAGATTATTGCAAAAAAGTGTACTGTCATACGGATTTCCCATAGTTGTCAATGTCAGCTAAACAGAACGCCACAATTGCACAAATTCTGATGTTTTGGTAAAAGCTGAGAATATTTAGAAGTGCTCTAGTCTTCACACACTTTAAACAATCTGAATGTTTTTCATACCCTGGTGAATGTGATAAAATATTGATTCAATCCCTTGATATAAATTAAAATATTAGTTATATGACACAAATGTGTTAAATTCAAGCCACCATCTGTGACAACTACTGTTTATACTCAGTCAATCTGTTCATAAGTTGAATGGTGGATTTTCACCTCTTAATGAACATTTTTAACCCTGGCTCATTCATGTCGAGTTGAAAAACTGCTAAAATATGGGTATGTTTTAAATGAAAAAAAATTTGACTTATGGCTGAGTAGGTACGGTATCGATATACTTCATACCTGACAATCCCTTCATGCCTTTCTCAAGAATAAACCCTCTTATTCTGTTATTTTCTTCTCTATTTTTGGCCCATACAATAAATACATCTGCTATAGGAGAGCTGGTGATCCTGCAAAATAACACGCTCATTAAACCCTTTCCTACACACCATGTATTTTAACCCTTGCATGACCAGTGTAGATCAAGTCAGCACATCTGTGCCCTCTGATCTGGATCTGCACTGGTCATAAATTGGTCAGAAATAACCAAAACAAAAAACTAAAAGTGAATGGTGTAGATCCTGATCTGATAGAACAAATGTGCTGGCTGATCTGGGTCTACACTGTTTGCCAATACCCTAAATGCGAATGGAGTAAAGGTTTAATGTTCCTTCATGAATCTTCCTGAAAAAACTTCTCACTGCATGTTGTCTTGGTTGATCTTCAAAATATCCAAAACATGTATTAAGCTTGCAATTCCAAGAGTCATATTTTGAAAAGGTTACCATACTTAGAAATGTATCTCATCACTTGATAAAAGACTGCAAATCTTGAACACTGACTATAATTGGTAAAGGTTTACTCATTTTCTCATTAAAAGGTTACACCTTTTTACGCATATGCAACCAGTGTAAATTCAAATCTGCTGGCACATCTGTGCCATCTGATCAAACTCTGCATTGTTAGCTTTTCTGTCAGAATTAACTAATAACTCAAAAAGCAAACAGTGCAGATCCTAATCAAATGGCATTGATATGGCAGCTGATCTAGATCTACACTGTTCACTAATGCCATAATGGTGTTTTATGGAGAAGGGTTAATTCACATAAGCTTTTGTTTGTTCAAATAGCTTATAAATGAGAATGCATTCGACCGAGTATTTCTAGGTATCACAATTAATCAAACTCACCAGGATTTGGAACCATTCAATGTGAATGTTTTACTGGAAGAGTTGTATACAGCGTGCGTCTCCATGGAGGATGGGTCGCTTCCGTGATTTGGTTCAGTCAGTCCAAAACAGCCAATCAGTTCTCCTTTGGCTAGAAAAACACATAGAGAACTATTGAACTAATGATGAGGGCAAATGGCATTTAATCAGACGTTGGATAAATGTGTCTCTATCAAAAAATATTATCATCCCGCTGAGTCAAATTGTAAAGTTGTTTTTATTTTTTGTTTGTTTTATTAACTTAACTTAAATATCTTCCTATGACATGACGCGTCATGTGATGTGTCATGTCAAAATGTGTCTTTCCGAAGTTGACACAAACACTTCATTGGAAATATTCTATATTGTTAAGCGGAAAATTAAATGCATTTGTATAAACTATAAACTTGTGCACCCCTCTGAAAAAGGGCAAGAACCAAAAATGTCAAAATATCACAAAGGATGCTTTCCAATAAATGTCTCAATTGCTTTTACTTAACATTTACCCTTTACTGAATGAATATACCTTTTATTTTTAGAAAACCTGTGTAGATCCAGATCAGCTGGTACATCAGTTCATTTGATTTAGATCTACACTATTAGCTTGTTTGGTAACCTAATGAATCATATAAACACTGCCCAAAACAGAACACATCATACTGGCAATGTACGTACCTAATCTTGGTAGATATTTCTGTCTATGTTCTTCAGTACCATAAGCATAGATAGGATGCATGACAAGCGAGGACTGTACACTCATACAGGATCTGTAACTGCTGTCCACTCTGGAACAAGTACAATGTTTCATGTTATAATAAAAAATTATGATGGTCACATGTCACAGCATTTATCATGGGGCGGAGTTCAGATGCACAAGGATATATCACGAGGGGCATAGTTATAAGATTTATTTATCTTCACATCAGAATTCATGGCTTCCTGTAATAAATCCTGCAATACATCACTATGCTATTTTTCATTATAATTCTTATCCAGATTTTCATAATACATCTTCAAAACTGTTGGCTCTACTTTGCAAAGACAAAATGTCAAGCAGTTAATGTTGTTCTATATTACATCAATCAAGTAATATGCATGTGTACTGGTGATATATCAGACTTATATTATTATTGTTGTTCCAATGTAAAATGGGAGAGTCTGGGAGGTCATGTGATTAATTCACTTGTCTTTAAAAGGTGACTTGGTCACTATTTTTAATGCCATCATGGATTTAATATGTCAGCAAGTGGACTGTTTAAGTAAATCATATTCTGTTAATTTTTTAGAAGTAAAGCAATAATCTCTCAGGTAAGAAAGCAAATTAGACTGGGACTGAAACACTTGAAATCCAGCAACTGGACAGCTGGAAACAGAATATTACAAATGTATAACATAACTCTGTGTAGGCTGATCTGGATATGCACTGCTTGCAAATGGTATATTAGCCATACCCACAGAGTATATGGTTATAACAATCAAACTGTTTTTCATATGCCCATGAATGCAAAAAGCTATAAATTCCAAATTCTCCATTAAAATTCTTTGTTGCATGTCATCACAAGGAAAACTTGACAATATTTGTCTTCCATAAATCTTTCAATTTAAAAGTATTTCAAATAGAAAATTTCCATTAATATTTCGTCTGGCATTCAGTTACCTCTCACATTCTCTGGCAATTAATCCATATGCTACAGAAGATACCCCAGCACAGCCGTAGCCTTCAATTGTTGGTCCCAGCACACCTAGGTCCCCCATCTCTCTCATTATCTCTGGGTGAAAGACTGAAATATATCAGAAATAAACAATTCACAATATTACATTCATCATATAACAACAGCTTGATTTAACTGACATGAATGACTTCACTAAGATCCAATTAAATTTAGCCTTTGGTAAGCCAACTGGCATTAAACATTAATGTTCTCAAATTCTAGGGCACATCTACATTTCCATGAAACTTGTTATCATCCAATATGTAAATCATGCATAAAATATGTTTTATATTGAATGTAAACATTTATCAAATATAACTCCTTACACGGTATACATAAAGGTTTTATTGTGTGTGTGTGACTAGATAGATCCAGACTAGCGGACACATCAGTTCCATCTCACCTGGATATACACTGGTCGCATACAGGTCACAAATAATTGAGTTCAACAGTTAGTACTCAATAATAAAACCTGTCTCAAAACTCTTGCATGTAATACCGAGGCTAACTCAACTTCTCCCAATCAGCTGTTAAGGATCAGTAATTGTATTATCTCAGACTTGCTCCATTGCAATACATAATATACCTTCATAACTAGTATACCTTCATTTCTGTTAGCTATCAGTATTCGTGGCATGAGTTTATCATCACAGTACTGTCGAAACTGATCTCGCACCATTTTCTCTTCTTCCGTAAGCTGACTGTCCAGGTTGAGTGCATCTTTCCAGTTGAACTGTACAGATTCTTTTCTTTGAGCTGGATCAGTCTTCACTGCTGTATTAAAAGTTGATTTAGAATATTAATGCAACCTGGCTATCAAAGATGACCTTATACAGCGGTCTAATGTTGCCTATTCCAACTTATTGTGTGCAACAAGGGCTTTTCTATATGTACTATGGCAATCAGTAATGGACTGTCATCGATAAAACATCACTTATATTAAATGAGTCTGTTTCTGGAGTCGAATTACAGTACCTGAACACACTGCTTATGTAAGTTTGTGGTCCAGTTCAGTAAAAATAATGGAAATGTCAAGAAATGATGATGAAATTACATTGATCACGAAGTTCAGAGGTCGGTTTGTCTAAGACAATCGAAACCCCGCAGAACTTGGACTGTCAGTTCCTAAACTGCTAAAGCATCGGCTTGTCTAAGATAACTTTACAGTAAAGATATCGAGGAAAACCCGAAATCCAAACTCCTGGAGTGTATCGACTTACCTGCCGAACTGGAAGCAAGCCTCTGACACACAACCTGAATAGGCCGTTGTTTGTTTAATAGAACTAACTGGAGAAACTGTCTTAGGGCCATCTCTTTTCTGAAGTAGGATTTTTCCCGTTTGCATAACAAATATGACCTTGACCCCAAAGGAGGTATGTACTTCCGGGTGATTTAGCGACCGGCTTAAAGTACGGATTGGAAAATTAAGACCGCAACGGAAATAAAATACGCAATTGAATTAGAAATAAATATGTAAATTTAAGACTTTTACTATATAAATACACATTATCAACATAATTCTACAGGTACTTGACCACATTGGGTATAATAGAGATGAACACTTAGTCTTATCAATATCAGTGAATAGCCGTGCTGCTCGAGACAACATCCCGCAGACCTGAGGAATGCAATGCGGTGCTGCAAATTGTTACAGCGCATTATCCAGCTGTGATCTACAAAATATGCCTATTATAATGAATTAGGTAAATAAAGAAAAAAACTTTAAAAAGCCAACAAATGTCATTGATCGAAAACGGATTTGTCCCCAATCAAATGTATTATTAAAGAGATTATTTCCATTTTAATGTTATATTTTTTTCTCTATGTTACATATATTGCCAATTAGCTTGCAAAACCTTATTTATATGTGGTACAGATACCCCCTATTTCAAATGCTTGCCTGTTGCTTTCATTACATTATTAAATATTATTGCAAGTTCCAGAATGCGGACAAGGTGTGAAATATACTCCCCATAAGATGTTGCAAGTGCATCTTCACCATTAAGATAGATCAGTGTGTCCTATGCATACTTTGTATGTTAAATGGGAATAACGAACAATTCACATATATTTTTGCGAAGAACAACTTGTATTTTTTTCTTAACAGCATTGGTACAATTTAGTCTCAATAATTCGACTGCAAGCACAGACCCATTATCATACTGACTTTTAACAGATGTCTGTTCTTTACGTCTCAAGCAGTTACGATCAAAACTGTGGTGGAAATGGACCCGATTTAAATTCTGTTATTTATCGATAAACGTGACGTCGTGAGTCAGGTAAACTTGAAGCGCGGATATCGAAATTTGTTGACATGTGTGGAGGTTTAAAAGAGTTTTGCATAAAAAACGAAACCGTTATTTATAAAGGATTACATATATTGATTCTACATGAATGTGGCTTTTCAGGTATGTAAATTTTTTAAAGGTACATATGGTTTAAGATGCTTTATGGAGACGCCAACGTTGCGATCAAATTCCAATCGGCGGTATATAGAAATAGAAGGAAAATTTTCCGCATTGATTTGAATGCTAACTGGGTTGTACGCGAAAGGCAAATATCGCATATATAGAAAAGCCTTTGTCGCGTACAAATAGTTGTGCTATGGTACAATTTTGAAAATCGGATTATAAATTGAAAAAAATACAGCTGTTTCAAGTTGCTAATTTAATTCATTTGAAGGTAGTCATTTTGACCACCAACATCATGAATTCTTGTGCACAATTGGAAAACCAAAATTAAAACATTATCAAAATAACATCGAGTTTTCTATCTTAATATATCGGATCTTTGTTATTATTGTGGTTTAATTCCTGTGAATTTCTGTTAGAAATTAATTCTTATTTAATTAACATTATTTGAATAAAAAATCGATTTATTTTGTGTACATAAACTGATGATGTCTCTGGTTACCTCAAATGGCTGCATTGAGAACTAATCACATCTCAGGAATCAATGGGCTACTTCTAAAAATATTTTGAGTTCTGTGCTTAGTTTCAAAAAACCTTTAACAGTATCCGGATTACCTCTTTAATGATCTTGGAAAAAACGGATTCTATCTATATGTGTGTGTATAAAGTGCTTCACGACGTTTTCTCATGTAAACTCAGTTTGTTCTAGCAAAAAATGCGCAGTTAAACATGTTACAAAGATCATATACTGACTTCTAAGTCTTGGTGGTTTGGGGAGGATTTTAATATTGACAATTGATACATTCGTTCTTTCGTGTCATAACGTTGATGTCGACAGTGTTTGTCCGACTAGTTTCCAGTTATGTTCTGAATCTTTTGTCGTATACTCCAATCCCTACTAGCCGAGTATTATTTGGAGTGTGCAATCAGAATGTTAAGGGAGGTTTTAAATTCTGTTCGATAAAGAAAACAAGCATGTTCTAACATTGAAGCTACACGTTACACATTATTTTTGCAATTCAGTGTTGTGTGTGAGCAAGTCCTTATTCGAACATGTTTTCTGTATAAACTACAAAATGGTTCCCATTAAAAAAAACTATTTTAGTGTCTATTTTTGAAATTTATCACAGTATAAACTCGTGCTTCTTTCTCTCTACTTTATGGCTGTGTGAGGAGGCTGAGTTAAAACTCAAATTGGCTATCGCGTTCTCAATTCGTACTTATATTATTGTTTAAAGATAAAATAAATATAATTTAGAATCATGTACACAATTGATGTAAACTCAATACGTATTTTCCTTTGTTTCCAGTGCGGTTAATATTTCCCTTGCGTTTTATAAACTGTCGGTAATTAGTCACGTGACACATACATTGGACAAGATGGCGGACGAACTTGCTGTCAACGTGCTACAATATTTAAATGAAAATGAACCTATTGACACACAAGATCTGGCTAAAATACTGAAGGTTGATCATCAAAAGATCGTCGGTGTTGTCAAGAGTTTACAAGCATCAGGAGATGTAAGTATAACGTGGTAACTTAAGTCAAGTTTTTTTTCACATCATTCACTGAGGATTGCTGAAGATTGCATCATAGTTTAAGTTATTTTTTAAACCACTGTGCCATCATTCGGATGCATAGTAGGGCTAAGCTCTTCGTGATAGACCCCTGTACATCTGAACTCTGCCGGATGATAAATCCAGTCATATATAACTGGCGGCTATTTAAATTATTATTTATTAACATAAAAATGCTGAAATGACATTTGTTTTCTATTTCCTGCAGAAGCCTTATGAAATTGCTATTGATAAGTATACAGGTGCTAAATAACTTCAATTAGTACTGAACAGATTTAAGAAAGTATATCCCATGTCTGATTCATTTTAAATCTTCTTTCAGTTGCATACCAAATCCCACTCTAGTGATCATCACGCATTAAAAAAATTGGGACAGGTATAATGCAGACGCCTTCTGTCGACAATATAAACATATAGGGAAAATGTTGACAATATAGAATATACTATATAGGGTTATTGAAAAATGCAGATAATATTTTCATCATAAAACCTGAATGCCATCTATACAATGTACCGAATTTTATATATTCAGGGCTTTTTCAGCCTGTCTCACGGGGCCGATATTCGGCCCCATTCCCAATGCAGAAAAGCGACGATTTTTCCCAATTTCAAGAAAAAAATTCCCAATCTCGTAAATTTATTCCCCTTTTGAACTTAAACGCCTTTTGCTTTTAAAAATTAATTGATGAGAAACTATAAAATCGAGACTTTTCAAATATACGTGAATCATTTGTTTACGTTTAATCGGTGATCTGTGAAAACTACTTTCCGTTAAAAATGTATGTACTGGTAAAAACCGGTATTCACCGTACTGCAAGTTTAAGATGGATTGCGGCGCCCATGATTCCAGATAACTTATATTATGGTCAATTTATGGTTTGAATATTAACAGAAATTTTTTTTTTTCGTGAACAAATGTTTTTTCACGATAATCATTTGACTGCATACAAAACAGAAAGGATGAAACAAAAATGGTATGTGCAGTAGTCAGTACCGGCTTTTATACTGACCCGCAAAAACTAATGACGAAAATAAAAAAATTCATATTATAGTAAAAACAATGCAAAAAGGCCGCGAAAAAAGATGCCAAGGGTACTCCAAAACTAAACTCTCTAAGGAAAAAAAACGTCCAATGTTTCAAAATTTTAATGTCCCTGAAAGTTCTTTCCCAGTCAGTTGAAACTTGCCAAGTTTCTGAGGATCAGATGATGGTCATTCTACATAAACTGTATAAGTGATACAGTACATCTGTAAAGCTGTCAGAACAAACTCTGGAAGAGATTTGTAACACATCCAGGGACACTAAAGCAAGGCAAATCAAGCTATAATGCAGATAAATAAATGTTAAAATCCCCAATTTGGTTTGATTTGTCGATTCTTTTTTCCCAAATTTGACTATTTACCGCGTCAAAAATTCCCAATTTTGGCAGGGGCCTTTTTCCCAAAAACCCCTGAAAAAGCCCTGATATTGGAAGTTAGTTGTATTGATTTGGAATAAAAGGCAATTTTCCTTTAGAATTACATCAACTAGCTCAAGGTATTTTTACACTTACTCCAAATATACAGGTTTTATCACATGAACTAACAGTGTCTATTCATTTCCGACAGCATGAATGAACCAGTTGATCTGGATCTACAAAGTGTGTCAGGGATTCCATTAGCTGCTAAATATCAAGGGTCATTTAAAAAAAGATTTGGGGGATTAATAGCCAAAATACCCCTTATTTATAAAAAATGACTCTTTGACTAGAATCATAGTGGTCAAAATAAGGCTTTTTTGGAAATTTCTAGAGTTAAACTCAAAATGTCATCTTCCGGGTCAAATGGAACCCCTGTGTTTGCCAATGGTTAACAGCCTTATCCCTTAAAGTAAAGGGTTAAACAACATTGTTGAGTTCTTGATCAAAGATAACCTAATGAATCAGTAAGTAGATCCTGGTCAGACTGACAGCATGGATGTGCTTGTTGATCTATATCTACACTGTGTGCCTATGTATAACAGGCATACCCTATGGAATAAAGTGTTAAAAACAGCAAATATTTTTAATTCTAAACATGTTAAGATAAAAATTCAGCAAAAATGTGATACACTGGCTGATGTGGCATGGTATGCAAGAATATGACTTCATTGAATTGTTTTAGGTGATCAATGCTGAGCAGAGGTTGCATAAAGGATTTGAGCTGACTGAGGAGGGAAAACAGATAGCAGAGAATGGCAGTCATGAAGCTGTTGTGTACAGAGCAGTGCCAGATGAAGGAATTCTACAAGCTGAACTCATGGTAAGTGAATTATTAAACCTTAACTTCATAATGTTCCTTTAACCCTTTCCTCCATATATCACATGAGCAAACAGTGTAGATCCAAATCAGCTGGCACATCATTCTGTGCCATCTGATCAGAATCTGCACTGTTTGCTTTATGGCCAGAAGTAACCTATATATCAAAGTTAACAGTGTAGATCCAGATGGCACAGATATGCCATTTGATCTGGATTTATACTGTTCGCCTATGCCATATAGGCATATATATAGGGAGGAAAGGGTTAATCAAAGTCTAGGGTGAACAGTTAAGTTCGAAATCAGTCTGAACATGATGCAGTCAGATCTGGATCTAATCTATTGGATTCACTTCTTTTTCAGAAATAATCTATATCTAAAAGTTAATAATGTTTCCTGATCAGTCTGCATGGATGAGCCAGCTGATCTGGGTCCTCCACTGGTCAGGTGGCATATGGAATATAAGATGTGTACCAACCTGAATCTACAGCTTGTTTGAACTAAACTGTTTTTTTGGTGATTTTTGCCTGCCAACACTCGGACAACTAAATTAATTTTGTCTCAGAAAATTGTCACAGTTATTTTTCCTTATCAACATGATCAAACCTCCATGTAGTATGGAACAACTTTTGGTACTGGAAGGGAAGCAGCTTTTTTTTTTTTTCCGGGCCCCTTGCGGGTAACCCCATTTATTCATACATGGTCAATATGTTCTGAACTTTTACATGATGTTTATAAAGACTTGTACATGTACATGTGAAAGAGCAAATACAATAACGGACGAGGAAAATTAAACGGGTGAATAAGTGGTGAACAACAAGATAACCGAAAAATGCAAAAAGCCAAAAAATTTAAAAAAAAAAAATAGAAAAAAAGAAGAACAAAAAGCAGCTTTTATATGACAATCTTTACTTGATTTGGTTTGCATATAGATTTTCCCTTCTTAATTTTGCTATCAGCAGTTTTTCAACATAGGTTGTTTATTTCGATGTTAAAGTATTTATTCAATGTTTCGGTGTTTACTCCACTTTCTGTTAGTAGAAAAAATGCTTAGATAGATACCATATTTATTCATAGGGTCATGAAAATACAGCTGTTATACATTCCATTTAATAAAATACCATTTAGATCAGTGTTACAACAGTTACTTTTCTATTTCAGAAAATTGTGCCCAATGCAAAGATAGGATTCAGTAAAGCTATGCAGGCGGGTTGGATTCAGATGGATAAAAAGTGTGAAGGTGGTCCCAAAATATTTAAAAAGGTATATACATGTCTCATTATGTTATATTATATGAACACTTGACTTGATTACTTTAGATGACTCATTAATGTTATATGCTGTACGTGTCTGGAAATATTTTTGTTGTATAAAACTGTTAGATCTGCAGTCATCATATGATCATTGTAAGTCATTTGTTGTATTCAGTGAACTTTACAACTTAAAAAATATCTTCATTTCAATTACATGTCAAGGGTAAAAAAATATTAACTTTATATTAAACTGCAATAGACACATTTTTTTTTCATAATTTGACATATTAAATGACTATTGCAGGTTCACAATATAGAAGACATGTTTGACTGACTATTGCAGGTTGACAGTTAGAAAGACACATTAACTGACTATTATTTATTAACTATCTCATATTGGGCCGGCTATTCCCATATTGGCCTAGTTTAGTCTTCATATGAATTGGATGTTTTTATTCTGTTAATTAATTAAATTGTCATTAATCAAGTGAATTCACATTGGCCATGTTGTTGGGCCTCTAGCAGTCATATTAGCCTTTGGCCTCAGGCTGATCTGACTACCCTCGGCCCAAATAACAAGGCCAATATGAATTCACTCGATTAACAACATTTATTATAATATACCTATATTATGACTATTTCAGGTTGACAATATAGAAGACACAGTACAAGACTGTATGAAGAAAATTCAAGATCTGAACCTCGATGACATAACAGATAACCAGAAAAATGAATACAAGAAAAGGAAACTGGTTCAAGAAGTGTAAGTATGCATGTTTACCACCCTTGGTGTGATTCTGTTTTCTTTCTGTCACAGATCTATTTGGTTGATAAAAACTGGCATCCTTTCATCTTGCTGTCTGATCAGGATTTTAACTTAACTCCTTAGTCAGAATTAACCAAATGAATGTAAAAGTGAACAGTGAAGTTCCTGATCAGACAGCACAGATGAGCCAGCTGATCTGGATCTACACTGTTCCCCATGCAATAAAGGTGTATCTATGGAGGAAATGGTTAAAGTAAAATTACATTATGTAGCAATATATGTCTTAATAGAAAAATACAGTTGCATAAATTTATACCAGTGCAAATGTGTCATATTGTATACATGTACCTGATCAGGATTTCCAGCTTTTAAGCCGGTGCTGTCAAAGTCATCTTACACTTCCACTTGAAAGATGACTCTTGAATGCCAGTGTAGAAAAATGTTTTTTTAACATTTTGTTGCAGAACTTAATAGCAGAAAATTCAAACCAAATACCATTACTTATTGTGAGAAAATGTTTAATTTTACATGTTTTATTTTTCTTTTGAAAGGTTTTAAAAGTGGTGGAAATATTATTTGGAGTGAAAATGTTTCATATTATAAAGTTTTGTTTTTTGTTTTCAGAAAGTTTACTACCTATTTCCTGTCAAAGGGTCCAAATTTCACTGTCTCAATAGAAAAACAAGAGGTAGATCTGACTCCAGAGATGATTTCCAAGTAAGTCTGTCCTCCAGCATGTTTATTTAGATGTATAAAGGAATGAACATCTTGGAATAGATGATGTGTTTGTTGAATTTGATTCAAATGCTTGCAGGCTTCTAATGTTATATTGCTCACTGCTTCTAGTTTATAGTTTACTTCATGGTAGGTTAGAATTACTCACACTCTGTTTAACCCTGAATGATTTATGTCTACAGATATGAATATTTGAGTCGCACTTGTAAAAGCATGTCAGCGGCAGTATTTTTTTTACAGTTTTAGTTGTTGATATTTTTTGCAATAACAAACAATTCCTTTCAATTTCCCGTTAATATTTCAAGAATTGAAACATATTTTTTTAAGTAAATTAATACATGAAGCATTTACTGCTTAATGCACAATAAGCTATATGAATGTCATCTGCTCATCTTTGTGACATCATTTCTATGAATCTTTTTGCATGTTCTGCTAATTTTTGTAAATATATGTATATAATGGGCCATTATTTATTCACTAATATGTATGTTATGCAGCTCTTGACACCGAAAAGGAGAAATGGTCCAGAGCTTTTTTTTCCTTCTGAAGTAGGCACCTTCCTTTCAGAAAATTTCTTTGAAATCATGCAGTTTTCCCCAAAAAGTAACTGAACATCGATTTTTTTTATTCCCCTTTAGAGAAGAAATTACTCTATTTTCCCCAAAATTATAAGGCATGGACCCCATCCCCTAGCAGTGACAAAGTTCCGGTGGTCATCATGCAAGAAAAATGGTTGCATAGTGGTGATATAAATGTACCTAGTATTTAATCATGATTCAGTGACTGTTATGTCTGTGAAAAAATGGTAAGTTAAGTTTGAATTCTTATTATAACAATGTATACATATTTCTGTTACAGGGGTACTTGGAAGGAGAAATCGTTCAAAGAATACAATTTCAATGCCTTAGGAGTTATGCCCCCTTGTGGTCATCTACATCCATTGCTCAAAGTTCGGGCCGAGTACAGACAGATCTTTTTAGAAATGGGGTGAGTTTGTCTTCTTTTTCTCATAATGTTTGAGTTGTGCCATGCAAACATTTTTTTATCAAGTTTTGGTTTACTGGGTTTTCATCAAAAGACATACAATTATGACAGTATTGCCCACATGCTTAGGTAACGGAGAAGCTTGACAGAAACTACATTAATATTAGGGGTGCGATAGGTTAACCAGTTAGTGGATTAACTGCATTTTAAATAGTAAACCGGTTACGATTTTTCAGTTAGGTTAGTGTTATTAACCCTTAACTCCAGATCAGCTTACACATTCATGCCGTATGATCAGGATCTACACTTTTCACTTTTGATTTATAATGTTATTTCTGATCCAAAAAGCAGAGTGCAGATCCTGATCAGGCCCCATGATTACATAACTTTTTTCATGCTCAACTCAATTTTAGTATGAAAATTTGAGCGTTTCATTTCCTTTCATCCTTAAAAATATAACATTTTTATTTGAAAATATGACCCAATTGATCTCAATGTAACTGTAAAACAGACAGTTATTTCTTTTTTATAAAGCCTGTTAATGCTCTTGACATTTTAAGTTTGAGCACAGAATTGAGTTGAGCACGAAAAACGTTTTATAATCGCGGGGCCAGATGGCACAAATGTGCTAGCTGATCTGGATTTACATTGGTTGCACATGCGTAAAAATGCATATTTATGCATCAGAAGTTTAATACATGTATATACCCAAGGAATAAAGAAACACAGCATGACATTATTTGCATGATCTTGCAAACATGTTGAGCAAAAACCATGCAAATCTGCCAAAAAACTCTCTGATTTACAGTGTATGTGGTACTGTGTCAATTGTCGAGTCATCATCAAAGTTTATCGATTATGGAATCATCATCAAAATTGAACCTGTCAGATCTTCATCAAAGTTTTACCTGCATTCCTTTATCCTTGAGTACAGTTAAGTTAAAATGATACCAGGTGTTGATTCAAAGTTTGCTTGTTTTTGAAAATTTACCACTGTTTTCTTATTAAACCCATTATTCCACGGATACAGCTTTTATCACGGGTGACCAGGGTAGATCCAAATCAGTCTGCACGCCTGTGCCATCTTATCTCGACTTAAACTGTTTAATCTTGGTCAGAAATGACCTAATTAATTTAATAGCAAACATTGTAGATCCTGATCTAATAGTAATGATGTGTTGGCTGATCTGGATCTAAGCTGGTCACCAATGGGATAAAAGCCATATCCCATGGAGTAAATAGTTAACCACCTTTAAAAATCTGTATTTCAAATCATTTAACAAAAATTACAATGTACATGTATTTTATCAGTTTCACGGAAATGCCAACCAATAACTTCATAGAGAGCAGTTTCTGGAATTTCGATACGCTGTTCCAACCACAACAACATCCGGCTAGAGACGCACATGACACATTCTTCATATCTGGTGAGTGGTACACATACATGTATACTCTTTTCAGAGACATTATCGATGATTTAAACCTTTACATATGGCTGTTATTCATTGGTGATCAATGTAGATAGATTAAGATCCAGATCAGATCCAGATATTAGGAGTTAAGTGTTAAACAAAAGTTGTCAATAATGCATTATCTTCACTGTAATAACAAACAATTGCTTTGTTAATTAAGTATTTCATGGGCATAATTTATACACACTGCAGTCAAAATATGTAACAAAACAAATCATAAATGTAACTTCTGAACTGCTTTACCCTTTCCTCCATAGATATACCTTTATTGCGAGGGCTAAAGGTGTATATCCAGATCAGCTGGCACATCTGTGCCATCTGATCAGGATCTAAACTGTTCGCTTTTTGATGCATAAGGTTGTTTCTGACCAAAATGCGACCAGTGCAGATACTGATCAGACAGCACAGATGTGCCGGCTGATCTGGATCTACACTGGTCGCACATTGGTAAAAATGCGTATATATGGAGGAAAGGGTTAATGTTGTAAATTGTCTAGCAGTACTTAGGTTAAGTCACGTAATTTGTATTATCTTCAGATCCTGCCACAGCTCACAGTTTCCCGATGGATTACCTAGAGAGGGTGAAGAAAGTGCATGCTGAAGGAGGTTATGGCTCTCAAGGGTATGTTCTGCATACTTGTAATGCTGGCAACAGAAAAAAACAGACTTGATGACAATGTTTGGTTTTCCAAATTTTCCCCATTCAGTGTACATTTTCTGGTGAGAATCTGTGACTGGAGATACTTTGTTAATGCTTAAGTGGCCTTTACAGTTCAAGCTTCAAATATAAGTTGGAAAAAACAGAAATCAAGCGATTTGTTAAGGTTTGCCACAGTTAGAAAATAACTTCAATTCAGAAGACTTTCACACAATGTGTTTTTGTGAAAGTTGCAATAATTTGATATTGTACACAATCCAGTTTGGATTTGCATATATACCAATATAATAATTTTAAAGTTTATTTTTATCTGCATTTTCCTCATTCAGGTATTATTTGATACAACAAAATATAGGCTGAAACTGCCAAAAAAACAAATATGTTACAAATGAACTACAGAATCAGATGACATTTTACTCTTTTTTTTTTCATAGATCCAGGAACAATATTTTGATTATAGAATTGTTGCAAATTTTTGTGACAACCCTTCTAGGAAGTAATTATTTGTAACATCCCTATAACACACCATATGCTGTTTACAGGTACAAGTATGACTGGTCCCTAGATGAAGCAAAGAAAAACATTTTAAGGACCCATACTACAGCAGTTACTGCAAGGATGTTGTACAAGGTGGCACAACAGGTACACTGGGTGTTTTTTTTAATAATACGTTTGCATATAAGGAATATTCGTTATGCAACCCTTTAAAGAAGTGGAGGTATATTGCTTTGCACATGTTGATTGGTCCACTGTCCATAACCAACCTTGTCTGATCAATAATGACACAGCAATTTGACATACAGTCCTCAGATTTAGTAGGGAGGTTTGTCATCACATGATGATTGATCCATATTGATTTTGAGATCAGTAGGTCAAAGTCACAGTGACATTGAATAAAATAACAGCATTTGGCTTTTGGTGGGGGGGCATACATGTTTTGCAAATGTCTCTTGTTATTTAATGCAACTCGAGTCAATATTTGGTTTTAAATTATTAGTTTTTGTATGATTTGATATTGTGTAAAGATGCTACATGTTTTTCCAGTCATACTGAAATTTAAGAAAAAAAAGAAAGGAATTAATCATGTTATATTGATATTGTTAACCCTTGATTCAATAGGAAGGCTGTTAGTGCTACAGGTGTCAGACCTGTGTAGATCCAGGTCAGCATGTACATCAGTGCCATCATTTAGGATCTACTGTTTGCTTATTGATTCATTAGGGTATTTCTGACCAAGAAGCAAACAGTGTAGATCCTGACCATACTATACAGATGTGCCAGCTGATGAGGATCTACACTGTTTGCACATGCAATAAAACAAGTGAAGTGCCCAAATGATCTTTTCATATATTCTTTAAATATAGGTTACATATTTCATCCATATATTATTCTGAAATCAGATATATGATATAACATTACATTAAATTGTAAAAATAATGCAATAAGAAAGTATTTTTGCTTGATTTTGTTTCAGTCGGAGTTCAAACCTGTCAAATACTTCTCAATAGACAGGGTGTTCAGAAATGAGAATCTTGATGCTACGCATTTAGCCGAGTTTCACCAGATAGAGGGCGTTGTTGCAGACTACGGACTAACACTCGGAGATCTTATAGGAATTATTAATGCATTCTTTAGGAAACTAGGTATGTTGTAGCATTTTTAATTGAGCAATGCCATGCCAAAATATGTCTTTCTGGTAAGTCAGAAAGTCTTCAAGCATGATTAAAGTGCTTATTAGGCATCTTGGGGGAATAAACAAATAATACATTCAAAACTTATGAAAGCAGAAATTAATTTTAAAAAATTGTGATTTTCTAAAAGAAGAACAAAATCATAAAAAGTCAAAATTATCACCAAAGAAATATTTTCGCATTTATAATCATGATAATAGGTTTCAATTCGACTTAATTAATTTATTTAATGATAAGTTACTTTAATTAATATGCATTTTTAAAGTACTGTGTATTTTCATTTCTTAAATAATGCATTTGACTTTGCAATTTTCTCTATGGGATAATTTATTACTTAACAAATAAAACATGGCATTGAGGGCAATATGCAAGTTTACGGACTGGTTGGTCAGACTGAGGAAGGTATATGGCCCGAAGCGCAGCTGAGGGCCATATACCTTCCGAGGTCTGACCAACCAGTCCGTAAACTTGCATATTGCCCTCAATGCCATGTTTTATTTGTTATATACCGAATCTAAATTCTTTCATATCTTTTGTTGCTGTCATTTTTACTATAATTTGCTTTTAAATAATAATTTGATTTGTTCAGTGTGTAAAAAATCCCATACAGATTTTTTATTATTTACACGCCATCAGGCATATAAAGCACGCCTTTTACTATTCCATTTTTGTTAATCAAATTAAATATTACTAGGCAACAGACCCGCACTTTATAAGATAATTATTCTTATATTAGATTCTGAAGTAATCAAAAACGGTCAATATAAGAATTATGGACCGGATAGCCGGTCAATATGCGATTTATGGACTGGATGACGTCATATTAAATACAGAAGGGCTTATGCAAATGAGGTATAATATACTAGGATATGGCTAATAAGTTAATAACCCACATGGGAGCCTTGGGGAATCAATATCAGCATGCTTTTTTGCGCAATCTGATCATTTTCTTCACTGTTCCCTGTTAGATAGGTTAAGTTTTTTCCAACTATTTAAAGAAGGAAACAGAATAGATGTGCATGTTAATCAAACCTACACTGGTTGCTCAATGGTATATACACCATATCCCTCAAAGTTAAGGGTTAAAAACTTCTTGGTTTTTATTAATACACACCTATTCAGTTGGTATCTATAGTTTGATTTTGTTTCAGGTATAACAAAGCTCCGCTTCAAGCCAGCATACAACCCTTACACAGAACCTAGCATGGAAGTGTTCAGTTATCATGAAGGTATAATACTTTTGTAGCATCTGATTGATCAGTTTATTTCATTTCATTACCGTAATCACTTGTGTATAAGTAAGTAAGTAAGTAAGTAAGTAAGTAAGTAAATTCTTTATTTAAAGAGGGTGACATATTTAGCAATAAACTAATCTTCCATATGGCCCTCCTTACAAGTATTAACATAAACATATTAAGATAAACACGATGATCATAAATAAAACAATATCACAAAACACAATATGATATTATAATAAGAAATGAAACTGCAAATAATGTATCTGTGTTAATGTTTAGGTGTTGCATTTAATGGGTAGGTGCGTGCATGTGTGTGCGTGTGAGTGAGCGTGTGCGTGGGTGCGCGAATGTGTGTGCGAGGCCTATGTGACTGCGTTTTTGCAAGGAAGAACTGAATATTTAAGAAATTTGAGAACATAAATCAATAATACACAATGTATTTTTATATACATGCCTCAACACATTTCTGTTTCATTGAGGCAATATTATACATTATTTCTTATCTTAACATCAAAATGTGAATATAAAATATAAAAGGAACTAAACAATGAATCATCCATTCCACTTTAGATACAAAGTTTTAAAGTTGTCTACAGTAGAAGCATCTTTTATTTCTTTAGGAATTCTGTTCCATAAACAACTGCCTGAATAAAGTAAACTATTTTTATATAATTCTAAGTGTGGCATTGGAATACAAAAATTATGGTTAATATGGGATCGTAATGTATAATTTTCGAATTGTAATTGGTCACGAGGAACATACATATTGCAAATATAATCAGGTAAGACATTGTGGGCTACTTTGTACATAAAAACAGCTATATTAAAAATAAGTCTTTGATCAAACCTTTGAATATTTAATTTTTGTAGAGCTGAGTCAAAATCAATGTATTCATTGCCTAAGATGGTTCTACATGCTCTTTTCTGTAATTTAAGAATCATTTTAATATTTCGAGTTACTGTATTTCCCCACAATATAGAACAATAATCTAAGTGTGGTTGTACATATGCCTTGTAAAACAATGTTCTAGAATTAATTGGAAGGAAGTCCTTAATTTTTGACAGAAGCCAAATGTAAGAGGATATTTTTCTGCATATAACTTTTACATGGATATCCCATTTTAAGTTATTTTGAAAATGGATTCCCAATATTTTTTCACATGAACTTTGATCAATTTTAAAATCTTTGTAGAATAAAGAGATCTGATCGCTTTCAAAGCGCCGTCTTTTTTGTTGTGTTGAAATAAACATTACTTTGGTTTTATCAGTATTGATTTGCATGCCATTGGTTGCACACCATTTTTGTAAACTAAAATGAGCTGTATTTAAATTAGATTCTAGAATGCTCTTATCACTTTGAATATCATAAATGGTTGTATCATCGGCATAAAGATCGGTTGAACAAATTGCGTGCCCGATAGCAAGAGGAAGGTCGTTTATAAATATAAGAAAAAGCAAAGGGCCAAGAATAGATCCCTGAGGCACACCGCAAGTTAAAATTTCTTCATGACTAGAGAGCTGGTTGTTAATTTGCACTCGCTGATGGCGATTTGACAAGTAGGACCTAAACCATTCGATGCTTGAATTGTTGCATTTGTATATTTTAAGTTTCTTGATAAGAAAATCGTGATCAACTAAATCGAATGCCTTTTTAAAGTCCACTAATAATGCGCCAATGACTTTGCCTTCGTTTATAGCGCTGAGCCAAGTTTCCCTTAGATATGCCAGTGCAGTTTCGGTTGAATGTTGCTTCCGAAAACCGCTTTGAGTATTGTGAAGTAAGTTGAAGTTGTTGATGTGACACATAAGAGCATCGTGCACGTGCTTTTCGATAATTTTAGATACAGTTGGGAGAATTGAAATAGGTCTGTAATTGTTAATTGAATCTTTGTCACCACTTTTGAATAAAGGTTTGATTTTGGCAGATTTCCATAAATTTGGAAAAGATGACTGTAAAATACTTCTATTTATAATCATAGTTAACGCTTCTGATATAAACGGTGCGGCTTTCTTTAATAAACGAGGTCCGATTGTATCTAGACCGGTCGACTTAGAGACATCGAGATTGTGTAGATATTTGCAGACTTCACGTTCGGATATTAAAGGAATAGAAAAATAATTTTCAGGAGGAACCTTCAAGTTAACGTAATCAATTATATATTCGAAACTGGATACTATGATTGGATCTTTCAATTTCTCAGCTATAGTAACGAAAAAATTATTAAAAGCATTTGCTATTTCTGTTTCATCGCTAAAGATTTCGCTGTTGACATTTAAGTTGCATATTTTGGAAGGCTGAGAAGATTTTGTGCCAAATTCTTTGAAAATGTTCCAAATGGTTTTCGGGTCATCTTTACCATCCTCAATTTTTTTGGAATAAGTGTTTTTCCTGTTTTCCCTAATAAGTGACAAAACTTTATTTCTTTTAGATTTGTATTCGTTAGAGGATTTGTCAGAAGAAAGCAGATCGCGTTCTTTTATTGCATTAGCTATTTCTTCGGAAAACCAATCTGGTTGATACCTTCGTTTTACTCGTTTAGTTTGAAGAGGCATGTGGTGATTTACAATTTCGAGAAATCTAGATTGCCAATGTTCTAAACACTCATCAACAGATTCACACGAATCCAGACATATTACCGCTTTTGACTGTGAAAACTCTTTTAATATTCTAAACAGCGTATGCGTAGATCGGTTCTCTTTTTCTATCTGTGGCCACACCTGACTGTAGGCTCCCAAAATGAGCCCAAATTCAGTATGAAGGCTGGGTTCAGATAAAATTACACTGTTCTTATAAACATTATAACATTTCTTTCACTATTTGTGTACTGGGTATGTTACAGCCAAACAAGATGTTTGCATCTTTATATAACTATGGTGTCAAATTATACATGTAGTTTATAGTTTAGTAGACATTACAATTTTTCTTTTAAATTTCAGGTTTACAGAAATGGGTGGAGATAGGTAATTCAGGTATATTTCGACCAGAAATGTTGTTACCCATGGGACTCCCAGAAGGCGTTAATGCAATTGCTTGGGGACTTTCTTTAGAGAGGTAAGTGTGTTTATTGTTTAGCAGACAGGCACTATCTAGTAATACAAAAGTTGTGTTTACTAAGGCAACAGTGAATTTTCAGATAAAACCATCAAATGCATCATCACCAGTGCAATAATGGCATACCTCCTTCTCAATGTCACCTAATATAGATTTATTAAATTAGACAAAATTCAGTAAAAATCTTATTTAAATGTTTACAAATACCAGTATACCTTAAGTTAGTATTTGCCACATCCTTGACTTTCAAAAGATAAAATAAAAAAAGAATTTCGGCCTATACAGCTTCAATGATGGTACTTTAATATTACTTTTATCTATTTTCAGACCAACCATGATAAAGTACAAGATTGACAATATTAGAGAACTGATTGGACCCAAAGTCAACCTGCAGATGGTTTACGATAATCCAGTCTGTCGGCTAGATAAATGAACCCTATAGATACTTTTTTAGCTGTTGTTGTTTCGCAATTTACTAGAATTATAAAAAAAAAGATTTGAATTTGATGGAAAAGTCAATGGAATCAATGGAATCCTTCTGAATTTTTTGGTCTTTGTTTAATTGCAGTAAATGATCATGATGAATCTTCCTTATTGCATCAGTAAAAAAATTGAAAACCAGGTAGACTAAACTGGAGGATCGAGTAATTGCTCAACATTTTAATTTCCCTTAAAGAAAGAGAGTTGTTTCTAAAAAAGTGGAAGATCTTACCAAGAAACAATTCTTATAAATTTCTAAATGTGTGAGGTGTGTGTGGAGCCTATATGAGCTAGTGCCCAGAAACACTGAGGACAAGATGACAAATTTTCAATGCTAACAAAGTCACTGTTTCTGGTGGACATGAAATGTATTTTATTTATTGAAGTTAAGGGCTTTTTATGTAATACATGTTACTGACACGAAAAGTCAATGTACTTGACTGTACACTTGTATGACATTTGACAATCAAAGAGGTTTAACACCACAAAATCAAATGTCAGTAGTAAAATGACATGGGAATCAAACGTGAAAAATGCAATAAATATTACAGCTGTATATTTTTTTGTCTGTGTCACAAATAATTTTATCTTGGAATATTTATGTTGACTGCTTCTGTGCATTAAAAATGGAGAAATAAATGATATCATATTTTTGTAAAGGCTGATAGCTCCGTTCCATCCCTTACATGTCCATCTGAACTTCATCTAAAAATTGTGCAACTACCATGAATTTTCTTATTAAGCATCTGTGATTTTATCTTACAACCAATTTAGCATATGCCCTTTCGAAAAACAGGAATTATCAGGGGAACACTTGCGACAAGCAGGCAGTGTCCAGAAAAGTTATGGTCTCTGCAGTTATGGCCCTTTAATTTCTGAATTTTGGAAAGATTAATTAATATGAACAGGCTAGGGTTCATTGGACCCAAAGTCAACCTTCAGATGGTTTATGATAATCCACTCTGTCGCCTAGATAAATGAACCCTAAGGAATCCTGTTTGAACTGTTGTCATTTCGCAAAGTAGCGGTGGTCCAGTGGAAGAGCGCTTGCTTAGGGATCGATGGGTCTCGGGTTCGAGCCCCAATCCGGGCGCTAATTTCCTTGTGCAAGAAATTAAGCCTAAATCGCTTCTCCACACAGTTGTAGAAATGGGTACGAGGAATATAAGCCAATGTTCCGTGGCTAGGCAACGGACAACTAATATCAAGTAATTAGGGGCAGGGGAATGTTAAAGTCGGTTGAATACGTAATCTGTAATTTCCAGACCATAAACCCATACCTTTACCATTAAAAGTACTAAAATCACAAAAAAACTGATTTGAAATTGGAGGAAAAGCTGACTTCTTAAAGGATTCCTTCAGAAATTATTTTTTTTTGTCATTGGTAAATTGCAATAAATGATCAAGATGAAACTAACTTTTTTAGTAGGAAAATAAATTCTGGAGAGATCTAAACTGGAGAAACAATAGGTTATCCGGTTAATTTCTGTCAGTAGGAGAGTTGTTTCTAAACCGTGGAAAGACAAGTTCAATATGATGGAGGTCACAAATCTCTAACTGTACTTGACTTTGGACAAAGTTTACATTGAGCACATGCAAATGTTTTTATACACTTAACAGTCTTTTTGTGTCGCCTGCGATAGCAGGTAGACACATAGGGATCCTATTGTCCGGCGGCGGCGTCGGCGTCGTCCGGTAGTCCCCCAACTTTAACCTGAAACTTAATGTTGCCTATAACTTTGAAAGTACTTGTCCTATTCACTTCATACTTGAAATATATCATCAGCACGAACAATGCCATCTGTGATGACAAGAATGATAACTCCAGTTTCAATATTTTTTGAGTTATGCCCCTTTCAAATGCAACTTTAACCTGAAACTTAATGTTGCCTATAACTTTGAAAGTACTTGTCCTATTCACTTAATACTTGGAATATATCATCAGCATGAACAGTGCCATCTGTGACGACAAGAATGATAACTCCAGTTTCAATATTTTTTGAGTTATGCCCCTTTCAAATGCAACTTTAACCTGAAACTTAATGTTGCCTATAACTTTGAAAGTACTTGTCCTATTCACTTCATACTTGAAATATATCATCAGCACGAACAATGCCATCTGTGACGACAAGAATGATAACTCCAGTTTCAATATCTTTTGAGTTATGCCCCTTTCAAATGCAACTTTAACCTGAAACTTAATGTTGCCTATAACTTTGAAAGTACTTGTCCTATTCACTTCATACTTGGAATATATCATCAGCATGAACAATGTCATCTGTGACGACAAGAATGATAACTCCAGTTTCAATATTTTTTGAGTTATGCCCCTTTCAAATGCAACTTTAACCTGAAACTTAATATTGCCTATATCTTTGAAAGTACTTGTCCTATTCACTTCATACTTGAAATATATTATCAGCACGAACAATGCCATCTGTGACGACAAGAATGATAACTCCAGTTTCAATATTTTTTGAGTTATGCCCCTTTTAAATGCAACTTTAACCTGAAACTTAATGTTGCCTATAACTTTGAAAGTACTTGTCCTATTCACTTCATACTTGGAATATATCATCAGCATGAACAGTGCTATCTGTGACGACAAGAATGATAACTCCAGTTTCAATATTTTTTAGTTATGCCCCTTTTAAATGCAACTTTAACATGAAACTTAATGTTGCCTATAACTTTGAAAGTACTTGTCCTATTCACTTCGTACTTGGAATATATCATCAGCACTAACAATGCCATCTGTGATGACAAGAATGATAACTCCAGTTTCAATATTTTATGAGTAATATCCCTTTCAAATGCAACTTTAACATGAAACTTAGTGTTGCCTGTAAAATGGAAATTACTTCTTCAATTAATTCACTTAAGACTTTGAATAACTCATCTGCATTTACAAAACAATTTTTGAAAATGATAACTCAGGTTTCACCATTATTTTAGTTATTCCCCTTTTAAATGTAATTTAGATGACACATGTGTTCTGTTGTGTAGTATTGAAATCAACTTCAATAAAATATTTTTATTATATATGATTAAACATAGGCCCACATTTCAACGTTTTCCAAGCAGGCGACACATGTGTTCCGCGGAACACAACATTCTAGTTGTTTTGACATATATAAATAAATAAAAAAAACTGTTGTCTAGGTCAGTGAAAGACATTTGTCATGGAAAAATGACATAAAAATACAATAAAATTCTAGCTTTCTGTTTATTGTTTGTCTTACATATCATTGTGTCGCCTGCGATAGCAGGTAGACACATAGGGATCCAATAGTCCGGCGGCGGCGTTGTCAGTGCCGTCATCCGGTAGTCTCCCAACTTTAACCTGAAACTTAATGTTGCCTATAACTTTGAAAGTACATGTCATATTCACTTCATACTTGGAATATATCATCAGCACGAACAATGCCATCTGTGACAACAAGAATGATAACTCCAGTTTCAATATTGTTTGAGTTATGCCCCTTTCAAATGCAACTTTAACCTGAAAATTAATGTTGCCTACAACTTTGAAAGTACTTGACCTTTTCACTTCATACTTGGAATTTATCATCAGCACGAACAACGTCATCTGTGACGACAAGAATGATAACTCCAGTTTCAATATTTTTTGAGTTATGCCCCTTTCAAATGCAACTTTAACCTGAAACTTAATGTTGCCTATAACTTTGAAAGTACTTGTCCTATTCACTTCGTACTTGGAATAAATCATCAGCATGAACAATGTCATCTGTGACGACAAGAATGATAACTCCAGTTTCAATATTTTTTGAGTTATGCCCCTTTCAAATGCAACTTTAACCTGAAACTTAATGTTGCCTTTAACTTTGAAAGTACTTGTCCCATACACTTCATACTTGGAATATATCATCAGCATGAACAATGCCATCTGTGAAGACAAGAATGATAACTCCAGTTTCAATATTTTTTGAGTTATGCCCCTTTCAAATGCAACTTTTACCTGAAACTTAATGTTGCCTATAACTTTGAAAGAACTTGTCCAATTCACTTCATACTTGGAATAGATCATCAGCACGAACAATGCAATCTGTGACAACAAGAATGATAACTCCAGTTTCAATATTTTTTTAGTTATGCCCCTTTCAAATGCAACTTTTACCTGAAACTTAATGTTGCCTATAACTTTGAAAGTACTTTTCCTATTCACATTGTACTTGGAATATATCATCAGCATGAACAATGCCATCTGTGACGATAGGAATGATAACTCGAGTTTCAAATTTTTTTTAGTTATGCCCCTTTCAAATGCAACTCTAACATGAAACGTAATGTTGCCTATAACTTTGAAAGTACTTGTCCTATTCACTTCATACTTGGAATATATCATCATCATGAACAATGCCATCTGTGACGACAAGAATGATAACTCCAGTTTCAATATTTTTTGAGTTATGCCCCTTTCAAATGCAACTTTAACCTGAAACTTAATGTTGCCTATAACTTTGAAAGTACTTGTCCTATTCACTTCGTACTTGGAATATATCATCAGCATGAACAATGCCATCTTTGACGATAGGAATGATAACTCCAGTTTCAATATTTTTTTAGTTATGCCCCTTCCAAATGCAACTTTTACATGAAACATAATGTTGCCTATAACTTTGAAAGTTCTTGTCCTATTCACTTCATACTTGGAATATATCATCAGCATGAACAATGTCATCTGTGACGACAAGAATGATAACTCCAGTTTCAATATTTTTTGAGTTATGCCCCTTTCAAATGCAACTTTAACCTGAAACTTAATGTTGCCTATAACTTTGAAAGTACTTGTCCAATTCACTTCATACTTGGAATATATTATCAGCATGAACAATGCCATCTGTGACGACAAGAATGATAACTCCAGTTTAAATATTTTATGAGTTATGTCCCTTTCAAATGCAACTTTAACATGAAAGTTAGTGTTGCCTGTAAAATGGAAGGTACTTGTTCAATTAATTCACTTAATACGTTGAATAACTCATCTGCATTTACAAACCAATTTTTGAAGATGATAACTCAGGTTTTACCATTATTTTAGTAATCCCCCTTTAAATGCAATTTAGATGACACATGTGTTGTGTGGTGTAGTATTGAAATCAACTTAAATAAAATATTTTTATGATTTATGATTAAACATAGGCCCACATTTCAACTTTTTCCATGCAGGCGACACGTGTTCCGCGGAACACATCATTCTAGTTTTATTATTTATGCTTACTGCTTTAATCTGTGCATAAAAATGATTAAATCGATGATCATATTACTGATTTTAGCTCGACTATTTGAAGAATAGGGGAGCTATCCTACTCGCCCCGGTGTCGACGTCGGCGTCCCAGTCGGCATCTGTTAAACAAAAAATGCACTTTGGTCCATAACTTAAAAACTACTTATGATTATCAGATATCAACTTGAAACTTGGAATATATATTCACCATAAAATTCTACATCATTACCAACAACACCCATACCTCTGCTACAAATATTTTTCAAGTTATGCCCCTTTTTCACTTCAATTTTGCGTTAAGGAAAATATGCACTTTGGTCCATAACTTATAAACTACTTGAGATATCAACTTGAAACTTGGAATATATATTCACCATCAAATTCTACATCATTACCAACAAGACCCATAACTCTGCTATCAATATATTTCAAGTTATGCCCCTTTTTTTCTTATATTTTGTGTTAATCAAAATATGCATTTTGCCCATAACTTTAAAACTACTTGAGATATTGCCTTTAAACTTGAAATATATTTTCACCATCAAAATCTACATCATAACCAACAAGACCCATAACCCTGCTTCCAATATTTTTCAAATTATGCCCCCTTTTCACTTAAATTTTGCGTTAAGGAAAATATGCACTTTGGTCCATAACTTATAAACTACTTGAGATTTCAACTTGGAACTTGACATACAGTCGAACTTCGATGGCTCGAACTCCACGGGACCGGAAGATTTGTTCCAGCCATCGGTAGTTCGAGCGATCCGTGGTTGGTACTTATAAACTACTTGAGCTGTCACCTTGAAACCTGGAAAATATATTCACCATCAAAATCTAGGTCATTATCAACAACACCCATAACTCTGCTACCAATATTTTCCAAGTTATGGCCCTTTTTCCTTTTTTTTTCTTATATTTGGTGTTAAGTGTTGAGTCCAAATTGTAGAAGTCGTTAGCATAAATTAAAATATAATGTTTGACATGATCTAAGCTTGTGTGGAGAACCAGCTTGGGAATGGATTTTGGGGCCAGAACTCCTTAATAACTTTTGTTTGGAGAAAGATCTGTTAAAGCGTTGAAAACCTGGTTTCGTGGCGTGGCCAAGTTTCTTGTCATCTATTCGGTTTCGAACAGCACATTGATTCCTCCCCCTCATATCCAGAGAGGTAGAAACGGTAGTTTTATTCCAACTTCCAATGCCAATCTGGCATATTCCCGCTAAATACGCAGATCATTTGTTTACTGTGAGCCCAGTGTGAAATATTTTTCATGCATACATTTGCAAAATTTCACTTAACATTTCCGTTCCTACACCAATAATCTTTTCAACTTTTTCTAATGCGGCGGGGAATATTGGTATAGACAGATAGAGAATAAGACCGAGTTTGCATACTATTAAAATGCAACTATCTGCATTATTATGCAAATAATGAATTTATTGATAGCATGTACTTATTTCTTTCATTATTTACATCTATTCAACCTATTCAAATACAAATCTATTCAATCTATTCAAACATTATTATTCAAACTGTATTTCAGCTATAGCATTGAATTACATAATTTTACCTGTCATTGATTTTGCAGTAGATATTTTAAAGAAAAACATAACCTAAAATATATTTCGAAGTTTTATCATAGACACGCACTATTTGACTGATAATGGAAATGCCATCATGTTTTGGTGATTTAAAACCACGCACGGATGCCATAATCTGAGGTGAGCTTTAGTATTAATTTCTTTTGAATCCAATTACATGTAATATGTAAATTATTCGGTAAAATGCTTGATTAAAAGTGAAATACCATTGATTTGTCCTTATATTTTTTAAAAGTATTTGTACGATTTATTAATATGTTAAGACACATTCGATTCGTTATTTCCATTGCGAAATTACATGTTATCATCAATCAATACATCCAAATATTCGCAAGTTGTAGTAGTAAGTTTAGTTGGAGTAGAAGGGATCGAACCAGCTATTCCTGTACTCAGAGGCAGACGCGCTAACCATTTAGCTAATGATTTACTGTATGTCAAGCAATACAATTGTTTCAGATTATATACGTTTATAAACTGATGACAGCATATTGTGTCACAACTGCTTTAGTCGATAATTGTTCAACAAAACAAAAACGGATATCACTGGCACAGGTGTGAAAATCACCTGCCTGACCGAATTCGCTAAATCGCATGCTTATAACACTGTCAATAAGCTTAAGGGACTGTCATAATCATTCGTTAAATTGCATTTTTCGTAAAATCGCATTTTGTTCTATCGCATCTTTTTATATTGAATGAAGAAGGAATACAGACGGGACCAGCCGCTTCGTTCGTAGTATACCGTCATTTCGTAAAATCGCGATTCGTAGTATCGCGACTGGACTGTAGTTTATAACCTTTAAATATTTTGTAAGTGAAGGAGTCTCGCAACAGAAGTGAAAGCTTATGCTCCTATCGCGATGGTAAAGAGAATAGTTTTTTAATAATTTATGTGTCGTTGATTATGCAAAATACTAGCATTAATTATAATTTGAATGAATTCCCCGGACAGATATTATTCACACAATATGTACCATACATATCATTGTGTCGTCTGCGATAGCACGTAGACACATAGGGATCCTATTGTCCGGAGACGTCATCGTCGTCGTCGTTCGATAGTCCCCCAGCTTTAAAATGAAACTGTTGCCTATAACTCTTAAAGTGCTTGTCCTATTCAATTCATACCTGGAATATATTAACATGAAAAACGTCATCTATGACTATATCTAGTTTCAATATTTTGAGTTATGCCCCTTTTAAATACAATTTTAACATGAACGCTTATGATGCCATTTAATTTGAAATTACTTGTCCTATTCACTTAAAACTTGGAATATGTCATCTTCATGAACGACAACATTGGTTTCAACAAGAATCATAACTCCTGATTGACTTTTCTTGAGTTATGTCCTTTTCAGATGCAACTTCAACATGCAAGTTAATGATGACTTTAACTTGAAAGTACTTGTCCTATCCACTTAATGTTGCAAATAACGCTGAAAGTACTTGTCTTTTTCATTTACTACTCGGAATATATCAACATGAACAGCGCCATTGGTGACATATCTCCAGCAGTTTGGAAGTTATGGAGCAGATATGAAAGACATGATTAAATATGAGCCTTCAAAAACAACTAGTGACCTTGACCTTCAGCCGGCCAGGTTGGAACAGGGGTTTTGATAAAATTCATTGCAGGCGTTCAGAAGATATGAACCGGACACAAAATACATAGTTCAAATCTTTAATGACCTTGACCTTGAGCCAGCCAGGTTGGAACATGGGTTCTGCACATCATTTTGATGGGCTGAACATTTGATAAAAGTTTCATGATAGTCATTCTAGGGGTTCAAAAGATATGAACCAGACACAAAATACATAGTTCAAATCTTCAAACATAACTGGTGACCTTGACCTTGAGCTGGCCAGGTGGGAACATAGGTTCTGCACATTGTCTTCATTGACTAAGCATTTGACTAAAGTTTCATGAAATTCCTTCTAGGGGTCCAGAAGATATGAACTGGACACAAAATACAAGGTTGAAATCTGAACACCACTGGCGACCTTGACCTCGAGCCTGCAAGGTTGGAACATGAGTTCTGCACGTCGTCTTCATGTGGAGAACATTTGACTAAAGTTTCATGAAATTCTTTCTAGGGTTTCAGAAGATATGTAACGGACACGAAAAACATGGTTCAAATCTTCAAACACCACTGGTGACCTTGACCTTAAGCCAGCCTTTGTTGGAAAATGGGTTCTGCACGTCGTCTTGATGGGGAGAACATTTGAGTAAAGTTTCATGGAATTTCTTCTAGGGGTTGAAAAGTGTTATGGACCGGAATGTCATGTGAATGAAATGTGCGGGCACGGAAGGACGGACGGATGGACGGAAAAGCCGGCGACTACATGCTCCCCCAATTTCTTCGGGGAGCATAAAAACATGAGCTTTCATAAGACAGTGGCCCTAATGTGTTTTACTCTTAATAGAGACAGTTGCATAAATGGATAAATTGAACTATTTTTTCAAGGAAGTAGCACTCAATTTTACTTTCTAACGAAGTAAAATTCTTATGTTATTATCATATTTGCATAAAAATTACTTATGCAAATAGGATGGTGAATAGGAGACCTATTCTTTTGTATTTAAGTTGTTTTGCATTTCATGAAGTAAAACTCTTATGTTTTAATACAATGTATTAATGAATGTTCAGCAAGGACTGAAGGAGCACGTGACATGGCCACTGGCACTTGTACCTGGACCACAGTACATGATCAGATAATTATAAGTTTACCTTTCTCCAAATCATACAACAATGGAAACGAGTAAGTCTCCTCTTCACCATCATATTGGCATAAGTATTTGATTTTTTTTCACATTCAAATTGTGTTTATCTATTGCCAAGACTTTTCCGGTGAGCCACTCGGTCACTGCTGAATTGGGGTCTCTCAGCTTGTGCTTAATTCGTTTTCACCTTGAAATTTATATTAACCATCAAAATCTACATAATTACAACAAGACCCATAACTCTGCTACAAATCTCTTTTCAGTTACAATGTATGCCCCCTTTTCACATGTGAAATAAATTATGTGTTAACCAAAAACGCACTTTGCCGATAACTTTGTTGCTTCTAGAAATATCCCATTAAAACTTGTAATATATATTCAATACCAAAATTTACAACATTACCAAGAAGACCATTAACTCTGCTACCAATATTTATGCCCCATTTTCACTTGATATGCAATATTGTCCCCTAAATTTTAAACTACTTGATATATTACTTTAAAACTTGGAATATATGTTTACCATCAGTATCTACATCATGATCAGCAAGACCTATAAATCAACGGAAATATTTCTGTAAGTTATGCCCCTTTTTGCACTTATTTTTTGCATTATCCAAAATATGCACTTGGTCCATAACTTTAAAACTACATGATATATCAACATTAAATTTGGAATATATAGTCACTATCATAATCTTTCCCATAACCACCATTACCCATAACTTTGCTACAATTAATTTAAAGTTATACTTCTTTTTCAGTTAGATTTTGCGTTAAGGTTTTTATGCACTTGGCCCTTAACATAGGAATTAATACAGATATTAACTTCAAACTTGAAAAACATTTCTACCATCATAATCTACACCACTTTCACCAAGACCTACATTTTTATGCCACTTTTTCATTTAAGTTTGTGTTAATGTTTTACTCTGTAACATTATTTAAATTATTGATATTGAACTTATAGTAAGTGTCCCCAATCATAAATGACTAATAAGTTAACTTTTCCAAAAATATTCAATTGTTATTCCCATTTCAGTTCAATAATTATGGTACATCAAGGAAGTATTTCTATAATTTGAAATCAGTTTTCTCTCTTACCATTCACTTGTTAATATTTTACCTAATTGTACATGAAATTTTGCCAATTTGTTGTTCTTTTAATATTTAAATTTAAATTTTTATTTATATTTAATTATTTAAATTGCATTTGTTTCAAATGAATCGAATAATCGAGCGTGCAGTCTTTTCGGACAGCTCTTGTTTCAAAAAAATAATACCATAAGCAAATGTCACGTTGTTTTCATTTGTCTATGTTTGGATACACATAGGCTATTCCATACACTTTTCATCATTGTATATAAACCGATTGGCTGCGATATAAACAATTCGTAAATAACACATTGAAAACGGAATTATTAGGATCATTTTAAGTAACTTCAACATAAACAAGTACGTTATATTTTGTGTAGTCCTTATTGGTTGTACAGTACTAAAAATCATGAAATTGACAATAATTTAATTGAGTTTTCTGCTATCAAACACTAGTAATAAATAACTCATTTACCGATAATTTTGTTAGTAAAACTGAAGGCATATAATAGAAAATGATGTGTTTACCATTCACACGCATGATATTATTGAAATTAAGTTCGTAACCTTTTTTTATAAAGTGCCCTTTAAGTATCTTAAACTTTTTGTGTAACTATACGCTGACGATACCGTTCTACTAGGCAATACAGCTAGCGACCTACAGACAAACTTAAATTACTTTGAAGAATACTGGAGAAAATGGAAACTTACTGTCAATACAAGTAAAACAAAAATTGTTATATTTGGTACTCGTGTGCGAAACTATAACTATACATTTAAATTTAAAGGTGAAGAATTAGAAATTGTAAATGAATATAAATATCTGGGTATTTATTTATCCAGAACAGGTAATTATCTAAACGCAAAAAAACACATTTCGCTCCAAGCCAACAAAGCAATGTTCATGTTACTGAAAAAAATCCGATCGCTCGACTTACCGTACGACCTTCAAGTGGAACTTTTTAGTAAAACTATCAAACCCATTTTACTTTATGGTAGTGAATTATGGGGATTCGGAGATCTAAATATGCTAGAGAAAATTCAGCTTAAATTCTTCAAAAATATTTTTTATTTGAAACAGTCAACCCCTTCACATATGATCTATGGAGAACTTGGTATTCTTCCTTTACATGAAGAAGCTAAAATACGAATGATATCATATTGGTGTAGAGTATCTGACGTGACACAAAATAAATTGTCAAATCAAATATATTCACTTATACTCTCATTGAATAGAGAAGGAATATTGAATTCGAAATGGTTAAATTATATCAAAACTTTTATTCAAAGTAACGGATTTTCTAATGTATGGACAAATCAAAACTACTCCAACAAGAAATGGTTCTATATGGCCTTTAAACAAAAAATCAAAGATCAATACATTCAAACATGGAATGATCTTATTAATAACTCGTCAAGCAGTATAACTTATAAGATGGTAAAACATTAATTCAAACTAAACGAATATTTTTCTCTAATTCCTAACTATTTCTGTAAATTATTAACAGCTTTCCGAACGAGAAACCACAAATTACCATTAGAAGTAGGCAGGTGGCACAGCATCCCAATAAACCTCAGAACATGTCCATTCTGTAATGATAGAAACTATTTAGGTGATGAAATGCATTTTATATTAGAATGTAAACATTTTTATGATGAAAGAAAAATCTTCATAAAGCCATACTACTATAAAAGACCAAACACGCTAAAATTTGAACAAATATTTAACTCGAAGAATAGGAAAGAACTTATCAATTTGGCTAAATTAATAAACATTGTAACTAAAAAATTTAGATAACACTACAATAAACACAGTCTAACATTTCATTGATATTTACCATTTATTTTTATAAGTCTTTTCCGTTGCGGACAGTTCACCTTGTTCAGTCATAATGTTTATTTATAACAAGGTGGACTCGTCTGAAATGTAATATTCGATATTTAAATGAAAGTGTATCTAAAAAATGTCGGCCTTACATTTTCGCTTTCGGTTAAGGTCGGCCATAGTTCATAGTCTTAATAAAACATTGTTAAAATCCATAATGTAGGAAATTATTATGTAAAAGTTTATACTGAAGTAACTGTTTTCCATATATTTTGTTAATGCATTTGATGTGCATAAATGTGTACGTATATTTATAAGCTGTGGGAATGATTAGCCAGCGTCCCATTTTTGCCTTTTAATGTATTATATTATTCTGTTATGCTATGTTAATGTATTAGTGTTAAATACAATGTATATATTATCATTGTATTGCACTTACCCCGAGGACTTAGACCCGTCTGCCTCCTACTCGAGTTCAACCCAGTAAAAGAAAACACAGTTTAGGTCCTTTTCTCTTCTTTCGTCGATCATAATTAACTGTAATACTTACTGTATTTACGCATTTAAATCAATAATACTTGTACTTAATTCCATTTCTCGCCACTCCAAATTGTTCACCGTACTGATTATACATTTTCATTTAATGAATTTTTAATTTAATTCCATTTTTCGCCACTCCAAATTGTTCACCGTACTGATTATACATTTTCATTAACTGACACGTGTAATCAGCATTTTATACTCATACCGTATATTGAAACACACAGAGGTGACCGGTGACAGTTGTGTAGAAAGCGTGCGCTTTCCGCTCGACTGACGCGGGTCATCAACGAAATAAAATACGCTCTATCTTTGGTTGTCCTCTTGTAAAATAAACTTACTAGACATTCCGTGATCGGAATAAGAATATTGTTTTATGTATATATGTTCTCATGTTTATGTTTGTACATACTGAGAAAAATGTAATAAACTTGGAAACTTGGAAACTTGGAAGCAAAAGTACGTTATAATTTATCTAACACAAAGGAAGAAATAATGAACATGTGCATTCACCCGTGCTCGTACATTATGGCGTGAATGTATTATTTTATTTAGTAAGGAGATTCGCGACTGAATTGTATTTAATGCTAATAAACACTTTTGAACGTAAACATTTATTAATTCCAGTATGAAATATAAACCATAAACTAAAAGAGAAATTATTTTTCCCTTTTGATTTCAGCGGTGAAAAGCAAAGAAATAAACACGATTTTCACATTTAAATAAGTTTATTATCGATGCTTCACAAGTTTTAAAGCCCATGATAATCTCTTTTACTTCTATGTTACAGCATAAATTACGCAAAACGGAACGAATATTCTTATTAAGTCTTTCAAAACTTCAATATAACAGCGTACATTTATGCTAAATCATACTTATATCGGGTGTAATTTACGCTTAATATATTTTAAAACTGCAATGTTATAAACGCTTACATAAGATCTTAAATGATCACTTTACTTTTTTCGGCGTTAGCTGTCTAAGCTCACTTTTGACCTAGTTTTTCGACCAATGAAATATTGTAAATAAAACTTATTATGCAGCGGGAAAATCAAATAGATTATTTTGATTGGTTATTAGTGGGTCTCGTTAATGATTACCGCAACGATTTTTATATTGTGTGTTAGTATTTACATGGCACTTATATGTTCGGGCATTTACGTTTTTAAAAGCGATAATTGTATTGGAGAAAAAGATATTTACGGTATAAATAACCAGTTAAGTCAATTGATGGCTTAAATACGATTTTATATGGAATATTCATGGGTGTCAGGTAAACACTCGAGTACAATACACTGTGTAAAACGACAGAGAAGTGCTGATATTTCTGGTTCTTACTGGTTCCTTTCTAGTTCCTTTAATACTGATTGTTAATTTCAAGTCCAGATATTCAAATCGCATTGGTGTAGTGGTTATCACACTCGCCTCTCAAGCGGAGGCCCCGGGTTCAATACTCGGGGGGGGGAACACTTTTTTAAAGTTAATTTACGTAAAAGTTGGTAGATTTCGCTCTTGTAACAAGTTGTTATTATTTTCATGTATTGTATTTTAATAACATTTATTCGTCATTAGTACTAACTCTACAAGAGGTATTTTATTGAAACTGAATAAATGTACAGTTAATGTTAGACATTCTTCTTTAATCGACGTATTATCACCAGACGAAATTTGTGCACGCTCTTTATTTTATTCTTTATTACATATAAAAATCTTTTCCATCAACGCCGTTTATCTTTTTTAACGATATTTCTTGTTAGTAACCACGGTGTTTAAACAATAAAATTAAACAAAAAAAACTGCAAATAAGAAAAGGGTCACAGAAATGTAAATTCAGCGCGAGATGCATTATAAGTAATGACCAATGAAAAACGGTAGCGAAAAGATCGGAATCGGAAGAATCGGTTTGAGCGTAAAGATCGTTTTGAGCGCATTGTCTGGAGTGAAAAAAATGGAGTGCAATCGAATTGTAATTGGACCGCAATGGGAATGGAATCGGATCGGTTATAGATGATATTAGGATCGGAAGCGGACCGGATTGGAATCGGAAAAATAGTCAATTTAATAATTTTCAGTACTGTAATACCATTTGTTTTGCGCATATATAGGGATAAAAAATTCAAAATTGCATTTAATCACAAGAAGGTCTTGCAAATGACCCACATGATTGTACAAAAGCACTGTTATTCTCTACAAATAAACGCTCTGATGCACGAATACATGCTAGTTATATGACTCTATGACATTAATCTAAAGATTATTACATTACAATATTGCTTTAAATGAATAGATAGTGTAAAATATTAAAATGTTTGAGGGTGTCTTTCGTAATGATTGTATCATCTATAGCATTATCATACTATCATTTATAGCAAACACACCTATTTCTGTTGTATCATTTAGTGCGATTTTCGTTGAATGATTTTCCAATAATCTGTATCACTTGTGGCGATGCGCATTTGCTGATTTTATCTAGTTTATGCTTTTACGTAAGATGGATGAATTCGTCTACATATAGTGTCTCTACAAATCGGGTATATAATAAATCATGGCGTACAAAAACACGAAGAGAAGAACTTTAAAATAATAAAACAGAATGATACAACAATAGTGACTATTGGTTATTGTAAGTTTGGAGGCTTGTATAAAAATTAAACTGTCAGGCCCAACGCAGTTGGGCGACCGTTTAATTTTTCATACAAACCTCGAAATAAACTATTAACTGTTTTTGTAACTGATAAATTGGCATACACATAGTTTACACAAATCAGTTGTCAAAACAGTATTTTAATGGCTAGTATAAATGTATTATGAGAATATGTTAGAAAGCGAATTCGTTAATTTCTTTAACTGAAATCAGCATGGGAACATACCTGACTCTCAAGGGAAGACCTTTGTGATAGTTAATCCTTGGGCGGAAAACAAGACATTGATTCCTTTGCTAAAGTTACATTTGACCCTTTACTCCATGGTATATGGAGTACGTTGTTTTTGCTGTACACTGTTTGCTATTACATTTATTAGAATATTTCTGAAAACAAGTGACCATTGTATATTCCGATCAAATGACATGGATGTTTCAGCTGAGGATGATCTACATTTGTCGTACATTGAGTAAAGGATTTATCATCAGCTTTAAAATATCAGTATTTAAATAACTTGCTTTGTCTCATCATTTGTATGTCACGCCTACCTGCGTATAATCGTGAACATTGAGTTTCGAAACTATTAATTAAAAAAAACCTAACACTATGTTTATCAAATCCAAAACATTTTGGGACGACATAAATGATCGCTTGTTGTAAATTGTAGTTCTCAGAGCGGCCTGGGTGTTAACTAATAAAGTCAGGTAGATCCAATTGTTTCGTGTCGCCACAGTATATAAAGGCACCGAGGCCTTATTTTTCATAACGTATCATATTTCTGTACGATGCACTTTTAATACATGTTTTTACATCAAGCCGCTGTTTTTAAATCCGAAAAATATACTAAAATCATCTTTAAAAAATCGCTATAACTGATACACATTGTAACGTAGTGCGTTCTTACAAAGGTCTTAGGGTGTAATAACACAAACACTTTTTAAGTTCCGAAATAACTTTATATATCTTAAGCTTTCTACAATTTATTTAATGTTTAAACCGACTTTCTAAAACATAAACAGTTCTTTCTTATAAGTATACATTTTCCTAATACATTTCTTAGTGTTATAAATTTCTCTTATTTAAAGTTTAGCAATTCTGCCACGAGACTAACATACCGTCCTCCTAAAAGGCATTATGTGGCTCATTCCGGCCATATGGCCGTTCTCTCTCCAAATATAAAGAACAATATCTCTGGCTTTTATGCAATACCCTAGACTGTTCATGCAGACTTATTACTGTTCGAGATGACAGATTGACATCAAGAACATCTATAAACTACATTAACATTTATATAACGTCTTGCTTAATCATAACAAGATCGAGTCCAATGTAATTAATAGATACAGGTGAAGACATGAAATGATCTGTGGCTAAATTCCCTACAAGATTTTTGATGTTATCCAGGAAAGGATATTTTAGTCTTAACAAGTCTTAACAAGGCCATAAATAAATATTATAAAATGTAAATGTTTAAATACCTAATATGTTTGTCATAATTATCATAATTTTCCTATTACATTACAAATCCCTTCCTTTCTTTACAAAAACCAAAAAAAAAGCTAGAGAGTCGTATAACAGATTTCAGCCAGCAGTATCAGTTTTGTATCGGTATTAACTAGTCAGAAAAAAACTCAATTCGGAAATAAAGTATGTGATATTAAATAACATTTTTGAGTGGTTGTGTTTCAGACCGAAATAATATATCCGTTTCAATGTAATATTAATTTTTCGTTACGATATAGATACTACTGCCTGCAAGAAGCATTCAAATATATATTATATAATAAAAATTATGTGCGTGTACAGGAAACCCTAATATTAAATACTAGTACATATGTATGCCTTAAGTGATATTCGGTTTCAAGGACATACAAGAATAAGTACATTTTCATAAAATTTACCACACGGAAAGTCACTAATATCACGGTGGAATATGAAAATCACACCTTCATAATATCACAACACTTCTGCAAACATTTGTACTGCATGTTGATTTCTTTTCCGTGATCTCATCCGTGCATCATTTGGGTTTCTTTTTCTTGCATGAGTAACATTCAAAAAAGTTCTACAAATAGAAAGAAAATGTAGAGCATCTGTATATAACAAAATATTGTTATCATACACTTACAATTTAGTTAATCTGTAATTAAAGTTGTACATACTTTTAGGAAAATAAAACCCTCATTTTTTCCGATTTCCTTCATATTTTACCGAAAGCAAACTGAACTGAGTGGTTAACATGTTCAAAACATTATAATTGTCTGCATAATTAATCATAGAAACATTCTGTGCGTTTTAAAGATGAAAATACTCAAGGCATTCGACTTATGGCGTTTGGCTTGAAAAGTTATTGTTAGTTGTTCGACCATTCTATGCATAATTTCAACAATAATAAACAGTGATGTAAATCATAATTGCTACGTATGATAATATCAATAATTATGGAACGATACGACTTATGATAGTACTGCATCCTCATCGCACTGCATGCCAAGTTCATCGCAGAATTCTTCCGCACAATTGTTTCGTAATGCCAATCATAGGAAGCGTCACGGAATCGAAGTTGTTTCTTATTCCATCAGCGTCTCACCAGGGACAGGTCGTGAATCCTTGCTTGAGTGAAAACATCTCGTCGTTGTCTGTTCGTTGTGAATAGTTGTAAGGATGAATTTCTGGTCACTTGTACTGTTACACTTCTTGAGATGTTGTCGAATAACCTCAAGAAAATGCCAGTTGGAAATATCCACACTACAAAGAGATGTCATGCTGGAAGATCTAATCTTTTAAATACAATATCCGCTGGAATGTCCATTATATGTTAAACTGTCCAAAAGGTAATTCCATTCTCTGTTTTCCCCACCGGGTAGAAGATTGACTTGTTCACTGGAGCTTACTGACGTGAGAGCAAATGACCCAGCTGTAACATCATGATCTGTGATTTGTTCCTAGCCAATTAAACCCGCTTCCGCACAATGACACACTTTACTGGCATTACTAACCCCATTTAATAAATACCCATTAAATCATCATAAAAGAATGTTATGTTCTTATAAAAATCTGTCTAATGAACTTGTGCCGTTTATTGAAAATATGTAACGATGTAAATTATTTATGCATAATGAAAACAAAAATCAGAAAAAGCCTAAACCATACACTCCGTTTTCATGGTATATGTAATAATGAAAAATCATTTTAAAAGAAAGAGTACATACTTATATTGACAAGCATACTTCATCAGACATACAGTTCAGACAGAAAAAATACCTTAAATCACACGTGCGTATAGACGCACAACTTTAAGATTAACAACATCGATTAATCGCATTTCAATAACATTATTTCAAAATGCGTGCATTCAAGCACACAACGATTTAAATCGATGACAGTGATATATAATCACGAAACGTGCTGAGACCGCACAACTTAATTACAAGTCACGTGACAATTACTCTCAAAAATTGTCGACATCGTTAGCGCACTCGCGCCCAATGCTTAAAAGTAACGTACACATTAATGTGTGTAAGCCCGAAATGTAGGAAGACACACCCGTACATTTTTAAACAAAAGGCTTACCGCTGATCGACTAAGCAACAAAGCTGCATACGTTTTACTGAAGTCAATTAATGCTATCGCGCATTTTCACGGTTTACAACAGTATACTACATTACTGAAACGCGAACATAGACATAAACATAGACAGAGCCAAAGGCATGATCATAGCCAGAGGCATAAACATAGGCATAAACATCGACTTCCGGTGCTCTCGGAATCAACTTAATTTCATCGCGTCAAAATCGCGGATAACAGCAGTATTTTACTGTTTTCTTTCTCAAACATATATACATATATACATATCCGATACGCTCGGAACAAAACTTATAAACAAAGATTGAACGGTCTCAACGCTTGCAACGCGACAGTTACATCAAAAAATCTAGTAATAATACATTGTACCAGAGAAAAAAGCCTATCATTCATGAACAACACTCATACCAAAATATGTTTAATACTTTTCTTTTTTTAAGCTGATAGTTAATACCAAAAATAGTCTTTTTAATTTCTTTTTTTTCTAGTACATTTTTCTATTTTTTTTAAATATATTTTTTTTGCATTTTTCTATTTTTTAAGCTGGTAGTTAAACTATACAACCAGTGTTTCGGAATATTTTTATTACTTAATGACATCAAAAAGTTGTCTTCTTATATCCTTAAAAAACAACTAAGCAGTTTATGCCAAAATTAGACCTACAACCGTTGTTGTTACAAAAATATTTTCCTAAAATTTTAGAGAAATATTGGAAATTACAACAAAAATGTGTGTGCAAAAAAAATATTTTAGATTGTTAAATTTCACTTGAACTAATCTAGCACGTTAACTTGTCGTTTTTTTTGTTTTAAGCAAAAAATTTGTTTTTAACAAGTAAAGTTTTCACTTTAATTTTTGAAAATCTTTTATAAAGGCGATGTTAATTTCTCCCAGTTATTCGTAAAAACCATCTGTAAATTTAAAAAGAAAGGTTACCAACATGATATTTTACAGCGCTCTGCAGGCCTGGTGATTAACCCATCTACAGTTGATCATTATGCTTACCTCTTTGGTTGCACGACGGTGGCAGGGGTTTAAGAGTTTATGAAAGTTTATGGGGAAATCTTTACTAAAAAGAACCTAGAAGCTCGATTTGTTTCTTTTATCCCTGTCATCGTGTTCTTGCTGATTTTACGTCAGGTGCTCTGGTCTCTGTAAGATCATTGAGTACCCGCCCTTTGGCTTTGCAATGCTATTAAATTCTTATGTTTATATGTTTGTATGCTTTTGCATGCAACATTGTTGAGCTGATGGGTTGGTTGGAGTTATTTCACCAAGACAATTTGTACTTGTTTTGTGATACGAGAACCTGTTGGGGCAAGTGTGAGATTGGTGCACCCTAGAACCTGGTTTAAACCCCCAGTGGCAATTTGTTTTGCCACTGACCGTTCCAAGGCGGTAACCCCTCCGGTTCTCACTTCCGTTATTTGTTTGTGGCGTCCAGTTTGAAACTGATTTTTGTAATACCATGCTCTCTTTTCCTCTCTACTTTTTGGCTGTGTGGGGAGGCTGTGTATGCTGGATGTGGCCATTCCTGATATGCATATTTCATTTTTTTATTAAGTAAAGAACAAATAGAGCCTAAATTAATTACTGATCTAACAGTTAAATTTTCAAAAATTACTAAACAAGAATTCGGCACCTTGACTAACATTTTCGATCTCCAAAAATAAAGCCTACATTTTTGAATTTTAATACCAGTTCCGTGTATCATGATTGGATTAAGATTTTATTAGCAAATGGAACTAACCTGTAAGCCTCCATTGTGACTTCTGCGTCATTCTGCGTCATTCTGATTGACTGGCGTGACGTAAGGTGGGTTCTTCTACGCTGTGTCGTATAGTAGTTTTTTCTGCGCTGTGTCGTATAGTAGATTTCCCCCTCGTTATGCCGCGACGACCACTAGAAGTAGGATCCTGGCAGTAGGCGCCACAAAGAAGACCTTGTAACGTAGTGCGTTCTTACAAAGGTCTTAGGGTGTAATAACACAAACACTTTTTAAGTTCCGAAATAACTTTATATATCTTAAGCTTTCTACAGTTTATTTAATGTTTAAACCGACTTTCTAAAATATAAACAGTTCTTTCTTATAAGTATACATTTTCCTTATACATTTCTTAGTGTTATAAATTTCTCTTATTGAAAGGTTAGCAATTCAGCCACGAGACTAACATACCGTCCTCCTAAAAGGCATTATGTGGCTCATTCCGGCCATATGGCCGTTCTCTCTCCAAATATACAGAACAATATCTCTGGCTTTTATGCAATACCCTAGACTGTTCATGCAGACTTATTACTGTTCGAGATGACAGATTGACATCAAGAACATCTATAAACTACATTAACATTTATATAACGTCTTGCTTAATCATAACAAGATCGAGTCCAATGTAATTAATAGATACAGGTGAAGACATGAAATGACCTGTGGCTAAATTCCCTACAAGATTTTTGATGTTATCCAGAAAAGGATATTAGTCTTAACAAGTCTTAACAAGGCCATAAATAAATATTTTAAAATGTAAATGTTAAAATACCTAATATGTTTGTCATAATTATCATAATTTTCCTATTACATTACAACATAGATCACTAGAAACATACAAATGTTTGAGTTAACATGTTCAATAAATGATACAGTGTGGGTTGAAGCTACATGCATGTTTGGTCTAATGTTTTGATGTTTAATTGATCAGCTATGGTATTCTTATTATTGTAAGAATAAAAATGATACTTAATGTTTCATCATCGCTAGCATGAGAATAACTCTCAAAACCTGTTAAAACATAAACATTTACACTGATTTTATAACAGTACACAGTGTGAGTGATTTAAGCGATTTTTCGGCGTTAGCTGTCTAAGCTCACTTTTGATCTAGTTTTTCGACCAATGAAATGTTGTAAATAATACTCGTATTCTCTTATTATGCAGAGGGAAAATGAAATAAACTATTTCGATTGGTAGCTATTTACACCAGAGAGGCATCTAGCAGGGTGGAGAGGTATCTAGTGGGATTTTTATAATTATGCAGCGGAAAAATCAAATAGATTAATTAGATTGGTTGTTAGTGGGTGTTGTATTGGAGGAAAAACATATTTACGATTTGAGTAACCAGTTAAGTCAATATTGATGGCTTAAATACAATATTATATGGAATATTCTTGGGTGTCAGGTAAACACATGCATACAATACACAGTGTAAAACGAAAGAGAAGTGTAGATATTTTTAGTTTTTACTGGTTCCTTTCTAGTTCCTTTGATACTGATTGTTAATTTCAAGTACGAAATACAAGTTCATTGTAGTGTAGTGGCTAACACTCTCGCCTCTCAATCGGAGGCCCCGGGTTCAATATCCAGGTCGGACACTTTTTTAAAGTTAATTTACGTAAAAGTTGGTAGATTTCGCTCTTGTAACAGGCTGTTATTATTTATATTTATTAAATTTCAAGGACATTTATTCATCTTGAATTCTCACTCTACACGAGGTATTTTATTGAAACTGAATAAATTGCTTCTTTAATAGACTTGTTATCACCGTATGAAATTGTTGCAACAGCTTCAACATTTTTTTTGAAAAACACTTTCAATAAACTTATGAGTTGTCATGATTCGTTTGGTTAATCTCTGAGTCATACTAAGAAGGCAGGGAGGGTTCGTCAACAGCAATAACAAATAAAATAAAATAACTAAACTGTGTCTGCTTTGCCTCTCTGTATTTCTTTCTTTCTTATATACATGTATATATAAATCTTTTCCATCAACGCCGTTTATCTTTTTTTAAAGATATTTCTTGTTTAAAAGTATATTGCATAAAAAGGTAAACAACGTCTTTCATAACAAGTGCTACGAGAAACGCCTGTTGAACATGTATTTGCCGATTGGATTTGTCATTACAATACATACATAATGTCCTCATCTTTGAACTGTTTACTATGTTTTTGTGTCAATCAGTGCGCTATATCCGGTAGAGACTTTTGGAAAATATTGAGCGGTAAGAAAAAAAAGAAAACAGATGCGGACTTAGAAGATTTATATAGTTTTTTCAAAAATCAGAGTGCTAAAGACGAGACTGAAGAAACAATTAATAATGAACCTTTCAATAATTTAAACAATGAAGAAATAAATCAACCTATCACAGAAACTGAACTCTTAGAAGCAGTTAAATACCTTAAAAATAATAAAGCTAGCGGAGCCGATAATATACTCAATGAATATATCAAATTTTCAATACCAAAAATGAAATTAGTTCTAGTTAAACTTTTCAATATTATTTTCAGTACTGGAAAAATCCCACAAATTTGGACTGTTGGAATAATCCACCCAATATTTAAGAACAAAGGGAGCCATATCGATCCTACAAATTACCGACCAATAACATTATTGAGCTGTTTAGGCAAATTATTCACAATGATTCTCAATCTTAGACTACAAAAGTATTGTAATGAAAACAATATTATTAACGAATTCCAGGCGGGTTTTCGAAAAGGTTACTCTACCTCAGATAATATCTTTATTTTAAATTCACTTTTGGAAATAGTAAGAAGGAGTAAAAAGCCTTTGTTTTGTGCTTTTATTGATTTAAAATCCGCATTTGATACTGTTTGGAGAAGTGGACTTTGGGCAAAACTCAATATGAATGATATAAATGGAAATTTTTTACAAATTATAAAAAATATGTACGAACAGGCTAAGTCATGTGTATTTATTAATGACAAAAAATCAGACTTCTTTCCATGTAATATAGGAGTACGACAGGGCGAGAACTTATCGCCCCTGTTATTTTCATTATACCTTAATGATTTGCACGACTTTATTATTAATAGTAACAACGTTTCAGGTATTGTTTGTAACAAACATGAATTAGAACAAACAGCCATTAAATTTGTTAAATTATGCATACTTTTGTATGCTGATGATACAGTGCTTCTTGCTGATTCGGCGGAAGATTTACAAGCCGCTTTAAATACATATGCCAGTTATTGTGACATTTGGAAATTACAATTGAATTTGAATAAAACAAAAATCATTATATTTTCCAAAGGTAGACAACGTAATTATCATTTTGTCTATAAAAATGAACCGATTGAAATTGTAAATGAATATAAATATTTAGGTATATTATTCAGCAGATCAGGATCTTTTTATAAAGCTAAACAAGAAATCGCAAAACAAGCCACTATAGCCATGTATTCCCTCATCAAAAAAGCAAAAGACCTATGCCTTCCAATAGATTTACAAATTGAACTTTTTTCAAAAATTGTTAAACCAATATTACTATATGGTTGTGAAATTTGGGGTTTTGGTAATCTTGACGTACTAGAAAGGGTACAACTAAAATTTTTAAAGCATATTCTAAATGTTAAGACTTGCACTTCGAATTGTATTGTCTATGGTGAGACAGGAACTATGCCACTGTCAATTGAAATAAAAAGTAGAATGGTAAGCTTTTGGGCTAAATTGGTTTGTCCATCTCAAGAGAAACTATGTAACAATATGTATGCATTGTTGCTCAGCTATTTTAAATATTCAGACGTAAACCTTAATCATAACTTTCTTTGGATAAACGAATTAAAAAGCATTTTTGTAATATGTGGTATGAATAATATCTGGGATACTCATGACTTTCCAAACATTAAATGGCTTACACTAACGGTTAAACAAAAATTAAAAGATATTTTCCTAAATGATTGGTACTCAAATTTAGATAATGCAAGCAGTTGCAAAAATTATCGATTATTTAAATACAACTTTGGATTTGAAAATTACCTTATTAAAACACCAAACAATTATTTGAAATATATAATTAAATTTCGTACACGAAACCACAAATTTCCTATTGAGACTGGACAATGGAATAGAACACCTTTAAATGAAAGAAAATGTACTTTATGCAATCTAACAATCGGTGACGAATATCATTATTTATTAGAATGCCCAGATTTTACTGATAAACGGAAACAAACGTTAAAAACTGAATACTATACAAGACCCAATATTGTGAAATTTAACAAATTAATGAACATGAATTTAAATAATTTTTCTGAATACCGGAAGTTTTGCATATTTGTAAAAGATATTATTATGAAATTTCAGTAAAGTTTCTTTAATAACATTAAAATCCTATTATTTTTTAGTTTATGACGCAATATGTATTTCTCCCGCGAATGTTTTGTTGGATATGTTATATTTATTTTCTCGAATCCTCGTTTATTATTTACAATATATATATTGTGTTCCTCATATTTACATGTGTTCATGTATTGAGAGTATGAATAAAATCTTGAAATCTTGGTAGATGATACAATCGGTTTACATACAGTGGTCATGTCAAGGAAGATTTTAAGACCCAATTGAATATTTGAATAGTTCAATGAACGATGCTATGGTGCCGTTAGCTCGCGCGTCATGCGCAGTATGTAATTTACTCATAGAATATTGTTGTAGCTACAAGTACATAAACAATCAAGTGAAAATAATGAAAATTGAAGAAATAACGGCACTTGTCCCGAAACTTTTCGAACATCCCTCGTATTAAAACTGTATTAAGATAGTATTTAGAAATTATACAATGATAGTTTTTATAGGTTAACAAGTAAATATTAACTGAGCCAAAATGAAAACTTGACACTGGTTAAATCCAAACATTGTGTTCAGTGATGCTATATTTTATACTTTATTTAGTTTGTGTTATTGGCACATATCTGGACATTTGAAAAACCGGGAAGATGTTGTTATATTTTTACCGAGGTCAAGGTCTCCTTTTTCCTAAATAATGAGGTCGATAGGGTTTATATAAAAATGTCAAACAGATTATTTGACTGTCAAGACGCATGTTATGCAACGTACAGAGAAAAAACATGAAAGTTAAAGTCCACTGATTTAAAGAAATAAAGTTCAGTTACTGCAATATTTTGGTTTTGAAAATTTGTTTGCCCCAACGAAATATTTCTTTTTATTTTTTTCTATTTTAAACATGTATACTGAACCGTCAATTTCCAAGATAAACAAATTGTTGATCCAATTTATTCCTTTAAATATATTTGCGTTTGCATCATTTATGTAAATAGGACTTTACCATGTTATTTTGTCAAGTATTCATTTTGGCTCAGTATGTTTTATTTGCTATAGCCCCAAATGTTACTGTATGCATATTTATGTACATTCTCTAGACAAAACGCGATCCAAATTATGCCCCACAATTACTTTAGACTGTGCTATGATAACCATTTAAACAGATCATGTATTTGTTTTATTGTGAGGAAGTGATCTAGAGAATAAAATAAATGCAGACAATGTCCTTGATATACACATAATGGACTTTTGTATTGAATGCATGTGATTGTTTTATCGTTCCAATCTATATAACAACAATCTTTTCATGTATGGTATCAACAACTTTCTTGTTTATATTTTAATGTTATCAAGCATATGATAACGTTATTTTCAGACAGAGGTTACAAAGAAGGTTGCAGTTTTGCAATTAAGTGGCATAATGTTGTTAATTATTTTATTTTAAAGACCATAAAGTTTGATTGATTTAAAATCACACAGAGATTTCAAAATCTGAGGTGAGCTTTTCTTATTTCCTATGAATCTAATATGTTCATTATTAAATTTCAAGCAGCAGACCATGGGTTTTTCTAAATATTGAGTATTAGCATACTTGGGGTTAGGTAAGTTGGGTAATCCTTTTATTTTTTTATAATCATAAGGCAAAATATCTTCCGAAATGACGTGTTTGAAAATTTGTAATTTAAGAGTGTTAATTTTAACCCGTCGTCTTCCTTAAGTGCAAGCGTCTTGCGAGCAACCAAACTATAAGTTTATTTTCCTATTGCGATTGTATATCGACCTCTATTCTACTGAAGCGAAATGGTGGGTAAATGTATTTGTGACGAAGATAATGCAAATTATGAGAATTGATTTATAATTATTATAATTATAGGTTTTTCCCCTGACATCAATTGCTCACACACTGAATGAGTATTATATGTTGTTTCGTTGTTTTTTCTTGACACGTGCTTATTATTAAAAAAACTTTGTTACTCCAGTCCTTTCCCTTCCTTTCTCAGGGCTTCTTTCTCCGGTTCGTTAACATAACGGAATATAATAACCAACAATTTCATTCGTTCAACGCCATCAGCAACACATTCATCACCTATATTTTTGACGCTTAACCCCAATCTACAACGAGATTTTATAAAGCCCCTTATGTCAGCGACCGTTTCAACACCTGAATACACCTGAAAATAATCTAAAGTGCAAAGGAACCGATTTGTGGATTTCATTTACATGTATATTCAATCGCATTTAACAGCAATGAGCGATGAACCGGTTTGTACTGGTTTTATACACGTAAATGTCGTGGTATTCGAGTGTACAATGTGTTTGCATAATTTTTTGAACATGCCTCTTATGTCAGCTTCTTATGAAAATAAGTCCAAAAGACCACATTTCAATTTAATATATTCAGAAAGCATAAGATAGCTACCGAAAACTACAGAAATGATCATCTTTTTAGTATATGATTTGATACTAGGGTCGATATTAACCGATATTATGCGTTCAAAAATGCATTTTAGGCAAAGATGCATGTATATTCTCCATATAATGCAGTTCCATCGTAACTAAAAAGTTATGTTGATTATAACTTCAAACTATGTGTTTCTTGTGGTATTCTGTGCTGTTTAGACAATTTTTAATGCACGTGGTAATCGTTTGCAGAAAAGAAGCATGGGCCTTCGGTTAATAGTCGTCGGGAAAACTGGAATTGGGAAAAGCTCAACTTGCAACACACTTGTTGAGGGACAACGTTTTAAAGCTGATGATTGTGCCAGTGCCGTCACTACTTCCTGTCAGTCAGAGAAAAATGACGCATTGGGCCTGACTATTGTAGATACTCCAGGTCTGTGTGATTCTGAAGCACCATTAAGACAAAGGGCTTTGGAAATTCAGAAGTCTGTCCTTGAAATTCGCAAGGAACCGCACGCGTTTCTTCTTGTTTTCAAAATGGGACGCCTTTCAAATGATGATAAAATGACAATAGATTTGCTGGAGATTATTTTTGGGGATACATTTTTTAATCATAGCATTGTTGTTCTTACATACGGTTGCAACAACTGTAAAAGGTATAGGATAACCGACGATGAATTAAGCAAGGGTTGCGATGAATATGATGAGCGAAATGACAACGAAGAAGAAGATAATGCGTTAGCGTCGTTTTGTGGATCAAATGCTACACTCGAATTCCTTGTTGCACGATGTAACGGTCGTGTCATAAGAATAGAGAATGATGTTGAGAGACAGTGCAGCATACACACAACGAAAAAGCTGTTTGGCAAACTCATCAGATGCGTTAAATCTGTGTCCAACGATGGAAAGACTGTCTTTAAAAATGATTTTTTAAATACCCATCGTCAGACGTTGGAAAATCAAATTGAACAATACGATAATCTTCAAAAAGAGATTGTGAATCTTCTCCGAACCCTCAATATAAATTTGGAAAAGGCCAAAGCCGAAGAGAGGCAAAGAATAATGAAAGAGGAAGCAGAAACAAAAGAAAGAAAGGAAAGAGAGAAAATGGTAAAAGAAGAAAAAAAGAAGAGAGAGAAAGAGGAAAGAGAGATAGCGAAAAGATTGAGGGAGGAACAAGATAAAAAAATGAAAGAAATGGAAGAGAGTTTGAAAAAATACAGGGAAGAAAGAGAAGAGAGGGAGGAAAGAGAGAGGGAAGAAAGAGAAGAGAGGGAGAAAAGAGAGAGGAAAAAGAGAAAAAAGATGAAGGAAAAAGAGAGGGAACAAAGAGAAAAGAGAGAGAAAAAAGAGAGAGAAGAGCGAGAAGAGAGGGAAGAAAAAGAGAAAAAAGGGAATGCTATTATGAAAGTGATGACTGTAGCGTCATCGACAATAGGTCTTACGACAGTCGGAGGTATTGGCGGAATTGCCGGAGCAAATCTTTTGGGAACGTCCATAGCCGTTGGTGCAGCAGTCGGAGGACCAGCTGGATTAGTGGTCGGATTAGCAATTGGGGCAGGAATTGTTAGCAAAGTTTTTAAACGTACACAAAAGGAAAACTAACGTTCAAGTATATTTCCAGACTATGACATTTTATTTGGAATGATAAGAAACACACAAATAAAAACTGATAAAAAAGTAGTAGGGCTACATTTTTACAGAATTAATAAGTGTAGTTTAGTTACTTTTCTGAAAATGTTTGTTGAACAAAAAATTGAAATATGCATATCATGAATTGCCACACTCAGAAAACACAACCATCCCACGCAGCCAAAAAGTAGAGGAGAAAAGCAATAATAAGAATTTTTTTGTTTTTTTTTTGTTTTATAGTATTCAAGATATTTAACCAGTAATACATGTATAATAAAGACATAAATATAGCAATTTTTGACAGATACATTTAAACCAATTCCAATTAATTCAATCAGTTACGAATAAAAAGTCGGGGGAGACCTCTCAAGTGTTTTTATGTCAGATTTGACAGCTGTGTAATGGTTTTGACAGACCGAATACATTTTCAAGTTTTCTGTTTTAAGAGTTCTTAATAATAATAATGTAATAATTTTTAAAATGATGTGTAAAAAAATAAAATAACAGAATTGTGCACTAAGTTAGTTATTTTGATTAAAGGAATTATACAAAGCTGTAAATCATTCATGACATCACACGTTCCGTGGCATAGCCTTCAAGTATTGCACTACGTGCAGCTTAAAAAATCTTTACATGGGGTAAAAATGATATAATCACAAAGTAACACAACACCAACCCTTATCATGTCGAGCTGGTCGTGGAGGGTTGCTAAGAATAGTTACCATGTTTGTCTAGGATATCTATGAAGTAGGGTGCTAATGAACTTGGGACATGAACAATAGGCTAACCAGCCACATCCTCAAGCTTTAAAAATCTCATTTCATTAGTCATATTTCTAATTTTATCATTTGAAAAGAATTCCAACTCTAGAAACTACACTACCTGCTGATTAAAAAAATACTGCTCCGGAATTAAAACACTTGCCTCACAGAAACCATCACAAAAACATAATGCAAATATTTATTCACACGATTTCGCTTGCGATTTAAGACCATGATAAAACACAATATTGGAAATTACCACTTTTTATTTAAGGGTAATTTGTTAAGTTTTTGCGATAGAGGTCACACCTCACTGCTACGCGTCGCCAAATTTTGCACACTAGCGCCTGCAATAGTATTTGTCGATGCGACGCTTGACCAGAGGTTAACAATATTTCAAAGGTTAAAGTTCGTCAACGTTAAGTTCAAATGCTATTTATTGCGATTTGATTAACATTTTCACTTGTTTCCCTGAAATATTTCTTTCATGGGATATGAAATAAAAAAGTTGACCGGAACTGGTTCATAACCAGAACTGGTTGACAAACTATAACGAAAAAACAGAAGGAATCATCGTTAAAAATATATAGTTATATTTGCATTAGATAACTAGAAATAAGTATGAATAGATAATATATTTACACTTTGCAAGTTTTATCGCCGATACCCAGATTTAATTTTTAAAAGAGAAGTGCAGTTTAAAATCGCTACCACAACAAGATATTTCTCAGCCAGTATTTTATGGAGATTTGATATATAAACTAAAGAAAAAAGTGTTACAATCTCCACGTTATAAAAAAAGAAATATATGCATATAAGGAATCGCCACACACAAAACACAGCCTCCCCACGCAGCGAAAAATAAGAGAGGAAGAGAGAGAGAGAGAGAGAGAGAGAGAGAGAGAGAGAGAGAGAGAGAGAGAGAGAGAGAGAGAGAGAGAGAGAGAGAGAGCATGCTTGTTATAAGTATTTCAATTCAAAAAGGACGCCACAAACAATTAACGAAAAAGAGAACCTTTGGGGATAACGCCTTGGAACGGTCAGTGGCAAAACTCACCGACCAACATAATCTGTCTTAGTTTGTCATTATTGTTTTCAATCTTTTTTGAGCAACAGTCTCTTTTAAATAACTGTTTCTTAATTCTGATAAACAATCTCATCAACTTCCTTCCATTCCCAAAATTTTCTCTATAAGCCCATATCCTTTCAAAATCATCTCTTTTATAGTGTCATAACATTAATATAGAATTGTTTAGATAATCCATTACTACAAATAGATTATTTGTTATAAGTTAAAAGTAAGACCTCATATGATATATGACTCTCTCTAATATGCTATTAAAGAAAATTCCAGAGTCTAGAACTTAAAAAAACATACGAACGAATACCAAATATGAAATTTAAAGACAACAACCTTTAGTGAATTGTTTCATAATTTTAATTAAATAAGAAGGAAATAACAACACATCGGTTGAGTATTTCGTTGGACACATATCTCCTGTTTAGTATCCTTTCTTGCCCTTTCCATCTGAAAACAAGATAAACAAAATATGAATTTATAATGGAAGCATTTAATATTTACGTTTTTTTCAATATCATTTTAAGTATTACAGTAAGTAAAGATGTTAGAATAGAGTGCATTAAACAACATCTGTACATTCTAGTTGAAGATCCAATTAAACGAGAGCAACTTTTACATTTTCTGAGACTAGGTTTAATGGAACGTTTTGACAAGTTTTTAAAAAGTTCTAAAACTGAAAAAAGGAATGGATAACACCGTCCCTCCCAACTTGGAAGTTTTGGTTGGGATCAAAACTTGACTTCGTCTGATCTAGTTAAATAGTCATCCTCAAGAGGTGAACTTTGTTATCAGTATTAGCCACATGTGGGAAATAAAACCTCGTTTCAAAGCAAAAAAAAACCCAAAAAAACAAGAGCCATGTTACCAATAGTTAAATCCCCCCGCCGGAAAAGTAACCTGAAGGTTGTACTTTCGTATAATTTACCTGGAGAGGAAATCCTTTTAAATTTGGAGTTAAAATTTTTAAACAAAATTTATCAAGTAAACCTGATAAAGGGGAATAACTCTAAAAAATAGGCAAGGTAGAGTTACTGGACTTGCACACTGCACTACCTACTGTGCTCTGTCAGTATATGAAATTTGAATAAAATCCCTCAAGTTGTTTTTGAGTTATGCTCCGGACAAAATTTATTAAGTAATTCTGATAAAGAGGAATAACTCTAAAAAGGCAAGGTAGAGTTATTGGACTTGCACACTGCACTACCTACCAATGTGCTCTGTCAGTGTATGAAGTTTGAATAAAATCCCTCAAGTAGTTTTGGAGTTATGCTCTGGAAAAAATGTATCAAGTAAATGTGATAAAGGGGAATAACTCTAAAAAGGCAAGGTAGAGTTATTGCACTTGTACACTGCACTACATACCAATGTGCTCTGTCAGTGTATGAAGTTTGAATAAAAGCCCTCAAGTAGTTTTGGAGTTGTGCTCCGGACAGAATATATCAAGTAAATATGATAAAGAGGAATAACTCTTAAAATAGGCAAGGTAGAGTTATTGTTCTTGCACTCTGCACTACCTACCAATGTGCTCTGTCAGTGTATGAAGTTTGAATAAAATCCCTCAAGATGTTTTGGAGTTATGCTCCGGACAACAAAATTTATCAAGTAAATCTGATAAAGGGGAATAACTCTAAAAATAGGCAAGTTAGAGTTATCGTTCTTGCACACTGCACTACCTACAAATTTGCTCTGTCAGTGTATGAAGTTTGAATAAAATCCCTCCAGTAGTTTTGGACTTATGCTCCGGACAAAATTTATCAAGTAAATATGATAAAGGGGAATAACTCTTAAAAAGGCAAGGAAGAGTTATTGTTCTTGCACACTGCACTACCTACCAATAAGCTCTGTCAGTGTATGAAGTTTGAATAAAATCCCTCCAGTAGTTTTGGACTTATGCTCCGGACGAAATTTATCAAGTAAATATGATAAAGGGGAATAACTCTTAAAAAGGCAAGGAAGAGTTATTGTTCTTGCACACTGCACTACCTACCAATGAGCTCTGTCAGTGTATGAAGTTTGAACAAAATCCCTCCGGTAGTTTTGGACTTATGCTCCGGACAAAATTTATCCAGTAAATATGATAAAGGGGAATAACTCTAAAAGTAGGCAAGATAGAGTTATTGTTCTTGCACAATGCACTACCTACCAATGTGCTCTGTCAGTGTATGAAGTTTGAATAAAATCCCTCTAGTAGTTTTGGACTTATGCTCCGGACAAAATTTATCAAATAAATATGATAATGGGGAATAACTCTAAAAATAGGCAAGGTAGAGTTATTGTTCTTGCACACTGCACTACCTACCAATGAGCTCTGTCAGTGTATGAAGTTTGAATAAAATCCCTCCAGTAGTTTTGGACTTATGCTCCGGACAAAATTTATCAAGTAAATATGATAAAGGGGAATAACTCTAAAAATAGGCAAGCTAGAGTTATTGTTCTTGCACACTGCACTACCTACTAATGAGCTCTGTCAGTGTATGAAGTTTGAATAAAATCCCTCCAGTAGTTTTGGACTTATGCTCCGGACAAAATTGTTTCGGACGGACGCACGGACGGACGGACACACGGACGCACGGACGAAGGGCATTTCTAATATCCCCCTCGCCTTTGGCGGGGGATAAAAAGAGAAGAGAATATAGGTTTATCAAATGATGAATCCAAAATTAACGATAACCAACAATTAACATCCACACGGTAGGTACCCAGATTATGGAGATCGCGGATAACGGAAGATTGTGAGTATAATGATAGTTCAACAGCTCCGAGCAAACAGCATGGAGAAGTTAGTTATTGCATAAATTTCATGTTATTGTGATATACTTTCTTTCCGTCTCTATGCATTGGCTGTGTGTGTGTATGTGTTTGTGCGGGGATGGGTGTGAGGGCTATTTTTCTGGATGTAGCTAATATGCATAAAATATATTGCTTACAAATGTAACAGGCTACCTTAATTGTATTATTGTTATTACCTGTTTTTCATCTACTTTCAGTTCTAATACGAAGTGTTCCTATTAAATTAAATTCTTTTGGTTACTTGATTTTGTTAAACAACTTTTGATTGGTTTATTCTTATTGGTTGTTTAAACTTGTTTTGTAAGTAACCATGATAATATTGTCACATGACAGTGCACGGTATAAAATCCGTTGCACAGCCTGTTTTTCTTGAGTAGGACTTCACCGTCCATCAGGTCGGTGGTCTTCGAAGCCTTAGTGCTTCACTTTAATTGTTGGTCCTATTTCTGTGGGAATTATTCTCCCTTATTTTTGGGTTATTTTTCGCATTGTCGCGATGTTCTAGCTACAAAATCTATTAGGGTCTGAATTTGATAATTGATTTAATTTCAAGTGTTATATTGTGACACACTAGTACTGTGAATATTAAATAACTGAGTTTTCAGTATAACATTGATTAAAAGAGTAGCACTGTGAAATTATTCTTTGTCTTATTCTCCTATTTGTTGTCACTCCATGAAATGCTGTTTGTCCGTCCGTTCATTTAGGTAAAACATAGTGTCCGTCAGTCCAGTGGTCTAGTTTGTCCGTGAATATTATTTATATAAAAAACCACTATACGATCCTTGTTATAGTTCACAGAGCCTGGTACACAATTATTAATCATCTAAAACTACCATCAGCCTAGTTTGTCGTATCAAGATGCTGACATATCCATATACACCCTCACATTAAACGAGGTTTGTGCACTTTAGAACCGGATTCAATCCCCAACTGGCAGAATGTTAACAAGGCGTATATCCTCGGGTTCTCATATTTTTGTATAATTGGGTTTTACTTTATCATAATATAAACCACTGAGCTCTTTTCGTGTCTCTATGTATCGGCTGTGTGTGTGAGCAGGGATAGGGAAGTATGAGGGTTGTGTTTTCTAGTTGTAGCTGACATGCATATTTCATATTGCTTATTCTTAATTGATAAACTAATCGTATTTCCTCTTTTTTGAGACAGAATTCTACGTGTTATAATATTAAATACATGTATTAAATCATTAGCGTAAGCATAAGTCATGCCTTTAAAAATGCAATGATAATGTGCAGTAATTTTGCTGCGTATGAATCAAAATAAAAAGTAATTACTCTCAATAAAAACAAATCGCCCATACGTTTTCAATAAACTCAACAAAAATAGAAACCTGACACTTTATATTTGGTGTATTTTCCTGGAATCAGATTTAAAGCTAATTGAATTGTGGTATGTAATAAAAATTGTGCATGTTTTGAACTTAATTATGCATTTTGATATTTTTGGTGCATGAAACAAGTGATTCAGTGGTTATTTTCTTTTGGATGGTGCAAAAATATATAGATTTTGAATATGCACCTCAAACTTATTCAAAGTGTCAGGTTTCTTTTTTTTGTTGAGTATAGTTATCTTTTTTTTAATTTTAAAAACAAACGTGTCATTTATGAAGCGTTAATAGTCTGTCATCTAGATTGACTGATTGCTGTGTTCGTTTGGTTCCAATTAATGTGAGTGCGCATGGAATTTACACAAAAGCTTCCTATAAATACGCCGGAACAGCATATGGTAACTCTAAGCCGAGGTATCCCGGTATCCGCCGTCACAAGGTACGAGAATATTTACTTATACAACTTCATTGCTAAAACATTGAAGATGCCGTTTTTGTTAGGTGTTAAATTCTAAAAATGCAGGGTAAAACTTTGTTATGTTAGTACTAGCAGTGGTGTGCCGTTTTGTCGCACATATCAAATTACAGATCGGCATTTACCGATTTAAAATGAACATAATCTGTTTTCTTAGCAAAACAAATAAAATGTTTCGAGGATAGACCCTTTCATAATACGTCTTATTTTCGTTTAAGACAAATTGTCTCTTTGAATATCATTTAATTTATGTTTTCGGACTGTTTATTATAATGAAGTCGTGGACAAAATATTAAATTTTAGTTACTCTCTCTGTTAGAGTAAGTAAATCAATTATTTTCTATATTCTATACATCACATAATCAAAATTAAAATATATAGCCGCATTTCTGGAAATGTGCGCTTGTTATATCTGGTTTTGTCATCTTAAGGCTGCAAATTTCTTTCTATTCTGTAAAGAGACTAAAATACAATTGAGTATAATATTCTCAACAATGTTAAGATTAAACATATTTTAATAAATGTGTTTAACTGCATTAGGGATTAATAAAACTGACATGGCAGAGTTTAGAGTAATATTTAATAAATAGCATAATATGCAAACTTCCATTAGAATTATTGATTATGAATTGACGCTATTTATTGCTCCGTTTATGAGCGCAGGAATTTTATGATATTAAACAATCATATGAAATACTACGATTAAAAATAATTCAAATTACATACGGAATTCGGCAACAAGTTACCTCCTTTTTAGAAGTATGTAATACCCAAAGCTGTGAGTTCGTCATCGAGTTATCTCCCTTTGAAAAGTATTGTCAAACATGTTAGGAACTCGCCAACGACTTAGCTCCTTTTAAAAAGTATATTGTCACCAATGTTGGGTGTTCGCCAACGAGTTTCCTCCCTTTTATACCCAATGCTCAAACTTCGTCTGGATCGTCGCCAGTTATAGATGTATTAAGACAGTCAAACGTACTAATAATATTCTCAACAATTTCAAACATGTTTAAATGAAGCATATTCAATAAACGTGGGTAATATTCTAAATATAAACATTTTAAAATGAAGCATCTTCAATAAACATGTATAAAATTCTTAACATTTTTAAACATTTTAAAATGCAGGTTGTTTAAACAATTTTCTAATTAAGATCTAAAACTGGTTATGTCCTTAAAAACGGCGACTACTATTTTAAAGTTCAATAACACAGACACTACAACAATAGCAGACCTAACGGGTCGGTGGGTGTGTCATGAATGGCAAATATAAAAACCTCGAATTTTCATATTTTCCATGTCCGTTCATTTTTAAGTTTGTTTATATATTTTATTGTATATAAAATATACATTGATATCAGATATGATGATGGACTGGTACTTATTATTTTTAAAAAGATTTTTTAATAATAAAATTCAACTTATTTTTCCTCGGCTGTTAAAGAGTCACATCTGTTATTAATAGTGGCATTTCTGCACTGTAAAGTTATGTGTTTACCTTTGTTTTTCGTCTAATGAGAATGCATGAGGCTAAATAAAACCATTTTTGCGAAGTCCAGAGGTCTGCTTTCGGTTCATTCATAGTGTTTGCTGTATAAACTGTTTCGTTTAGCTATTTAAAATAATTACATGCTAGCAGTGTATACAGTAGAGAACTGAAAAGTTTTCCTTTTTTATTTACTGAGAACTTTTTGGGAAACTAATAAAACTATCAAAGTATTAATTTTTGATGCTGAATTGATGATGTCTAAAATCCTATTTTATGCAGATCGCGAAATTAAATGATTTTATGAAATGAAATATGTTTTATTTGCTGATGAGCAAACATTCTTCATTCTACAGTAAAATAATGAGAAGAAACTAAACTTCATACATTTTATAGTTTAATCTCAGTTTCCTTATTTAAAACGTTGTGTTAATCACTTGCACAGGCAACAATTTTTTAAGGGTAAGATACCTTTGATGAGGGAACCCTTTTGAAACCTACTTCATGGGCAACAGTAATAATAATAAATTAAATTAGTTTCATTGGGATTTAATTTTTATTTCTTTGATCTTATTTTTGATAAAACTTTATGTTATCATTTTTTTTATATGAAACCAGCTTTTCCTTTATTGTTTTATAGTGAATCTTTTTTTCAACATTTTGACACAACTGCAGTGTTTTTTTTTTTATTTTTGCCGTTACTCATCATAAATTAAAAATTACCGGTATTGTTATTATTTTTGAGAACTGAATAAATCATTGCCAATATTTGAATAGAATTGTCTCAGTTCTTCGGCTTCGGGGCTTATACAAATTTTAAAAAAAAATCAGCTGACATATACTCGTATGTATCTTCAGCTTTTATTCATCATCGTGAAACTTAAAATAAACACGTGAAAAATAAAACTTTCTCTTTTTTCTGTGAAAATGATATCTTATTTAAACCCCCAGTGGCAAATTGTTTTGCCACTGACCGTTCCAAGGCGGTAACCCCTCGGGTTCTCACTTTCGTTAATTGTTTGTGGCGTCCATTTTAAAACTTATTATTGTAATACCATGCTCTTTTTTCCTCTCTACTTTTTTTGGCTGTGTGGGGAGGCTGTGTCTGCTGGATGTGGCTATTCCTGATATGCATATATCACTTTTTATGATTTTCCACTTTTAAGTTAGAACTACTGTTTTGTCGCAGACATTTGCGTTAACACACTATATCTTGGGTTTAGGTACCAAGAACCATAACTATACAATGCATTTAAATTAAATTGTGTTTTTAACTGTTTTACTTACAATTTGAATTCTTATTTCTTTACTATTATTACAGAACCAGCGTTATTTTGCCTTTGTTTGGTTTGTCAAGCACCATTTTGTATTTTGCATAAATTATGATCCTTTTATAGACTTTGAATTTTATGGTTAAAGTTTACATCAGTTTTATGATAATTTCTACTCTCACAAAAATATTATTGTTGGTATTTATCTGAAAATACCTCACCGAAAGTTCCATGTTAATCATCATATGCATATCATCGTTGGGGATGGATCTAAATTGCACTGTCTATTGGTGTAAATATTGAGTTGCGCTCAATCCGAGGCTAGGCGGCTTGGACAATAGTATGCATTTCCATTTCTGCACATGAACAGGCTCGAAACGTGCCTGCAATATTTTCATATTTTTCGTGTTCGCTGGCTTTCAAAGTTCCCCTTTATTCTATCACATTGTTGAAATCTTGACATTCTTATACCGTAACTATTTGCGCACTGAAGACACGAAATTCGCTCATATCAGCTATTGTGTCTGACCACTTTACTTAAAACAGACTGTCACATGAATGTCCACTTATCCATAACAAAATTTGGCACTGATGTCTGGCTATTTATATTTCAGCAACGAACAAAAACAACAATGAAGACAATCATTGCACTCGCATTTTTGGGTGTGGCTTACGCCGCTTTTGACAAACCACCGTGCAAGGGTAGGCAGTGCGGTTACAGTGGCGGGTATGGCGGTGGTGGATTTGGCGGTAGCGGCTCTGGCGGTGTTGGCTGGGGAAGTCTAGGAGGTTTTGGTGGCTTCGGAGGCGGTAACGGTGGATACGGTGGAGGATACGGTAGCGGTCTTGGTGGCGGCTTAGGAGGCGGCTCTGTTGGCGGTTTCGGCGGCGGCCTTGGTGGCGGTTTCGGCTGCGGCCTTGGTGGCGGTGTCGGTGGTGGTTCGATCGGTGTATACGGAGGTGGCGGATACGGTGGCAAGATCGGTAAAAAATAGAAACATCCAAAATCTCTGTAACGACAAAATACGGTTTGCACAAGTAATCATTATCGATGTGTCTTTATTTGACATGCGTTAAGAAAATTTATATATTAGAACAGTAAAGAAAAATGGCTTGACTAATTACAATTATCTAAAATTCGTTTACATAAATTTATAACAAGTAAACAAAAACTACATATTTTAATCATCACATGAGTATAATGATCATGACAACAATATTTTCTAAAGATGTGTGGGTTTGAGTTATTTCACCAAGACAACTTGTAATTGTTTGTTCATATGAGAAACTGTTGGGCCAAGTGTGAGTTTGGTGCACCCTAGAACCTGGTTTATACCCCAATGGCAAATAGTTTTGCCACTGACCGTTCGAATGCGGTTACCCCGAGGGTTCTCTTTTTCGTTAATTGGTTGTGGTGTCTTATTTGAGTTAACATAATTACAAACACATGCTCTCTTTTCCTCTCTTCTTTTTTGCTGAGTGGGGAGGCTGTGTTTTTGTGATTGTGGTGATTCCTGATACATGTAAGGATATTTACCTCTCTTTAATTGTGAGGAGAAAAATTATTATTATTATTATTATTATTATTATTATTATTATTATTATTATTATTATTATTATTATTAAACTGAAATAAACCGAAGGCAAAGAGAAGAAATCATTGTCTCACTGACACGGCTGAGAAAAAAAAGAAAAAAAAGAATACGAAATAATAATTATACAAAGAAATCAAGACTATAAAATACATTTATATTAAATCATTGCACAAATCTATTTTGAATTGAAAACCGCAGTAAGCGCAAGAATCGCATTATTCTTGGATTTAAATCTCACTAAAAGAGAAATCTTTATTTAAAACATTATGTTTTAGACAACTCTATCTATTCTACACGAGACTTGTAAAGCCTGTACACTTTTGAAAAGTAGGGCAGTGAATTACATTATTCAATGACAAATTAGTGGAGATATTATCAAAATATCGTTAAAATCTGTTAAGTTATTTAAACCACATACATTAAGTTTTAGAACTTACATTTTCAAATAAACCAAAATAATTACTTCTTTTCAGCGTTATCATTATTTCGTGACAAAAGTACAAATGCTATCAAATTTGCTGAATGTTATACATGTATGACTTTAACTATATACAATAGAAAAATATGAACCAAAGAAAATTTCTTAATGTTACAAAAATAATAATAAATCAAGAGTTATCCATAATGTTTTATTGAAGGCGAGGATAAATTGAAATAGTTACAGCATGTCATTAGAATTGTATTAGAACTTGGGTCCAGGCCATTTGCGCTCATTTTAACCTACATGTATAAGTGCTTATAGTTTTAATTTAGAATGGCAACGAGTAGTAAAAATGGTACTCGAGCACTAGGATAATCTTTCAAGCGAGTACTCGAGTACTGGAAAGATCACTACCGATTTAGGAAGAGATCGTTTTCAATTAGTTTCCGTTCGACCTGTTCTTTAATCTTCAAGTTACTCTGTATTTGTATACCGGGTTTAAAAATAAAGGTAAATGGAAAATAAAATGAATCTCATTTTTAATTTGTTATTTGTTTTTTAATACGTAAATTTTTAAAAAGAAATCAATATAAGTATCCAAATAACCATTCCGTTCAGGCGGCTTACTTGGTTTTCTCTCTGTGTTTTTCTTACATTCCTATCAAATATTGGAAAAATAAGGCTCGTCTTTCTGATTTTTCGGGGTTGCCTGAATTTCATGTTCAACCTTGGATTGTAGTTTCCGAATTGTAGGCTAACGTGTTAACTGACGTGTTGACTGGTGAATTATAAACATATATTAATGAATTTACAAAATGTAAAACTGTGGCCATGTTCAATATTACTCTAGTAAGGTAAACAAAGAACAAACAAACATCAGTCTTACATCAACAACTTAAAATCAACTGCGTAAAGTTTCGTGTAACATCAGCAAACGGAACAACAGTCAAATGTTCACAATGTATATCCCTAATGTATACCGTGATCTTAGTGGAAGGTCCTAATTTTCTTTTGGCAGCATCAAGATAATTGACTAACAACAGATCTGTGCGCAAAATGTACCGCTTTCAAAATATTACTATTTGACAGAAGTGACAAGTGCAAATTGGGACCGTAATTTGACATTTTGTGATTTCATAACAATGGCCAGACAACTGCGAAGGGTTATAAATTTGCGTCACCTCAATGGGATGAAATTCATCGCACATTGTGCTTAATCAACACCTTGTTATTTTTTACATCATTTATTAAACGAATATAACAAATGTTTTTCATTTTTATTTTTAAAAAAACGTATTCGAGTACTGCAGAAGTAGATTTAGTATTCGACACTCGGACGATCGTTCGAGTACTCGGTTACTCGGGTACACGTTGCCATACCTAGTTTTAATATAAACTGGTTAAATGAAAACTTGATTAAATAGTTTTGGTGGTTCAGTGATGCTATATTTTATCCTTAATTTAAGTTGTAGTATGTGTACATATCGGTACATTTGAAAAAAAAAGCGAGAAGATGTTATTTATTCACAGAGATCAAGGCTATCACTGTTTTGCTAAATAATGACGACATTGGTGTTTGAACAAATTATTTTTACACTTATTACATGTATTATTGAACTGTAAAATTCAGATCATTTATAGCTGTACAGAAGGAAAGACATAACTGTTTAAGTCCACTAATTCAAAAAAAAAACAACAACAAAAAAACACTAAGATACAGTTACTTAACAGTCATTTTTTCTAATTTCCTCCCTTGTCATAAAAAAGAGAAAATCCAATTGTTAATTTACCATTAGTTTTTTTTATTTTTTTTTCTCTTTTATAAAAGATAGTTATATGCTGAACCGTCAACTTTCAAGATAAACATATTGGTGATCAAATAACTCCAGATATTTGCATTCACTGGCATCATGAAGTTGCCCATGTTATTTTGTAAAGTTTTCATTATGGTTCAGTATTATTATTTGTTTATCCTTTCACGTGTCTTCTAATTTTGATAACAAGCTTCAGAATTGATAGATGTGGAGTGACTGTACTTTAAATGATGGATGCATTTAACAGTATAATAATGTTTAACACCGCCGACTGATAAGCGAGCAATAAACTATACTATTTATTAAGTGAGGTAAGCGTCCACATTTGGTAACAAATATCAGAATGCATTCAATCACACATGATACATTAGTGATACATAAGATAAATCCATATGTGTATCATGAACTCATAACTTCACTTAGAAATGTCTTAAACAAAGGCATATTTACGTCTGTTTTAATCATTGCAATCAAATTTAGAAAGTTACAAACATTTACTTATACTTTGAAAATTACTTAAGCTTTGGTTCTTTGAAGTGAATCTTGGGAATCGAAATTTAGTGCGTAAAGGTTTATAGCCACCCTTAACCTTCCTCTACATTTCAGTTTCATTTATTGACAGATATTTAGAGTATGAGTTATCAGCTCTATTGACATCGTATCTTTGGAAAATCTAACTATCCGAAATTAGGTACACTTTCAACAACAGTGATTTTCGTTGATTTCACGTGGGCTTCATTGAGAAAGAAAGTTTCAAATGATAATAATTTCTTTATTTAATCCTATCTTATATTCCACGTGATTTTTAATCTGCATGAACTTTTGTTAAAGACATTTGCTCTGCAATGCTAATCGTCATTTATGCCACAAAAATATGTTAATGATGACCATTTATTTCATTTGTTTGTGAAGATGATATGATCGTTTTGCATGCTAGTATTTAAAATTATTAACATTTTAAGTAACATAAATTTAAAACCTAAATATATAAATTTCTTTAACTTGTTGTTGTTTGTTGTTGTTTTGTGTTGTTTTTTTTTTGGGGGGGGGGGGGGGGGGAGTGTATATTCATTCAACAACAATATTCCTATATTTTATAGATGAACGTGAAAGATGACTGTGTCGGCTCCTAATCGCAATGTGAATGCCCCACAAGAATGCACGACCACGATTCGCATCTTCTTTATGACACAGGGTGAGAAAGAAAGTGCAGCCAGACCGGGTTCGAACCCGGGACGCCTCGCTTACAGGGCGAGTGCTCTCCCGATTGAGCTTTCGGGGCCGCTTACACATCTTCTCCCCAGATAGTGACTAGATTCGTACCGCGACATTATTCCCCCACAACTTGGAAATTCGTCCTCGAATTCCAGATGGTACTTTCCATACACAATTGCGTGCGTCTTAAGACATACAAGCAATGCTGTCGCGGTCCCCCGTTGGGCGCCAAATGTCACAGGGTAATAAAGAATGTGCAGCAAGACCGGGACTTGAACCCGGGCACCTCGCTTTCAGGGCGAGTGCTCTCCCGACTGAGCTATCCGTCCGCTTACACATTTTCTCCCCAGATAGTGACTAGATTCGTACCGTGACATACACCCCCTCAAATTTGGAAATTCGTCCTCGAATTCCAGAGAGTAACGTGTATTTAATTTGCTATTACAGGCTGCTGGCCGAACCTGCTAGCTATCACGGTCTCCCGTTGGGCGCCAAATGTCACAGGGTGAGAAAGAATGTGCAGCCAGACCGGGACTCGAACCCGGGACTCCTCGCTTACAGGGCGAGTGCTCTCCCGACCGAGCTATCCGGGCCGCTTACACATCTTCTCCCCAGAGAGTGACTAGATTCGTACCGTGACATACACCCCCTCAAATTTGGAAATTCGCCCTCGAATTCCAGAGAGTAACGTGTATTTAATTTGCTATTACAGGCTGGTGGCCGAACCTGCTAGCTATCACGGTCTCCCGTTGGGCGCCAAATGTCACAGGGTGAGAAAGAATGTGCAGCCAAGACCGGGACTCGAACCCGGGACTCCTCGCTTACAGGGCGAGTGCTCTCCCGACCGAGCTATCCGGGCCGCTTACACATCTTCTCCCCAGAGAGTGACTAGATTCGTACCGTGACATTTATATAAGTTATAATAACAAATTATGGATCAGTATAAAGTCACGTGATAATATGTGATTACACATATAGCGAAGGATCGTCTTATGGCAGATTCAAGTTATATTTGTTTCTGTGTTCAGTACTTTTCGAGAAAACATGGCTTTATCAACTTGCAACATGTTAGCTGGCCCTTATATTGTCTGTAAACTTTGACTGTCGAAATAATACTTTCGGTTTCAATTAGAAATTGACCCAGCGAGCGACCTTCATAAGTATCTGCTGCGCTGCAACACTTTACAAGAGGCCGATAAATGTGTTTCGTCATTCAACTACTATTAGAACTGCCACTCCAATCAGAAGACACTGCATTCTACATCCAAATTAGTATGAGGTTTTGCAGCCAGTCAATTTTTTGTCAGGTCACTGTGGGTTCATTCTCCTTGCGAATATTTAACTGAAAATTTAGTTTTCTAAAGATTTGAATGGAGCAGTGAAGAAATATCGAAAGGTGTGGCTTACAGAAAAACAACTTCAAGGCCTGAGAAGCTATGAACAGCCTTCTGTCATTTTAACTTCCCGCTACTTCTCAATGGAAATATCAGTTTTTATAAGAAATTTTTATTGTAATTGAAAATTGTGTTTCTAGTTGGTATCATGTATTTATAACAGTATTTTTTAAATAATAAGATACAGCCGATTCAAAAGTTGTATCCTTAAATGAACTTAGAATGTCAGTATAATATATTTCTTCATCTAAAAAAGAGACGTTCAGAAAATGCCTTAGATAATTAGGTTCCAAATTAATGTGTGGTCTGAGAAAATGCAGTGTGCAACACTGAGTAAGGCTTGTAACTTCATTATTCAACATTCAATTTCTGTAAATTTGCTAAAAAGAGAAGCTAAACGTGAAAGCATACCGTGTTTATCAGAATTTATTTTTCTTCTACCAGAACGTATCAATGAACATGCGATTTTTCCTTGATGTTACCATTTGTCCTTACCCTGTGAGACCGCGATTTTTATTTTCGTTTTTCAAGCAAATCGAAAATGTCAAAATCAGGATTTTTTAAAAAGTCGCCTTCTTCATAAATATTATCATTTAAACCAAATGGGTAATGCGTTTAAAGTTGTTTTTTTTAACCATTTGTGCTCCAAAAAAGACCTAGTTATAATTTTAAATGCTCTTAATGTACTGTTGTCGAATGCATAGAGGATATTTGGTTTTATCAGTGAAAGATAGAAATACACTTAACAACTTTTCTAAGTATACACCTGCGTACTAGGGCATTACTGGCTTGATAATTGAGCTATTGCTCTAAAACTTTCAATAAAACATGCAAGTAATACTAACTGATAAATTTATTAGTAAAACATTATTCAAAATGACAGACAAATGACGGCTCACAATCATTTAGAATACTGAAACCCACAGAAAACAAATTAACAATATCAGTTAAAGATGCATATGGCCACCTTCAGCGATGTACGGTTAACTCGCAAAAATATTGTTGAAGCGGATTTTTTTATCTTGAGTGATCATTTATAATGCGGTGGGCTGGTTTGTCAATGCACCAGAGGACTGTAGCAGTTTTAATCCAATGGAACTTATATTCTGCAGAATATCAGCGACAAGTCCTTGTTCCGGTTGTCCTTCCACGTCTCCAAGCACAAAGGCGCATGCAGTAAATGCATTGTGGTGCACTGTGTCATCGTTCGGCGAACACCAGACGTTTTCTTGAGGTGAACAACGTCAAAATATTTTCATGCTGCGCTAGAACTCCGGATCTAAATCTAATTGTAAATCTGTTGTGTGATCTTGGAAGAGGCGTAGGAAACAGGAGGGACCAACCATGCAATTTGAAAATGGGCTTCTTCAGGAATGGGCTTAAGATTTCATAAAGAAGTCATTCAGCGCTGTATTAGCTCAATGAGATTCAATGTGTCTTGCAGTTATACGCGCTGTTGGTGTCATACTTTTTATTGACTGATGTGAATTTGTATTCTTTGGGTCCCAGTACTCTAAATGACTGAGAGCAGTCAGTTGACCGTCTTTTTGAAATCTGTTTTACTGATAAATCAGTAAGTATTTATTGCATGTTTTATTAAAAGTTTTGGAGCAATAGTTCAATTACCAAGCCAGTAATGCCCAAGTACGCAGGTGTATACTTAGAAAAGTTTTTAAGTGTATATTTCACTGAGTGAGCTCAGGAATTCGTATTTTCACGAATGGAGAAGCCATGAAGGAAAATACATAATTCCGGAGTTCACGAGTAAAATATATTAAGTAATTATTATTATCAATATAATTATTATCTTTCGTTGGTAAAACCAATTTATATTTTATTTTATGCTTTAAGTGCACGGTGTGTGTGAATTTGACAGAACAATTCCATGAAATGGCGCCGAAAACGTTTGTTAATGAAGTGACGTCATGACGTCAAATATACCGCAACTAGAACCCGTTTTATAAACGTTCTCATTCGGAATGTTATGAACATTTAGGTACCAACGTGAAAAAAAAACAGTAAAAATAAAAATGATATTCCACTGTTTGTAAACATTGAAATACCGCTTTTATTTCACCGGGAAAATTTTATATTTCACTGGAAAGCATAAAATAAAAGTTTTTTTCTTGAATAGAGAGACCTTTAAAAGTCTTGCTTGATTGTTTGTTGTTTATATAAAAAAATCTTTGGTCTTACTATTTATTCAAACTTTAGAACAATTTTACCAAAACGGGTTTTCAAAGAGCGTCTTGTTTGTCCAACATATGGAATCATACAGTTCAAATAATTTCAAGTTCAAACATAAAAAAATATCAGTTTGACAGTTATCCGAATTAAATTACACAGAAAATGTTAACTGTGAATTTTATAGTGTGGAATTACAGTCAAATAGTTACGACGCTTGTTCCTCTATAAATTGCACTTGTAAAAGAATAGGATCTGCGTCTTCCGTCAAGAGTTTTCTAATTGTCAGCTTGAATAAGTATTTTGATTTTACAAAATGGAAACCTACGACCCGCAATCTTCAACAGTTCAATGATGACTAGTTCGTCAACATTTCCTAATGTAATATGAAATTTTATTCTTGTTTCAAAATTCAAAAAGATACACCTTAAATATATATTGATATTTCATTATTCTCATTTCTTAACACAATAAAAAAGAAAGGGAATATGTCAGACATTCTACAGAAATGTCTACTGGACAGATTAATTAATACGACAAACATGGATAATCATTGTACAGTTTTAAACATTTTACAAGCACTGCATAGGTTATGATAAACCTGGCAAAATAAAGTTAAGTTGCATGATTTGTAGAATTAAAGGTTATTATTGTCTCCTCATAACATATAGAGTTTATTTGGTCGTTTCAGTGAAATATCAATTTTATTTCACGAGTGAACTCCAGAAACCGATATTTCATAAGTGGCGAAAATACCAGTTTCTGGTGTTCACGTGTAAAATAAAATCGGTATTTCACTGAAACAAACAAATTTTCTTTTTATTTTATGTTTTCGTGACAAAGTAATAGATAAGAACTGGAAATTCAGAGTTTCTTGTCACCTGTGGAGGGCCCCAAACTAATAGCCTCTTAACGTTCATTCATTACTGATGATGCAATAGAACATTCTGAAATTCATTTAAGATTTCAGTTTGTCAAACAGCTTATTTATCAATTTTATCAAAAGAAACTGAAAAACAATAGTTAATGTAATTTAAATTTACAACATTTTCGAAAGAAACATCATGTCATCAATTGCGTATAGAGGTCATAAGCTAAAAAGTAGTTCGGCAAAAACAGTGGAAATAAAATGGTATTTCCACAGTTTCCAAACAATGAAATACCATTTTTATTTCACCGAGAAAACTCTATAATTCACTGGAAAACATAAAATAAATAATAATGATACTTGTATGGTTTTAAAAGGCTCGGCGAGCCTTGCCTTTTCTATGACTACATGTATATAGGCCTTGTCCAAATCACCTTTTTCAAAAAGAAAGAAACACGTTCTTGTTTATTTCTTTCAAAAATATGTAGGAAATTGTGTAATATCGCTGCTTTTGTAAATGGCTATTGAAACGTACATCGACGACAAAGCAAAGGCACCATTTTTGCAGCAACACTTGGTAAAACGTGCTCGTCTACGTCAAAAGACATATCATTTGCAATACTTAATAGTTTATGCGCGGCTTTTTTCCTTGCTTAGCCCATAACAAATGTTTCCTGTGCAAATGGAAACAGTCTGAAAAAAAGGCGTAAATATTAGATAAAGGATCTGATGTGTCCATGATATTTCAGGCATATTACGGTATCCAGTATAAAGTTGTAGGATTTTTCTACCTGTTTTATTTTAAATATATATAGTATACTTGTCGAGTATTATGTTAAATAAAGGGTCCGCCTCATTACTTTCGGAAAATAGATGTATCCGAACATGATTGTATGTGTTAGCAGTAACGTCAGTGAGACCCGCAAGTTTGTAATATTTTGGTTGTATTTTCTCAAGTTGCCGATCCACATATCAGGAAATCTTTGAAAGTCGAAATTCTATTGACAGATAATATCAAAATCGTCAAGAAATCTTATTGTAATAAAGCGATAACTTACTGACTATAAACAACAACTGATTTCAATGTGTAATGCATACATTTTAATCAGATTACATAAAAAACAAATAAAAACAGATCGGATGAGTATTTTGTAGGTTGCACATCTCAGGCTTAATAGGAAGATTTCTTGCCGCCATCTGAAAATTAAAAAACACAATCACATATTAACTCTTATTTGATTAACTTTAGAAGAAATGGCATCTATTATTACACATGCATTGGATATATTTAAACACTCGCGAAAATTACTTTTATTAACACTTAACTACATCAACATGTTGTAATTGTGGATCGAACAGTTGTAAGCGACGTTAAAGTTTTCTAAGGCTAGATATTTAATTAAATTTGTATAAGTATTTTTAATAAAATTTTCAGACTCGTATCCTTTTCAAGAATAAGACAATCAGAAAATCTGTTTTTATTCTTGAAAAAGGAAATGAGTCCAAAAATTTGAATAAAAGAGTGATCATTTACATAAAATAAAAATCCGAAGATAAAATGATCTTCAACAATATAAAATAAAGAAACTTAACGTGCTGATTATGTATGCTTTACATTATAATTAAAAAAAAAATAATCCAAACGCCCGCATTTACTTTAATTCAGTAATAAACGCTCAGTCATTTAGGTGAAAGTAAAGAATGAGTACCCTACACATGTCGGGATCTTGAGTGCAGAGTTAAGTTAAACACTACAGTTTCAGTTTTACACTGAAAATACACGGTCGCTTCGTTTGTATTACATTTCAATAGATATATATTTTAGACTGGTAAACATGTAGCTTGATTTATGGCATTGAAGTAAGCCGATTTACAGTTACATTAATAAAAGTCGGTGCAAGTTTCCTCAGTGTTCTGTAGACTTCTTTCCTTTAAGTTATTTTTAGTAAAAAGGATTAAATATATGTCATGTTAAACCTTAATTAGTAATGCAAATGCATATTTACTTTCAAAATGTTTGCCATATTTCGCTGTTAATTGAAAGTTTTTTGAATTTTGCACACATACAGACGTTAGCATGTTTTTATCTAAAATTTCAATTTAATAAAACACTTACAGCCACCGCCGAAACCTCCAAATCCTCCAGCACCACCAAAACCGCCGAATCCTCCACCACCGTAGTATCCGCCACCTCCATAACCTCCATGACCACCATATCCACCGCCATGGCCACCGTAACTGCCATATCCACCACCATAACTTCCGTAACCGCCGCCGTAACCACCTCCGTAACCGCCTCCGTAACCACCTCCGTATCCGCCGCCAAAACCGCCACCGAGGCCGCCACCAAAACCGCCACCGAAGCCGCCACCAAGGCCGCCTCCGTAACCGCCTCCGTATCCGCCTCCATAGCCGCCGCCGTAGCCGCTGATCTTCTTGCCACCGTATCCGCCACCTCCGTATCCGCCGCCGAATCCGCCACCTAGGCCGCCTCCAAAACCGCCACCGAGGCCGCCACCAAAACCGCCACCGAAGCCACCACCAAGGCCGCCACCAAGGCCGCCTCCGTAACCGCCTCCGTATCCGCCTCCATAGCCACCGCCGTAGCCGCTCTTCTTCTTGCCACCGTATCCACCACCTCCGTATCCGCCGCCAAATCCGCCACCGAGGCCGCCTCCAAAACCGCCAGAGCCGCCCCCGAAGCCGCCACCAAGGCCGCCGCCATAACCGCCTCCATAACCCCCTCCGTATCCACCCCCGTATCCGCCACCGTATCCACCGAGACCACCTCCGAAACCACCAAAACCTCCTAGACCTCCCCAGCCACCACCTCCAAAACCGCCACCGCCAAATCCGCCACCGCCATACCCGCCTCCGTAACCACCCTTACCCTTGACTGGTGGCTTCTTGAATGCGGAGCAAGCGACAGCCAGCAAAGTGAGAGCAATGATTGTCTTCATTGCTGTTTATGTTTGTTGCTGAAACAATGAAAATAACACATAACATTATCATGGAGTTTATTTGTTAGTTTTGAATGCAAAGGTAATAAAATGTCTGAAAGTATATAGATGTACCACAAACTTTAGTCATTTCACGATTTTCAATGCTATACCTACATTTCAGTGAATAACAAAAACATAAACCGTTTCCAAATAAGTGTAACTTTCACGTTCTGTACTTAAAATCCTTTAATATAAATAAAATTTTGTATGGTTTGTTCTTGTAATCTTAAAATTAAATGGATGAAAACTTAAAATATCAATTAATGATAGTAAAAATGGAAACATATATTGCATTGCAGTTTAATAAAACTTTGCGCTAAAATATTAAAAATGTTTCATTGTTTAAGCACAGTTCGCCAAGGGCGACACAAGTGTTCAACTGAACAGCATATAGTTAATATTTCACACCATTTCTAATGATATCTTTAATATCTTAATATTATAAAGTAATAGTAATTAAAGTAGTAGTAATAACTAACCTCGTAACGGTGGATAGGTGGATACCTCAACTTAGAGTGAGAACATGTTGTGCCGTCGTATTTATAGGTATCGGAGCACGTTCAGGACCGATCACTTAACTTTAGTTTTTATGACTTGCGCAGTAACGTCTATACGACCATCAGCTAATTGAAGCTAATTGAAGATGATGGATTATTAAAAATCCTTAAAGTGGGTTTATAAAAATAAATATGATTTTTAAAAATGTATATTTGATTTTTATTGTGAGTAATTAGCTTTTGTTCCCTATGTCAGCGGAAATAGTGCAAATGTTATTGAAGAACATGATTGATGATTGCGCTGCAAAAAAATATTTTGTTAATAGAGCAAAGTATTTACAATGTGTTTGAGTTCTAAACCTTGAAAACCCGGATAACTTTCTGGGTGTTTTTTATTGTAGGATTTGTATAGTACGTTAAAGATAATAGGCAGTCACGTGACAGACAAGATGATTTAAAATACGGTTTACCAGTAAGAAGCTTTACAAAAGGGGGTTCATTTTTTGCACAAATGTGACCTAAAATTTATATTCACAAATAAATATAGCAAATAATAATGGTATCTTTATGGTGAACAATATTGAAAATTTCAATGAATTATCAAGAAAAATAAAGTTTCAATACCATAACAAAGACAATGGGTGTCTGCCAATATTGACGTCAGTAACGTAATAATGCCTACCTTTTGGTAAGTTTTATTAAAAATTTAAATTGATTAACTTTCGAACCCAAAATAAAAATGGTGACATTTTTTTTTAAAAAAGGGTAAAATACTTAATCTGAATTTCTTTCTGGGTTCAATTTAGGATAAGAAAAAAATCTGTGTTAAAAATCTGAAATTAGACTGATCTTTGCAGTTTGCACTAGTTTGCATGAAGTGACGTCATCAATGACATGGACAGGATGTTCTAATTGTCAAGTGTTAACCATTCAAATATCTAACTCACAAAAACAAGTCATATACGGTGCACTGCACAATAGTGTTATTTTTATCAATTTTGATTTTTTATCGGGAATGGCCATATCCAGCAGACACGATCTCCACACCGCCAAACCGTATAGAGGAGAAGAGAGCATGGTTATGCAAAGATCAATGTTTGAAAACGGACGCCACAAACAATTAACGAGTATAACAAATAATTTGAAATGATATTTTGATAACAATGTTTTGGGATTGTGTCATAATACCTCGGTGCGTACGATGTGTATATTAGCGTTTATTAAAAAATGACACACACTGTCTTTCACATCTTTTATTTAGTCTAGCAGATTCGGGATTTAAAAAAAAAACGAGGGTGTTTTGATCTGGGCTTGCGTCGTCAGATAAGATTATCGGATTGTTTTGCCAGTAGAGTAAGGAGGTTGTCTTGAGCTCATCAAGACAATTTGAGCCCCGCCATTCGGAAATGTGTTTTTTGGAAGTTGACGTCATTCCTCGCCGATACCAAGATTAAATTCTAATAGTTTAATTCATGTTCTAATTACCAAACACATAATAAAACAAAAGAAAAAACTTTTGCTTGAGAACTCTTAAATTCATGGAAAATAAATCTAAAGAACTCATACCTGATATAAGTATATGCTGGTCTACAATCATTAGTGCCAATCCGTCATAATAATGTTAGGGTTTTTCAAGAAATTCAAGAAAAAAATATTTCCAGGTCTACTTTTGGTTTGAAGTCAAAACATTTTGATGTACTGCTTATAATATCTGACATTATTATAACAGATGACCACAAAATATTGTTAATAAGTATCTACGCGATAAATGTATCTGTATATTTTTAGACGTTTCAAACAGACACTCCAGAGTTCTTGCGCAAACGGAATTTCCTTTTATGTGTGTCTGTTCTATGTAAATAAAGCATTTGTTTTAAACAACTTGAACGTCCAGACTTAAATACAGACACCATGACTATATTTCTTTACTTTTATTTGTCTGGCAGTGGGAAATAATGTCGAATTTTGAAAACTTTTGAGTACATCATAATATTTTGACTTCAAAACGAATGGCGAAATCTGTCTAAAATTTTGCGTACATATATCGCGTAAACACCTATTTTCAATGTACACTCACCCAAAGTTCTAAGTAGTCACCTTTTTAGACAAACATTGACTTAACTTTTTATTTCTGAACAGTTGCCAACAACAGTCTTCAATTAAAACTATAATATTGTAATTATTGACATCGGAAAAGTTCGACTAAAGTTATACGAAAGTTTGCTAAAATGCATTGTATGCAATTGAAGTTCAAGCTACCAGAAATTTGGTCTTAATTGATTGTTTTGTAATAATACATGTAGGAACCCTCATTTAATTTAATAGGAGTGCGTACAAACTTAATATTTATCAGCATTATTTTTGTTTAAATAAACTCTTCAAAGTCCCTTATTTTATAATTAACTCCCTTTCAATTAATGACTGTTCTAATTCTAACCCTGTGGTGTAAATAAATGGTATTTGATTCTTTTAAAACTAATCATTAATGTTAATTTATTTCTTGAAAAAAAGTTTTTATAACCTTGACAAAGAGACGAAACCAAACTAGCATACATTGTAAACAAACACAATTGATAACCAATTAGAACCGGTTGTCAATGAGTGTATTTTATAATTGCAGTGACATTGGTTCAGTTTATTGCAGTGCATAAACTTCTATGTATTCTATCAGCATGATTTTATTGGGTTTTTTTCTGGAGTTCTGTCAGCATAACATTTCTTTATTGCACATTTCATGGTTATTATGTTGTCAAGACATTTCTTGACTTTCCGTATTGTCAACATAAAATTTCAGTGCAGTCCTTGTCTTTTGATATTTGAAGTACCTAGGTACATAATATTAAACTTGTCAATATCAGTGTCATAGATATTCAGAAAATTCGCACAATTAAAATAATTCAAAGAACTATTTTGAATTTTTTATCAATTTCTTATTAATGTGGGTCACGTAAAATTGGGCACAAAAATATAATGAAGACGTTAATCAAAATGGTAATTTGTTTCAATAAAAGTAAAATAATGTATATACCATTGTCAGTGGTTGAAGTTTCGCACCAGTTGCCTGGCGTATTGTTCATTTTTAGTTATTTAAATATATTTATCCACTTATCGTCCTAAAGCAACTTCTTCCATATTCTCTTATTTTCGTGCGAGTCTGTGTTTTGTGTTTTTGTTTTGTGTTGTTGTTGTTGTTTTTGGTGTTTGTTTGTGTTTAGTTGGTCTTCTGTCATATTAAATATCAAAATCAACACTTTAACCCTCTTAATGTACTAGTACTCACAGTTACTGATCATGTACGTTTTTTTTGTGTTGTGTCTTTGGTTGGGGCCTAAATGTGATGAAAAATTCAATCTACAGGTCAGTGTGGCAATGTTAAAATTCCTTTTCACTAGAATGGGTGTAAAAAAAATTAAATTTACATTTCATACTTTTTGGTGTCTATACTCCTCATTGACCATAAACTTGCAGTATACATGTAATGCCATTTTAGTAATGGTATTGCCACTACCTGGGATCTAACCACACCATCACGGCGACATCACCTAGCCTTGCAATTCAACCGATTTAGCTAACAAGGATAACGCCAGAAAAGGTTGACCGTATAGCCCTGATATTCGTTTTGATCACTGTTTGACGTCGGTAACGTATTATTTTACTGATAACAGGACTGATAATATGTACGGGAAAACTTTAACGAATAATTAACTGAAACTTTATTATACCCCCGCTTCAAAGAAGAGGGGGTAATGTAAACTGTTTTCCCCTTTTCCGTCCGTTCGTAATTCCGTTAGTACGTCCGTAACAAAATTTCTGACGCAGTTTTCTTAGCAACTTTTACATGTAACACCCTGATATTTTGCATATTGCTTTTTCCTATAGTCCCATATGGTGAAAAAAGATTATATGCTCCTTGCTCATCTACTTCCTGTTAGCCGAATACTTAGATTTTGACACATAGTTGACATATATGCACTCTTACCTTCACAGTTTTCTAAGCAACTATCACATGCAGCAGCCTGATATTTTGCATATTGCTTTATCATATAGACACATATGGTGTCAAGCGATTTTATGCTCCTTGCTCATCTATTTCCTGTTTACCGACTATTTTTAGATTTTGTACTATACAGGTGTGCTACACAATCTAAAGGGCATCTTTATCACTTTAAAGTCGCATTACATAAACCAAAGGGCATCTTTATTGACAAAATGCAAATAACATTTTGAAAGTCATATTTTTCACAACGGGTGTATCACTAGTGAGCATTAGCTAATTTACTTGTTTGATCGTCTTCTCTTAGGATGTCGTCTGAGTGACAATTATTTTAAGCTAATTAATAAACCGGTTATTGATTGTATTTTAAAATGTAACTTATAGTTGTCTAATGTTTGGCAGCTGTAAAAGGTCTCCCTATAAATTCAATCGGTACTGTTATCGATTATCATTTGAAGATCGTTGAGCAAGAAATATATACTTGTGTAAATTTGAGTTGCGCTAAACCCCTCAAAAGGCGGAGTGGACAGTATGGGTTTTTATTAATGCATTTGAACAGGATCTATTCAACCGATCCATATGTATGTTAATATTTGTCGTGTTTGGTGCCTTTCAAACTTCTTTTCCATTCATTTCAATATATTTATATGTCATGACGGTTTGAAGCAAATTTCACAGAGCTGTTTTCCTGATAAGATATAATTGTTTTGTTTCTGTTAAAATTAAATGTCATACTGTGTGTGGTTTTAATGAATCAGTGTCGACTTTTCAAATTTAATATTTTTTACGTTATTCGTTAAAATTCTGTAAATTCAGAAGAAAGGGTTACAAACCTGATTTTCTACAGAGCTCTTCATGATTGGTAATTAACCCATCTAGAGTTGGTCGTTATGATTACCTTAAAAGTTTTTGTTTGTACGACGGTGACAGTTTTAACAGTTTATGAAGGTTTATAGAAAAAATCAGACTCTTGTAAAATATGTTTATGTTATCCCTTCATTCGTTTTTTGCTGCGTTTTATTCAGGTGATATGGTCTCAGTAAGACATTGGCGACCTACTTGTTTGAATGACAATGCCATTAGCACCCCCATGATTTATATGTTTGTGTGTAATTACATGCTTATACTTCTATAAGTCATTACAGAGAAAACGAAAATAAGGGGAAAAAACAACAACACAATATGTATTTTATCATTCCAAATGTTTCCTGATTGGCGAACTACACTCAAAGCGAAACTGGGATGGCTATTAAATAAAAATCAAACAATAAATAAATGAAAATTATAAATATAAAGAACAATAATTATACAAGATATATTCTATCATTGCGAATTTATTTCCTTATTAACGAATTACAGTTTACGCGAAACTCGGACCGTACCGGACAGAAGTCAAACATTAAGTTAATACCAGATGGGTGTTCAGCTTAATACGTACTTGTGCCACCCTCGGTTACTTTTTCAGCAAACCTAATGATTGGTGAAGAAATATAAAGAAATGGAATAGTTACAAATTTTGTTTTGGTGAATTAGATTTATAGAAGCCATCAACACGATATTGCGACATACAAAAGCACACAAACACATTAAACATAAAAAGCTAAAGGCATAGTTATAAAAAAGATCTTCCTCAATAACCTTACTGATCTGGAGCACCAGGAGTCAACTCAGCAAGAACAAGATGGCAAGAATAAAAGAAACATCCTTTAAAATGTTTTCCATGAAACTTCAGAAACACATTCCCTCCCCACCTCAACACACAGCCGGCAAATATAGAGGAAAAGTATGGGTATTTTGCTATGAATCCGATCGTCAAAACGATAACCTCCTCGTGTTTTCACTTATTATATCATGCGCGATGTTATTAAGCATTGGCTTATGGTTCGTCAGAAGCACAATAACAAATGTTTAATTAGAATTTTCGACGAACAAATTTCCAATGTCGGTTACTATATTGTCAATACTAGACTGTGTGAAAACGCTTTCTTCAATAGTACTATCTAGTTTCGATTCAACTTCGACCAAACGTAGAATGTCAAAATGTTCGATAAATAATTCCTTTTTATCCGGATCCCATATTTTTATAATTGATATCTATTCAGAAATTTGCCGAGTAGTGTTTTTGTTCAACTTGTTTTTCAGTGTTAACGATATTGGGCAATAGACGTCTGAGTAAGTATCAAAGAAATCATGAACGCAAAAATCTGAGACATATTTAAGAACTGCGGAACTTGAATCAAAATAGTATACAGTGCTTACGTTTCTGCATGTAGGTTTTTATTTTTGAAAATCCGGTCCGATTCTTCCATTCAAGAAATATAACAGATTATTTTTAACAAATCAATTAATTGTTGACCATAGTTGTTAACTGTATTATCAGCAGTACGGCGTTCAATTAGGACATTACAAATTTTCAACTCGCTTAAGCTTTCAACCATTTCGTCCTGGACGTATTAAAGATTATACAAATCAGATAAAATCAAAGTACTGAAAGTACGGAAAACCAGCGAAGCGATTTTGCTTATTGAGAATAACCAGTGCCATGATTCTCATACATGTATCCATTTACGAAAAAGCAAAAAAACTTGGTTCACTCGCAAAGAACTTCCTCTTGTCTAAATGATAGTGGAAATAAGGGTTTCCATGTTTTATCTGGATGAAGGCTTCTGTTAACCCTTTACTCCATAGATATACCTTCATAGCTTGTGCGAACAGTTTAGATCCATATCAGCTGGCACATCTGTGCGATCTGATTAGGATTTAAACTGTTCGCTTTTATGATCATTTTTTTCTGACCAGTAATCACAAATTTTAGATCCAGATTAGATGGCACTATTGTGCCAGCTGATCGGGACCTGAACTGGTAACCTATGTGATGAAAGGCGTATATATTGAGTAAAGGGTTTTAAGCAAAAAATTATAATAGTGAAATCTGTGTACTGACATCCCAAAGACATAATGAACACGAAAAAATGATATAAAAAGTGAGACCCCATCGATGGGAAAGTTTATGCAGTTATTTGAAATAAGAAATATATAATTGTTTCCTTCATTGTGAAAAATCGCGGACACGGACAATGTTTGACCATTGTTGCACCGCACCGATCAAGTCCTAGAAATATGAACCGCACCGATTTTACATTTAATCAAACTGTCGTACAGATGAATTTGACCATTGATGCACCGCACAGGTTTTATCCTATCAACATGACGTAGTTAATACCAACTTTAACACATAACAGGAAACTTGGGGACTACTTTACTTACTCTGATTTCTCTGAAATGCGTAAATCGCCGTTTGCCAGTTGGTTTGATACCGATTTCAGAATTGTGATTAGTAAAACCAGCTTCGCTGGTTAAAAAGTGATAACTTCAACAAAATCAGCTTAATTACCACATCTAGCATTATAATCTCCAAAACATAAAATATCACTGCAATTGGAACAATATCTACATGTATGTAAATCATTTTGTAATTCTAAAAAAGGCTCCAGCCGGGTTTGCATGTTTTCAACCTGGCGGTAAATTATTCCACACTTTAAATCGCCTTGATTACTAATTCATCGAAATCTTTTTTATATCGGCAAGATTTTATCTTTTTTACTTATGCAAATAATAGTGCCTCTAGCTGGGAGCGAACCCGCACCGTCACTGCGACTGCGCCTAGTCCTGCAATTCCGAAAACATCTGCATCCTAAGGTATGAGTCTGAAATAGTCATTCACGAGATATGTTACTTAAAATCAAAACCTAGAATTACAATGAGATTTACTAAACTTGCCTTACTTGCATAAACATGTAATTTGTGAGTAATTTGGCAAAATATATTAACGTATAAATCATTATTTTAATAAAATAAAACCAGACTCAGAAACAACTTTTGTTAAATATAATAATAAAATAAATACATAATTGTGGAAATGGCACTAACCTGAAAATACTAAAAAAATCAACACAACGCGAATCAAACAAAGAAATTATTGATAAATGAAAGACTTTAGTATAAATATAAAATCTCTCAAAGACGTTAGTGTGATATAATAGGCAACATCTGTTATGTAATATTGTATTACCAAACGGAACTTGTGTGCACTGTGGCTTACTAATTACTAACATCTAAGATTAATTGTGATGATGATGTTTTTGATGTGATGTAACAAACAAACAAACATAAACCTGCAGTTAGAACGTGAAAGTGAACGTACTTTGAGATTATTTTGTTTTACGTGTCATTTCATCGACAAGGAATAGTGCTTTTAGTAATAAAATTAATTAGCATTTTTAGGCATGACTAAGAAAAAAATGTCATTAAAGCTAGTACTAAATAGTATCAAATTATTTACTTTCACAAACTTTTCATGATTGGATGGGTTATTCTGCTCACAAATGTTTGATGTATTCACGAAAATTTTTATTCCAAATGATGTAAAATGTATATGTAATTATTGATCTTTCTAATTGGAAAAAATGATACTCAATTGGCATACATTTTTAAATTGTAAGAATCATTGCTGTAGTAGCACCTCAACCTCTTTTTTAACCTTTAGCATACCCACCCTTTTGGATTTGCAATGCTCCTTAGCTACTTGTTTTTTATATGACTGTGTTTTCTTGCATGCAACATTGTTGGGCTGGAGTTACTTCACTAAGACAACTTGTGTGTTGATATGAGGACCTGTTGGGGGAAATGTGAGGTTGATACACCCTAGAACCTGGTTTAAACCCGCAGTGTCAAATTATTTTCCCACTGACCGTTCCAAGGGGGTAACCCCAAGGGTTCTCATTTTCGTAAATTGTTTGAGGTTTCTTATTTGAATTTGACATACTTAAACACAAATTCTCTCTTTTCCTCTCTTCTTTTCGCTGCTTTTGGGAGGCTGTGTTTTGTGAGTGTGGCGATTCCTCATATGCATATTTCATTTTTTTTTCAGAAATTGAAAAATGCGATTCAACACATGCGTGACGAATTTCTTTTAAAACTGGCAAAAATTTAGTTTGGTCTATAAAAAAATTCAAATGACGTGTTAAAAAAGCTAAAATCAAATAATTTGCAGGTGTTCTGATTGTCTACATATGATTTCTCAACTCTGTATACTTCTCTCCTTCTCATTCAATAAAGGACAAGCTAACCAGTCTCATTGAAAAAAAGTTTGCTAGAGAAAATAAAACCTGTATAGCTTGTAATGAACATAGGGCATTTTTTACAAATGGTTCATATGATAATTATACTGTATGGACCTATCAAGACCTCATAGAGGCGCTCACCTTTTTATTGGATAATATTTTTGTGAGATTTGGTACCTCTATTTATAAACAAGTAATAGGCATTCCAATGGGTACCAATTGTGCACCCCTTGTTTTTATACTGTTATGAAAGAGATTTTAGACTGTCGCCCTACCAGCTGGAAATCGGTAAGGCACATCCTACGGCGACGCACACTTTTTAACTGTATTATTGCGCCCACAGGCGTGTTCATGTAAGCTGGGTTCTGCGGTTACCATGAGATCTGATGAAAAGTTTATAGAGACGTTGCGAGCACAATATTAAACTAATTGCAACCTTAGAAATATTTTAGAATAAAATCATTTCAATAAGAAGATCTTATTTTTCTCTAAATTTTGATCTTTTTGGATCAAAATTACGTCTGAAGTGAAAAACTCCGCCCTACAACCATTTTTTGTATTTCTTAAGATAACTTCAAAATTCTTTGGCATACCCTAAAGGCGACCTTAGCAACATTTTACGGTGAAATCACTTAGATTAAATTGGAAAAAGTCTATAAATTTCCCAATTACGAAAAGACAAAAATATTAAGACAATTTAAAACTGTAAAGAAAAATAGTTAAAGCTTTAAAATACCTAAAATTGTATTTGCAATCAAACAAAAAAAAAAACGAAGCATCACAAAACAAAAACAGTTAAAATGCCCACATGATCAAATGATACTGACAATCGCAACCATGAAATCAAAGACCAAAACACACTTATATAAATATCTCTTACTTTATGCCTGTGTTAGACAAGATGGTCTTAGATATTGTTGTTAGTAACTCATTACTGAGGAAGGCATTTAAATTGATGTTTAGTGTTGCTTCGTTTTTGTATTGCTGCAGAATTTAGGGTTTTTTAGGCCAAACTATTTTTCTTTACTGTTCTAACTTTTCTTAACGTATAAAAAATAAACATACATTAATAAGATTTATTTATGCAAAGTTTGATGGAACTGCATTTTTTACGTTAGAGCGATTTTGACATTCTTCCTTTTTTATCAATCACAGTACGATGACAACTGCCATAGCATAATATTTATAATGTGACAGTCGAAAACCATTATCACGAAGAGGCAGCAACGGCCAACCATATAATTGCGTTCATTTATGTAAAATGGGGGTAGGCAAGTACTTAAACGTCCTTTGTTTTATAAACTATATACCTGATTTTGTAGCTCGATATCATATTACCTAAATTTCACTTCGCCCAGTGTGGAAGAAATACGGTTAAAGCACTGATTACTTATTTCATTTGTCTCTAAATGTTCGTCAGAGCAGTGTGACACTGATCAATGACAGAACGTCTAGATGATCTAGACTACATTCTATAAAAATTACAAAATTAATAATTAGTGTTCAGCGGAAACGAGATAAAGTACATACTTCACTTAAATGAACACAATATTTAGCAAGATTAATCGTCTACTCCAGTTCTTGTACACCTACTTAATTATCCGTGATTTTAAATTCTTGATTAACAGCCATAAAAGAACATTAGAATAGGTATTATGAAAATGTTTTTAAACTTCGGTGCATTTTAATCTCAGGTGATGTTATAAAGACGGTTGAATCAAATAATAAAGCAAACACTTCAGAAAAGCAAGCGTTCTATTTGTTGGAAAGGGTTTCAGTTTTCAGAATGTGATGTCTCATGTGAAACATCTTAACGGTTTTATATATTACAGCAAAGTAATCGTTTTTAAGAGCTTGTAACATTGTTACAGATTTCTATTAACTTCATCTTTGCATAACAGAAGACCGTTAAAACAGGGTACCACATATAAAGGAAAATCTAGAAGTTTTCGCAGATATCCGGATTTTGCTTATTTATATACGTGCAGTTTAACAGGACTAATGCAAAAAAAATGTTTAAGCCATTTATGGAGACTTGATTTATAAATTGAAGAAAAAGTGGTTAATTATTAAATTCGCCACATTATTCTTTACATCCACCTGAAAGATTCTATAACGGTTTCAATGATTAACTGATCTACAGCCCATCGTTACACTTTCTTCTTTGTTTGCACGACGATGAAATGGGTTTAAGAGAATTGAACGCTAATAAGACATGTAAGATATACTTGTAAAAAGTTAAATATGCATATTACATTGTATAAAGAAGGCCACGTCCGGAAGTCTAGCCTCTCCAACAGCCAAAATGAAGAGATTAAACGAGACTATATATTTATAAAAAGATGAGTTTGATGTGATATTTGGAAATTAACAGTAATTGTTGACAGAACAAAAATTATTATTTTAGTAAAGGGAGAATTTCCCCAAACAGAAACTTCAAAATAGGCATAGAAAATATTGAAACAATAACCGAGTATAAATATTAAGGTATTTACTTTTCTATAACAGTGTTTTTCACAAAAAAAAAAAACGAAAAATTTTTTTTAGCAGAACAAGCAAACAAAGCCATGTTTTCTCTTCTTAGAAAGATAATATTAACCTCTCGTTGTCATACGACATTCAAATATATCTTTTCGAAAAAAACAACAACAATACGGCCAATTATATTATATGGAAGTGAAATTTGAAGGTTTTTAAATATTGATACTTTAGAACGAGTTCAAATGAAATTTTATAAATACATTTTTGGGTTAAAGAATTCAACACCAACTCATACGATTTATGGCGAGTAAGGAGTGATGACAATTTATATAGAAATTAGGCAAAGAGTGATATCATTTTGGTCAGAAATTGCTGATAATCAAGAAAATAATTATACAAAATTATCACACAATGTTTACGAATTTATTTTCAACCTTCATATGAAAAACAAGGCAAAATCAGGATGGATTAAAAATGTGTGTTCACACGGATATTCAGGAGTGTAGCATAGACAACGTTTTTAGCTCGACTATTCGAAGAATAGGGGAGCTATCCTACTCGCCCCGGTGTCGGCGTCGGCGTCAGCGTCGGCGTCCGTTAAACAAAAAATGCACTTTGGTCCATTACTTGAAAACTACTTATGATATCAACTCGAAACTTGGAATATATATTCACCATCAAATTCTACATCATTACCAACAAGACCCATAACTCTGCTTCCAATATTTTTCAAGTTATGCCCCTTTTTCACTTAAATTTTGCGTTAAGGAAAATATGCACTTTGGTCCATAACTTATAAACTACTTGAGATATCAACTTGAAACTTGGAATATATATATTCACCATCAAATTCTACATCATTACCAACAAGACCCATAACTCTGCTGTCAATATATTTCAAGTTATGCCCCTTTTTTCTTATATTTTGTGTCAAGCAAAATATGCATTTTGCCTCTAACTTTAAAACTAATTGAGATATTGCCTTGAAACTTGAAATATATTTTCACCATCAAAATCTTCATCATAACCAACAAGACCCATAACCCTTCTTCCAATATTTTTCAAATTATGCCCCTTTTTCGCTTACATTTTGTGTAAAGCAAAATATACAGTCGGCCCTTAACTTCGTTATGAATGGAGGGATTTCAAAATAACTTGGCACAAATGTTCACCATGACAAGGCGGTGTGTCGCGTACAATACCCATGCCTGTAGGTCCAAAGTCAAGGTCACTGTTACTAAAAATAGAATTTTCTTGCAAAATCGTGTCCGCTCTGTAACTTTGTTATTTCTTATTGGGTTTTTAAATAACTTGGTATAATTGTTCACCATATCAAGACGGTGTGTCACGTACATGCCCAAGCCTGTATGTCAATGGTCAAGGTCACTGTTGCTAAAAATAGAATTTTCTTGTCTAGGCTGTTACTTTGTTATGAATGGAGGGATTTCAAAATATCTTGGCACAAATGTTCACCATGACAAGGCGGTGTGTCCGCACAATACCCATGCCTGTAGATCCAAGGTCAAGGTCACTGTTACTAAAAATAGAATTTTCTTGTCCAGGCTGTAACTTTGTTATGAATGGAAGGATTTCAAAATAATTTGACACAAATGTTCACCATGACAGGGCGGTGTGTCACATACCATGACCATGCCTGTAGGTCAAAGGTCAAGGTCACTGTTACTAAAAATAGAATTATCTTGTCCTGGCTGTTACTTTGTTATAAATGGAGGGATTTGAAAATAACTTTGCACAAATGTTCATGAAAAGGCAGTGTGTCCGCACAATACCCAAGCCTGAAGGTCCAAGGTCAAGGTCACTGTTACCAAAAATAGAATTTTCTTGTCCAGGCTGTAACTACATTATAAATGGAGGGATTTCAAAAAAACTTGACACAAATGTTCACCATGAAAGGGCAGTGTATCGCGTATTATTCCCATCATTGCACTTGAGTGTCTGAAAATGATGCATAGCGGGGCATCCGTGTCCTATGGACACATTTCTAGTTTCACTTATATTTTCACTTAAGTGCACTTCATCGATAACTTTGCAAATACTTAAGGTATCAACTTCAAACTACCATTATATTTTCATTTCAGTTCTTTTTCTGTAACATTACTGAAGTGATTGATATTTGACTAAAAGTAAATGTCTCTAATAAAAAATTACTAACAAGTTTTCTAACAAATTCAGAAATATTTCATAGTTATTCCCCTATTCAGTTTAATATTTATGGTACATTTAGGAATTATTTCTGTTATTTGAAAAGAATTTCTCCCGTACCATTCACTTGTAAATATTTTTCCTGATTGCACATGAATGTATGGCCATAGTCGTTATTGTTTTAATCTTCAAATTGCATTTGTTTCAAATGATTCGAATAGTCGAGCGTGCTGTCTCCTCTGACAGCTCTTGTTAAATAGGAAATGGCTTACAAAAAAGTATTCATAGAAAATTACAATTATTTAAAGTTGGATATCTGAAATGAATCGTACTTTAAATAATTTATATAAAACGTATCAATCAGAGTTCAAACCATGTAAATATTTATCAGTCTTACCCAGTTATCTAAGTAAATCAATCATGGCATTATTTTACAAGAAATAACCATTTGCCCATTGAACTGGGAAGATGGAGATGTATTCCTATTACTTGTAACAAAGGAAATGTAATTATTGTGGAAATTTGGGCGATGGATTTCAATACATTTTAGAGTTTAATCACTTTAATACCTTAAGAAAAAAATATGTCAAACCTTTCTTTTGTAGGAGGCAGAATACAGAGAAACTTACAGATCGTTTAAAAACGGGAAAAAAAGTTTGAATTAAAGAAATTAGGTTTATTCTTTGATATCATTACAAAAACCATAAATTCATGACAAACTGTAGTTCAAGATTAGCATAAAATCATAAAGTTATACCACTGTACAACTTCTTTTTTTATAATTAACTATTATATGCATGTTCTTTTCCATTCACACCTAATGCGTCTGTAAATGCGTTTTAATTTCCAGACCTGCATTCATTAAGTTCTGAGAGTGTCACCATTTATACGGAATGGACGAAGTCAGTCGATTCCGATTACGGTAATGCGCATAAGCAAAAGTCAGTAACAAGAGAAAAAAAATCGTGTTTTCCGGTTATCAAAATCTGGCTCTCTGATTGAACCACGTGACTGACATCTGGGTGCAATAGTACTGATTGCTTGTATCCGACTTAAAAACTGAAAAGCCGCCATATTGTTTCTTAGTTCACATTTTTTGAAGATCTTATTCCATATGTTTAACAAATAAGATTTAACTTGCCAAAATATATAGGTAAATAAGTTTCTACATTGATTCAAACCTAACACTGTCAGAAAGCAAAGGTCTAATAGTAGACTCCACCGAAGCGAAGCGAATAAACGGTATTTGGAATAGGTCCATAACTATTATAAGTGAATTAGGTGGTGCACAATACAGAGCCTCCCATTTCCTGCCAGTTGAATAAAAACTTCACGGCAGTTTTGACAAGGATGAATATCATTGATTCGGACTCGAACCCAAAACGGGCATCTCAGATATAACATACATTTACTCTGCCAAATTAGTTGGCAATTCCAATGCAGTTAAAATTAAGGCACGACAGAGCCGTGTTTACTATTTATTAAATGTACAATCCGAATACTGCTACATTTGCAAAGAAACGAACCATTATAATTTCATTTAAAAATCAGAATATAGTGTAAAATGGTTTGAATAGGAAGCACGGCGAAGCCGTGTTTACCACTAAATATATTATAGGTATTGGGGCATAAACTGCTCTGTCAAACAAGTAACTGTTACGAGTTCAAATTTGTTGCAAGGCAAAGCTCGGTTGACCATTAATTAATTGGTATTTAAAAATTAATTTATTCTTCACAGTGCATTAGTTTGTGTGCAGCTTTTGTAGACATGCCTGGGTCCAGATGTTTGAGTGTAATAATGTTAAGATCGCTCGCTTAGAGAATAAAGTAAGTCATTGGAAAGTATATGCATGCTGTGTGCAAATATTGTTGATAAATGTTTTTATAAAATTTGATTTTCAGTTTGGTGTAATCATATGAAAGAACTGTGAATAATCTGGTTCAAAGAGCATGAAAGTGGAATAGGAGAAAAAGGAAGACCACTCAGTAATGGTATTATATTTTTTAACTTACTCTTAATATACAGTACCCACTGCACAGAGTTTGACCTCCTTTTACATGACTATGGCATAATCTTACACCATCACCTGAACAAGAACATGCCAAATTTTTGGTAATCACTGAATCGAACACTACATAATTTCTATGTGGACCATGTTGTACAAACATGATGGGTCCTAATGGTCACTTTTTAATTACTTCATTGAGTGGGTTAATCTCATTATCTTGTTTATGTTTCTCAAAAATCCAATGCCGTTTTAGTTTTTAAAATAATTACTAAACCCTTTTATCCACGGACATGCCTTTTTAAGGGCTGCAAGGGCATCAAGTGTAAATCCAGATCTGATGGCAAAGAGATGTAGATCCAGATCAGCTGGCACATCTTTGTGGTCTTTGAAATGTGATAAACACTTGTTCAGGAATTAAAGAGGGCATGAAGCTTTCATCATAATCATCTTCCTTTTTTGTGATACTTATATAAGTATCTAATAAATGAATTGTGAAATCAGTATGTTACCTTCAACAGCAATTTATGTCAATCTTCCTAAGCCAAAAAGTACAGTGTAACTTACTTACTGGTTATTAGTTAAGGTTTAAAATACATCATTTATTTTCAGAGATGTGTATCAACAAAACATGCTTATGAAGACTTGAGACTTGAAACTTCTGCAGAATTGGTACAAAAATATAGATAGCATGAATCTACTAGTACATGTATGTTTGGTATTTGATTTTATATCTTGTAACAAGAAAATGTACTATTTTGTTTATATGTGAAGATATGAGAGCTCAGTTCACATGTAAATTAATCAACCTATTATTAAAATTACTATGTTTGCTTCTTTGACCTTTTATTTCATGAATACACCCTTTATCACATTGGTGTAGTGTATATCCAGTTTAGCAGGCACATCTGTGCAGTCTGATCAAGATCTATGCTGTTCAGATTTAGATTCATGAGGTTATTTCTGACCAAGAAGCAAACAGTTTAGATCCAGATCAGACACCAAAAATAAAAAGACTCCATGGAGTTAAGGTTGATCATTAGAAATGGGAAAACTATTTTTCTATCATAAATGAAGCCGTATTTCACATAAATGAGATTGAGAAAAAATTCTGTATTTTAAAATTGAGGGACATTTGTGGAAATCTCCTCTGCAGAGCAATCAAACATATTGTGCTCATCCTAATGTATAATTTTTGTACGCTCAGACAGGTATTCCAAGTTGAGTAAGTCAAGAGTGGGGATACATTTAGGAATTATAAGAGCTTGAAAAGCAATAAAATTAGACAAATTCATTTAAGCGTCAAAATATTTTTAATCACTTAACAGTTGACAAATAAATTCATAAAACCAATTGGCTATAAATTATTCTTGAGGATAAAAAAGTTGTTGAATTAATAATTTCAGGATAGCAGCTTCACATTGACCATATATGTTATTGGACAAGAAAAGAAATTGTCTGTTCAATTCAGTTAAGCAGTGTGATTGAGACAATTTATATCAAATCATTCAAAACATTTAATGGGCGTATGCACCTCATTGGCGAAGAGTTACTGAAACAACATCAGTATAAGTAAGTTCTGAACATTATTTGCTGAATACAGAAACCTTAGAAAATAGGAATAGACTCCTTCAGCATTTGCATTTCTGTTTATGCACTCATTTGAATTTTTCATTCTGTTTGGACAATAAATCGCCATACTGTCACTCTTAGCAATATCTTAAATCTTGAGACCCAGTAGTAGTCTGGTTGCTTTCAAGCTTGAAAATTGCAAGAATATATTTCTTCATTGGTGTCATCTTATCCCAACTTAGAATTTAAGGCACTGTCTAATGATAGTTTACAAGTTAGCTGTTAACCAGACTTATTTGGGTCTTTATTTCTACTACCATCAGTCAGTCTTGCATTTTAATCACATTTTTGTGCTGTTCAACTAAGAATTTACAAGCAAGCTGTTATATGTCTTGCCTTTCTTTACAATTACTCACAGAATTCTTCCAAACTTCACAGAAGTATTCACCTGTCCTCATCAAGGTATAGTGTTGTGTCTGAGAACCTTGACCAGCTTTGTTTCAACAGTAAAAAACAACAACTGTTGACTTGATTCTTTGTTTTACAGTAAACATATGACCTATGATATATAATTTCACGTTTGATTCGCCGATTCCGAGAAAGGCAGTGCCTTAGTTCATATTAATATCCGCGACAGGTACCAATATATGTTTTTTGAGATAGCTAATACTTCTTTCGGCTGCAATGTTATTTGGGATAGGACTGTTTTTCCCCAGGTTTGGTTTAAACACATTTTTCTCACGTTATAATGTAGCCACATTACTTTCGCCAAATGATAAGTCGCTTAATTGTGTAAGGCCCGTGGGCTCGTTACTCTTTGGCAATGCTCTTTTTCTCTTGAAACATTTTAGATTTTGAAGGAGGAAGCTTGTTTTTTCTGTGTTTGTCTAATTTTGCATATACAATTCTTTTTATCAGGGAGTAAAACCTTCATTGAGCATTAAGTTGTTATTTATCTTACGGTTGTTAAGGCTAAATGCGAACCATGCAATATCCCATTGATGGAAGAGTGCTAACACAAACAGAATACAGTAATGAAAAACATGAAATTGACAATCGGATCGGAAGCGGATCGGAAGCGGACCGCAAACCGATCCCGTTAGGAGCGCAATGGAAGCGCAAGCGAATTGAAAACGGAATGGAATCGAAGCGAATCGCTTTGAGCGTTTGGATCGCTTGGAATGAAAAGACCGGAACATTTTGACCGGAACGGAATTGCTTTGAACGTTTGGATCGCTTGGAATGAAAAAAAAACCGGATCGTTTTGACCGGATCGGATCGGATCGCTTCTATTTATAGTTCTTCAGTTATATAGTTTTCTGCTATCAAACGGTTTTATTAACTGCTTCTTGATGTATACGGACCAAAGGCATTTACTTACTTGATTTACTCCTTTCAAATGAACATGAATCTCACTTATATCGGGTGTAATTAACGCTTATATTTTAAAACTGCAATGTAATAAACGCTTACATTAAACTGATGTAAAATTTATTAAGATGTTATTTATATCTTAAATGATCACTTTACTTTGTTAGTAACCACTGTGTTTAAACAATAAAATTAAACAAAACTGCAAATAAGAAAAATGTCACTAAAATGTAAATTTAAATGCGAGATGTGTTACATGAAAAGCGGGAGCGAAAAGATCGGAATCGGAAGAATCGGTTTGAGCGTAAAAATCGTTTGGAGCGCATTGTCTTGCCTAATAGTTAATGACCAATGAAAATCGGGAGCGAAAAGGTCGGAATCGGAAGAATCGGTTTGAGCGTAAAGATCGTTTGGAGCGCATTGTCTGGAGTGAAAACATTGGAGTGCAATCGAATTGGAATTGGACCGCAATGGGAATGGAATCGGATCGGTTATAGATGACATTAGGATCGGAAGCGGACCGGATCGGAATTGGAAAAATTGTCAATTTCATAATTTTCAGTTCTGTAAGACTGTGGAATCATATTTGAATCTAGTAATCCTGCTTTCAACAGCGTTATTCTGTAGTGCAGTGGAGATTCTAGACTTGGTGTTAAGCAGAAAACACATTTATTTAACATTTGTATCGCAGACTATTTATAAAAAAGAAATATATGCATATCAGGAATCGCCACCCTCACAAAACCCAGCCTCCCCACGCAGCGAAAAAGAAGAGAGAGAGAGAGCATGCTTGTTATAAGTATTTCAATTCAAAAAGGACGCCACAAACAATTAACGAAAAAGAGAACCTTTGGGGATACCGCCTTGGAACGGTCAGTAGCAAAACAAATTGCCTCTGGGGGTTTAAACCAGGTTCTAGGGTGCACCAACCTCACACTTGCTCCAACAGGTTGTCGTATCTCAAAACAAGTACAATTTGTCTCGCTGAAATAACTCCAACATCGGCTCAACAATGTTGCATGCAAAAGCGCGCAAACATATAAAGCATAAAAAGCTAATAGCATTGCAAAGCCAAATGGCGGGTACTCAATGATCTTACCGAGACAGACCAGAGCTCCTAGAGTAAAATCAGCAAGAACACGATGACAGGAATAAAAGAAACGAACCGAGCTTCTAGGTTCTTTAAGGAAAAGATTTCCCCATAAACCTTCATAAACTCTCAAACCCCTGCCACCGTCGTGCAACCAAAGAGGTAAGCATAATGATCAACTGTAGATGGGTTAATCACCAGGCCTGCAGAGCGCTGTAAAATATCATGTTGGTAACCTTTCTTTTTAAATTTACAGATGGTTTTTACGAATAAGCGGGAGAAATTTACATTGCCTTTTATCTTTTTAAGTTTGTAAATTGAATCTCCATAAAAAAAACCGGCTGCGAAATACCTTGTTGCAATAGTGATTTTAAACTGCACCTGTATTTATGAATTAGATCTGGGTACCGGCGATAAAACTTGCTAAAGGGTTTCCTTAATTTGTGATAGCGATAACCCTGTTTTAAATCTTTAAAATCATTCACATCGTTGCAAGCTCTTGAAAAGCGAACAAACTGTGAGATATAAACCACGTAAGATGCTGCACGAGGAACATCGCCGTCTAAGAACGGAAAATTTACTATATTAAAATTAAAATCATCTCTTTTATCATATATTTTTGTAGTGATGTAACCATTTTCAATGGACAGATTTAGATCAAGAAAGTTTGCTTACTTTTCTGAAGTGTTTGCTTCATTAAGCTGTAGTTCTTTTGGATAAATCTTATTAACCAGTGATGGAAAATGGTAATTATCTATATTTAATAAATCATCAAGATACCTCGAAGTGTTATTAAAAGCTGTAATAATATCATCTTTATGTTCGATAGAAAGAGATAACAGAAAGTCTCTTTCATAACAGTATAAAAACAGATCAGCAACAAGGGTGCACAATTAGTACCAATTGGAATGCCTATTACTTGTTTATAAATAGAGGTACCAAATCTCAAATAAATATTATCCAATAAAAATGTGAGCGCCTGGATAAGGTCTTGACAGGTCCATGAAGTATAATTATCATAAGAACCATCTGTAAAGAATGCCCCTATGTTCATTACAAGCGATAATTGTTTATTTTCTCTCAAAAGTCTTTTAAATGAGACTGGTTAGCTTGTCTCTTATTAAATTATGAGGGAGAGAAGTATAACTGGTTGAAAAATCATAAGTAGACAAACAGAACGCCTGAAAATTATTTGATTTAAGCTTCTTCAAAATGTCATTTGAATATTTTATAGACCAAAATAATTTTTTGCCAGTGGTTTCAAAAACTTGTTCGCAGTACCTGATCACATGTTCATTTATAGCTGTAAGACAAGATGTTAAGAGCACGGATAATTTTGTTGTTGTCAAAGTGTAACGTGTACAGGTGACACCCCTGACTCTTGACAGATAATGATAAAATCGTATAATAATCTTTCTGTAATCAATCGATAACTTACTGTAAAAACAACAAGTTTCATTATGGAATGCAAATATTTTAATCAGATTTCAAACAAATAAAAACAGATCGGATGAGTATTTTGTCGGTCACACATTCCGGGTTTAATAGTATGATTTCTTGCCGCCATCTGAAAAACAAAAAAAAACAAAATCATGACTCTTTTTTAACGTTCTTGTTGGAAGCATTTATGTTTGCACATTGTTGTAAGTACCACTTTAAGTCATTTTGGCATCTTACAACTGTTACAAATAAAAGATTAATTTTGCGACGCCCCCTGTTCCAAAACAACAAATACCGATGTCTAGTTTCGATAAATGCTCTCTACTTTTCTTGTTTTTGGCTGTGTTGGCTGGATGTGGCCATTCTCATATGCATTTCAGTTATTTGACATTCACAGTTGCCATAATTCAGTCATAAACGCTCAGTTTTTCCAGTGCAAGTAAATAATGAGAACCCTACGAATTACCGAGTACAGGTATGCAGCCTTTTTAAACACTTTGAAAACTGCAAGGTCGCCCCGTTTGTACAACTCTCATAATTTGTGATGTGAACCCTGCAGGTCTTCTGGTGCATTAAATAACGACCTTTTATTAAAACTGTTAAAATATACACTGGTTATCTCTGTGAATTACAAACTTTGAATAATATATTTTCCCTTTAAGGATCGAACTGGAAAACTTGGTTGAGCGCAACTCAATATTTACACCAACTAACAGTACAAATTTGATCCCTCCCAATCGATGGTATGCATATGGCGGTGAACATGGAACCTTCAATGCGGTATTTCAGATAAATACCATTCCATGTTCAGCGGCGTATGGTCCGCAGCTTTTCTTGTAGAAATGATAAAACCGTAGCTTTTTTCGTTTTTTTTTAATGTCGTTGTATCTTGAAAGTAGTTTTGTATGGAAGCAATAATAGATATACATACATACAAAAAATGTTGATATCTAAAATGAAGTACAACACTTACAGCCGCCGCCGAAACCTCCAAATCCTCCGGCACCACCAAAACCACTGCCACCATAGTAACCGCCGCCGAGACCGCCATATCCACCACCATAGCCGCCTCCGTAACCGCCACCATAACCGCCACCATAGCCGCCTCCGTAGCCGCCTCCGTAACCGGCACCACCAAAACCGCCAAAGCCTCCGACACCGCCGAAGCCTCCACCGCCATATCCGCCATAGCCGCCTCCGTAGCCTACGTGCTTCTTTCCACCATAACCACCACCTCCGTGTCCGCCGCCGAAACCGCCACCGAGACCGCCACCAAAACCACCAAAGCCGCCACCGAAACCGCCACCAAGGCCGCCTCCGTAACCGCCTCCGTAACCGCCTCCGTATCCGCCTCCATAGCCGCCGCCGTAGCCGCTCTTCTTCTTGCCACCGTAGCCACCATGTCCGTATCCGCCGCCGAAACCGCCACCGAGGCCGCCACCAAAACCGCCAAAGCCGCCACCGAAGCCGCCACCAAGGCCGCCGCCATAACCTCCATAACCCCCTCCGTATCCGCCACCATATCCACCGTGTCCGCCTCCGAAGCCACCAAAACCTCCTAGACCTCCCCAGCCGCCACCGCCAAATCCGCCACCGCCATACCCGCCTCCGTAACCATCCTTACCCTTGACTGGTTGCTTCTTGAATGCGGAGCAAGCGACAGCCAGCAAAGTGAGAGCAATGATTGTCTTCATTGCTGTTTATGTTTGTTGCTGAAACAATGAAAATAACACAGAACACTATTATGGAGTTTTAATATGTTTATTGTTACTACGAGTAATATAATACTAAAATATCAAATATACTATTGTCTAACAATATTGACCTGGCATTTCATTATTTTTTGTAAAGGTCATTTGGTAAATACTGGTATCTAACTAGCTTATACATCGATATTTATTCAATTCAGACTTGCTCATGCCGGCCTACCGATGAGAAGGTCACCGGTTCGAATCATTACAAACACCGCATTATGAAAATACCCTTTATTAAGTTTTTTTATTTAGTTTTTAAAATCGTTTTACCACATCTGAATTAAGGATACATTTTAAATAGTGCTTTTCTCGTATATTTGTGAATTATGCAATCGTATATGCTAAAATGCAATTCACTCTAGCGCATACACGCTAAATATGCAGTTATTTAAAAACAGCTATTATACACAGAAAACGGTGTGCACGGGTATTTAGAAAATGACAATTTTAAAATTCGAACTTTTGTCTATATTTTTGCATTACTTCACCTTTACCGACTGCGCTAAGCGGGCTTCTAACTTCGGCAGTTTAAAACTGGTTATATACATTCATATCAATTTAAAGGTAGATCATAACGTTTAAGAAATTTGCCGGCTAGAGTGTCAAATGATGTATCGTCAAGTGGTTTGACTTGAGTTAATTATGAAATAGATTTTATCGTTGTGACTGGCTATGCGATTTTAAAATTTCTTAAAACGACGTCACTGTATTAATACAAACAACAGAAAATAAACTGGAAAAGAACGCTTCAACATAAGTTGCAAATGGGTAAAATGTGCACATGAAAGCCAACGTACACGTTAAATTGCTCCTTTTGTCATTTTCACTTATAACATTAGAAGTCATCCGAAATTCAAGAAAGATGTTTGCCGCAGTTTAATTACTACAGACATGCATACAATCCTCGAAAAAAAGGTTGTGTAATGCCTTTGAACTCTCAGTGGCAATATAATGAAGGCACTTAGGAAGTAAAAACTGAAATGAAAATCACTTTCCATTAAAGTTTCAGAACATGAACAGACTCCATCAATCCAAGCCTACGATATTTGCATAGTTCTCATGTTCGGTGGCTTTCAAAAATCTCTTGACATTGAGTTGCCTTGTAAGCAAAAATAGCTGCATTTTAAAAGTATAAAGCTGTTGAGATAATACAACTTAATTAAAATTTCTTTGTGTTACAGTTACTTCACAAAACATTAAGTTAGCATGTAAGACGTTATAACCCTTTGTGTAGAAATAACATTTACCAGTGACAACAACTGCCTATGAACTGGAATAAAAGCGACAATATCGTCCTTAAATGGAAATCGATATTCGCCAATTTTTTTAACCATGTTCAACTGTTTTAAAATGACACAAGTGTTATATTATGCTTAGCAACCATGTAAAATAATAGAAACGATTTTTTTGTTTACCCTACAAACTTAGTTTTAAATAAAAAACATCATTGTTTAATATTAAAGTTGTAAAAGTTAAATAATAAAAAATGTTTGTTTTTTAATTAATGGTACCACACAAACTATATTTTAATTAAGAACTAATTAAATATCAAAGTTGTAAAAGTAAAATAATAAAAATGATTTTTTTCATTTATGCTACCCTTCAAACTTTATTTATAATGAAAAAAATATTGTTTAAAGCTTAAGTTGTAAAGTAAATGTTGACATACCTTGTAACGGTGGATAGGTGGATCTGTTAGCTTAGAGTAGTCGCATGCTTTTTCGGCGTATATATAGGTATTGTAGCACGCACAGGATAGATCTGTTAACTTCGGTGTTATACAACGATCACTCAGTCATCAATCCGGAATCACAAGGATACCGCGACCAGTTATTGAAGATGATGGATTATTCTCAAAAACATAAATGACAACGTTGGTTTAAACAAAAGGAGTAAGATTATCACTTATATTGTGACAACGTATGCACATTGCTTTTGTTTGTAATTTGAATGATTGATGTGGCGCTTTGGTTCAGATGTTGAAGGAAATAATAAAAATATGAATATAATTTTTCTCGTAGGTTGCAAAAATTATGTTTATGAGTGATAATTTTTTTATTAATGTGTACACCGAGAATTTCGTCAGAAACTAGAACTTTGCATATCGATTGTTTTAGGTGTTGTCTGATCATTATTCTATAACTTGTTGTAAATTGTAATGTTGTTGATGAAATATGTCACACTATTTGATGGAAATACTTAATTATTGTTTTACCTGTGTGGAATACAAAACAATACGATTTATAATGAGATCTTGCATAAACGGATCTGTGTGCACGGGAATAGTTGGTTAATTTTTAACTTTAAACATCAAATGTATTCTGGTATTAACCCATCAAATAAAATGGTCATTTCTAATACAGTAATTATGTTGTGTGACTTTACCCTTGGAACAATCTTGCTCACTTTTATATGGGGCACGTCACGGGAAAAGGTACATTCGGTCATTTTAAGTGATATTTTAGTTTTTACTAAATTTTAAAAAAAACTTACAACTATAAATCGATTTCTTATAACTAAAATTTGATTTTGTTACACATTATTTCGACTATAAAATGGTATTTTTTACCGCAAAAAATGCATAATAAATAATGTCGTCTGCTCAAATTTATGTCGTCATTTCTAAGATTGACGTCATCTGTCCGAAGGTACCTTTTCCCGTGACGCGCCCCAATTATATTATGCTTTTAGAGCAAGCATCGTGATGCCTTTAAATATAGTGTTCAAAAGGGGTATCCCGTAGCAACACAAATAACGATTACATACTATGAAACGGTGACAACCTAATATTCCCGGTCTGAGCGACGTTCATTTTTGTTTCCTTTAAAGTGACAGTCCATAGTATTTTTTCCTTCATAAAGAAAGATAATACTATCGCACCGTAAAATATTAAATACAAATGCTCCGAGTGATAGGGTGTTACTAGAATGTACGTTCAAATTGGGGTCGACATTACTTCGGAGCGAATAAACGCTAATTAATACACTCTCTTACACTATCGGCTCATTACATTCATTTCTGTTATAAGCTGGGACTACTTTCAACTATTTTTACTTTAACTCAAAGAAATAGTTCACAAATTACATTTAAAATAACTTGGGTTTCTTCGGTTTCAATGAAAGATAGTGAAGATTTCAGTCATTTGTTTTATAAAATAAGGCTGTCGAGTTTGGTCAAAAATCTTGAAATTGAGCCTTTCGCAGAGATGTTAAGTAAGTGTAAGGAACGACAACTCTGCGAAGGAGATTGAAATTAATATTCAGTGTGTCTCGCGATTATTTTCAACACCCCAAACACAATGAAGGATACCGAAGCGACATAGTGTATTAAACAAATAAAGAGGTGAGAAATATATATTTTTAAGTCGAAATGTATGGTAGCTCGCAATTCTCATTCTTACTTTCTATTTTGGCGGGACGGCGATTATTTCGTTTTGCTTACGTTAGATTACGCATGCGTAATAGTAAATCGGCCTCATTTGCATCTCTCGCGGTGAGGCATCAATTTTCGTACTTGATAACTATATCCGTGTAAAGTAATTAAACGAGTTAGATTTCTTTATGTGGCGGTTTAAATTCTGACAATTTATGCAAAAACTTACTTTTCATTAACAGTTTTAACATAAAGTATGGAAATTCACTTTAAAGCAGAAAGTGAAATGTGATTAAAGACACTGATCGTACGTATCCATTGTCACGCCATAAGGATTTATAAAACCTTTTAGTGTATGTGGTTTCTTTTGTGTGTCATTATCGTTTGCTTAGCAAATGGTCTATGTGATGACTCGGCATGTGGCTACTGTTTGCCCTTTTACATTTACTAAAGAATTTCATCAGAAATTCAATTCAAAATAATTTAAAAATCAGTTCAGAAGGTGTATAACCTACATCACGCTTTATTTAAAAGTGCAAACAATAGTTTTATGATGTGTCTGGTCATTTCATATTTGACTGAACACTGCGATCATTCATGTTGGCATGTAAAAAGATCAAATAGAAAAACACTTGGGGAAATACCAGTCATCTGACCAGTGTATAAACAGCAGTCATGTTTTATATAGGACAAACAATTTCAAATAGAATGGTGACAGAAAATGCAGAAAACATTATTAAAGTCTTCAGTCTTTTCACGTGAAAGTTTGAAAGGTAATCTTTTGAACATCATAAAAAGGAAATATTCATTGAAGAAGTCCAATTAACTTAAAGAAAGTTCTTAAATGAAGGTAAAAAAAAGAAAAAAAAACATAAACAACCCAAAATTGTCTTTTTTGCTGACTTCATTCCCACCTTGATGAATGAGAATTTTGTCATCGAGTCCTTTCGGATAGAACCGCGTCGCCAAAAAACCATACTTAAAACATTTAAACTTTTCAAATGCGAAATTTATAACTTAATATGATGTCTTTAAAAACCGTTTATTAGAAATGTAATCAATATATATCTGTAAAAACTAATATTATTTAAAAACGACGCAATAATTCAATTAATGGCTGAGTATATATAGTTGGGTTTTGTAGGTCAGATGCGCATTAGGAATATTAAATCCTCCATCAAATGTTCTTATTTTGTGTGAAGTTAACTTTAAAATGATGAATTAAAAGTGCAAGTGAAAACAATTATTTATGTCTACAGCTACACCATAATTATTCGCTCTTTGTAATTAGGATTTCCAAGTACTTTTGCACCTGCAGTTGTTCTTTTCATGATACGAATTTATACTTAAGGTGTTATTTGGTACTGTTTAATAATGATTTATGTTACTGTTTCGTTTTGTTCTATGTAAGTGTGTAGTAATGTTGTATGCTAATGTTTAGTAATGTTACATGTAACTACTTATTAATGTCGTGTGTTTTTTTCTGTTCAGTAATATTTTATGTTACTGATTAGTAGTGTTGGGTGGCACTATCTAGTCATGCTGTTCGTTACTGTTTAGTAACTTTTTGATAATATTATTTTATTTTGAGTTAGATTTTTATTATAAGAACCGATGTGAATAATAGATTTATTTAAGAGTTCAGGGCCAACTTTGATATTCCATAACGCGTCAGCCAAGTGTGTTTTTTCTGCAGATAAAATTTTGTTCCATCTGTTTGTTCTTTTATTCAGCTTTGTTTGTATCTCTCTACATTTACTTTTACTCAGTTGTCTTTGTATTTGTGTGCTCTGTCTATAAAACATTTATTCAGTTTTTTGTGTCTGTGGTATTCTGTCTTTAAAATATTTACTCAGTTTCTTACATCTTACATTCTTACTCTGTCTATAAAACATTTACTCAGCTGTCTTGTGTCCGTGTGTTCTGTCTTTGAAACATTTACTAAACTGTCTTGTATCTGTGTGTTCTGTCTACAACACATTCACTTAGCTTTCTTTGTATCTTTGTTTTATCATCACTTAAGCATTTACTCAGTTTCTTTTATCTGTTTTCCTGTCTGCACAACAATTATTTTGTTTCGTTTGTGTCTATGTATTCTGTCTTCAAACACAGTAACTCCTTTTTCTTTTTGTCTGTGTGTTGTTATTGTTCACAATAAAATGTACTCATTATTTTATATATTATTATATCTATGTGCACTGTCTTACAAAGATTTTATCATCTTTATTGTTTTTGTTATATTAAAGTATTTTACTCCATTTATTTTGTCTCAGTTCTTTCTGCAAAGACTTTTATCAGTTGTCTTTGTAGTTGTCAGTTTCGTCACATTATTTCGAGTGCTACTACGCATGATGTGATCAAATGTTTTCTCCATTTCGTTAGTGTGTATGTGTTTTATCTTGGAGTTCATTCAAATAATAATAAAATATGGATAAATAGACAGTTACGTGATATTTTGTTTGTTAACCGAGAATTGTCTTACTACACATGTTGTGTCAAGTGTGAGGTAACTCAACGAGTTCTTGTTCTTGTGCTTTTGGAACGTATCCTTGACCTCTTTTTTTTCGTTTTACCGTTTGGCTGAGGAAAAAGTTGCATTTTCTGGATTTCACTTTTGCAGTTCTACTTATTTTGCTTCTTTTAAAGATACAGTGCAATAGACATTTCAATAAATAATGCCTGATCAAGATGAGCTTAAATATATCCGTAATTGAGATAGCGGAGAAAAGTTTGATTTTTAAGAAAGAATGAACTCATTTCATCTAAATTTAATTTCTGTATAATTATTCAAATTTATTTAAATCGGTAAATAGAGTGATGGGCATTTACTTAAAATTAATTGGTCTCGTTAAAATGACACGTAACACCATTTCTCAAGTGTTTTTTCTTATTCCCTTTCAGAATATTTTAGTTAAATATTCATAAACATTTAGGGTAAATACTTAAAACCAGATTGAAGAAAACGCACAAACAATATAAAAAATATATAAACTGAACAGTAAAATATTCATTTGAAATCCATGTTATTTATCATATTAAAACGTGAAATATTTATACCAGGAATCGCCAAATAATCACAACACATCAATACTTCTAAAATGGAGAGAAAAAGAGATCGTGAGTTTATAGAATGATCAATTTCAAACAAGACACCACAAACTTGAAACGGCAAATTGCAAAACAATTTTCCACTGAGGTTTAAATCAGTTTGAATGGTGCACCAACCTTACACATGCCCTAACAGGTTCTCATATTAAACCAGTTTCATTGGTGCACCAACCTCACACATGCCCTAACAGGTTCTCATATTAAACCAGTTTCATTGGTGCACCAACCTCACACATGCCATAACAGGTTTTAAAATTAACAAGCAAGTTCAGATTGTCTCTGTGAATTAGCTTCAATCCACCCGAGAAGCTTTTAACCTATCCGAGAACACCGACGTAAATAAGAAGCTTTCGGCAATGTCAAGCAAAAATATAGTTATTAATTCTTATAACCATTATGTCGTTTAATTTTAAGTCAAAAAAGGTCCTAGTGATACAATGTTCTTATACTGTATGTCGAATTTTTGGGGTTTGGCAAAACTTCAGAACGAGTAAACGGTCATTATAATTCAATGTTTTAGGTGATTATTGTTCAAAACAATATCATGAAGGATAGCGAAGCGATAAAGCGAACTGATGTGAGAGGGTCAGTTACACAATTTAGATAAACAATCACTTCCATGAATGTTCGCCGAACGCAAACATTCTTAATCTTCCATATAATTGTTACATTAAACATTCTCTGCTACATAGAAAAGTATTTCTGAAGTAGTAAATAACTTTTACAAACCGATAGTTAAAGTTTAACAAATATTTAGCAAATCAAGGGCAAAATCTGCTGGCCTGCCAGAACTCCAAGATATCTATCTGCAGTCGAAGAGTATGGTGTATTTCTTTGTCTGATTATTAAGTCGTGCTCTTGCGAGATGGCGATAAATTCTTTCTGTTTTTGCTTAACTGTACATGCTTACACCAGATCACTATTCAATTATTTTGAAAGTAATTAATTATGTACTAGTAATATTTTTGTTCTTGAATTAAATGATTACATATTCACCATAAGAATCATATACGGATTTGTATGTCATCAATGCATTTCAAATATATTAATGATTCAAAGTAACTGTCTGTCAGCGAACAACTGTAAGTCCTAAAAACTTTCAAAGCCATTGAGAAGACCCACACTGAACTGATGCAGACGATGATTATAGAGCAAGGTATGTTACGGGCTCATTTGACCTCATGGTAGACTCTCTGCATTTGTAATCAAGTATAAATTATAATTACTTGAATATTACACGAATAATCAATTTATTACAATTATGAGATGATTTTGATTTGAATATTGTTAATTTCTATTTTAGAATACTATGTCCGATATGCATCATCTTACATATGGTGTTTTTATCTCAAAACTTGTTTGCTTTAAAAGTTTTTAATGAACGTAAGATTTGCTTATTCAGCAAACAAAAAGTGAAATATGCTTATCAGGAATCGCCAACCCCAGAAAACGCAGCCTCTCCATACAACAAAAAAGAGAGGAAAAGAGATCATCGGTTTATAAGAAGATCAAATTCAAATAAGACACCACAAGCAATAAACGAAAAAGAGAACCGTTGGATTTAATACCTGGAGTCAGATCAGCAAGAAAACGATAACAGGGATAAAAGAAACAGACGGAGCCTGTAGGATTTTTTTTCAGGATATACATAAAACTTTCATAAACTCTTAATACCATGCCACCGTATACTACAATACTGCAACGAGGAAACTTCCAATAAGTGTTCTACGAAGAATTAAATTATATATTTTATACAAACATAAGTAATTTATAAACGTATCCTAAAATAATCGGTAAATTCAAAAAGAAAGGAATATATATTACAGCGCTCTGCATGCTTTTTTGATGAACCATTCTGCATCTGATCGTTTGCTTACGGATTTGTTTGCACAATGGTGGCAGGTGTTTAAGTGTTTTTGATGGTTTTAAGAGAAATCTATAGTAAAAGACAATAGGAGCTTTATCTGTTTCTATTACTCCTGCGATCGTGTTCTTGCTGATTAGACTCAAGATGCTCTGGTCTAAGTAGGTTCATAGAATACCTACCATTTTTGCTCGATAAGGCCATAACTTCTCAGTTTATATGTTTTATACGTATGTGTGTGTTTTCATGCAACATTGTCGTATTGATTGGTGAGTTGGAGTAAGTACACCAAGAAAACATTGAGTACAATACTTGTTTGTTTATATGAGAATCCCGAGGGGCAAGTGTAAAAAAGTGGAATATGCATATCAGGCATTGGCCACATAAAACAGACACAGCCTTCACACACAACCAAAAAGTAGAGAGGAAAACAGAGCATGATATTACAATAACCAGTTTCAATATGAACTAACGAAAGTGAGAACCCGAGGGGTTACCGCCTTGGAACAATTTGCCACTGGCAGTTTAAACCAGGTTCTAGGGTGCACCAACCTCACACTTGCCCCCAACAGGTTCTCATATCACAAAACAAGCACAAGTTGTCTTATTGAAATAATTCCAACCCACCCATCAGCTAAACAATTTTGCATGAAAAAATCACACATATAAAACATAAGAAGCTAATAGCAATGAAATCCAAAGGGGCGGGTACTCAATGATCTTACCGAGACCAGAGCACCTGGAGTCAAATCAGCAAGAACACTATGACAGGGATGTATGAAAGAACAAAAAGATAGAACTAAAGAACCTATTCCAAACCGCCGCCGTGTAATCCCTCAGTTTCTCATTTTTGTTATTGTGTGTGATGTTTTATTTGTAGCTGATTATGATTCCTGATTATATGTCTACTTTGTTGGTTCTGTGGTATGGCTATGTTTAATGTTTGCCTAAAATTTTCGCCAATCAAATTCTCTGTACTCTGCAAATATAACATGTGTACACCTGTCAATTTGAACGACGGTAATCGCAGATGCCATTCTTTTTAACAGTCAAGTGGAATTCAAAGAGGTGCAAGTGTTGTAGTTATTTAAGGGCTTGACACGTTCCTCCCGATCCTGTTCATCGATAAAATTAAAATTATCGAAATCTCAATAATTACAAAATGCCGTTTAAAGAAACTTTTCACAAATTAATGTTACTAATGTTTCTTTATTTTGCATACAGTAAGACTTGTCAGAATAATAAAGAAAACAAGCTAGCTAGACCTTAAAATTCGTTAAAATTCTATTTGCGTTAATTCACAAAAACTAAGCGATACAAAACATAATTTTAAAGTCCCACGTGAGTGCAATGTTACGGACAAGAAAATGTTGTGTACTTTGTAAAAAACTTTCAACTACTAAAAGAGAAATCAGTGATTGTCATCCGTTTACGCGATCAGGAAGCGACCAGGAAATTGAAATTCAAACAAACTTGTACTAATTTCTCGTAAAGTTTACATATGTAAGTCACGAGGACACAATAAATTGTTGTCAGTATCATATTACTCAAGTGGGCATTTAAAATGACGTTTTGTGTTGTTTAGTTTTTGTGAATTCATGTACATAGAAGTTGGGGGAATTTTTAGATCTCTGTATTTTTCTTTACTGTTCTAACGTGTCTTTCTATCTGCAAAATAAAGATACATTAATAAGATACATTTGTGCAAAGTTTCATTTAACGGCATTTTGCCGTTATTGAGATTTTGATAATTTTCTTTTTATCGAGGAACAGGATTGGGAGGAGTGTGGTAATCCCTTAATGTTATTCTCCTGTAAAATCAACCGTTAACGCCAGAACATTTAGTATTGATTTTCCTTATGTGGACTCATATACCTGATCACATTAATTTATACCTTTTATATCACCAAGACATACAATAAAGGAACAATTAAAGTTAATTGGCAATTATTCTGCATGTATTTGATTAACATTTAATTTTTACAATCAGCATTATAATTGATTGTCTATTATCTATTTTCAATTATTACATTGAAAAAGTGAAATTAAGAATAATTTATTTGATTATAATTGCAAGTTGACCCAGGTCATTCGTACTTATAAAAATCAGCCTCATTTGCATCTCTCGCGGTGAGGAATAATGTACTTAATGACTGTTTCCTTGTGAAATAATAATGGTTTGATTTCTTGAAAGATGTTTGATGTTTTTTGTCTTGTTTTATTTTATTAATTTATGCACACGCACAAATTTATATTTTTTAACAAGGACCATTTAGTAAAAATTTTCCGAGGCTCCAGCTAAATAGATCTAGCTTCACAAAGAATTCATAAATCATTAAGCAGCTACAAAACAATATCATAATAAAGTTCAAAATTAGTAAGAGTTATTGAAAGAACACTTAGCCCACTTTCTTAATTTCTTTGCTCAACCTTCGAATCAAACAAGTACTTGAATGTTAAACATTTATAATCAATATTTGAACGACAGTTGTCAATAGTTGTCAAAATTTAAAATACAAAAATTAAAAGACAAAATTTATTGAAATTTTTAGTACAACGTTACGTTATTTAAGCATGAACTTTATAACGTTTCGTGATATTATTAGGATTTTGTTAAATTTGGAAATATACAACGCTGTAACGAAAAAAATTTGATAACATATTTAACGCACGTGCGTATGTTTTGTTGGTGTGCGCATTTGTGGATGCCTGAGTGTTTGCGATGTTTTTTTCTAAAAGTTGTAAAATGAAAGAATATATGGCCATATATCATTTTAATAAATCGAAAATTACCTTACTACTAAATGCTGACACTAGTATAAAATTATGCGAAAATAGAACCCTCAATCATAAATAATAATTTAAAACTGTTTTAATCGTACATCAAAAAGTGAACTATTTCCATTTGGACCAAGGCCTTACCAATAATACGTAGACGTTTTATCTCAAGCTTTCTCGAAATTATATCTATATCATAAAACTTTTATAATGCACTTGCGAATTATTTATATGTTATTTTGACTGAGTCAAATGGGACCGGATGAGAAAAATATTATTACGAAAACAATTAGGACACTTCAGTTAAATTTTACCGAAATCTTGAGTTAATACTTAAGATTTCCCATTAAACTATAAACTCTTAAACCATTGCCACCGCATGCCAACAATTTACAGATGGTCTTACGAAAAATACGTGTTAAACGCATTTATAAATAATATGCCTGAAACAATTCTTTATAATAAATCAAATGAAATTAACAAAGCAATCATTTTCTTTCTCACACTTATAATGCAGAAATGCTCTATCAAAATAAAAACTGATAAAAAGCAAAAACAATACGACAGTTTTAAAAAAAAGCAATGAACTAGTAATAAATTGGGCATTATTTGGTAACGATTGAAGAAAACAATGACTTCGCAACATCGCTATATTGGACGTCAGATACACAGTGTTTTGACTTCATGTATATAATAATGATCAACGGCAATAATTGTTATATAAATAACCCATACCTTAAACAGATAGTCTGTAGGTTTGCTTGATAGTTTTTCGGCGTTAGCTGTCTAAGCTCACTTTTGACCTAGTTTTTCGACCAATGAAATATTGTAAATAAAATTTATTATGCAGCGGGAAAATCAAATAGATTATTTTGATTGGTTATTAGTGGGTCTTGTTAATGATTACCGTAACGATTTTTATATTGTGTGTAAGTATTTACCTGGCGCTTTATGTTCGGGCATTTTCGTTTTAAAAAGCGTTAATTGTATTGGAGAAAAAGATATTTACGGTATAAATAACCAATTAAGTCAATTGATGGCTTAAATACGATTTTATATGGAATATTCATAGGTGTCAGGTAAACAGTCGAGTACAAAACACAGTGTAAAACGACAGAGAAGTGCAGATATTTCTGGTTCTTACTGGTTCCTTTCTAGTTTCTTTGATACTGATTGTTAATTTCAAGTCCAGATATACAAAACGCCTTGGTGTAGTGGTTATCACACTCGCCTCTCATGCGGAGGCCCCGGGTTCAATACTCGGGAGGGACACTTTCTTTTAAAGTTAATTTACGTAAAAGTTGGTAGATTTCGCTCTTGTAACAAGATGTTATTATTTTCATTTATTGTATTTTAATGACATTTATTCATCATTAGTGCTAACTCTACAAGAGGTATTTTTTTGAAACTGAATGTACAGTTAATGTTAGACAGTCTTCTTTAATCGACGTATTATCACCAGACGAAATTTTTGCACGGTCTTTATTTCTTTCTTTCTTATATATAAAAATCTTTTCCATCAACGCCGTTTATCTTTTTTAAAGATATTTCTTGTTTACTTTTACTCAACAGACTTAATTATCTCAGAAAACAGCCAAAAATTGTCCTTAATATTTGCTATTTTTCTCAGTCACAGACAAATGTAATCGAGTTTTTTGCAGAAACAAAGTAACCCTGTGCTAGTCAGTCAGTACTGATACATCAGTACAAATATAGGTCATCGATATAACAATGCATGCACATCAGTTTCGTGTGTGCAATCTTTGTCTGTGTGGGCGTGGCGGAGCGGAGAGGCAGCGGGTTGGATGTTGTCTGAAGTATGTAACTTGTAAACATTAATGCGGCTCGGGCATTACAGCATTGCTATTCCGGTTCGATTTACGGTCTTCCCTCGATGAATTCTGAGCCAAAATGAAAACTACACAAAATAATATGAAAACTACTATTACAATGATGATGCCGGTGAATATATGTATCTGACATAATTCGATCACCAATATGTTTATCTTGGTAGTTGTCGATCCATTATCTATCGGTTTAAAAAAAGAAACGAGAAAAAGAATACGTGGTTGTTGAGAATTAAGCGATGGATTTTGTTCAGTTTTTAATTTAAAGGTAAGTAATTTGAAAAATCGGATATTTAAGTAACTGTATCGTATTCATCCCTAGTATATCAAAGAAACTCTGTTTTATAGTACATAAAAGTGTTTTACTGTGTTTTGTTTATATGTTGTTTGAAAAACATAGAAACACGTATTTTGTAACTCTTTCAACTTGACTCTTCTCTCCCGTACATTCAATCAGTGCTGTTACCAGTAACGTCCTTTGAAGGTCATTAAGCTCGATGCTACGTTAATTGTACTTCTAAAATTACTTTAATTTTGAAGATTGTTTTTTTTTCAATTTCCCAGCCAATACAAATCTGGATATTGTTCAACCACCCTAAGAATATACTTACTGCTTTTTAAATTTTGCCTTTAGCGTTTTCTGTGATATGCGTGATTTTTATTCTCATATCCTCTGTCAAAATTCTGTTCTGTTTAGTTCCGCCATTTTTTGCTTGGGGACCATATGCCACTGAACATGGAATGGGGTAAACCTGAAAATACTGCATTGAAGGTTCAATGTTCACCGCCATAGTTAGGAATGGGTCGGAATTGTAATATTTATTCGTGTAAACATTGAGATGCGCTCAACGCGGGGCTAGTCATTTCAATTACTGTCCATAAATAGGCTCAATCAAACCAAGCCTGCAATATTTTAATATGTGTCATGTTCTATGGCTCTCAACGTTCCCTTTTCATCTATTTTCACTTTTTAAATTGAACTTGTGATAAATCTGGAAATTCTATTCAGTTTTATCGATTGCGCCCTCTGAGACCGTTGTGCACTTCACATATATGTGTAAATGTTCAGTTGCGCTCAAGCCGGCCGCGTAGACAGAAATATGAATCTGTCACAACAGGGAATCAAAAGTAAAAGAAAATGTCAGGAAATAAATCATATTTCCGCACTAACATTCACATTTAAAAATTCAAATCTATATTTGTGTTCCGTAGTTTGGTTAATTATTGTGCGATAATTATGGTTTCATTAATAAACGAAAGTGCATAATCTGACATGTTGCGCACAAATGGATAACATTACTTAATATTTATGACAGTGATAAATCAATTTGAACAGAGGGACAGACAGGGCATGACAAAAAGAAATTTTTATAGTTATTGATTTTAAATAACCATTTCAAACACGGAAATAATAAAAAAAGCTAAACAATATTTATTCAGAAAATACAGTTGCCAAGTTATTAACAGATGAAAATCAATATTATCAAAATCAAAATTATAGTCAAAATTGATTGTTTTCGTAAGAAGTTTAGCTATTTAAACCCACCAACCACAATAAGTGAAAATAACAATTATCGCACTCAAAAATTGTGTATACTAAAACAATCTTGATCAATAAGATTATAAATTCTATAAAACTCTTCTCATTTGCTAGAAATGTATAAACAATAAAAAAGTACTGCACCAAAACGATGTAAACTGGAGACAGCCTACTTGATCACTTTAATCTTTACATAATAATCAACAAAAACATTTATATCCAATTACTAGCACATTGAAAGCACATTCCGAAGTTTATAGAAAATTATTTAAATTATACAAAAACAACAGAAATTTATCACACAAAAACATTCCGTAATTGGTAATTGGAAATTGGAAATATTTTTAATCAATTATAAAGCTATTTAATAAAAAGTAATATAGGCAAATGAGTAATTATCCGTTAAATGCTAACAATTTCATATTTTGCATCTATTACGTACCGACATATTACCTGAAAAACTCACCGAACAGACCTTCCATAAAGTAAGATACTGTAGTACCAAATTGCGTATTTCTTAACCTGTTTTGGGAAAAGTGCCATACTTCACTTTAAACGTCCTCATTAAAAAACATAGATACCTTTTCTGAAAAGACGTTATGTTTACGTTAAATGTCATCTTCTTTGTTAAACTTACTGCTCCTAAAACAGAGGATTTCAAGTTACAACTTTAAATTATGAGATTTATCGAAAGACGGTCTTAATAATATTTTTCTCATGTTCGAGACAAAACTAAACTATTCTTTTTTTATTCCTTACAATAAATGTTACAAAATTTTCAACCAAACGCCTTCATGCGTTTCTGCCTTTGTGAGTTCACATGAAGACTTTTAAGAAAAGGTATCTTTGTTTTTTTTTTCATGCGGACGTTTAAAATAAATTGTACCTTTTTCAGACATTTTCAGAAATAATCTGAAGAAAAAAATGTTTCTTCTAAAGTTTGATATGATTAAAATTATTGTGGTTTTGAGAGAATTTCTTAAAAGCGGTTGGGGAGTAGCTGCCATTTTGCTATAAAATTAGCTATAAAATAAGTTTAATTTGATGAAAAGTGGCAAGGAAAGCTATCGCAGGAGGGAATCCGCGCCACTGCGTCTTGAAACTTGTCATTGTTTTCCGTTAGCTGCTCTAATTTTAAAAGCGCCGAGTACCAGAACACCAAAAATTTCGTACACGGCCTTTTATCATTTTTCCATACGCTGAATACAAAGCTCCAAGAATTTCGCATACGGCTTAAAGCAGTTCACTCGTATAAGCACTAAATACAAATAAGAAAATACATATATCTAGTTAATTATAATTTTTACCTCATCTCACATATTTCTGACATATTTTATGACTTTCAATGCAATCTGATTTGTTTCAATTCAGTGCTAAGGTGTCTTCTTATTGTCTGGGCAAACAATATATTAAACTAATTTAACGATGATACATTAGCATTTCTTTTTTGTAAAACGTATCATTTATTATTATAACAATAAATTAGCATCGTAATTTTATATCCAATTACTAGATCTTACCTGATGTCGTCTACACTGCTGCACGCGCGACATCATTACGTGCACTAATGAATGGGAAATAAGCGCTGCGATTTATGTGCACTTATGAATGAAAAATAAGCGTTGCAATATATGTGCATTTATGAATGAGAAATAAGCACCGCGACATACATGAATATCCGAAACTGAATGAGAAATACGCGATGCGACATATGTGAACTAGTGAATGAGGAATACGCATTGCGATATAAGTGTACTAACTAATGAGAAAATTGCGCTGTGGCATATGTGCAACAATGAATGAGAAATACGCCATGTGACATATGTTCACCAATTAATGATTAATACGAATTGTCACATTTTTCACTAATGATTGAGAAAACCGCTGATTACACTACTGCATAAGAAATAAGCCCTGTGACATATGTGTACTAATAATTCAAAAACACGCATATATTTGCAATAACGAATGAGAAAGAATCTATTTGAATAGAAAAAGATCGAATATGAAATATTTGAGATCAAATTAAAGATAAGATCAAAGATAGTTTTAATATATAATTTAAATGATCTAATCTCAATTTTAATTCCAATTATTTAGCCATTAAGAAAAACAGTTGATACAAATCACCAAAAACTTTTTGGAATAAAGTGTATACATTTAATGTAGGAAAAAAGGTACTATCTTGTATGATCGTTTCGGAAAGGCCAACGAAAAAAGACTGTAATAGGCCGAGAACTCCGCCAAAAATAATCCCCCCGGTCCAGAGTTTCCCATCCGAACCCCATCACGAGCGAATGATTCTTGGTCTCACCATAATTCCGTTTCACATACATATATTATACATCTTTAAGAAGTGAATTGTTGCCAAAAAATATCTTGGCCAGACTTACGTAAATTTGAAAACCTGATGTCATCAAAAAATATTAAAACTTTAATTGGTATAAGTAAATATTTAAAGAAAGCATATGAAACACGAAATGGTTAGAAATATCTAAATTGTATTCACTATTATATCTTATACATGTTTACCAATGTTTGTATGGGGTTTAAAATTGAGTTAGTAATTATAATTTCATTTTATTATTTTTTGTGTATGGTTATTTCTAGACACTTTTTGTACTTATGTTAACTTAGTATCAGAATGAAGATTAGTAATTGTTGATTCTTGTCACTCTGTATGAGTACAATATATTTTTTAATATTTTGCTGTTCATTGATAGTCAAAGGCATTTGGTTGCCGATTTTCTAATAAAAGTTTGTTGTTATTGTTGTTACTGTATTATACTTTATCGACACCACACTAACAAACTTCTTTGCTCCTGCACTTATGAATAAATTATGCAAATGAGGCCGCCATTTTCCATTTTGGTCAAAAACATGTCATTCTTTCAATCAAACGCACCATATAAGTAAAAACGAAAGTATCAGCATTTTCCACACATAATTCTTGTTTAACCGTAAATATCAGTTAATTAAATGATCAAAGGTTGCCAACCTGGTGTATTTTGTTTGTTTAACAATTAATTTTCAAAAAACGTGACGTTACTGATAGCATGATATACGGTGGTGCAAAAACAGTCCAGACAGTGCACTAAGAAAATGCGTAATTTACATGATTTAGAAATTTATGTGGAAAGAAAGACAATATTTTTCCAACACATAATAGAATATACTTTACGTTTTAAGTACATTCGTCAAGTGTCTATCCTGCGTTTTTAGTGTCTAGAACTTTAAATTCGTTCGTTGTCGGTCATCCTGATGACCGACATATTATAATCGACCAAACTTGAGATCTTTAGCCTGAACACCGGTTAACAGTGATATCACGTACCAGACGGAACGCATAATTTAGACTATTGCACCTGTTTACGGATGCAAAAAGATAGTGTAGAGGCTGATGTTTGATTGCTTGATATATAGAGAATATGTTTACCGGAAAAGACTTCAATGTTGATTCTCGTGTTACTTGTATACTTAATTTAATTGTCGGTCATCCTGATGACCGACATATTATAATGGACCAAACTTGAACTTTGAAGGGTTACACCGGTCAACAGCGGCACCGAACGTTGTCACTTTAGACAAAACCGCCCGTCTAAAGCTTGCGAATGCTATTTCGTTCCCACTACTTGCAAGAAAAGTCTTTTAAATGCTGATGAAACATTATTTGAACATTGTAGTTACGGGAAATCAGAAATTGAGCTGATCTATAACGACATGTTAAATTATGTAAACATATGTATGTTGAATTTTCTACAGCGTATAGAAATAATGTTATGCGTCTTTATTTAGAAAGTCACGTGATCCAAATCTTTAAAGCAAAAGTTTTAGTTGCACATAAGTTGAACCGATCCTTTATTTGAATCAAAACTGTTCAGGATGATGCCATATATAAAATAGATTCGATAAGTTATCTTGATTTTGTTCGCCAAAAGCAAGAAACCGTTTATGTTTTTCTTAGAGACTCACGAATATCCGACTTTGGCGGGAAATACTGTGTGTAAACAAAAGTTTACAAAAAGCTAGTCGGTCATTTGCATAACCTTTAAACAAAAAAAACAACATGGCACTGAAGTTAAAACTTTAAGTCGCTTTGAAATAAAAGCGCTTAAATGTTATTTGATGTCATACAAAATAAGTTTACTTATATATATTTCCGTTTTTTTAAGTAATGCTTTTAAGGTGGTGATAAATCTTACCATTTTGCAACAGCAGCCCGCTGACAGGGACTCGAACGGATTATATTTACTTTTCTGATCGTCAACAATTTCGTTTTAAGGTCGCAGGAATGCCCATTCACTAAGGAGAAAAAAAGTTGTCCACTTCGTTTGCGCTGGTTTCCGGTTGTGCACAGCATAAGGCAATGTAAACACGGGAAAAAACCTGACCGGTAAAAACTTACGGCAAAGTATTGTTTTTACAAATTTTGCTATTGACTTTATTTTTATAAATTGCTAATGGCATAATATCTTTAAAAATTAAAACTTATTATTCGGTAGCATTGTTATCGGACTAGCATTTTGGAAAGCTAAAAAACTAAATCGTCTGTTTAGAGAGTAGGTTGTCGTTCGTTGTAACCAGCAATCGGCCATTTTGAGAAATTAGACTGAAGAATCGAAGTCAAGTTGAAAACTACTGAATGGTAGCTTGTCAGTGGATTATTAGGCCTTTAAATTCAAAGGAGCATAAGGCCCATCGACGGAACAATCAGATGCAAGGAGTTTTTCTTGAAAACAATATGTAAGGCTGGTGAGAACCAACTTTTATGTGAAGTTGAATTGTGAACTGGACCTCGCAATTTCACTCAGTCGTGCATTGTGAGACACACTGAGCTTAGCGTAGACCAGCGTCACAATTCAGTTTTGTATAAGAGTTTTTTGTCACTGGTCATGTTCGTCATTCAGACATGTGAGCTCATGGCAGTCGAAGATATTGTTTGTGAGAGTACTGAACACGAGGTATGAGATTTCTTTTATTTATTCTTATAAAACACATGGCACAAGAGCAAATCTACACCACAGGGGCATTGAAGACTGACCCTGTTTTCTAAAAAAAAAAAGAAACTTGCCGCCGCCCCTCCCCCCTAAAAATGAGGGTCTACACTGGGTCTACACTGCATAAACATAATGTTTATTGTTTTGGTTGATAGATTGGGATCGTTATCAGTCTATTCACACCAAATTTATGATCAAATACCATGGAATTGGTATATGGATTACAGTCAATAGGCCACAAACATGTCAAATGAGCCACACTTTATTTTGAAAAAGCTCAAATAGGCCTCAAAAATAACGTTAGGCCACATTTTTATTTTATTTATAAAGTTTTTAGCATCATTGTGTTAATATTTTCTATGTCAGTTTATGATGTTTTATAAAATATTTTTCATGAACAAGTTGCTTCATAGATTGGACATTTTGTACAAAGCAACATGTACTTTTTCCGGGATTGTCCAAGACTATCATGACTAAACAGGTGGGAAAACAATTAACAAAATGTTGCAACAAAAGAAAAGACATCATTTATATGTCAATATGCTCTTTTGATCAATGACCTTAGTCTACAAAAGTCACTCTGTCTACACTAGCACAGAATCAAATATTGATGGTTGCAACATAAGCTGTGTATTTTGCATTGTCCAACATGGAAATTGGTTTAGAAATAAATTTATTTATTTATTAAATATGACACCTTTGACTGCATTAGCACCTCTGACTTTTACTGCAAGTGATGTAAATTGTGATCTTATATACCAGTAACAGTGTGACACCCAGACAAAACTGATTGAATCAACAGCTTGGGTAGGTCTGTAACATAAATTACTTTACTTTATGATGACAGTCCAATTTTTTAAGCAAAAATGACAATCAGATGATGTTTTAATTTGTTCTTGGGTTTCAGGATGACAAGCACAATTTTAGATATCAATTAAGCAATTATACTATTTTTTTAAAAGCTTGTGTAAATCAAAAATCAAAACTAACTCTTTACAGTGATTGCCATATACAATAGACTTACAAGTACTGCCTGAATTGACTTGTGGCCTATTTGACATGGTACCTCCAGAAACAATTTATGTTTTTTTATATTTTGGCCAAATACATGACAGATTGTCCTAAATGTATGAAATTTCAGGTTTTGTAAATTGTATAGACAATAATTTTCTCAAAGTAACTACTGAGTATAACCTTTTTAATTTTAATACATAGTACTGTAGTATGAGATTTTAAATAAAAGGGAAATTTACCCTTTTACTCTACAGACATGCCTTTTTACCCTTGTGAGACCGGTTTAGATCCAGATTAACTGGCACATCTAATCAGGATCTGCACTGTTCACTTTTTGGTCAGAAATAACCTAATGATTTAAACAAGTGAACATCAGTTGGGACCAAAAAGTTTGACCAGAAAGCAGAATACATGTGTACCAAGAATAGCATCAAATATCAAGTTAATGCTCATTTTGGGAATTAAAAGTGTTCTATTATTACCATATTTTCTGTCATGTGCACATTTCAACATGATTTCATAATCAAAATATGTATGTGAGGTACATGTATAATCAAATACACTATTTACAAGGTGTCTGCTTTGTTTTGTTTTATTTTTGCAAATTTTTGTTAAATATTCATGGTATCACTAAATTTGCTCAGCATCAAAAAGTTGTGTTTTAGAAAATAAAAAAAATCAGAGCTTTCATAATCATTTAAATTGTTGAAAAAAGTAGATTGCTGTGAAGAGGAAGAGAAACATTTCTTGCCATGTCAGTGGGTTTTTGGCCTCTTTAAATACATGTAAAAATCTGAATATACCGGTACTTGGATCTGTTTAAGCTGGAATTTAACACAAAAAACTGGAAATTGCACTCATAATAAAAACAATGATTTTTTTCTTTTGTATGTTTATGTTTTAGCAATGTAACAGTAGAGAAGTTTACATTTTTTAATATATGGTACTTTTTAAAGAGAAATTTACCTACCATATTTTAAAGTAGTTGTGCCTAAATTTCTGCAACGAAAAATACAAAATCAAGAAAATACCAACTGGAATGAGCTTCAGTATTTTGAAATTCACATTTTCCAGTATATATATTACATTTATAAAATACTTACCAGACAGAGATCCAAAAGTGGTTATGAATAATGGCATGTTTATGTGTTCATGGGTTTACATTTTTTTGCAAACAATCTCTTAAAATTGTTATTATACATTTAAAAAAAATGGACCAACAACATTTTTAATGCATGATTTGATTGGCAAGCGCAATTCATTTATGTAATGAAAATAGATATAAAGAAGCATTTTGTTTCAAATCAGTTAAGACCTGTAAAGGAGCGTTACATATGGATAATCAGACTACATGATATTGTACATGTTTATGTTTAATTGATTGAGATTATTTCATCTATTTTGGTCCAATAGATGAACTATTTTTCAACTTAAATAAGTAATTCTATCATGCACATTTAAGTAACTTGGCTCAAATATGTACCATATTGTCACCAAATATGTACCACATTGTCATAATATTTTTCACACAGCATCTATAGCTTCAAATTACTTTTGTTAATAACTGAAAATTCCTATGGCATTGTCATTCCTGGAGATATTTTCAAATGACTGCACAAATATGCCCCAAAATCTAGGTGATGTATCACACTACATATTGAAGTCTCAATGTGGTGTTAATGTGATGTACATGTATATTAAAACAGTACTTTTTAGGTCTATATTATAACTTTATTCATTTACATGCATATATATTTTTTGAATAGCATGGAACAATTTTGTGCAATTGCAAGTTACAATTGCAAGTGTAATCAAGGTAACATTTTAAAAAATAAAATTTATTTTTCAGACAATAATATATTAATTTTCATGCACATGTGACAATGTAATATTTTCATGTATCAATGAAGAATTTATCAATATTCAATATTGCATTAAGTGAGGTAATGGAACACATTTGGGTTGTTAATTTAAGCATGTAGCCTTTGTGTTTACACATTAAAACCCAAATGTTTAGTAAAAGTCAGATTGCCGGTTGTCCAGCTGAATTAAGTTGATGTAGACTTAAATTCTTTCCAAAAATCATATAATTTTATCGTGCATGAGTAGGCTAACAAATGTTATAAACAAATTATTTTTTAATATAAATCATTATCTGAGATTAATAAAGCTAGAGCTCGATAAGAGGCAGTGCCTTAGTTCATATTAGCATATGACAAGAGGTTTTAAATAAACATTTAGTACGAAGCAAATGCTCAGAACTTTGCTTAATTGTAAACATATTGACTTTTAAAGAGAGATCTTGCTTTTTTGTGATTTCCAGTGCAAATGTTGTGAATGTTCTTAGAAGTTAACAGAAGTTTAGCGAATGTGAGATGACCATTGTTTAAAGTAAACTTAGGGAGGTCAGGGATTTTGCGATTTGTTTGCGATATCCAGTGCAATTTGGTGAATGTTCTCAGAAATAACCGGAGGTTTAGCGAACGTGAGATGACAATTGTTTAACATAGGAGATCAGCATGGACAATTTTTTTATCTAAAATCGTAAGCGAAGTCAATGGGGCGGCGGTACGCTAACAGTTCGTCATTGATACGTATAATTAGCTACGAACGTCAGAGATTAACGAATAGGATGGCCACAGGAGGTAAATTGCACTTTATGATTACACGTTCAGAGTGCCAGGTAGTATCAATAATGAGTTTGTTTTTTGTTTTTGTCTTATATCAATTAATATGATAAAAGGCGACATGTTACCTCAGTTTTTGGTGGCATATATTAACAAATACTTCGTAAGTCAAATATGTTGAAAATCATTTCAATCCATAACTAGTTGTGATCAGCTAATCAAATTCAGAATTTAAATGTTAAAACCCGAGCTGCGAGCGTTTCAAACTGGTTGATTGGTTGACTTTTCATGTCTTCATTGCATTACATTTGATCTTTTATTTGCAATTACTCATTCAGAGGGACATTTATATACAATGCTCTTTCTCAAAGATTTGCATAACAGTGCCTAATTTTGAGCTTGTTGCGCAAAGACTGTCTTGTTTTTCAGATCTATCTATTTCCCTGTCCTTTTGAAATCCAAGCTGGAGCACTGATTACGATGCGGTATTTTATGTTTTTGCTAAAAAGTCTTTAACAGTCTCAGTCAAAACCGAGCCTGCAATAATTTCATATTTATCGTGTTCGGTGGTTTTCAAAGTTACCTGTTCATTTATTTTAAGGGGTCGCAAACATTGCAAAAGGCAAAAACTGGCTAAAATTTCAAAAAATGAATTTTGGGGGAATACTTATTGTCTCCTAGATTTTAGTGAAGAAATGTATTTAGCTAAGGATTTACTAATGTTTGCAAGCTCAATTTAGTCTAATTCATGTTCTTATTACCAAGCACATACTAAAACAAAAGAAAAACCGTTTGCATGAGAACTTTAAAATTCGTGAACAATATACCAAAGCAACTCATACCTGAAATAAGTATATTCTGGTCTTCAATGTTTAGTGCCAATTCGTCAAAATAATAGTGAACGATTGGACTCGCCGCGGATGCAATCCATATTGAGTTTAACTTTTAAAAGATTTCCGGGGATACCCCTGATCCCGATGTCTGCTACCACATACACATGCAATATAACGGATCTGGTTTCGGTACAGTAAGGTAGACAACACATGCACTATCATTACTATGTAGGGGCGATCTACTAGAATATACTACAAGCAATGCAAAACCATCATTTAACGTAAAGAAATAATTGTGAAAATTTTTCAGAACAGTGGCACCCTGGCTAACCTGGTACGCTTCGCGAACGGCACTACGCCGCGATCACGGCATATGAAACGCTTTTAACCGGCATTACCGGTGTCAATGTAGGAGATTTTGTGGGGTAAGGTTGGAAAATCGCCGAGTTTTTGGTTATATATTTAAATAATACTCAAACCAATAGGCCTATACGGCTGTCAGATCATGGCTATTTGTGATTCTAGTCTTCTCTGTGTCAAGAATTCAGTAGTTTGCTCAATCATTCGTGAAAATGGACCTCTCTGTGCTGCAAAAGTTGTAAATTTCCTGTTCAAACGTATTTTTTCTTGATCTAAACTGAAGTCGAGTGAAGAATTATGACTCCATAAAATTTGTTTTACACTGGAGGACACTGCAGCGTAAAATTTGAGTGTGTTTTATCTATATTTTACCTGCTTCTTGCAAAAGAAGAGGCCACGCACCGGACACCGGCACTTGATTTTTGCTACGCTGCGTATCACGGCATTTTATGCGATGCTGGTATAAAAATATACTTTAGTTGTCGAAATATAAAACTGTTTCTTCACATCTAATATAGTTGTAGATTGTTGTGTTGGTGTACATTACAAAACAATATTTGACATACTTAAAAATTATTCCATCAACAAGCAGGAGCGGATCCGGAGGGTATTTTTGGGGGTTGCTTAAACTCCCTTTAGGCGCATCAATATTTAGTTTTCATGGTAGAAATCTAATTATGGCTAGAACGTTGGAATTATCACATAACTACCTTAAGACTGACCCAAACGAACTTCTTTTGTGGAAATCTTTAATCAAACCCTGAATAAAGCTATCGGTCTGAGAGTATTTCATCAATAATGTGTGAAAGATTTGTGATTATGTTTAATAAATAACAATTATATTAATATTTTCATGAGGATTATGACCAGAGAGTTGGAATTATCACATAACTACGATAAGGCTGACCCAATCGAAAATGTTTCATCCAACTCTGAACAAGGCTATCAGAGTATTGCACGTCAAACATGGGTGAAACCCTAATCAATAATTTGTGAAAGATAGTTTGTGTTTATTTTAAATAACTGACTTGACCTTTGGCCTGTGGTTAAAAATGAAATACTGTACATAATACTGTAACCACTTTACATCAAATATGTATACCATGTGTCATCACTGTATCTTGTTCACTTTACTTTATGAGTTATTGAAATATTAAGTTTTCTCTATTTTAATAACAGACACCTACCGTAGACCATTGGTGAAAATAAAAGGCCGTGCATAATTTTCGTATTGCCATTTAAATGAATGATCTTGACTTCTTCTAAAGTTATAAAAGTATTTTGTTTTCTTATTTATGTGTACCTGACCTTAAACCTTTGGTGAAAAATGATCCTGCGTATCATGCACTTGGTACACAGATTAAAGTGATTACAGCACAATGTACAACATTTCATTTTTCACCACAAAGGTCAAGTCAATTACTTGCAATAAATATAATTAGCACAGTCACATTACAAAATAAAATTCGTCAAATCTATGCAAAATTGCAAAAGAAGTGAAATGTTTAATACCCGTCACATTTAGTATAAACAACAACATATCCCAAATTGGACAAAATCGGACCACGGATACTCCCTTAATTAGTATTTTAAAAGTAAGACAAGTGGAACCCAAAAATATAACATAAATCAATTTCTTTTTGTAAAACTCCGCATTCTTTTCAATACGATCTTTCAAAATCTAGTCTTTCATCCGACTTCTTTAAATGATTTTTGTCAATAAACATTGAGTTTGTTAAACATTAATATAATTATTACATTTTACATGTAAAGTTTGAAACAATGCTTAATGTTGATTTGCCCCACCCACATCCTACTGCTTCTTAACAAGGGGTAGATTTTTATATTCAATTGAACTTTTAATGAAACAATCAACGTCAGACAAATCTATCGTTCACAAATTATTGATTGGGGTTTTCATCGGTAGCGGACTCGGGTATTGGGTGAAATACTCTGCTAGCTTTGTTCATGGTCGAATCAAAGATTTCCACAAAAGAAGTTCGTTTGGGTCAGTCACAGGGCAGTTATGTGATAATTCCAACTTTCTGGCCATAATCACCATTAAAACGAAATATTGATGCGCCAAAAGGGGGCTTGAGCAACCCCAAAGAATACCCTCCGGATTCGCTCCTGCTTGTTGATAGAAGAATTTTTAAGTATATCAAAATCTTTTTTGCAATGTACACCAACACAACAAACTACGGCTTAATTAAACGTGAAGAAACAGTAAAAGATTTTGACAACCAAAGTATAGTTTTATACAAGCATCGAATAAAATGCCGTGATACGCAGCGTAGCAAAAATCAAGTACCGGTGTACGGTGCATGACATCTGATTTTTTGGCAAGAATTAAGTAAAAAATAGATAAAACACACACAAATTGTACGCCGCAGTGTCCTGCAATACAGACATTTTTTATGGAGTCATAATTCTTTACTAAACTTTAGTTTAGCTCAAGAAAAATACATTTGAACAGGAAATTTACAACTTTTGCAGCACATATGGGTCCATTTTCACGAATGATTGAGTAAACTACTGTATTCTGGACACAGAGAAGATTAGAATTATAAATAGCCATGATTTGACAGCCGTATAGGCCTATTGGATTGAGCACTTTTTAAATATCTAACCAAAAACTCTGCGATTTTCTAACCTTACCCCACAAAATCTTCTACATTGACACTGGTTATGCCGGTTAAAAGCGTTTCATATGCCGTGATCGCGGCGTAGTGCCGTTCGCGGAGCGTACCAGGTTAGCCAGGGTGAGTGGCATAACGAGAATTTCATAAATTAATTTAAATACAAATAGTGCTTCTCGAGTTTCTGTAGGTACCTCTGTGAGCATTCGTGTTAATATAACATATTTAATTCCAACTAGCTGGTGCTTAAACAACTTCATTATTTCTACATAAAATACATTAATAAAATACTGTAGTATCATTTAATTTCGAGGGGACGAATTTTCGCGCAAAACAAGTAAATAACAAATTCGCTGCGATATGAATTAGCGCAACTGTGTTTTCCTATAAGAAACGCTGTTAAAGAGTTTAATTTCGCTTGGGTTGATTTTCGCGATCTTGTCGTAGAGCAAAATACGCGAAAATTAAACCCGTGCGAAATAAAATGATTTAACAGTAATAAATTACGTCTACTAGAAACATTTTACATTAATGTCTTTTGCCGGTACACGTCTTGTTCATGTTTCAAAAAATCAAATATCAGCCTTTCAACTTTTGTTTGCATGCTTTAGAGTAACAGCAATGGACAACTAAATTCACAAAAACTGGACATAGCCTTGACTTCCGTTGGTCAAACAGTAAATGCAAGCAGGAATACATACTAATGACCGACTAGCTTTTTGGAAAGCTAAACCTTGTTTACATATAACCATTCACAAAAGTAACAATAAAAGTCGGTATTCCGTGACATGCTGGTACAGCACTGTTTCGTTGAGTGTTATTGCCTGAATTTATATTACGTAGTATGAAATTTAAAGTCTATCTGCACAAAGACTTATGTATTAAATTGCAGTACCTAATGATTCATGGACGGTTTCCTGATTACATTGAATGATCTTTGCTTTCTTAAATGAATGCTTTTTTAGACATTAACAATAATAATTAATATAGCAGTTTATGTGCTTGTCTAGCTTGCTTTGAAAACATTTTACACGTACATGTACAGCAAAAGTTAATATCATACTTATAAATGCGAGATAGGGCCTTCATTAATGGGCTGTTTATTATTTTTAGAAGAACAGTTGGTCAGACTCACCTGTCTTCAAGAAGCTACTTCGCTCTTATACCCTAGAACCTGGATGTGAACATTCCTGATGTGCATATTTCACTTCTTATATGTTCATACGGGAATCTTTTGTAATATGTGTGAGGTCGGCGCTATCTAAGACCTGATTTAAACACCCAGTGGCAAGTGTGTTGCCACTGACCATTCCATAGCGGTAACCCATTGAGTTCTCATTTTCGTTAATTGTTTGTGGAGTCTTTATTAAAATTAATCATTTTATAACCATGCTTTACTCTCTTCTCTACTTAATTGTTGTATCAGGACTGTCTACTGGATGTGGCCATTCCTGATATGCATATTACACTATTTTATATTGTCAAATGAGAACTTGTTGTGACATGTGTGAGGTCGCTGCCCCCTAGAACCTGGTTTAAAGCCCCAGTGGCAAATTGTTTTGCCACAGACCATTCCAATGTGGGAAACCCCAAAAGTTCTCTTTTTCGTTTATTGTTTTTGGTGTCTTATTTGAATTTTTTATAATCCCATTCTCACTTTTCCTCTTTACTTTTTGCTGCATGGGGAGGCTCTTTTTTCTGTTTTCCACTCACCCAAACAGGGTTTTTTGTTCATATGAGAACCTGTTAATCAAGTGCGAGGTTGGTGCACCCTAGTACTTGGTTTAAACCCCTAGTGCCAAATTGTTTTTACCATTGGCCGCTCAAAGGCGGTAATCCAAAAGGTTCTCTTTACGTTAATTGTTTGTGGTGTCTTATTTGAAATTGATATTCTTATAAACACGTGCTCTCTTTTACTCTCTTCCTTTGACTGCGTATGGAGGTGTGGTGATTCCTAATTTGACTGTTTCACTGAACATGTGCATACTTCAGTAGACAAGCGACAGTAGAAAACCAATTTTGTCTGGTGGTTACAGTCGCCAGAGAATCCTTAGCGAGGATTAACTATCTTTCCTTGAGGTTTAAATATTCACGGTGTTCCCCACATTTACAGATGAAGTACATGCTGTTGAAGATTAACAAAACCAGTTATTGTTAGATTTAAAAATACAACGGAAATCATATTAGAAGATGCATGTTTACGATTATTGCAACAGAGTTGCTGATAGCAATTTGATCCCATTTAACCTGGTGACTGATATATTGCAGCTATACATGTTTGGAAGGCCTATTATACAGAAATTTGTTAAACCTTCGTGTTGCACAAATGAGCACAATTTCGTGAATGGAAGATTTGCTATATCCTCTCGTACAGTGCGATCTTTACACATTCTAGTTGCTTTTTTTAACTAAAGTATAAGCTTGACCTCTTTTTGTTTATCACCAACAGTGATTTACTTACTCTTTATCCACGTCATGTTTTATTATGAATTATCTTGATGAGCCATAGGCCTAGTTGATAATTATCTAGAGAGAAAATTTTAAAATAGATAAAGACAACAAGTATGACGTCATTTAACAGCCAATCGGAGACCTCTAGGTTTGGTTTACAACAGTTGTTCTTTTTTCATTTCATAGAAAACGACTGAGTCAAATTCCTGATATATATGCATATTTCACTTTTAATTCACAAGTCATGTGATTTTCGCCTATTTAAAGTCTAAAGTTTAAAATTAAATTGTTCTATATTAATTAAAAACAATTAAAACACTTGCGCTATTACGTCCTTAAAGAGATCTTCAATCATTTTAATCAGAGTTCAAACCACAGCAACATTCGAGATTATAGTTCGATTAAAGTACAGAACAGCAACAAATGGGCGGTACTTCACAACTGGGCATGCTTACTACGAACGTTATGTTTACGTTCGGTAGTGGCATGCTATATAGTCAATAGTTTGTTAGTGCACTATTCACCTCTCCGAACTCCTTGAGACGTGCACGTCGTGGAGAGGGCACTGGAGAGATGGTCAGCTGGAGTCAAGAGGGTCGCCGATAGTTATGTGCTGCCACATACGGACATCATTATCTTCTCTCTGCCGTATGCGGGGTCCGCCTGGTGGGGCCCGCTGCTGGACTTCGGACGCGATACGCCGCATCGTTGACCCTCTCCGAGAAATCTACGAGGCGACTGGACAACCATGGGGCGATCAAATCTGCATGAGGACAGCGGTGGGGCCTTCTACAGCCAGGTTTTCAAAAGTGGAGCTCTCGAAGGGGCGGTCAGACGAGGGGATGTGGGATCCACAGATGGCAGAACCGACGACAATCAAGCGAAACCAGCAGACGATCTCTCCAGACCAACATCAGGGTGTGGCTCTTAAAAGGTGACCAATCAGAAGAACGACAAAAGAAGCACTCCACAACTAGGTCAGCTACATCTAGGTCAACGAACAAAAGAAATTTAGTAAAAATAGTAACAAATGAACCAGCCAATCGACATCAAGGAACATCAACTTAGAGAAGATAGGAGATGGAAGGAATGCGTCCTCTTCATTCACGTTCCGAAAGGACAGGCAGTCCGAGGGTGGAGAGGATGGATCCCAGAAGAAAGAAGAAATTCGACACGATAGGAACAGTTAAAGAAGATAGAAGAAAGAAGAATTTCGAAAAGAAGAAGAATAACTACAGACAGATGCATACATGGCTTGCCGATGGTGTCTATAAATAAACCAACACACACATACTGCACCATTCACATTTCGGTGGGTTCGTTGCATGATCAAAGGGTGACATTAATTTTAAATGTAGCACCTTCATTACTAATATCGAAAACCATTTTCTTTGCTCAACGGGTTGCGCAAACATGCAAACATAATTTTAATATATGTTATGATAAATATGATCAGTTTCGTATTGCTTATATGTAATGCCTGCGAGTCCTTTATATAAAAGTCATTTCATGCTCAAACTTAATTTAACAAGAGCCTCTGGGGTAAAGTCCGAAATAGGTAAATTGAAGACAAGTTATAAATTACTTGTGCTGTTTACTTATATTTCAATCGTTTTACCAGTTCATTTTAAAACTTAAATGTGATATGCACAATCCTATGGGGAAACATGTGAAAAATTGAAGTTCAATGTCACGTTATAAATGTGTTGTTTTCTTATGCTTCTGTTTTAAATCATTTATATCCAAATATAAATGTAACATACAAGATAAGTTAAAGACAGATTACAAAGTGTTTTCTTATTCTTTTGTCCATTAGCTATTTCCTTTCTAAGTTAAATGTTTCATGCAAGAGCCTATACATGTCGTAAAAGTTCGACAAAATAAAGGTTGATGTCACTTTATAAATGTGTTGTTTGTCTTTTCTGTAGTCTGTAATCCTTTAATTTAAACCATTTTTTGTTGATACATAGTTCGAGCTATTTATTAATTATCTTTGAGTACATTCTGCTGCGGCAGTTTAAGCACAAAATGACCATTTATTCTAACTGTATAACTGTTTCAAAAATGAACACCCTTCGATCCCAGGAATTATGAAAATTTAACCTGCAACAATATCAAAAACACAGCCTTCAATCACAGCCAAGAGGAAAGGAGAAAGAATGGTAAATAAAATGTTCAGTTTCAGACAGGCAGACAACACTAACAATTAACAAAAATTAGAACCCGAGGGGTTACCGCCTTGGAACGGTCGGTGGCAAAACAAACTGCAAGTCTCACACTTGCGCCAACATGTTCTCATACGAACAAACAATTAAAATGCTATTTTAATACTTCTGTTTGCTATAACATAACTAAACATAACTCAAGAAAACAAAGTTCCTCAGCAGATAAGCAACAAAACTAATTATTATACTAATTATTATACGTTAACTTTACGCTGTCGCCGTGACGGTGTGGGTTCCCCCCCCCCCCCCAGCTAGAAACACTATCATTTGAAATTCACAGTAGCGCTATTTGTGCATTGTGGCGGCCGTAAAATGTCTCCCCGTACATTTAGTCAGTACTGTTATCAGTAAAATAACCCGTTACCGATGTCATGCAGTGATTGTAACGTATATCAGGGCTATCCGATCAACCTTTTGGTGGGGTTTCCCGGTTAGCTCAGTTTGTTGCGTCGCAGGAATTGCAGGGCTAGGCTCTGTCTCCGTGACTGTGCGGGTTCGCTCCCAGCTAGAGACACTATCATTTAAAAGCCACTTACATAATTGGAGCGTTTTATTTTATGAAGCGGAATGAAATCATTCCATTGTAATTAAACTTAAAAATCATTGTTTTATTTTTTTAAATCGGTGAACACTTATAAGATAGTTAAAATCAAATCAATCCAATGAAAGAACATGTTCGGCATAAAACGTCTGACTTAAGTTTCCTCATTCATCCCTATGAAACTTCCTGGGTTTTTTTAGTTTTGCCTTTGTCGTTCTCTGAGATTTATATTCTCAGATCCCCTATCAAAAATGTAATCTATTCCGTTTTACCTATTGTTTTCTCGTTTAGGGCAAACCCATTTTTAATCTTGTAACGAGACCCAGTGTATCATGGATCGGTGTAAATATGAAAATACCATCGTTTAGGAGTGATCATATTCTACTCTTTACTGTTGTAAATACTGAGTTACGCTCAACCCGGGGCTACGCGGGTCGGGCAGTAACATGCATTTTCATTTCTGCCCATGAACATGCCCAATCAAACCAAGCCTGCAATATTGTCATGTTCAATGGCTTTCAAAGTTCCCTTTTTATCTATCTCGTTACAAGAAGACGAGCGACACACTGCGAAACAATTATTTGCTTGAGGACCGTTCATCTTAGATCATGTATAACAGTTACAAATTAGAGATACACACACATTGAGGTAAAGCATCTTGAAAAATTGCATTAATTGGTTAACGATCTTAACACAAGCAATCGACCGATATAAGAATAATATGCAAAAGTAAAAGAATTCGATCATCAACTTCAGTAAATATGGTCGAAACTCGGAGGCAGATTAGCAAAACTATGGTATACGTTTCTCTTGTTTTTCATCATAGATATAAACATAGAATGTCCTTATTTCTTAAGACATTTTCACTTTAACTCTTTTAAAAGTATCAAATCATAATGTGAATGTAATGCCCCGTATAACCTTCAAGTAATTATTTTTCTCTTGTTCGCTTTATTTTAAAAATATTCCTGACGGCTGATGACGGCTTTGTTTAAAATCTACAGTTACTGTTTTTCAATTGGTTTCTTTCATTGTAGCTGAAACAGAAATTTCTTGCAACAGTAGAACACGAATATTTTTATTAACGGATTCAGATTCATATTCAGATTTATTGATGACTCCTTAACATTAAAAATACCCAACACTAATATCCATCTTGAGTTTTATTACTTAAAATGTAAACATATACAGGATATTTGTTTTTATCAGTAAAAGATAGACATACATTTCACCGAGAGAGGTGCGGTATTCGTATTTTTACGAGGGGTGAATCCACGATTGAAATTCAGGAGTTCACGAGTAAAATATATATTTTATCTTTTAATGGTTAAAAAAAATTTCTTTTAATTTATTGTTTTAGTGCAAAATTTGCGCGTTTTCAAACAGTAGAATTCTACTTTTATTTCACCGATAAAATTATATTATTCTCTGGAAAGCATAAAATAAATTTATCAAATTGTTTCTCTCACCAAAAGTTGTAATTGGTTATTTTTGTCTGTTTATTTTTTCATCAAACAGACGTTCATTTAATTCTTTGTTGTGATCGGTTGCCATCAGCAGTTTTCACTTTAAGCTTTGATATTAGAACAATTATGCGAGCTTTATCTTAAATCTCGCTAAAATGCATTTTGTACAATTAAATGTCAAGCAACGAGAGAATCGCTATAAATTGCTTGTTTTGTCTTGTGCTCTTTAATGGGAAAAACATAAAGCCTTTTTAATCATCAGCATTTAAATCTCATTCAAAGCCCCCTTTTTTAATTACCCCCTTTTCAATTGAAGACTGTTCTAATTGTGGCACTGTGTAGTAAGAAAAACGATATGGGAATACTTTTAAAAAAAACAATCAATAACGACAAAAACGCCATTCGAAAATTGTTTCCACGACAACACCGTTCATATCAAACCCTCTTCAAGACAACTTGTACTTGTGTGTTGATATAAGAACCTGTTGGGGCAAGTGTGAGGTTGGTGCACCCTATAACCTGGTTTAACCCCACAGTGGCAAAAACAAGGAGCCGAAAACAAAGAAAACAACAACACACATGTACATACGAGCAACTGACAGAAACAAAACAGATAATCGAATACGCGTTCATTTATTTTTTCTAAAAAAACAGAACAAAGTCGTTTCATTTTTCTAAATTATAAATCGAGATATCTTATTAATGTTAATATGCGCATATGTTGTATAAATACATAAACAAATTACTTTGAAAGCCACAGAACACGACAGTTTGATCAAAATAAAAACGCTATTCACGTATTTAGTCAACAAAATATGTCTTGGTATTAAAGGGTTACCTTTCATATCACTTTTAGATTTTTTTGACGATTTGTTAAATAAAGATAATAATCTTTCCTTATCACGGTTTAACGAAATATATTTAATGAACCCCAGCTTAATATGGCCAACAATAAACTTCGATCTTAATCTTACTTTGGGGAATGTGTTTCTAACTACCAAACTATAGCACGAATTTTTGCTTTTTCTTACATACCGGATCAGGTCATCCGGTGTTTTCACCCGTGTAGGAAATTTCGATCCTACACCCCCCATGTAGAATGAGTCGCGTGAGTGACGTCACGTCAACAAGTATCTGACGTAATATATTCAAGTTAGTGACGTCATTTATAAAAGGTTTGCGTTAACGTCAATATTTCAGCGTAAGGAAAATAAATTAATTTTTATATTTACACAGAAATGTTATAAAAAATAAAAGGTATGCAAGAAAAAGTATCTTGCATGAGAGATTCGGTAAAGATAGAAAAATCTGTCACCTCGGGTGAACTGTTTTGGCGGGAACTCCTCGTTCCCGCCAAACAGTTAAACCTCGGTGACAGATTTTTCCATCTTCACCTCACACTCATGCATGATACTTATATTATACACTGTATAATTTCCATGGCTATGGCTCACATGCAACATCTCGCGAGATTAATAGTTTACAGCTATTATAAAACAAATGTTAAAGATTTTAATAAATGCAACCTTTGCATATCAGAAAACTTTTGAATCAGGGGTATAAGTATCACAAATAACGAAACAAAGTTTGGTAGGTTTTATACTGTTTTTAACTGGATTTAGATTTACCAAAATATTCAACTGCAGTTTAAAATCACTTCTACAAACATGGTATTATTGAGATTTGATTTTAAAATTAAAGAAAATTTAAAGATATATTTTTTCCATCTTTATTCGTAAAAAAAGCAACATAACTTCAAAAACAATATACTCAAACTAAAATAAAGAGAAGTTAAAGGTGCGCATCGAGGAAATAACCACAGCCAGAAAATACAGCCTCTATCACAATCAAACAGCCAGAAAATACAGCCTCTATCACAATCAAACAGCCAGAAAATACAGCCTCTATCACAATCAAACAGCCAGAATATACAGCCTCTATCACAATCAAACAGCCAGAATATACAGCCTCTATCACAATCAAACAGCCAGAAAATACAGCCTCTATCACAATCAAACAGCCAGAATATACAGCCTCTATCACAATCAAACAGAGTTTCGAGTAGAAAACTTCGAGTTTCAAGTAGACAATATCGAGTTTCAAGTTGAGATCATCGAGTTTCGAGTCGGAATTTTCGAGTTTCAAGTAGACAATATCGAGTCTCGAGTTAAAAACGAGTCTCGAGTAAAAAGAGTTGAAAAATTCGAGTCTCGAGTTCAAAAATTCGAGTCTCGAGTTGAAAAATTCGACTCTTGATTTGAAAAATTCGAGTCTCGAGTTGAAAAATTCGAGTCTCGAGTTGAAAAATTCGAGTTTTGAGTTGGCAATTTTTCACGTATCCTGCTGACACCATAATAATTCACAACAAAATCAACTACTCACAAAAAATTATTTGCATGTGTGATGTATGAATCATATCAGAAAATTGGTTAAGAATATTCGCCATTAAAAAGAGGGTTAGGGTTAACCCCATCGTAAACCAAAAATGATCTATAAAGTGATTTTAACCTTTTTTTCAAAGGCTTGAAATGGAGGTTGAACAAATGTTTGTTTATTCTGTAAATAGCAGTCACGTCATCAAGCTGACATATACAATGTTTATGTGACAGGTGTTGAGTTTTAGTGTTAGATTACCAAAATAAAATAAGGTTTCAAATATTTAAACAAAGTTATCAAATAATTATTTTAAGTAAACCATGCCATTTAAAAAACTCTACCGATGTTATTGATTTGTCTGTGTAAACATGCAAAAGCCTGTATGCTTAAAAAATCGGCCACCCAAATGTATGAAAATACTTTGGTATTTAAATCACAGATGAAGCAAAGGGCATCCTGACATATACTAATGGACAAACAGACAACTCATCAAATTATATGAAAAAAACCACCATATATTCAACACTATGTCGAGTAAAAATGCATAATCATTTGTAGATTCGGTATGTGAATCGTGTGACATACAATTTCTACATTAATACTGCAGGAAAGAAGAACACTAATGCTAAAGCTAATAAGCAAAATGTTTGATTAAGCACTGAATAGCAGTGTCTTCAGGCCACAAGATCCACGTTTCTTTTAAGCCAAGCCATCCTTACTGGCTCCACTATACCGCCGTCCCGTCACATTACTGCGAAGTAAGAAATATTTTTACAACAGAGATGCAAAATTGTAAGTATATTATATCTTTATAGTTTCAAAGATTTGTTTGATAATATGTTTTTATACATGTGTAATATTTTTCGTTCACATAATATTCTGTTAACGGTAGGTTGATTTTATAATTTTGTCATATTCATCGCGATTTTCATTCATGCCAAAATGCATACAGGACTAAAGTGGCTGAAGTGGTTGAATTTATATTTTTGTAATTTAATTGCAGCATTTTTCCAAATTTTGTGAAATTTATTTCTATAAATTTGTGAATGAAGGTTTACCTTATGATAAATCATCTATTTCTATCTGTAGCAACTGCTGAAATTTAGAACGTGCCTTGATCATGTACGGACATATTTAATTACCGGGTATTTGAAATAGCTTATTTTCTCCATTTAAAATGCAAAATGCAACGATTTACCTAATTTGTCTTAAGAATTCATATTCATATGTTTATTCCAAACAGTGTTAAAACCTGTAAAATAAATTAAAGAGCGAAACTTTGACTCTAAAATATTCTGAAAGAAAAAAGTTTAGCAAGGTATTCACACATATTATTTTTTCTTTTGGAGCTTTCGAATGAAGACGTTTTTGTATGTAAATGATGTACTTATCGATGCTCTTTACACATCTATTGTGTTTGTTCGAAAACCGTGTATTTTATCGGCCAAGCGTAAGAAATTCAAAAATCACGTGCAATGTAAGCACTGCAATTTCGGTAGCGTGTAGAGTCGAGTAATGTACCTCATTGTTTTGAGCTGTTACCACAAACAAAATAACCAGTTTAAAACTCGAAGAAATTCCAATGGGGCGTCGCCCAGGAATGACGTTAGAAGAACGTCAAAGAGCGGTAGGTATGCTCCACGCTGGTATGACGGCAAGAGCTGTCGCTCGGCATTTCAATCGCCATGAATCTACAATTAGTCGCCTTAGAAACCGTCTGAGGGAGACAGGACGAGTCAACGACAGACCCAGATCAGGCAGACTACGGAAAACAACGCCACGCGAAGACCGTCACATCACGACGCTTTCTCGACGTAACCGGTTTATGTCCAGTGGGAAGATAGCCCGAGATCTCATGAATACTACTGGGACTAGGGTTTGCCTCAGAACTGTAAGAAATAGGTTTCGCACGGCAAGGCTAAAAGCGTGTCTGCCTTACGTTGGGATTCCGTTGACGCATAGGCATCGTCATGAACGGCTCCAATGGGTTCGGGGGCATCGTCCATGGACACGCAGACAATGGAACAATGTGTTATTTACCGACGAATCGCAGTTTAATGTATCCTTCGCGGATGGCAGGATTCGAGTGTGGCGTAGACGAGGTGAGAGGCTCCACGCAGACAACGTTGTCCAACGTGATAGATACGGAGGTGGCAGTGTAATGGTTTGGGCTGGGATTTACCACGATGGTAAGACTGAACTCGTTACTGTGCCTGGCAACCTTACTGCACAAAGATACTGTGATGAAATCCTCGAACCTGTTGCATTACCATTTATGCAGCAACGTAACGTGAGGATTTTCCAGCAAGATAATGCCCGCCCGCATACCGCACGTCACACACAGGGTTTCCTTCGTCGAAACAACGTGCTTCTCCCCTGGCCTGCAAGATCGCCCGATCTCTCACCGATTGAACACCTATGGGACCATTTAGGTCGTCGTGTAAGAGAGAATCATGACATCGACCACGTGCGGGACCTTGAACATGCTCTGCGAGTTGAGTGGGTCAGAATCCCTCTACGTGTTATCAGAAAGCTAATTTGTAGCATGAGACGTCGGTGTTTAGCAGTTTTAGCTTGTAACGGGGTCACACTAGATACTGAACTCCTTGTGATTTTTGACGCCTTACCCCTAACGTTTTTCAGGCTGTACAGTGAGCTAAGGCAACAGGGTTTTGACAATTTATTGTTACAAACCAATTGAAAACTAAATGCTTTATCCAATTATGTACTTGGTTTAAATAGTTTACAAATCTTGTTAATCTCTTTATTAAATTTTAAAAACTAGTTCGTGTTTTTGATTTTGCTTTATAACTTTGCTTTTATAACGTTTTCACCGTCATATGCACTTCGTCGTTTGTGATAGAACAAATTGCAATGTTTTAATGTTAAACACGGGTGTAGATACTGAGTTGCGGCGTGTGCAGTGATATGCATTTCCATAAGTGTCCATGAACAGGCTTGATAAAACGAGCCTGCAAATACTTTTATATTTTGGTGTTCGGTGACTTTAAAAGTTCCCTTTCCGTCTAAGGTCAGAGTCTGTCAGACCTGACATGTACAGTCCTCTGTTAATACATTTTATTAGCTCTGGCGATTACGTCTTCATGTTAGAATTGCTAACTGGACTCAATTGTGTTGGGAATATCATTTTTGTCTCGGTACTTTGGTAGAACACTCAACTGAATAGATAAGTAACATTTTAATGTCGATATAGACTTAAAACCTATCACATAAGATCATGTTATACAATTATTAAGTCTCGTAATAAGCTTTCTTACAATGCATTCCAAAAGAATTTCGTTAGTTCAAAGTCGCTTTGATAAAAATTGTTAGATAAAGATAGAGATTTAGTACACATAAAACATGACATGGTGATAAGATTTCAACTCGAAACTCGATATTTTCAACTCGAAACTCTATATTTTCAACTCGAAACTCGATATTTTCCACTCGAAGATTTCAACTCGAAACTCGAATATTTCAACTCAAAACTCGATATTTTCAACTTGAAACTCTTTATTTTCTACTCGAAACTCGAAGGTTTCAACTCGAAACTCGATATTTACACTCGAAACTCGACGTTTTCTACTTGAAACTCGAAGATTCCTACTCGAAACTCGAAATTGTCTACTCGAAACTCGAAGATTCAAACTCGATATTTTCTACTCGAAACTCGATATTTTAACTCGAAACTCGAAGTTTTCTATTTGAAACTCGAAGATCCCTACACGAAACTCGAAGAAAAGAATCCCTCATCGGACACAGTCTCCTCACATCTGGACGATTTTCAGAACGGTCAGTTTCTAAACGAAAAGGGGCTACCGCACATCTAAATTGGTTAGTGCAATCCTTGGTATATATTTATACTGATGATTTTACAGTTACAAATTTTGTTTTAAGCATTTTATAAGTACGTATAGTACGTTATTTATTGCCATTTTGACAATTACTATCTGTGTTTCTATTTATATAACTTCTCCAATTCGATTTGAAAAGTTTCGTTAGATACTTCAACAATTTTGTCACAAACTTGGTTTTTTGCACATAAATATAAAAATATCAACAAATGTGTATTTAAATATCATAAAATACAAAAATACAAGGTGTTGACATAAACCAATTAAATTGATAATGATGTAAGCAAGTTTAAAAACATTTTTTTAATTTGAAACTAGACTACAGATATTGTATGTGTTTTCGCATGCCCAAGTTTGTTTAATATATAAACAAACAACAAAGGTTGAAGGAAGTTTCGTCATTGGTTGCAACGAATAACATATGTGGCACTTCAAATAATCGTAATTCATTTTCCAATCAGAGTAGGCAAGTAAATAGTCTTTGTTTTCGCATCGTCTTAATTCGGAAATCTTTGCCATACGTGTCAGTCGATGTAATAATCCTATGGATAATAACAGCCACCACACTTCTGAACCTGAAACTATAAAATATGTTTAACCTACGGTTCATCTCACATTCTAGTCTGTTTTCCGAGTTGAACGAAAATGTTGAAAGGCCTTGAAACTAGAAGTGTTGACAGCACTTGTGTGATTAAGTGATTTCTAATCGTTCGAAAGCCTACGGTGAAAAGTTTAATTGCCCATAAAAAACAAATATGCAGAAACACAAACAAACAGTTTTCATAAGTATTTCTAGCAACTTATAAAACAATACAATGTTTAGTATTAAAACATGGTTTATATTAATTTCTAGCAACATTGACAATCTAAAACTCCTTAAAATGTAGTTCTACACGTAAATGCCCAGTTCTTGAAATAGCCCTTCTATAGTTCGCTGAGATTTTAGTAGTTACATACACATCCAATCATCCACCATGTTGTATGTGTTTCGTCTGAAATGTCGTAATACGCGGTGTATTTGAAGTGTCAAACAATTTGGTTAGCCAAGTTTTCGGATGCTAATTAAAGTTGTCGACATATCTGAATAAAATGATAAAATTACTTGCCTCCATTATAAAATGATGGCGTCACTAATCACTGGAGCTTCCTCATCGAATGCTTGGTCGGCCCAGTTGGTAGTCTTTGTAGAGGTCTTCAGCATGTCCTCTTTTAATAAATCGGATGGTTGCTAATGTGAGAATCTAAGGACAACAGTTTTGCTGATGATTATTAATTGTTGAAACGTTGGTGCCGTGACCGAGCATTGTTTAGGGTACAGTGTCGGTACATTTGAAGCATTCTCAATAGTTTCACCATTACATATTGTTCTGCCAATAAAGAATGAGAACCCCGACAACACAACGCATTATTTGTCGTCAATGAAGAGTCAAAACTCCATTATAATGTCACTTTTCATGGTTCAATCGAATCTTTTCAAAACCTGCTATCATGGTAACAAATCCTCACCAGTATTTCCGAAATTAAATCCATTCTGTGCTGCATCTACAGATTAAGTCACTGTCATCTTAATAATAACTGGACACATAAAGCATTCTTAAACACAACAACAGCAACTGCCTGACTGGATGAGTCAGAAGTGTAGAAGCGATGCCGCATCCAATCAAATTGAAGACACGCCCATGTCATGCAGTTGACCTAGTGACGGGGTAAGGAGAATTTACTTTCAAAATAACGGTTGGTGAACATTTTTACCTTTTGTTTGAAACAGATACATCAGTTGATTTTGTTTTTCGCGGCAAAGCTTTAAACAACAACAACATGTGTTAGCAATTTCAAAAACATTGCCTCTGATCTACAATATAATCAAATCACACAATCATGTAGTATTATAATAACACGATGCTATTTCTAAATACTCATAGTGAAAAATGACCTCTTTAAAGAGAGCCTATTTTGCTGGCTAGTGTTCTTAGACGGAAAAGAGGATGACACACTGGTACAGTAGATTCCAAATTCATAGAAGAATACGATTATTTTATTACAAGATGCTCCTGTTTTCTCTTCTGGTTTGCTATGTGAAAAGGCTGTGGTTTCTTGGTGTGAGCGTTAAGTGTTACCGGGGTACTCTTTGCAAAGGAATAATCTTGACCTTGTTTTTATAAACATTGAAAATGCAATGTTTTTTCAATGACATTAAGACAACATTAGTCAAGCGCTGAGCCTGTAACTTTGTGATTATATTTTGATACCTTTAGTTTGCGTAATTTTATCTTTCACGTTTTTCACTTCAACTGGCAATTTGAAATACAAAAATACCTAAAAAACAATCAAATTGGTCGGTCGGACGGTCGGTTGTTAACAATTGTGACGCTAACTACATGTACTTTTATCTGCAGTTTTCAAAAAAAATTGCTTCTACTTTTTTAAAGATACTGAAATAAAACTACAAACTATTTTTTGCATGAAGTGTAGATGCGTGTGATATATTCTTGTGCTAATCAGTTAATTATATTTAGAAGGGAAAATTTTTTCCAAAATCTTGTGAGGCGAATTTCTTCTACAATTTTACGACATGTACCTGAAACTTTTAAAATCTGTTCAGCATGATCAGTAGATGTGCATGATATATTTTTCATCTGCATCAGTCTATTTTTTGTTGGAGAGGAGCTGGAATGTTGTTTACCTTATAGCACAAACTACATAAACAGTCATATATATCATATTGTTTAAAACTTAAGACATGTTTTCGGCACGATGTTTAGTTGTGTTTGACATATTTTTCTTGTGGATCAGTCATTTATCGAGAGAACGGGATTTAAACAAACATTTTGAGCAAAACTACATATTATGTTTTGAAGATAGTGATTGTAATTATTTGACTTCTGTTTAGCATGAACTGTAGATGTGCTAGATATATCTTAAGGAAGATATGTGCATTATTTTTGAAGGGAATGATTGTACAAAGTCGGGAGGCATAAATTACTTTTACAGTTTTTATGAAACTGGCTTGAAACTTCAAACGTATCTTCGGAATGAAAGCTAGATGTGCGTGACATATTTTTATACTGACCACAGTTTGCTGATTAGCACCAAGAATGTTTTTTGTCGCCTGCGATAGCAGGTAGACACATAGGGATCCTATTGTCCGGCGACGTCGTCGTCGTCGGTGTCGTCGTCGTCGTCGTCGTCGTCGGCAGTGCCGTCGTCCGGTAGTCCCCCAACTTTAATATGAAACTTAATGTTGCCTATAACTTTGAAAGTACTTGTCCTATTAACTTAATACTTGGAATATATAATCTGCATGAAGAAAGCCATCTCAGACAACAAGAATGATAACTCCTGTTTCACTATTTTTTGAGTTATGCCCCTTTCAAATTACTTTAATATGAAACTTAATGTTGCCTATAAATTGTGAAGGACGTCTCCTATTCACTTAATACTTAGAATATATCATCTGCGTGAACAAAGCCATCACTGACAACAAGAATGATAACTCCTGTTTCACTATTTTCGAGTTATGCCCCTTTCAAATAATTTTAGTATGGAACTTTAATATGAAACTTAATGTTGCCTATAACTTTGAAAGTCCTTGTCCTATTAATTTAATACTTGGAATATATCATCTGCATAAACAAAGCCATCTCTGACAACAAGAATGATAACACCTGTTTCACTATTTTTTGAGTTGTGCCCCTTTCAAATTACTTTAATATGAAACTTAATGTTGCCTATAAATTGTGTAGGACGTCTCCTATTCACTTAATACTAAGAATATATCATTTGCATGAACAAAGCCATCTCTAACAACAAGAATGATAACTCCTCTTTCACTATTTTCGAGTTATGGCCCTTTCATATTACTTTAATATGGAACTTAAGTTGCTTATAATTTTGAAAGTACTTCTCCAATTAACCTAATACTTGGAATATATTATCTGCATGAAAAAATTCATCTCTGACAACAATGATAACTCTTGTTTCACTAGTATAAGAGTTATGCCCCTTACCAAATACTTTAATATAGAACTTAATGTTGCCTATAACTTTGAAAGTCAGTATCCCATTAACTATGTACTTGAAATATGTCATCTGCATGAACAATATCAAGTGTGACAATAAGATTGATACCACCTGTTACACTATTTTAAGAGTTATGCCCCGTTCAAATGACTTTTATATGAAACTTAATTTTATCTATTACTTTGAAAGTACTTGTCCTATTCGCTAAATACCGATAATGTGTCATCAACATGAACAGATCTATTTGTGACAACAAGAATGATAACTCCTGTTTTATTATATTTAGATTTATGCACCTTTTGAATGACTTCAATATGCCACTTTATCTTGCCTATAACTTTGAAAGTACTCATCCTGTGTACTTAATATTTTAAATATGTCATCAGGATTAACAAATCCATCTGTGACACAACGAACGGTAATTCCTGATTAACTTTTGTTTACTTATGTCCCTTTCAAATAACTTTAACCTGAAACTTAATTGCCTTTAACTTGAAAGTTTTTTTTTTCGTTTGACACAATACTTGACATATGTCATCTGTTTTAATGAAGTTATATCTGTTTATGTTATGCTCAATTAAAATGATTTTAACGTGTTACTTAATTTTTGTTTATAACCACAAATTAAAATAAAAATAATTCCTGATTAATTATAATTTAATCAGTAATTTTGTAGTAATTAAATACTTAGTAATTTAGTTGTAATGCAATTCAACTTGAGCATCTTTTTTCATTAATGATTAAAGATAGGCCCACATTTCAACATTTTCCAAGCAGGCGACACATGTGTTCTGCGGAACACCAGATTCTAGTTGTACATATCTTTGCTATTAATTAGTTTTATTTGTTTTTACGCACCTAACAAGAGATTTAAAAGCCAATGAAGACATTTTAAATGTTTTGCAAAGTGTTTTCAGTGTATATTTAAAATTTTAATTGGATGATGTTTTAGATTGGTATGTTGATAATTTTGAGAACATTAATTTCTGCAAAACAAAAAACCATCTATGGATGTCTACATCCGATAAATTCCTCCTAACCATAATATTTGCCATCGTTCAGTCATAAACATGCAGACTTTCAAATGTCGGGTACATGTATGCAACTTAAGTTAAACAATATGAAAATACAGGGTCAGTTATTAAAGGTTGTGTGTACATCGAGGACATTCTTGGTACATAACTAAATGATTTCTAATGCAAAAACAATAAAATAAAGAATTCACAATAATGTGCGATTAACTTGGTGCTTAGCAGTTTGATTAGTACGATGCATTCCGTTACCTCAGGCCAAGGTCTTTAATACAGTTTTTAATATATTGACAGGACAGTTTAAAACTATCTTCGTTATCAACAGGGGATAGACATGTAGATTTATAATATTTTAAGTGGTTCTGTCCATTATCTGAGATGCATGGTTTACTAAATATCTTGAGATGCGATTTACTTCTTCGGTTTGTAAAATACTGACTTTAAACATCATACATATCATCTGCATGAAGTGTTGATATAAACTTAGTCTACTAATAGGTTTATTTTCAGTCCATTATTTTGAAGGAAAGGAGGTTTCTTAAAAACATGACATGGATTACCTTTACAGTTTTAAAGACACTAAGTGCAGACTTTAAACTTGTTTTCTGTAGCAAGTGTAGATATTTTAATTAATTATAATCAGATGGGCTCAGCTCTTTTTCTTGTTGAAGAACGGCGGGGCCTGCCTATACAGTATAAACGATAACTATATGGAATTTTAAACACCAAGATGTAAAGTGTAATTCATCATGCCATAATTCATGTTTGCTCTGTCCATTATTTGTTGGAGCTGTGAGATGGTAGATGTCTTTATGTTCAGCTTTCAAAATAATGACTTGAAACTTTCAAGGTAGGCTCAGCCTCATTTGTTAATAACAGTGACCCAAGTGAAATGAGTGTCAGTCATTTTAAGGGCTGTTAGGGTCGTTGTGGCAGTGGGGACAGTGCTTCTAAAGTCTTGAATATATTGAAATTCAAATTTAAACCTTTTCAGCATCAAGTGTTGATAATTGGACACAAATTCAATTTGGCTCATTGCACTATTATGGATGGACAATTCCCATTTTATTGCTAGATTTCTATGGTTAGTAGCGCTATTTGTGCAGTGTGGCGGCCGTAAAAAGTCTCCCCGTACTTTTATCAGTAAAATAACCCGTTACCGATGTCATGCAGTGATGGTTACGTAAATCAGGACTTTCCGGTAAACCTATCATTTGTTTTTGAAAATTATGGACCTGAATATTCTTACGATATCATTATACATGTAATTATCACAAAATGTTTATGTATATTCCTACAAAGCAGTGTTGCCGGGATATTTATCACTTTCGGTGATGTAGCTCTTAGACCAGTTATATTCAAAACAATATTATTGTTTCTATATATGTTAATTTTATATGTTTATGGACAACCAACTTAACTGACGCGTGATAGAGTGTGTCTTATTACTTTCCCGCGAATTTTTGCCCGCGTGGATAAAACATTTGTGGCTCGCGCGCGAAATCAAAAAAATTAGAAATCTGTTTCAATTCTGTGAGTGCAAAATATACATGTATATTCGGCATATTCCTTTCCAGAAGTCTTTTTCAAAGTAAATAGCTTGGAAAATAAGTGAAAAACAAACTCAAAGCTAGTCGTCTAATGGACATATGACACTTGTCGAATGAGGCTCGTCTGAATCACGAGGCACAAACTGGAAGTTCTGACTAATTTTGGTACATTTGTACTACATTTTACTACACCCCCTTCTCCGTAAGGCAGCGGATGTCTATTGTTATAGAGCTCGCTTGGGGATCGAGGGGACCCCGGTGCGAGTCCCAGTCCGGCCGCTTATTTCCTTGAGCAAGAGTTAAGCCTTCATTACTTCTCTCCACCCAGGTGTATAAATTGGTACCTGTGAGGAATAATAGTTTATAAATATAGTTTATAAGCCAATGTTTCGTGTCTGCTTTCGGCGCCGACTGTTAACGGATGACTAATATCCAGTGATCAGGGGGTAAATGTGAAAGTCGGCTGAATATGTTTCGTAAGAACCAGACTATAAACCCATAACCTTTACCTTTACCCTCACCACCACTATCAAAATGTTGCACAGGTAATGCTGACGTCTATATACTTGATCAAACTGAGGAATGATGTTTTATTCTTCGACAATACTCAATTACAAGCATGTGGATACACTGTACTGATTATGGCTAAAAAGCACAACTAGCGTGATTTTATGATTACATATGACCCTTTGTATAAATAAATCATACATTTTAATGCTATAGACATTATTTTGAGAAATGAAATGCTTGCGTTATAACGATTGAGTATGATTACTTACGTGTTTTTCCAAATACTGTGGTATTATTTAATTTCGCGGGAACGAATATTTGCGCTAATACAAAGTGATATAATCACGCAGACATTATTTCGGAAACTTTTATTTTTCTTTCAAAAATTGATAATTTATTACTATATAATCTAATTTCGCTGTCGTTAAAAATTGGCCAATTTACCAAATCACAAAATACTCAAAATTTAAACCCGCACTAAGTTAAATGATATCAATGTAGAATAGTTTAAATTTTGATGAACGATTTAAAAATGTAGAATTTTCTTGACTGATCGTGTTATTTTCACATAAATTCACACTAGTATCTTCATAAACTTTAAGTATTATTTTCAGTCTAAGAAAATGATCGAAGACTCTGTTATTCTCTTTTGGTCACGGCATTTACAATCACTCTTCAACTTAAGGTCGCGGACTTAAGCGGTCGTGCATACACAAACACGCTCGTTTATAGTGATAGCAGAATGATTTTTACCGCTTCGCAGTTTTATGATAAATGATGATGATGATAATAAAGATAATTATTATGATTATTATTATGATGATGATGATGATGATGATGATTATTATTATTATAATAAGTATTATTATTCTTATTATTCCTATTATTATTATTATTATTATTATTATAAAGCAACAAATAATAATAATGATAATAATTATTTTTTTAATAATAATAATAATTATTATTATTATTATTATTATTATTATTATTATTATTATTATTATTATTGATAAAAATAAATAAATAAATAATAAATAAACTAAAAATAAGAAGAAGAAGAAGAAGAATCAAATAATAATAATAATAATAATAATAATAAATTAATTAATTTACATTCAGGTAAATGAAACAAATGATGATAGCAAAGGATAAAAGACTGTTGTGAAAGCTTAAATGGCATTTTAATGTAGAAATAAAATTAAGTATTAAATACTTTTAATATCTTTATGTTTTTGCATCTTAGTTCGGCAAGTTTTATTTAAATAATGTACTTAGTCTGAAGAAAATGCCCATGTAATATATACAAGCCCACATTTTTTGTGTTGGTGAACAGGTTTATTTAAATAATGTACTAATTCCGTGTTAAAACAAAGTCTGCAGAAAATGCAAATGCAAAATATACAAAAATATACAAGCCCACATTTTTTGTATTGGTGAACAGGTTATTCACAACACAATCAATAAGGAATGCGCCAATTTAAACCCCAGCAAAATTATACCGTTTTATAATATTGTTTTGATAGAAAAATAAAAGTTCACGAATGTTTGCCAGCGCGGATATACCATGTGCGGCTTTTGCGCGAAAATTCGTCCCCGCGAATTTAAATGATACCACAGTACATTTTCCGTGCCACATAGGACCTGGTACGCGTTATTTAAAAAAGTTAATTTAAATTAAAGCGGCGAGACGTTTATAAACTGCTATAAATAAATGATTTTGGTGTTGAAAGATAAACACTAATGTGTCAACGTTAACTTAGATTGATATATTGTTTGCGCATAAAATGAATAAACACCCTAGCCTTGAATTGAAACATGTCAGATTGCGGTGCAGGCCATAAATCTGTCAAAGTTACTGAGCTAAAATGAAAACTTACCAGTTTTTAAATTCAAACATTTTGTTCAGTGATGCTTTATTTCATCTTTCATTTAATGTGTGGTATTTGCACATATCTGGAGATTTGATAAAGGGGAAGATGTTGTTATTTTTTCACAAAGGTCAATTTTATCTCCTTTTTCCTAAATAATGATGAGAACGATCATTTGTAACATAAAAGTCTTAAACAGATTATAAGAAATAAGATAGTTACTTAAATCTCCGTTTTGAAAATTACCTCCCTTTTAATAAAAAAGAACAAAATCTAACGCTTAATTTGCCACAGCAGCATAATTGTTTTGTCTGTTTTATTTAATCTATAGCTACTTTACCGGCAACTTTCAAGATAAGCATATTGGTGATTAAATTCCTCCAGATATTTACATTCACTGGCATCATTGATGCAATAGGAATTTTCAATTGTATTCAGCGCTATTATGCAGGAAAGCCCTGAATGAAATGTTATAGCTATAAATTCAGCGCTTATATGGAACACTTTGTGCTATTCCGTGCACAAAATTCGTGGATCGCTTGTGGGCAAAATCTTCTGTCAATCCCGTTGCAACATTCTTAGAGCTTTGTATCTAGATCTTGTATGCAAGATCGTGTGAGTGAGTGTTATTTCACAATTAAATCGACGGGGTCGACTTTGAGAGGCAAAACATCAACAAAATGTTACAAAACTATAAAAGTTTTCGTGGCATACTTGTGTTTGTCCTTGGATAAATTGATTCAACGCTGTTCATTAATATTCATCATTTTATTCGTATGTATGCGCAACGCGATAAATTAACGATATCAAATTTTAACCCACACTGCATTAGCCGAACTACTTTAAATATATAAGTTAGGTATAAAATGTGATTTCAGAGTAAACAATACATCAAACATGCATTTCCCTTTTTTTTCGCGTATTATTACATTAAGAAAGCAAACTTGTCAATAATCATACGGTATTTTTCAATGATAAGTGACCTTGTGTAAAGAGCAGTGTTAAACAAAATAAGGCAGATCTTAAATTTACATATGGCGGAGTCAATTTTTTCTTATCAGTTCTTAGAACAAAAACATAAAGTTTACTCTGACAAAATGGAGATAGGGTCTATGCGTATTTTACTTTTTAACATGCAGTTTTGTAGTTTGGGGATTGGATTAATTGAACTATCCCGTATATTCAAGGTGGATTTTCAGCATAAGATTCCACAACTATTTGTTATTAAGTAACTTGCATAATTAAATTGTATCATAAAGAGAACGATCCTTTAAAAGCTGAAACAATTTAATACCTCTTTTTTCTTGACAGCACTTTCTGTCATTAAATTCGATCAAATTTAATATGCTACGCAACTGCAAGACGTAAAGCTAGAAGCAATATTGATATGATTGTGCATAATTCGTTTAATTTCTAAACGTTCACAGTTTATTCTCAAAAATTGATTTAATGCATTTCGTCCAAATTGGCTGAGTTAGTATGTCTCTTTAAAATAAATACTGAGCTTGTGACGTTTAATGAATAACTTTTCTCTATACCTCGATTTTCTTATTGTTATCTAAAGAATTCGTAATAACGTATTGACTTGACTCCTGCTTAAAAGCTTCGAAATACCGTTATATAGTTCCACAGAAATTACACCTATATCAAGATATTCTCTGAAATATACTGGCGCTACACAGAAAAATGTGCACCATGTGTTTTACACATGTTTTGAGTCACATGTGTTTAACACGTGTTTAACATATGTTTAACACATAGTGTTGTAAACATGTGTTTATAAACACGTGTTAAACACATAGTTTGAAACATATAGTTTACAACATACATGTGTTTAACACATGTTTATTGTACTTGTGTTTTACACATGTTTCACACATGTTAAACACATATTTTCAAAATACGGTTAACAACATACACATGTTTAACACATGTTTATTGTCCATGTGAATTACACTTGTTTCACATTTGTTTAGCGCATGCATATTTAATCTAACACGTTTAAAAATCCACAAAAAGCTTTCTAAACCAAAACATATCAATTTAATTAAAAACGAAAAAAAATGTAAATCTGCTGGTGAATTGGCCTATAAACTGTTTTTTTTTTCAAAGTCATCACATATACAAATGTATTTTAGAGCTCTCTGTCACATCATAAGCATATCCTTCCAACTAAAACGTCACGTCCAAAACCATTAAATGTTTGTATATAATCAATAAAAATAACCTTTATTATGCATGGTTCGTACATACAAGTATTTTGCAATGTTATTTGTCCTATTTACTTTGATCCATCCACAGGTTTTTAATATGAAAACAAAAAGCAAAGAACAGACCGAATAACGTCAGTTAGCGGCTCCGTTTTTTTTCTAATCAGTACATAAATTAAAGCCCCGGTCACAACCCTCCGTGCGTCTTTTTTTAACCCTACGGGTTCTGCGGAGGTTACGCTCGCGGCGTTTTTTGGTCGGACGTGGCAAGAGCAGAGGACGCACGTCACACTCATGGTTGCGCAAGCTGTGTGTATGTGGCCCGCACGCCACGTCTAGGGGTAAAAGGTTGCGTGAATCGTACGTTCCGTAGGTGGTAAGTGAATTGTACGTACCTACAACGTAGGATCGCCGTGCGATTTCCATGTCAACTTACGGAGGCAGTACTTCTCACGTACGGGCTTCTTAGGCCGGTATTCCATAGTTCCGTGATGCGTGATCCGTGTCCGCATGCGTCTGTGTCCGCGATTTTTCACTCACCAAAGATATCGTTTGGTATATTCCATACCTCCGTGTCCGTTTTCGTGTCCGCGATGTGTAACGGACACGGAGGTATGGAATTTACCCAACGATATCTTTGGTGAGTGAAAAACCGCGGACACGGACGCGGACATGGGCACGGATCACCCATCACGGAACTATGAAATACCGGCCTTACTCGCTCACCCGTTGTAGCCTAAGTGCGTGCAAGTGCGGTGAACGTGAGTTTATTTCGGTCGCTGTTTGGTGAAATATATATAAGGACGACCTATCGATACTCGATATATATTTTATTTACCGCAGAGGTCCGTGCGCACACCGTGCGTTGTAAGTGCGGAGCACGTACTTGCTCTGTAAGGTCTGTCTGAGTTCTCTGCGCGTTTTGGACGGCTAAACTGAGGAAGCACGGACCACGTACGGACCACGTAAAGACTCGCAGAGGCAGTGCGTTATGCGCTCGTGGACGTACAGGGCACGCACGTCACCCATACAGGTGGTGAATCCGTAGCTCGCACGCAGCTCGAACGCAGAGAAAGTTTTGCATGCCCTTAAAATGCTACGGCGTCTCTGCGTGCTCCCAAATCCATACGGAGGCGGTACTCATCACGTACGGATCCCCGAATTTGGCCCACGTTTTTGCACGTAGACAGCACGCACTTGCACGTACGGCGGGTTGTGACCGGGGTTTAAGTGACGCTAATCCGCCTGGAACGGTTGCACGCGATTTTTAGACGATGATGACGTCAGAGCTGTCAACAGAACGCAGCGTCGCCACAGGTGGCAGTATCATTGTCTTTACCCGCCCCCCCCCCACCACCACTCCCCCCAAAGACCCTGCTACAACCCTGAAAATATACCTTGGTACTTTCAGTCAACATAGTCTTTCAACATCTACACAAAATTAATCAGAAAAAAAAATCTCGTTGTTATACAATATACGGTGCTACTAATCACCCCAGGACACCCCACACCACCCCAAGATATCCCAAGACTCTAAAAAATCGCTATATATCATTAAAAAATAAAATTAGGGGACATATCAGCCTAAAATAATGTTGATTTTATATTAGCGATAGGATTTTATTTGTTTACATGCTGATTGTTACGATTGTTACGATTTTTTCAGAGTCTTTGGGTGTTTTGGGGTGGTGTGGGGTGTCCTGGGGTGATTAGTAGCACCGTATATTCAAAATGGCTTCCTTCGAGTCGGAAAACTAAAGAAAAGTAGAAAGATGGCCTGTGTAGAGTCATTTCTTTAATCTGAAGGAGGTAACCGATTGTATTAAAGACCATTCGATTTGAAAGAATGGCAGATGTCATTGTTTACGTTGAACATGAACTGTAGACGCAGAATCTACGATATCTGATGTTCCACATTGTTTGGGCAATAGACATATAGCGGACTTATTACCTTGTCACTGATTATGTTTGTGTAACAACGAGATTTTTTTTTCTGATTAATTTTGTGTAGATGTTGAAAGACTATGTTGACTGAAAGTACCAAGGTATATTTTCAGGGTTGTAGCAGGGTCTTTGGGGGGAGTGGTGGTGGGGGGGGGGGGGGGGGTAAAGACAATGATACTGCCACCTGTGGTTTCCATCTGATACTAAAATGAAGGATATTTATGAAAGAAATTGCATCTAACTTTAAGCTGATGTAAGAGTATTCCAATGTATACATTAAAAATGAGCCATGATTGAGTCTTTGACATGTCATCTTAATTCTTTCCATTTAAAATCAACAAGTTTTTTAATGAAAGTTCAGGTAGGTGGGACTTGGCACCAGACAATTTAAAGAATGAAAAAGGGTCATTTTGTCACAGACTGGTTCAAATACAGTCAGTTATTCAGTTATGACATTCAATCAGTTCTGGCACATTTGAGTTATAAATAAAAAATTTGTTAAGAAATCATGGTGTTCTTGCAGCATTTCTCTTATTTGGAGTGATGTTGCTAGAACACACAATGATTTCTTGACCAATTTTCGTTTTTTAAATCAAGATTATGAACATGTTCCGGAACTCATACTGATTGAATGCCAAAATGATTAGTTGTCTGTACAATTAAAAAAATACTTATTATGCTAATAATTTACATTTAGGTGTAGACAATGTCAAATGTGCAGTACATGAAGACATTCCCTAACACAGAAGATATATAGAGAGACCTGCTTCCTTACTTCTAGTGAGTATCTTTATTAAGATACGTTTGTTTGTTTTGGTGATGCAAAACTTGCCATGTATTCCAGACTGATTTTACACTGGGAACACTAGAACCAATGAGTTTCCTTATTATTCGGATTAAAACTAAGTCTTGCTGTTTAGGACATTTGATTAAAAATAATTCGAAAATAATTTAAAAACAAAATGAATGGTGTTACTGAGGCATCTAGAGCTATGAACTCTAGGGGCAAATTATTTCTTGAATATTGAAATCCAATTTTTTTTTCTAAAGAAATAAAAGTATTATAGTCCAAATTAACATTTAAAATAATGTTGCTGTTTTGTAATTGATTCATAATAAAAGATATGACAATATTAGAGATATTACTTAAAATCTGGTCAATACCAGAAAGAGCAAAACAAAATGATATGTATATGAAACTAGCAAACTAGTTTCCATTTTTCTTTGAACCAAGATACAGTACAGTTAAACCTGCCTTAGCAGCCATCTGGGAATAGCAACCACCAGTCTCAAAGAGCCAGTTTGAATATATCCTAAACTGACATTTTGTTCTCATTTTAACCTGTCATTAACAACCACCTGTGTAGAGCAGCCACTTTTTGTCACTCCCTTGGGTGGCTGCTAAAGACAAGTTTGACAGTATTATTCTAAAACGTTCTGGAGTCATTTAAAACTTTTATTGGTAGCTTACATTTTAGGTAGTACAGTGGATGCTCTATAAATGAAGTTGTGAAATGTGCATATCAGGAATAGCACACTGAGAATACACAAAAAGTAAAAAGGTAGAGTAGGATGAAGTTACCAGCCAAACATAAATCAACTGTAATATAATGGCAGAAATTGTGATTGAAGTGAAATATACTTTCTTTGCAGTGCTCGTACACTAACAGTTTGCAGACACATGTATGATTACTGGATGGGAGTTGGAAAAGTTGTGGCAGGAAAGATGAAAAGAAAGATCACTTTAGGTAAGTAACAAACACTTTAGACAAGTAATGATTTTCAAGAACATAACAGAGGCAATGTATTAGAAAGACTATTTATATCATCAAGTATCACATTGGAAAAATAGCCTTTGATATAGAATGGCTGACTTGTTTTACCCTCTTTTATACACCTTTTATTGCATGGCGAACAGTTTAGATCCAGATCAGGCAGCACATCTGTGCTGTCTGATCAGAGTTTACATTGTTTTCTTTTAGATTCATTAGGTTATTTCTGATTAAGAAGCAAAAAGTGTAGATCCAGGTCCACATTGGTCACCCATGTGACAAAAAGGATGTCCATGGAGTAAAGGTTTAATATCCTGAAAGACCATTGGTTGAAGTGCAGGTAGATTGTACTGAATTGAAGTCAGATTTGTTTTTAGCTTTCTTTTCCTGGAATCCATTACAAACTATATATTAATGGTTAGACCATTGCTTTTTCAGGGTTTTTATCATTCTAATATTTATTATAATATGTATTGTTGCTTTGTTTTAAATTTTCATATATGTGAAAACAATCTTTAATATTATTTTTATTATAGGATGAAGTGAAAAGAAGATCAAGCTCCAGTCATCCTCTATGGGTTATCTACATCACTCTGAAGTTGTCAATCAGCACTGTCTTAAATAATCATAGGAACATTGGGTTCAAAAATGATGTGGCTAAACCTGAACTTTGACAGTCATTTTGTTATGATTGTTACCAACCTGCAAAAAGCATATATACACATAAATGGTGCTTTGCAAAATCCAATGACAGTAAACCTTAGTAACTGTTTTATCACTACTTTTATCGCATTACTATTCTGTGTGTTTGAATACATATTAGACGGTCTGTAAATAAAAGTTAAACAGTTTGCAATTGAAAGAACACAGAATTAAATTGATCATTATTATTGGTGCAAACGTAGCCAAGACATTTTGAAATAAATATTATCACATGTGTAGAGTGGATCCAGATCAGCTGGCATATTTGTGCCATGTGATAAGGATATGCACTATTCAGATCTTAGTACCAATTAATCTAATGTACAATAAGCAAACAGTGTAGATCCTGATCAGAAGGCATGAATGTTTCAGCTGATCTGGTTCTACGCTGTTCGCATATGTAAGAAAACCTATACATCAGGAGTAAAAAGTTTAAATGTGAAAATGTTGATTTAAACACTTTGATAAGGATGATTTAAGCTGTGATAGAAATGGTGATGATTTAACTATGTGATAATGATGATTTGAAACACTGTAATATTGGTGATTTAACACTGTGGTAATGGTGATAATGGTGACTTAAGCCTTTACTCCATATATACATGTTGTATCAAATGTGCAGACAGTGTGGATTCAGATCAGATGGCACAGGAAGTACACTTACGGCTCTTTTTCACATAATAATCTAACACTGATTAGTGTGATTTACCATTTGTAAGTGCTTATCATAATAGTTGGCAATGATTATTTGTTTTGATGTTTGATTAAACATATTTGTTAATTTATACTATATCATAATTTTGTTTTTTGAAAATTTTAAACAACAAACTGAACTGTAATTTATCTTTTGTTCTGTTAATGCATCTGTACAATTATTTTCCTAAGGTTGGTTCAACTGTATTTGTATTTAACAATAGCAAAGCCATATCTATGTACAAATATGTAAGGAATGTACTAATATTTGTATAACAATGCTGAATAAATGTTTTAAACATACACTACTTGTTTATGGTCATTTAAATACAGATGTTCTGTCAATGAACAGGTGTCAAAACCAGTATAAAGCCCTCGATTACCAACCTGACCAAATATTTTTCACATCAACTAGCGAACTGTGCAAAGAACAAGGAGAAAAAGAGTAATTTCCAATATATATTACCCGAGAATGTGCATATTTATCGGCGCATATAACAAACACGTGTCACACAGAATCGAATTGCTTGCGTTTGTAAATATTATGATTAATAGGTTCAGGATCTATAGATGTTTAAGACTGTCTTTAGCTAGGTCGATTTAATTTGGTTCGAAAATGAGGTTCAGAAGTTGATATTTTAAATATTAACGGACAAAAGGAAGCCACAAGATGAAATATTACATCAAATTACATCACACTAGACTATTTTGGCGTGTTATAATTTAGTATGAACGAACTTTAATTAAGAACAATTCTTTTCTCTAAAAATTAACATAAACTGTTTATGATAATATCTGGCAATTAGGTGCTATTGATGATTAAGAGTGAATGTTTCTTTAAAGAGCTAATTTCGATAATTTGGTGACGAATGTACTTTTCATTGGTTTCGTATACACGAACGATTATTTTATCACTTAAAATGAAATAGAGACTAATATCACGGCAGTCTTACCGTAGTCTTATAGTAGATTGTTATTAATCGCAAAAGGTAAGTATTAGATCACACATAACATGATATTCACGCAATAATTTAACTCTTCATGCTGTTTGCTCCGAGCTGTTGATCTATCATTATTCTCACAATCTTTCGTTATCCGCGATCTCCATTATCTGGGTACCTACCGCTTATATGAAAATTCCTATTATCTGACTCAAGATTCTTTAATAATGACCTTTGGTGCGAATTTGATAATTTGACAGTCATGTGATATTTTTTTTATATATATAAATAATCGTGATTATATCGTTTATATAAGCGAATTGAATATCTTACCAGTGTGAGTACCACGGAAGGTATGTGGCGATATTATATTCGCCAAATGAACAATATATTAATATGACTTCAGTGTCATGTGACTGTCAAGTTATCAATAACGCACTCTATGTGTCGACGCCCATTGTTATACTTTATTACTACTGTTTTGCTGTCTTACATAAATAAGTCCTATTTGTTTATGCTTTCCTATCATATTTTTGTTCGTTGCCATTGCAAACATATATATGACCGGTAACCACATAGTAATTATTCATGTATTATTTATGTTGTTCTCCCCCATGTTGTATGTAAATAGCTGGGTGAAATGAAAGAAATGTTCTGTTCTGTTCTGTTCTGATCAACACGTTTTAACTGCGTCAAAATATCGACATTAAATTTGACAAAATGATTTGTGTCGCTCACAATTGTTATGAGTTGCGTTAGTTTTCTTCAGTAATCAAAATTGTTTTAAAGTAGTTTAGTATGACACATCGGCGGGAGCGCGAGCATCAACAAACTCAGGCGCAAAGCTCGGCAAACGCGATGAATACCGATATCAGATTTTGTGTACATCTTAAAAAAATTTAAAATTATTAAGTAAATGCTTATTAAATTTTTAAACGAAATAATCTAATAATTGATCACAAATTTAACAAAACTTTCAAAGTTTATGTGCATGACATTTTTTTACGAACCTGTACTTGCTTTGATTGATGGGTTTCGGTGTAAGCAAGCCAGACAAGGGTTCGTTGTTATTTTAATTATGTTAATTGATTTTAAATTTTATAATCACTCTTATCAGAGTTCTTCTATTTAAATAAATTTAAATATTTTTTCTAAAGTTTATTTGTAATTAAGGTGTTGCTACGTCATTGCACTGTCATCAATAAAAGAAAAAAAAGAAAAATCTCTTTAACGGCAAAACTCAGTTCAAAATAACTTTTCCATATAAAATGTTATAAATGTTTTTATATCATAAATTACATATGCTTAGAAAAGTGAAAACGATAAACAAAATAGCTAAATCTTAAAATTTCCTGAAATTCTATTTAAATCCAAACACAAAAACGTAGCAACACAAAACATCAATTTAAATGCCCACATAAGTAATATGTAACTGACAATAATTTGTTCGGTCCTTTTGTCTAACAAATGCAAACAATGTAGGATTATTTTAAAAAGTGTGCTTGACATTGTTAAAAGACACTGTTAGAAAGAGTTGACAAAAATATAAAAGTTGATTTCTCTCTTTTTAAATAAAAGTTCGTTTATTTAAAGGAACTCTTGCATTGTTGCCATCACCACATTACTCATGACTGCATTAAATTGTTGTTTCTCTGATCATTAGTTTTTGTGTTTAGTTGCAAAAGGAGTTATAGAGAACTTTAAGGTCTAGCTATTTTTCTTGACTGTTCTACATTTTCTGAACGTAAAATGATACCCTAATAACATTTATTAAGGCGAAAGTGTATTATACTGTTTTTTGCAGTAAGGGAGATTTTTAATGTAAATTATTTCTTTTTTTTTCATGATGACAGTACAATGACGAATGGTGCAATAACTCATTTTTTTCTCTTAAAGAAGAAACACTTTGTCATTATTATATATTTGAGACCTTATACAATGTCAATTTAGTTTAATATTTTGTAAATCTAATTATAAATGGATTGCCGTCATCTTTGGAGTATATGCCGCAAGAGCTTGTATTTAGAGAAAAAAATTATAATGACTTTCTTATTTACCGCCCGCTTGCATCAAATGATTACTGCTGTAGTGTTGTCATTTTTATTTTCGGCGGACATGGGCTCAAATAAAGTTAAAAAACATAATTGTATTAGCCGTACATTTCATTGTATTTTTAAATAAGTAAATGCTATTAATTCTTAATGCCACAGACCAATTTCGAAAAAAAATATGTGTTGTTTAAAAAATGTAAAAAAAAAATTGTTTTTATACAGGACATTTTTCTTCGACATCTTAGGCCCAGGATGTTGTGTATAGGAATAGTTGTGAAGCACCTTCAGAACAGTGATATATTAACAATATTTGGTCATATAAATAATTAAGAACAAATAATGTTTAGTTGTAGAAGTTTCAGAGAAAATCGTTTTACCAACAATAAAAAATCAACGTGACCAGCACAAAGTTAAAATGAAATTAATAAATGATATTTGATGCATTAATTAAGTTAATTTCAACTTTGTGCTGATCACATTGAATATTTTTACCGTCTCCTAGGTAACGCTCACTGAGTTTGACCTGATTGGCGGACCTAACTAGAACCGCAGTTAACTAACACTGACTATGTATACAAGCGTCGCTTGACTGCTAAGTGTACAAATACGCATCGACTGCGGAACGTTTTCTGGTACTGCTATGAGCTAGGATGCATTCCTGTTAGCACATATTCATTCAGTTTTACCATACTTAAATAACTGCATTATTACTACACGTCCTTACTAAAATTATAAATTAAGTATACAAGTAACATGAACATCTACATTTAATAATATCTTTTCCGGTAAAAATCTTCTCTATATATTAAGCAATCAAACATCAGCCTCTACACCATCTTTGTGCATGCGTCTTAGGAACAGGTGGCATTGTCTAAATTATCCGTTCTGTCTGGTACGTGATTTCACTGTTAACCGGTGTTCAGGCTAAGAGCTCAAGTTTGGTCGATAGTAATATGTCGGTCATCAGGATGACCGATAATTACCCTATGTGGGGCAATATAATATGGTGTGAACGAACTACATTTTGGAAAAGATTGAGCTTTTCACGAAAAATTAACATAAACTGTTTTTTTTTTATATTTATATAAAATCTTAATGATAATTAAGATTAAATGTTTCTTTATAGAGCTAAGTTTGATACTTGGGTGACGAATGCACTTTAAATAGGTTGCGTATACACGAACGATTATGTAATCACTTAAAATGATATAGAGATGAAAATTCATGTCAAATCAACACGTTTTTACTGCAGATAAAATATCGACATTGAATTTTAAAAAATGATTGGCGTCGTTCAAAATTATAATTATCAGATGCGTAAGTGAGAAATTAATATTCAGTCATTTTTCTTCCGAAGTCTTTTTTGTTTTAAAGTATGGGCGTATGGACGCATAAAAAACACACGCGCAAACCTAGGCAAACACGATTAATACCGATATCATATTTTATGAACATCTTTAAAAAGTTTTGAAAATTAATTAATTCTAATTATTGTAATTTTACAACTTCATAATTTGCACACCTTAATTGCGTTACAAAGTTTGTTTTATTCAGTTGTCTTCAGTTGCTTTAAAACAGTTCCTTAACTTTCACGATTAGTACGCGTGACATTTGTATGTAATTGTACTTGTTGTTAAGACTGACGTGATCAGTGACTGCAAATCAGACAATGGGTGATTGGTCTTTAATTTATGTTAATTGATTTTAAATGTTATAATCACTCTTATAAGAGTTCTTTTATTTAAATAAATTAAAATAATTGTTCTAAAGTTTAATTGCATTTTAGTTTTTATGCTTCAATGAAAAGAAACATTGTGTCTTTCTTGTGACCTCTAAAACTCGTTTGTGATTATTAATGGTTTACCGTCTTCGATGGAGTATATGCCGCAAGTACTTGAATTTAATGAAAAAAATTAAACTTCTTATTAATTTATGCAGCGTTTACATTTGATGATAATTGCTGTGTTGATGTCTAGTTATTTGATTTTGGCAGTCATGGGCTTAAATAAAGTCTCTTAATTCACACTGTATTTCAGGTTTTTTTTGTATAAGATGTACCTTTTAACTATTGATTTTAACATTGTTCAAAATATGTACGAACTATTAATTATAAACGCTCAAGCCTCATTTCGATAAATTTGTGTTGTTTTATCAATTTTAGGGATTTTTAAAACCAAACGCTGTTTTATATCTTGGGGTTATTTTTTCTGTAAAAATGAGTTGATGTGTTTTTGTTCATGTACAATGTTCATGTATGTTAAGTTTAATGTGTTTTATAATTTGTTTTGTAAATAAAACATAATTTTTCATTGTCATAGAACACTTCTTATAAACGCGCCCATCTAGTTCCGTCGATGCTGTTGACAAAAATGAGTTGGGCGTATTAAGGTTTTAGAACTGTAATATTTCCGTCAAACATCGACTTATGCCGTCACTAATTCGTTTTTTTCCGAACGCCGATTCGTACGTTTCCGGTTGATACTATTATTCGTAAAAGGAGTCTACTCTTTTTTCCGCGATTATGACGTCATTAATAACTCAATCAAATAATAACAACATGCGGATATAAAATTGATGTAAAGTAAACAAACATTTTCATAACAAATACTCAAAATAAGTCTATAGACGAACAACACTCAGTAATGAATAGAGCTTATATGAAATTGCCCACATTTTGATCAATCCTCCGTGGCCTAATGGTAACGCTCAGAAAGCTTCATTTTGACGGACACGGGTTCAATCCTCGGGAGAGGAACCCTTTTTTCCCCTTCTTCTTCTTTTTTTTTAAATTATTGTGAGTAAATTTTTGGAGAAAATAGTATAATCAATAGGTTTAAAATTCGGAAATAATTGTTATTCTTCATCTTCATTTAGTAGCCATGAAAACTGAAATATTGTAATGATATTATTACAAAATACTGACTCTTTTATAATACAGCAACAGAATCGCGATATGAAACTAAAATGCTTATGGCATCTGTAATTTCATTAAGGAAAATGTTGCTATTTTATTGTTTCTATAATTGAACAGTAATTTTGTGATACGTGTCTTATAAAACTAATTTTATGTGTTTGCACGATGATTTTTTCCTTTAAAAGCATTCGGTTGCTATGGTTACGGTTGCCAAAATTACTTTTTTGAGTTAAAATGTTAACCAGCATAGCTGATTGCTTGCGTATTTCTTGTTTTTCAAAAAATTTGAGGGGGTATAAAAAAATCACGATTCGTAAACCAAGCCCTTTCTTCGTTTGATCTGTGCCATAGGTACCTATTTTGTAGGCCAATAAAATGAAAACGAAGACTGTGAGGTGCTCTTTTCTTTTAATTATTTGATTCTATACACATTACAGATAATTTTAATGTATAACACAATTATTTTACTGCATTAAACATGCACAAAAATTACAGATAAAAACTTGCCTATTTTTTGCAGATCGGAAAAATGTGCATTTCCGAAAAATAGTCAATTTATAAAGTGTTATAAATAAATTCTAAACATAATGCTTGTTTTTTCCTGTTCAGATATGATGTCCTTAAACAATTAGCCTTTATTTTACAACATTTTACAAGGTTTCAAAGAAATAGAGATGAATTTAGCTTCTAGTATGTTTTATTTTACAGCCCATTTTCCGAAACAGAGGGTCCCCTTCTAAAATACTAAATTTCTCGAGTTACGCACGGTAAATGTTTTTTAAAACTCGTGTTTAGATGTCTAAATGGATGTTCTTGGAAATGAAAACAACAAAATCCCAATCTGCAAAAGTGCATATTACAGTTCTAAAACCTTAAGATAATACGACGTCGTGAATTGCGTCCGAGAATTCAACGTATAAATTGGTTACCCTGATTTGAAGATTGTTTTTGAGACGTCAGCTGGGTGGTAAATGCATGCATGACATATGCAATAAAGGACCTTAAAGAGTCACTCATAAGTAATAAATCTGAAAAAAAGTATTTGATTAATTATGAACCAAATTGAGTAAGTTTGTCACATAAGCGAAAGAGTTCTTGTATTTAAATAAATTAAAATATTTTCTTCTAAAGTTTAATTGCAATTTAGATGTTCTGCTTCAAGAAAAAAAAACAATCTGTCTTTTTTGTGACCTCTTAAAACAATTTGTGATTATTAATAGTTTACCATCATCCTATGAGTATATGCCTCTAGAGGTTGAATAAAGCGCAATTCCATCATAGGATAACTGCTGTGGTGATGTCATGTATGGGTTATTTGCTAAGTACAAAGAATATTTTTGTACACATCTTCTGGTGTTTGCCATCTGTTGGTTTTATTTCTTTTATCCATTTGAGTTATGACTGATTGGACAATAATGTCAACGAAACATCACCATCAGCATCATCATCGCAACTGATTTTTGTTGCAACGTTTTCGACTTGCAGATATGCAATGTACAGTAAGGGGCCACAATAACTTTAACACAAATAGTTAAAATAGACGAATAACTGACATCAAGTTTGTAAGTCAAATTAACAGCATTAGGATCTTTATTATAATTTTAATAAACAAGAAACTGACATAACCTTAACAATTATTTAAAAGAACATCACATCATTACACGTAAAATCTATTTTTTAATTAAAATAAACGTGATAATGACATAATTTTAATTATTATAAAGAGCATAGGTTAATGTCCTTAAATTTTTGAAATAATTGGACTTCTAATTATGTATATGCACCGTTTTCATTTTTGACATTTTTGATAAATGACAAATACATTATGATGAGCGTGGAAAAACTAATTCCAACCGAATATGTCACATTATATGTCCCATATTCGGATGAAGGGTGTGACGTATTCGACCGCATACATTACCCCCTGTCACGTATTCGACCGAATATATCACACGTGTGATATAAACGTTTTGTGACATATACGGTGTAACACGTTCAACTGCATTTGTTGTATTGCATTTTTGACATACCAGAGAGTACATGATTCGATAAAAATGTCTTGTTGTATTCCTGCAAGCGTAACCATTTACTCCATATATTCGGGTTATATCGCATGGCCAGTGTAGATCCAGATTAGCTGGCACATATATCTATGTCTGCATGACAGCGGAAACCGATTATTTACTGATAACAATTACTCACCATATGTACGGGGAGACCTTTTATGGCCGCATCAGCGTTTCTGAAGATAGACTGTGAAATCATTTATATTTTGAGGGTTTTAGGTTTCGTGGATTGCACGAGCATATTATAATAATATAACACACTCACGACATATAGAACTGTATGGCATTACATGAAAACCAAGAATTAAGGAACCCAAAAATGGCGTTTTACGGAAAACAACGAAACGAAAATGTATACCACCAATATTAATGCATGTAAAACATTTAATGGTTTTAGGTTAACAGATGCAAGTAGTTTTTAATACCCTTTTTTAACTGATAATGTTGCGAAAACGTGCACGTATGTAACCAATGGAATGCGCATGGTGAAATAACAAAACCGTGCATATGCGCATGCTATAATCTTGAATTAGTATTCGTAAAGCCTTTTCACCTCAAATTTTAAAGCCATCCAACGCACAGCAAAAACCTCAAGTTCCATGTTGATCAACAATGTTTCGCAGCATTTGTGTCTCTACTTTAAACAATTCCTAAACACACCATTAAGAATACAAATTTCTGTTAAAAACCGGATGGAGATGTCAAAAACACTATACTGTAACGTTTTTTTCGGCGATATTCTTTTTTTTCTCTTGACAGAAAACATATATCAAATACTGTAATGCCAAAATTATGACATGTAAATGGGGGCTCAACAAAACATTGTCACTGAAAAAGTCGATAAAAGGTTTATTTTGCGTCCGAGACGACAAGAACTTTTCAGTTAGATTATCTGATGTTCTCTGACAGTTCCATTATAACATTGACCTTCTTGAGACAACGCTGAAAAGACGTTGGAGTATCCATACGGTACAACCAATCCAGTTTTCATAATATGATCGATATTCATTTACTACTGAAAGTTGCTAAACACCAAGTAATCATCACATGATTGTGAAAGATCTTTACATTTGAAATTATTAAATAACGTATCTAGAAGGTCGCCCTTTAACACATAACGTTGAATAAGTGTCGTGCAAACGAGGTTTGATAGTGTAAATTTATTACTTTACTAGTGTCCAAAAGAAACGATACAAAACTATATACTCAATAATTTAAAATGTTCGTTTAAGATCTCATCCATATTTAAATTCTGTTTATGCTTGTACAGGGTTGATGAAATTGATTTTTGTACACATGCATGATGCTGTTAAAAGGTCTCTTGAAGGAAATAGATCAATCCAAATGTTCTTTTTTGTATGTCCTTGCAAACACTAGTTTTTTTACTAAAAACACTAGATTAGGCAAAGGCGAACGTTAGAAAGCATTTATTGGATCCAGACATCAATTGCTGGGGGGGGGGGCGGGTTGGGGGGGGGGAATCTCTCTTTATTTCAAAATAACCAAATTACCCATCCCTTTTATATTCTAAAATATCCGGAAAATACATAGAAGTTCTATATAAAAATATATATATCCTCTCTCCAACTTCTTGACAGCTTGACCTGTCGCCGGATTGCACTCCAGTGCAAGAGTCGTACAATGCAACTCCGATGTAATGAAATATATAGTAATTAGACCACAGCTACCGTCCACTGGCCAATCAGTGACCAGTATTACCGTTGTCTAAATCCCGTAGACAACTCTTTGGCGTTGTCTACGAAAGTTCGTGAAGCACGTGCATCTCGTGTTCTATCTCATATTAACAAGTGGACGGTCGGCATCTTAGTGTCTTACTGTGCTATCGATACATGTTTGTGATAATTGTCATTGCTATGTCATAGACAAAAAAGAAAAATATCAAAATCTCTGAAACGGCAAAACGCAGTACCATCAAACTTTACATAAATCAATGTTATTGGCGTATGATTATGTTCGTTAAGAAAAGTTAGAACAGTAAAGAAAAATAGTTAGACCTAAAAAATCTTAAAATTCTATTTGCAATAAATTATTAAAACGAAGCAACACAAAACAAAAATTCAAATGCCCACATGCGTTAAATTATTCTGACAACAATATAAAAAAACTCTCAATTATGAAGAGAGAAATCAACATTTTTTGTCATATGTTTTCGCGACCAGTGAATTTCATACACACTTTAACAAATAACCCGTATTCTATACATTTGTTAGTCAAGAGGTTCTTAGATATTGTTGTCAGTAACTCATTACTCATGAAGGCATTTAAATTGATATAAAGTGTTGCTTTGTTTTTGTGTTTTTGTTGCATATACAGTTTTAGGGATTTTTTGGTCTAACTTCTTTTCTTTACTGTTCTAACTTCTCTTAACATATTATGTAAAATAAACATTCACAAATAACAATGATTTGTGCTAAGTTTTATTGAACTGCATTTTGCCGTTAGAGAGATTTAGATAATTTTTTTTATCAATGATGGTGCAATGACAACTGCCATAGAACATTGAGCATACAAACTAAATAAACGTTCACCGTGTATTTGGTTTCATTTTTAAAACATGGTAACAAGATTGCAATATTTATATTAACAAGATTTAAGAATGCAATTTTATAAAAAATTATAAAATAACTTTATTTGTCTTTCGCTATTTCATTAGAAGTTAACGGTCAATATGTAGCAGTTTACGCCTTCAAAATGTAATATACTTACAGATATTATTAGTACGCTGCTGTTGTTGTTGATGATAATGATGATGATGATGATGATGAACTTATGAACTAATTCATTAAAACACACAAACATTTTATTTTTAATGAATGACAAAAATATAAAACTTACTTTAAAACTACTTAAGTTTTTTTAATGTGATTAAATATCTGACTAAAATTACAACAAAATTACAATTTACTCACTTAATACATTTGGCTCCTTTTATACACGAATTGTGAATGACAGAAGTTTGTGTGATGGCTTGTAAATTGTGGGGATCAATGCTTTGTGCACGAGAATTTCGGGGTTTTGCAGTCATGCGGTCTAAGTCGGATAGACACCTCGTGAAGTGGCTATGAAACAAGAAATATCTTTAAAAAAGATAAACGGCGTAGATTGTATATGAAATGTTGCAGTTTGTAGCTGGTATTATTCACCTCATCTTGATTTACGTGTAAATTAAATAATTTCATTGTGAATCCTTCACCATGACTTAATAGCGGACTCGCAGTTTTTTCGCGTAACATATAACACGTAGTTGCCAGATTTAAGACAAGTAAGCACATTGTAAAATCCTCAGTCACGATAAAGAATGAGCTTTATATAAGAAACGTATTGTAAAAGGCATTGGTTGTGTTTATTCTTAAAACATAATGTATCAGATGATATATCAATTGCTGAAAGAATAATATATTTAGTGAAGACTTCAAGACTTACATAGCGAACTCATTGTTTATATCGCGTAGCATATTTTATACAGCTGACCGATTTAAGAGACGGGTAAACATTTCAATTACTGAAAGAGCTGGGATAAATTTCCAATAACTAAATACTCACAAATATTACAATAATTCAAGCTCGCAGATTTTATTACTTAAATTTTCAGCTTTACAGTGAAAGTGTAACATCGTTTTCTTTAAGCCATTTCCACTTACTTTCACTTTCATTTTGTATAGGTTGATATAAAAGAGTGACTGTATTGTTGTTGACAAAAAAAATCCTAGCCAATGACGAATACTGTAGTGTGCCTCATTTCAACATCTTTCAACACAAGAGAATAGAAAAGATCTAAACGTCACAGCAATAATCGTTTCAAACAGTGTACTAACTACTTGTTAAAAATCCCACTAGATACCTCTTCACCCTGCTAGATGCCTCTCCGGTGGAAATAGCTACCAATCGAAATAGTTTATTTAATTTTCCCTCTGCGTAATAATAATTAAATAATTTACAACACTTCATTGGTTAATAATTTAGGTCAAAAGTGAGCTTAGACAGCTAACGCCGAAAAAAGACGCTCGCTGAAGCTGCGCTCGCGTCTATTTTTCATAGACCACTCCACTCATTGTCTATGCTTTACATACCCATCTTTTCACCGGTCAATGAACGAGAAATCGTCGCGTGACCAACGTTTATACATTATTTATTGCTTCGTTGCGTGTTTTGTCCCAACAACTTCATTTTATTTATTATACAAATAAATACTAATGTTGAGGTCGATATGTAGTTTTGCGGACCTGGGTAGTGTGATATCGACCGCGGACGAACTACATATCGACATCAACATTAGTATTTACTTGTTATATCATATACCCTATGAATTTAAAGCATTCTGATGATGATGATGATGATGACGATAGCAAAGGTAGTTATTAATTTCCGGGGTAGTTATCACTTTTTTCGGACTCGCGAGTACGGAGCTCTCGACCAATCAGAATGCTTTAAATTCATAGGGTATATGATATTACTTCTGAACATATTGTCAGACAAAATTCAACCGTATTACATAAATCTAACAACGTGATCAAACTCGTCATCCTGATAACCGCTACTTAATCAGATATTGCAGGGTCTGACTTAAGTGTAATTGATTAATTTTCCAACTACAATACATAGAAGAGTTTGAAAACGCACCGTATTAACATTTCAAATATGAATTTGTAAGCGAGTTTAAAAGTAATAATATGGATTTGAATCTATATTAACCTAATTGAAGAAGAAAATTTCACGAAATACTATAAAGTGCGTGACTGCATGTCTGTATGTTTCTGTTTCGCGTTTGGCGCACGTGCTTTTCCGTCAAGCGTAAACTTTTCGCGGACATCAAAACATATTTAATGTTAAAATATTTTATTTATTTTTTTACAAGAATAAAAGATATTTATTGTAAATATAGGAGCCAAAATTAAGTTAATTTAGTATCTGCGATGTCACGCTTTTCTAAATTATGTTATGAATTTACATGTACATGTATTCCTATATTTATATGTAAAAGGCGGTTAATTCTTTTCGTCTTGCTGTATTTGCTTGCCCATATTGGTTAGCCGTTAATCTCCCCTTGTAAATAAGTATGATGTCATATTATAGATACTTAAGGGGAGTTGTTTTCATACTGAAATTATAAAACGAGTCATTTAAATCGATTTAAAACAAGGATTTTGTTAATTTTAATATCCATATTTGAACACAAATGTATTTTATTTTTCGCATAACCTTAATCATCGAGCAATTTCTATTGAACGTGCCTTTCTTTCGCCCTGTAGTAAAACTTCATACAAGTTTTTTACAGTTCAGCTTAGTCCTCTACGATGGAATCTTATTCATTTAACAAATCATTATCACAGATGGAATGCAGTGTGACGTATTAATTAAAGGTATTTCACTGTAAAAATATTAATTTCTCCACGTTATTCCTAAATACAATATTTTAATTCAAAAAAGTAAGGTAACCAGCATGATATTTTAGAGCGCTCTACATGCCTTGTGATTTACCTATCTTGAGTAGATAGTTATGCTTACCTCTTTGGTTGCACGCCGGTGACAGGGTTTTAAGATGTTATAAAGGTTTATAGAGAAATCTTGTAAAAGAGCCTAGAAGCTAGATCTGTTTCTTTTATCCCTGTCATCGTGTTCTTGCTGATTTGACTCCAGGAGCTCTGATCTCGGTAAGATCATTTAGTACCTGCCCTTTTGCTTGACAATTCTATTAACCGTTCATGTTTAATTTTTGGTGTGCTTCTGCATGCAACATTTTCGAGTTGAATGGTGGGTTGGAGGTTTTTCACCAAGACAACTTGTTCTTGTTTGTTTATATGAGAACCTGTTAGGGAAAGTGTGAGGTTTGTGCACCCTTGAAAATTAATCATTTTATTAACTATTAACAGTCTTTCTCTTGTTCTTGTCTGAGAGGGGAGGTCTACTGTATGTTGCAATTCCCGATATGCATATTTTACGTCTTATTCTTTTAACAAATCATAATTACTGATAGAACGCAGTGTGACGTATAACTTCGTGACATTGCTCCTTTCATAGTTGAAATTTCTTAAAAATGACACAACATATTGTTGTCAGTATCATAATACTCATGTGGGCATTTAAATTATATTTGCTGTTTAGTGTTCTTACTTTTCGTGGTTTGATATCAATAAAAATAGAGGGAATAACTGAAAACAAAGCATGTGTCAAATGCAAAAAGTATATATAGTAAAAATGGAATTTGTACTAAAATAACAATAATAAATGTCCGTGTAACAGTCCGGGCTTGACCAGGTCGATGCATTGAGCAACTCGCAAGAATCGGCGTTCGTTGAAACAGCAGGTTGTTAGCCTTTCTTTCCATCTGAAATTAAAAAAAAAAACATTAGAACATATAAGAAGATTATAGTCAAAGCTACCGCCATTCTTCCACTACTGCACGGTTTCCTAAAATGACGTTGGCGGTTAGCAATGTGCTGAACTGTAGTGTATCGAAATTTTAACCTGTAAGTGTATTCAAAGCGGTAAAAAGTCTCCCCGTAAATTCAATCAGTGCTGTCATGAATTAAATATCCCTTTGGAGGCCATTGAGGTCGATACTTATATTTGTGTAAATACTGAGTTGTGCTCATCCCGGGACTAGGTCCAGGCGTGAAGATTAATATGCATTTCCATATCTGCTCGTGAAATTACTCGATCAAACTGAGCCTGCAATAATTGTATATTTTGACGTGCTCGGTGGTTTTCAAAGTTCCCTTTCCAACTATTTGTGACAACGAGTTTGCTACTCTCTATTTTCTCAACAAGATAAGACAATTTAAAAGTGTTGAATAATTCTTAAGTTGAATGTCGATATGTTGAGCGGGGATGGAAATCGGTATTTTACCTTTGACCTTGTCCTACTTTTACTTTGACCTTTAAGGATATTACAATCAATCTTATGTTCAAACTCAGTTTTCAACTCAATATGTTTATTCAAAGTCAGAGTATTTGTTGTTATTTAATTGGATTTATTTTATAAAAGTGAAATAAAATCTTCATATAATCTGGAAATAATTTAACTGCTACTCAAACAGTTAATTTGGGGGTATGAGGTGGTGGGGGTTTTGGTCCGGTCACATTTTAATTAGGATATACACATAACAAATTTCCTAAACTGCATTTAAAAACAAAACAAAAAGTTATTCTTATACCTTTACCGATCATGAAATGTGCATCTTCAGAATTTTAAAACGTAGGCCCTTTCATTCGTGATACTAGGGGCGGGTTTTTCTCCACATAATCTCAGTGAGGTGGTATTTTGTGTCTCATGGGTACTTGTAGTAAGGAGCGGATAAATGAAGGAGACCAGTTTAAGGCTTATTCAGGGAACTTTGGAGGAAAATCTCTGTATAAAGTTTCGAAAATCAAAAATATCGAGTCTAGATATCTTCTTAGCTGACTATTTATAATTTAGTTGGAAATAACCGTCAGCAAATCGATGCTTCATACGGTTTAAGAGCCTACCTTTGCTAGGAACCATTATTTTAGTAAATTAAAATTTAAAAGAAGGAGGCTTAGCAGCTAAACATTGCAGATACGCAATATTCGCTGAATATTTGACAATGCACGAGGCGTATGGTCACATTTTTATGAAATTTACGATTACCGGTGCATAAACGTAAATTTCACACACATGTTTAGTTAAGACACGGTCAAGCGTTATTTTTCTCTTACGTGAAATTTATTATTGTAGGTATGGCAGCATCCGGCAGTGTTACTGGTTTTGCTTCATTATCATCTATTTGTTTTTTTATCTTTTTCTATATAATGTTATCAGACACTTCTAAAAACAGAAATAGGAGTTAAGTTGTTGATTGCGTCACAACCTAAGTAGCTCATCAGAAAAGGGTCAAAAATATAAACATGGTATCAAGCTTTCGAAGATGTAAATAAGAGAAAAATTGGAATCGTTTTTACAACTGATTGACATTTTCATTTGCGTTCTTACAAGCAGGAAACAAAAACGGATCAGGGCATGTGTTTTCTTTTCCAAATTAAGCTTAAAACTACTATCTTAAAGATACTTACAGCCACCATATCCGCCTCCTCCCATGCCCATGCCACCAAAGCCATAACCACCTCCCATACCGCCCATACCGCCCATACCATAGCCCATTCCGCCGCCGAATCCACCGCCATAGCCGCCGCCGTAGCCGCACTTCTTGCCCTTGCATGGTGGTGGGAATTTCTTTCCACCATATCCTCCACCAAATCCTCCGCCATATCCTCCGCCCAATCCTCCCATCATGCCATAACCACCTCCCATACCATAGCCCATGCCGCCGCCGAATCCACCGCCATATCCGCCCATCATGCCATAACCACCACCCATACCATAGCCCATGCCGCCGCCGAATCCACCACCATAGCCGCCACCGTAGCCGCACTTCTTGCCCTTGCATGGTGGTGGGAATTTCTTTCCACCATATCCTCCACCAAATCCTCCGCCATATCCTCCGCCCAATCCTCCCATCATGCCATAACCACCTCCCATACCATAGCCCATGCCGCCGCCGAATCCACCGCCATATCCGCCCATCATGCCATAACCACCTCCCATACCATAGCCCATGCCGCCGCCGAATCCACCGCCATAGCCGCCACCGTAGCCGCACTTCTTGCCCTTGCATGGTGGTGGGGATTTCTTTCCACCATATCCTCCACCAAATCCTCCGCCGAATCCTCCGCCATATCCGCCCATCATGCCGTAACCACCTCCCATACCATAGCCCATGCCGCCGCCGAATCCACCGCCATATCCGCCCATCATGCCATAACCACCTCCCATACCATAGCCCATGCCTCCGCCGAATCCACCGCCATAGCCGCCACCGTAGCCGCACTTCTTGCCCTTGCATGGTGGTGGGAATTTCTTTCCACCATATCCTCCGCCAAATCCTCCGCCGAATCCTCCACCATATCCTCCGCCGGATCCTCCGCCATATCCTCCGCCGAATCCTCCGCCATATCCGCCCATCATGCCATAACCACCGCCCATACCATAGCCCATGCCGCCGCCGAATCCACCGCCATAGCCGCCACCGTAGCCGCACTTCTTGCCCTTGCATGGTGGTGGGAATTTCTTTCCACCATATCCTCCGCCGTAACCGCCATATCCGCCCATCATGCCACCGCCCGATCCTCCTCCCATTCCATAACCACCGCCCCAACCTCCCATCATCATTCCGCCACCATAGCCGCCTCCATACCCGCATTTTTTGCCTTTGCATGGCGGCATAATTGGTCCCTTTTTCATGCCTCCTCCATAGCCCATTCCACCTCCAAATCCGCCGAAACCTCCTCCGTACCCTCCGCCATATCCGCCCATCCCACCCATACCGAAGCCTCCCATTCCGTAGCCACCTCCAAACCCACCACCATAGCCGCACTTCTTGCCCTTACATGGAGGTGGTTTCTTGTAAGTGGCAGAGCATACAGCAAGGAACAGGGCCAACACTAAAACCGTCTTCATGATTGCCTGCAAAAGTTTTATTTCAATATGAGTTTGGGCAATATGAAAACAGAGCAAACAAAGTCTTGACCGGTACAACCAAAGTTCTAACTGGTCATCAATTATATATGTTCACAATGTATTCTAGTTTTGTTTCTTCCCCAGGTCAGAAGATGCTGTGAAAAAAACTGTTTTGTATTGGAATCAATTATTAAATGTCTTTTTAATATTAAGTGATTGTTTTCTGTGACTTAATCCCATACTATTTACTACACCGAATTGTCAAAATTAGAACGATCCTTAATTTAAAGAGAGGAAATTATAATGACACTCTCAGTAAAAGTTACGGACAAAAAGTGTCCAATTAGAACTTTGGGTGAGTGTATATCAAACAGCAATGAAAATGTACTGTTGTATGACTTTGTTTTTTGTTATTAAATAGTTTCGATAACTTGACAGTCACGTGTCGAACAAGTTAATTTAAATACATGTAGGACTTTTCAAAAAAAAGTTATTTAAACTTATTCTATTAATTTAACTACTAATGACCAACGTGCTTTTTAAAAAGCTAAAATTTGTTTGAAATAGGATTTTTCAGAAAAAATAAATTTACACTTTTGATAAGTTCTCTTCATGAGTAAAATCATTGGCAAGATATTTAATTTAGCCATATCTGCTATAAGATCATGCTTTTTTATATAAACAGAATATCACATGAGTGTCTACTTATCCAAAATGAGTTATAACAGTTACTGAGATAAGTGTTTATGGTGTATTTAAACAGTATTAAACAGATTTTCCTACTTTACTGTGGAGGTTTACAAGATTTTCCCCTACGAAGTAATTAGTTACTTGGTGTCTTGCGAGTATATATAGTCAAACTTTCTTCAAAGACCAAGGTTCGAGCCTAAAGTGATCTTTTAAGGCAAGTAGTCATTGCAAACAGGAGATTTTTTTGGCGTTGTCTGTGATATGCAGGATTTATGTTCTCAGATCCTCTCTCAAATTCTATTCTGTTTAGTTCCTCCCATTGTTTTCTCGTTTAGGGCAAACCCATTCTTTTATATGGGGGCCATACGCCGCTGAAAATGGAATGGTATTAATCTAAAAATACCGCATTGAATGTTCCATGTTTCAATATTATAACTAATGTGCTTGGGATGGTCAAAGTTGTACTATTTATTGCTGCGTGGGTAGTAATAGGCATTTCCATTTATAACCATAAACAGGCTCAATCAAACCAAGCCTACAATATGTTCATATTTTTTTCTGTTGTTCGATGGCTTTCAAAGTTCCCTTTTCATCTATTTTAAAGATGTATCAAGTAGGTCACCATTGTTCACATAACCTTGAATGACAATCATGCAAACGAGGTGTTGTTGTATTTTAATAATGTTTTCTGATCGCTGCATACATGTTTCCGACATTTTTAGGGTATTCGCACTTAACATTCTCTCGAACGACTGAACAGTGATTACTAAAATATGCCAAACGCGAATGTTAGAAGACAGTTTTTGCATGCATGAATCGAATAATATTTTTTAAAATGTTTTAGCAAAACTTGATATTTTTCATAATTATTAACAACCCATTTAAATATCGTCCCATTGAAATTTTAAACAAACACAGAAAAGCATTAAAATTGTTAAAACATTTGTCTGTATTGATATATATGTCACTAATCATGTGCATAAAAAATAAAACTAATAATTGGCAAACAGCAAAAAGTTAATTTCAAAAATATTCTTGGTGCTTATCTTTGAATAGTATATAAACAAAGTTCCAGATTGAAATTTAATTTTAATTTGTTTTTTAAATTTCATTTCGATTTTCACAATCATCAAGTGAATTGTAAAATTTTTATGAAAAAGAATATGATTTTGTACAAGTAACTCTATTATCTACCACTTATCTGATGACGTTTGTCAAAGAACCAGCCTTATCGTAAGCAAATACACGAAAATTAACATACCGTTTTCTTGTGCAGTGCGAGAATGGCCACATCTGGTGTTACACACAATGGACACCTTATATAGTCCAAAGCTCGAATCACTTAGTGATTGATCCGCTTCAAGTATAAGGTCGTGACTAAACACTTCTCTTCTGTGACTTATTACATTGTTACCAATTAAATTTAACATATTGAGATTGAACGCCGATACGAAATATTCCATGCATTATAGTATTGATATTTGGGTTTTTAGGCGTAAGGAAACATAGTGTTGACCGTTGATTCTTTTGACAAATACTAATATTTTTCTCTAGACGGAAATACATATTTTTATTCTTTATAGTTTTTTATATGTCTATAATTGGAACGTCAATTTGACCGGAATCGCAAATGGGGAAATGGTGCAATGTTTCATTAATATTATCAATAGTTTCTAGTGTTGTTACTTGTTTATTACATGTCGTTATGCAACAGCGGTTTATCTCCTTCATGTTTCGATGTTACTTTTACCATTTTTGCATTCTTGTGACGATATATTTTTTCCTTCTGTGCAATGACAAGGTCTGAAATAAAGTTCTGGCGTAAGCCTAAGATAATGTCAAACACGATGGAATAGTTCCTTCATAAGTCCAACGGGTGCTAAAGACCTCCTGTATACCTGAATAAAGACTATAATTTATTTGTCCCACTAATTGATATAAAGAGCAAATTCGCCTGTAAACAAAGGCTACCTGCATTCAAAGTTTACCTGTTTTGGTTTTCCTCTGAGTGATCTTTGAATACAGGTTTGACTGTTTTCATAACCAAAAGTTATCAAATTGATGTTACCCAATATTTTGGCGAATTTAAACTTGAGAGTTATCCAAATATTTGGGTAATTTGCTTTAAATATTTTATTCTTATTTATTAAATCCATAAGAGGGAAAAACATTAAGTTGGGTTGAAATGAAATTCATAATTATACTTGTTGGTCATGAGTTTAAATCTCTCGAGAACCCGATCATTTATTGTTTTTCGGCAAGATTTAGAAGACTTACAAAAAGAAATCTGATATTTTGTGTGTGATTTAATGTCTGTTTACGCCCGCTAGAAAAGTATAACCCCGAATTGGTTACCCCATACACCTCTTTAATGAGACAGTATTTCATGAGACTGTCTATTTTTTAATAATTACAACCTTGAAACGTTTTCCAGAACTGCATATATCTGATTGGCGTATTAGAGTCACGTGACTACGTTTCATTTCTCGTTGAAGCAGCTCTGTCTTCAGGTGGCGGTATGATCTACATGTACGCGCAATTGTATATATTTAAAACTAATAAATCAATAAATGAGAAATACAGAAACATCTGTCGATTGCTGTAATTACAAGAAATGAATTTCGTTTAAATACTTTTTTTCTGCGTTTTATTGGTGCGTGAATGATAGCACCTCCATTTCTTTCTGCAGATAAGGTGTAAAGATTTTGATTATTCATACTTCAATGAAACGCAGAAAAACATGATTTAATTTCCTAAATGAAAAAGAAAAGCTTCCAGAGCTTGTTTACAATAAAAATCGCTATCTAACTATTGGATGTTTCACGCTCGTTTAGCCTCGACTTCCTGTGAACACGCGCTTTGAAACAGATGTTTTAAAAAGACCTCTAGGCACTGTTTTCTTATATATTTGGTTAAAAAATTATTTAAAAAATAATGAACATGCTGGTTTATGAAACATGCATAAGATCCTCTTTTCCCTTTACCATATAACATGTAACATATTACAAACAATTTACAAACCCCTGATTTCTAATTTCAACGAAAGTAGGTTTCGAAAATACTGCGTCATCTTGTTTTCAATGCGCAATAAACTAAGCATTAATGAAAACAAGAAGACAATTTCATGGAAACCTCTTATTTTAGTTATGATGCCGGTAAATGTAAATATCTGGAGGACTTTAACCAACAATATGTTTATCTTGGAGGATGTCGGTTCAGTATCTATCGGTTAAAAAACGGAAAAAGAAAAACGTGTATGTGGTGGAGGATAATTAAGCTTTGGATTTTGTTCTTTCTTCAATTAAAAGGGAGGTAATTTTCATAAACAGATATTTACTTAACTGTATCTTATTTCTTTGCATCAGTGGATTTTACAACTTGGTTTTTGTCCTTCTGTACATGCCATAAACTTCTAAACTCAACAGTAAAAAAATCTGTTTGATACTTTTATGTCTAAATTATCGATCCATTCATTATTATTTAGGAAAGAGGAAATAACATCTGTGAAAAAATACAACATCTTCCCACTTTATCAAACGTCCAGATATGTACAAATGGTACAAATTAAATGAAAAATGTAATATTGCATCACTGGACAAAAGTTTAAAAAAAAAAACAGGAAAGTTTCATTTTGATTTCTAATTTCAACTAAAGCAGGTTTCGTAAGTACTGGGTCATCGTGTTTTCAATGTACTAATTTATTACCTGAGTATAAGCACATTTCCCCTGACCTTACAATATAATTCATTCTCACACTGAGGTTATATGCATAATTTTCTTATAAATTTTGTTATTATTGATATGTTATTAGTTTGTTATGCAAAGTCATTGTTTTTTCCTCGTTACTAATGACTTTATCTTTAGTGAAGAGATGTGTTTATCATTGTCAGTCACCTTTCATCATTTCAGCCTCCTTAACCAAGGTTATTCCTATTTACTTAATTAAATATGATATAGAAAATTTATTGTAAACAACATTTTTCGTCTGGTTTCAAGCTTACCTTAAACAAAGCAAATGTTTTCCATATACTGATGATTGCAAAGCCGATTGTATTCTTCTATTTACTTTCCCAATTATTCAGAATTCTAATACAATATTTAGAATTATATTTGATATCATTGTTTTTAATTAAGGATTAAATTTATGTTTGATTTTAATTTCATTTGGGTATGGAAAAAGCTGGGTTGCTCGGGCTTTACGCGCATTTCAAATGGAGCGCGTCACGGGAAAAGGTACCTTCGGACAGTTGACGTCAATTCTTGAAATGACGTCATAAGGTTGAGCAGACCAAATAATTTATTATGGATTTCGCGGTAAAAATAAAATCATGTTGTCAAAATGTATAACGAAATTGCCAATAGGTTATGAGAAAATAATAGATAATTGTAAGATCTTTCCAAATATAGTAACAGCTAAAATGTCTAAAAATATTACCGAATGCACCTTTTCCCATGACGCGCCCCAAATAATCCAACGGTTTTTCACAAAGAAATTCAAAGAACAAAAATCAATATCGATTAATTCCTTATATTTTCAACCATACATACCCTCATAAATACAGAAATTATTAGAAGAATTTGTGATATTACGGCCTTTTTCGAATAGCTGTTGGAAGACAAAGTGGATGGCGGCACGCTTATTCGTAAAAAAAAATCGTGGTAAATGTGCGTGCTCGGTGACGTCACACGTCAAAAACAGTGTAGAACGTCCAATAAATTGTGATCGTTTCTACCTGTTCTAAAATTATACGTCACATTGTTTACCATCAGAAAATATGATTCTTTAGATGAATAAGACTTCATCGCAGAGGACGAAGTTGAAATGTAAATATTGCTGTTAGAACAGCAATGTTGGCGTTCATGCAAATGATGGCACACTTTTCTCGATAAACTTGTTGCAAAAGTTCGCGATTACGAACTATACGGTCCAATAGTTTAAAGACAATTGCGACAGTTTTGTTAATAAATTTTTATAAAAAATTTCAGCGTTGGTGGATATTTAATTATATAATAAAAAATTGAATAAAAATGTTATGTCACCAGACTTGTTCAAATGTTACTGACCTTATAAGTTTGATACATTAACCGCATGTTGTGTAACGGGATAAATAAAAAAAAAACATTTGTAATGTCACAATTAATCACAATAACACTCTGTATTTCATTCTCAAATCAAGAGCATACAATATTTTTTGCGGATTGAGAAAAAAAAGAAAACTTACTTGTTTGCTCTTCGACAAAAGATACAGAAAAAAAAATTAATTTTCATTTAAAAATAGGTTGGTTTTTGAGGGGGGGGGGGGGTGAAATAAAAAAAATCCACCCTCTGATCTTTGGAAATTGCTTGAAATGTACCAACAAATTATTTAAAGGCCATTCTTTATGTCATCTTAACAAAACATATGTTACTGTAGCATCCGTTGTACATTTTATTGATTAAAGGCGGTTAAAACCCATTAGAAAGGCTCCGATCATCAGATATAACAGCATGGCTCCTGATTAATATCAATATCAACATTTGGTTGAAAGCTAGGAACGAAGAAAGTGAGCCTCGTTAATTCACCTGGGATTTCTGTGACGCCAGGTCAGTTCTTATGTTCGTTTTGTACCAGCTGTAGACGCTACAGCTACCACGCTTGTTTTTTTTTTGTTTTTTTTTAGAACAAAAATGTTTGCAGACCAGGAAAAAGTCATCAAATATGTAAAATCTAAAACGTAAACTCATTTTTTACAAGACGTAAATATCTGTTTCAACACCGGCCTGTAAATGAATGTATTAATATGCGTTATGTTTTAGGTTCAATGCTTTTCCAATATAGAATGAAATATGTGAAAATTATATCGCATTGTTCGTAAAATGATATTTATTCAAATGAAAGTTTATTCAATATTGTCTTCGTGACGGTCTTACCCAATACTAAAATATAAATTAAAACTATGCATTCTATATGAATGTTAAATTGCTGTCTTCAAACAAATTTATTAACTGTTTCAACAAGATGCGAGATAATCGATCCTTCATCGTGTTTAGTATCCGTCACCAAGATTGTCACCTTATAATTCTACACCCCAAACCGACATTACAAACTTCCTACCGGGTCCGACATCGGACCTGTTGTTTATATCCTAAACAAAAATGAAAACGTACCAGTTTTTAAATTAAAAAGTTTTGTACAGTGATGCTTTATTTTTTCTTTCATTAAATTTGTGGTATTTTCACATATCTGGACATTTGATAAAGTGGGAAGACGTTGTTATTTTTTACAGAGCTCATTGTTATCTCCTCTTTCCTTTACAATTAAAGGGTTGATAATAGATAAACATAAAAGTCTTAAACAGACTGTCAAATTAAGAATATGCATGTTCAGAATGAAAAACACAATCTTTATAGCCCACTGATGCCAAGAAATATGATAGCGTTACTTAAATATCCGTTTTTCGTTTTGTGCAAATTACCTATCTTTCATTTAAAGAAAGAACTAAATCCCATGCTTAATTTTCCACAAATACGTTTTTTCCTCTTTTTCTATTTTTCTTTTTTTAAACCGATAGATACTGAACCGACAACTTCCAAGATAAACATGTTGGTGATCAAATTCGTCCAGATATTTGCTTTCACCTACATCATTAATGTAATAGGAGTTTTCCATGTTAGTTTTGTTTTTATTAAGTTTTTATTTGACTCAGTATCTGAAATCAAGATCTCTTTGATGTCTACTCTCGATGAACTTACTAATAACTAAATCAATAATCTTGTTTTCTTCGGTCTTCTTACCCAAACAAAACATCAAGAAGTATCTTCCATTAATCAATGAGTGGTTTAAACACGCCCTATGACTGAATTCAGAGTTAGTGGTCTGCCTTAACGCGCTTTTTAATGGCCTTTACCGGAGGAAATGTCCAACTGTGTTAAAATAATGATCGGACAACACTGTTTTTAACAAGCATAGAGTTTTCTCTAAACGTGACCATTTTCTTAGGAAATTACATTGATTTATTTGTCAAACCTCCTAGCCACTTTCTCTGACCGCATGTTCATCCATTGTCAAAATTTACAGCAGACATAGATTTCATTATAACGGTCTCTGTAACATTGACTTTTACCTTACTGAACACAGTTAACTGACATTTCAAGGTCCAGCTGTCGACCTTACTGAACACAGTTAACTGACATTTCAAGATCCAGCTGTCGACCTTACTGAACACAGTTAACTGACATTTCAAGGTCCAGCTGTCGACCTTACTGAACACAGTTAACTGACATTTCAAGGTCCAGCTGTCGACCTTACTGAACACAGTTTAACTGACATTTCAAGGTCCAGCTGTCGACCTTACTGAACACAGTTAACTGACATTTCAAGGTCCAGCTGTCGTTAAGTGATTGATTGGAAATTTGCTTTATATTCTTACATTGCTAACGTATGAAATAATGAACTGATATGTCCGAAATTTCTAAAAAAGTTGTGTTTTGGCTTTATAAGTAAATATTGTTGCTCAATACAGGTGACAGCGATGCTAAGTTGAAATGTATGTGAAGAATACACGCTCAATTCTATACAAACATTTAAATTGAATGCATTAGAAGTACTTAAAACTACCGATTTCATAACAAGTACTCAAGAAAGCAGAAAAGTACTTTAAATAGGAAAATAAGTTTAAAGTAATTGTACTTAAAGTACAAACACGTACACGTACACTTACAAGAGTGACGGCATGTCCATTTAATTAGTTTTAAAAAAATGCCATGAAAAACAAAGGTGGGAAGAATACATCTGTTAAATAGACATGAAAGAATATCTTATAACTTGAGGGATTTTTATATGCTCGATTCATCTCAATTTTTGTACTGAAAAAGAGTGAGGTTTCATCATCTGAAAGTGGACAGTGTATTTGCTGTACTTTACCGATAATGATAAAGTAGGCGATTTAAACAAAAACAGACCCAATTCATTTAGAGGGACGTATTAAAACAAACATTTAATTCAAACCTTGTAAACAAAACATTATTGAAGAAAAACAGTTTAAAATGTTATACATTACATTTTATAATTTTTCATAGAGGCTCGTAAAATGTCACTCTTAAGCTTCTGTGATATCATTATATTTATCGTTGGCTTGATTTTCGCAAGGAAAAGTGCGCGAAATCAAAACCTAGCGAAATCGAACCACTGATTATCTAGTTTTATGGCAATAATACAAGTGCGGGAATATGTCCCCGCAAAAATGTCATTAATGCCTTTTTGCGCGTAATGCGTTCCCCGCGAATTTAATAAAATGATATGGCAGTATACTAATTTTATGCTACTTGTATCAGACGTATTCTTATTGGAAGAATTAGTCGAATTTTGCATGTACACTCATCAACTACAAAAGGTCTAAGAACTATAATTTGTCTCCCCGCATGAGCTTTTTATTTTAACATGAGGCCTACGGCTTTCTCCATTTTCTGTAGATCACCTATCTTGAACTAAATCACATACTTGAAAATCTGCAGTCACAAAGTATTTATCTTTTCTTTGCCTTTGCTATAATTACGGTTTCAGAAAAAACTGAGTGGTTCTGAGATATTCACATTTATCAGAAAGAAAGCGATTTCTCAAGTTCTTGTCTCCGAATTGATAAACAATGCTCGAAATTCTAAGCATTTCCAAATATTTACACCTTTATTTCCACTGCTTCAATATCCTTTACCGGACGAGTGAAGGTCAATCTTCAATGAACACCGTTAGCCTTATCACCGCGCAATGGTAAAGGAATGCCCTGGTGACGTCATGAAATCCCCGCTATTTTTATAATTGTTGCTAATTTTAGATAGCTCTTCCTGGAATGTTGCTATTTTTAGATTACTTTTATTTTTAGTTGCTTTTATACCCCTCAAACCGGAAGTAAACAAGTTTACTTATATGACATCATCAATAAGCACGTTCCATTTTCTAGAATTATCATTGGTTGAAAATAACGCATTAGCCTTTTCTAACTTCCCGCCAAAATAACGGTTTTTACTTAGACTATCATTTACTCGCATAGATAGTACTTGCTGTGATACAAATTTGATGTTTGTTGTGAAATATTAGGTTTTTCTGTATATAAATGTTTGAAAAAACGGATGAATGTGTTCAATAAACATGGAACTATTTTTGGTCGTAGTATGATTTTTTTGATTTGAGTAAATAGGCGGACCAGTCCAAATGCCAAACCCGGGGTAAGAAATGTTTTAAACAACATTTCGAAAATAGTAAAAAGTATATATTTTATATTAAATTTAGAAACAAAATGATAAAATGAGGTGTAAATATAAGTAATAAATTTCGTGTTTGATAAGTTCACCGAGTCTTGAACGTCATTAGGGCTGGTTAAAGCACGCGTGGAGTCCTTCGGACTCCACACACTTTAACCAGCCCTAATGACGTTCAAGACTCGGTGAACTTATCAAACACGAAATTTATTCCTTAATTACCTCTCTTTGAATTAAAATATATTGTTTTGAAATCTTTTACTTATTGTTTTTCGATGGGCAGTTTCTAAGTTCTTGTTATGGAAGATTATGTTCACGAGCAAATAAACTTAAAAATAACTGAGATTCAACAATTAATCAGCACTCAAAGTGTTCCTTATTAAATGATAATACCTTAATTAGAATACAAGCATAAAAGTGAATACTTTTTATTTTTGCTGAGTATATTTTACAGAGCAGTTGCCACAAATGTACTTTCTTTTACGGTTTCAGATTCAGAAACAAAATCTTACTTACTTAATAATCATGTCGTCAGTTTTTTAGTTACTGGCATAAGGAGAAGCTATCTGATAATGAATAATTAAATTATCATTCTGTACTGTATGTCGACTAGTTAACTTTCAGAAAAAAGATTTATACATGGTATTCTTCTTTTTTGTTAGATTAAAAATAATTAAATTTGCATGAATTTGTAACAGTAGTTACTGTATTAATTCATCGTTATATACATTGTACATTTCTGTCTTGTAGGCCCAACGTGGCCGTGTTGTCGTCAATACTAATAGTAGTTTGTAAATTTTATACACAAAGCCACTATAAAGCAATTTACTTACTTACTTCCAAGATCATTTCGCCACTTTTTAATTCATTTCTTAAAAGGGACTTTCAATTACAAAAAAAGTTATTTTCTATTATATTTTGATTAAATGAATCAGAAAGAAATACAGTAAGCAAAAATGGGTATCTGAAATGCCCATAAATGATTTCTGATAAATTCAAATATTCAAACTTCGTTTTAGTTCATTAAAAACAGAAAACTTATAATCGGTAAAACTACAGTAATTGATTTGAAGTGTTAAGCTTGATAAAACCTCAAGTACCCCAAATTACCTGCAAGGAGCTTAGACATTAGTAAATTACGTATCAATAATTCAGAGTTTATGGCCACTGGTTGTTACATCAAAGGCGGATAATAATACAAAATGCATGAGTATAAAAGAGGTTAAGATTGTTACTTCCAAACAAATAAGAAAGCAGCTATGAGGAAAAGCGATGCCAGCATTTCAACGCGTTTCTGCAACTAGGAACAGTTAATTACATCTGTTACCAGTATATAAGACGAATTTCGTTGTGAAGAACAATAGTTCTTCTACATTTCAGTCTTGCTACGGATTTTTAGAAATAATGATGAACTTGGAAAGTACTATGATACAAGTACTCGTGTTACATATTAAACTGAACAAGAGAAATTAAAGCTTCAAACTGATGTTGCTTCTGAACTAGATTTTATAGTGTGAACAGGGAAACAGTATCAATTCGCTAAAATAAATAAATTCGACTAAAAACAGAAATATGATAACAGGTTTTCAGAAAGGACAAGATCCCTGAGAAATGAACTGCAAAAAGGATTATTAAACTTGATAACGGAAGTCGGTCGTCGAGATAAAAGTAATTAACTGCAATTTTTAATATTTGCATCGATTTTAACCTCAAGTGCCATTAAGTGTTTAATTGAACTTGATAAATTCCCAATTGTGAGGAAGTATTTGGAGTCACTGTTCTAAATACTAGAGAAAAAAACATCAGACGCATTGTTAAAAAAAACTAAGCTTTTATAGAGACGTTTTCGTGAATAATTCAAAATATTTTCAATAAAGACAATGGAGTATCAGTCTGCACAAAACTGCATTCGGGATTAGAAATACTAATATCTAAATTTCGTTGAAAAGGTTCAGTCGAAATCTTAGTATTAAAGACAATGGAGTATATGGCCAATAACCCTGCAAAAAGGATGAGAAACGTTAATATCTGAACTTCGTGGAAAAGGTTGGAACAATTAAGCTTCATTTCGCTTTGTGGGTTAACAAAGGTCATCATAATGCTTCAAGAACCCAAATTTTCCAGATTCCTTTTCCATTTAAAGTTTTCCCAGAGCGAAAATTATGTGAACGAACATGAGCTTTACGAAGTCATGAAATCAAGAAACCTTTATCAAACTCAGTTTGGAGTGAGATCAAATTTCAAGAAAGTTATTTATAACATTTCTAAAGACGAGAGGCAAACTCGGTATGGATTTGAAAACAGCAGGAAGTTATTCGTGCAGAAAATGAAAAAACGCCGCGAGCAGGCTGATCGGATACGGAAAAAGACTCGAGACAAATTGAAAAACATTTCTGTTATAAAAAAGAAACCGAAGACTTTAGAGCGAATTTACGTACAATTGCCGCAATCAACTGTGGTTTATATCGACGAATTATCACCAATACCTGAACTAGATACAAATTTCACACAACCAGGTGAAGAAGACAAAGAGGAAACAGTAAATGACGACGCAACCACGAATCTTCCGTCCGCACCATCTCCAAGTATGGTAGCAACCGAGTATATTTTCGATTCATCTAGAAGAAAAAAGTCCATTGGAAGGAACTCAAGTTCCGACTCTTCAAGTAAGAAAAACGCAACCGAAGGGCGTCCACAACATAATAATTTCCTTACAGTTAAGACAGTTGTAGCAGGAAGATCGAGTCCGAAAACATTAACTAAAGAAGAAAATGGTCGACGATGTAGCGGTCATTCTGCAGAAATTGAATTAATGAGTCTGGACATTCTTAACTTAAGTCTAGATGACAAGAAAAATAAAACAGGAATAGTTGACTACGAGAATGATTTTGAGCGAGCCACAAAGTTAGGGGAGGGCAAAATGCAAGAGTCAACGGTTTTTTCAACCGAGAATCTGCCGAAAATCAACAATATACGAAATTTCGATCCAATGGGTGGCGATTCAAAAACGAAAATATGGGCCACAAAGCATGGCATAGTTCAAAGCAGAGAAAACCTCGCAAAGGAGGCCGATTTTCAACGTTTACGTATTGACAGACCTTCAAAATGGGCTTTAGGACATATCAAAGGAGATATAATTCAATCAAAGATTTTGGAAATGAGACTGCAAAACTCGAAAAGGATGTTGAATGCAAGTTTCCTGAAGAAATCACATCAGCTGGACCAGCTATCTGAGAAGTTGCTATTGAAGCAAAAGGTGTCCCTCCCCGAGCTAAACAATATACCTAAACCGATGGTGACCCTCGACCCTGGCGGTACAACACCCGATGGGAAACTAATACTAACAAAAGCTGATTATGAAGAATATCTGTCTGGATTTAGAAAAGCTAGAGGTATACGCCTTGATAGATCAAGAAAAAGAGACCAGTGGTTGGAGAAAAGAATAGATAACTTTCGACTGGATCCACATCTTTGTCTACGAGATGAAACCGGTCCTAGAGCTTCTCTAAAAACTATTTAAATCACAAAAACGATTTCAAACATGTGATATGCGATCAAATACTTATAAATACGTTTAAAATGTCTTTCGACCTTCGGCTAGGTCCGCGTCAAGGACAATTTTAATATCACAAACAGATTACAAACATGTGGTAGGCGGTCACATACAAGTGTTAATATGTTTAAGTAATGAGAACGTTTTATGAACCTTAATTCACAGCTACGTTAATTTTAAATACTTGATATCACGTCAGTACTTTCTAATGTATCATTTCTTGTCATATTTGTGAAGGTAGAAAAATTTTTAGGATTCGCAATAATTTATACAATTAAACCCTTACAGTACACATACACTTACCCAAAGTTCTAATTGACCGAGTTTTGAACGTATTTATTCACAATAAAGACATTGACTTAACTCTTTTATATTTGTGATCATTAATTTTGCCATCAAAAGTCTTCAGTTGAGCTTTTATCATTTAATAATCAGCTTTGGAACCGTTTGGCTAGAGTTATCCTAAATTTTGCTCAAAATGCATTTCATGCAATTGAATGTCAAGCAACTAGAAAATTGCTGTACATCGCTTGTTTTGTTTTGACATGACCCCTCGTTAGAAGAAAAAACATAAAAACTTATTAATCAGCAGCATTTTTATTTAAATAAGTCATGTTCGAAGTACCCAATTCTATGATAACCTCTCTTTCAATTACAGACTGTTTTAATTTTGACCCTGCGGAGTAAGAAAATGGTATGTGATTCATTAAGAAAACAATCAATAAAGATTTAAAAGACATTAAATAACTGATTCTAAGACAAAACAGTTCATATTACAACCTTTATTGACATAGAGAAAAAACGAAACTAGCATACATTGTAAACATTTACAATAGATGACAAGTTAAAACTTTGGGTGGGTGTACACTCATTCAAAGTTCTTATAGGTGAAATGTAAACGCTTACAATGCATGTTACTTTCGTTTCTTCCCTGTGTCAAGACAATTGTTGAAAACATTTAGTTGTCTACTAATCAATTATTCAATCCTTTAAATCTTATTTGATAGATTTCCTTCATCAATAGTTTTCCAAAATCAAATCAATACCATTTACTAAGTACTTGAAGTTCTTATCTGAAAGAGAGATAGTTATAAAATAGGAAACAAACAAACGGGTTCATTAAACTTTAAATGCTGCCGATTAATGAGGCTTAATGTTTTCTTATTACCGAGGGTATCTAGTAAAATAAACCAAATCATTCAATGAAGTTTTCTTGTTGATTGACCTTTATGAGGCAAACAGTTGGAAAATATCATGTAATTTGCTTTACGACTCCACTGTAACGCCGCATATGAGAATCGACGCATAAACAATTTTTATCGTTTATGCGGTAATTTTCAACGCATAAAAAACTTTTTATGCGGCAAAAAGGCACACTTTTGCCTCATAAAACAATTAAAACACATACTTATACAAAAGTGGTTGATTTAATATAATCACTATCGGAATTATGTTTTTGTGTCCTGACTTTTAGAGAGGTACATTCTGATAAAGATTTATATAAATTTCGATTTAATTGTGAACCAAACCAATGAGTTTGTTTGTGTCCACTTAACCAATCTTTAAACTAAACTTTTAGATATGTCAATTCAGACAACGCTTATTTATATTGATTTTATTGTGAACCAAACCAAATGATCTATCTGCAATGACGTTTTTTCCAAACTTTACTTGTTTGTTTTGTCCGTTTTAATAAGTCCCATGTGATGCACATGTGATTTGTAACCATTGCCCCAATCCCGGGGAATACCGGGACCTTTGAAAAAATCCCTAGGAAAGACCCTGCCACGCCGGGGTTGGGGCAGTGGTTACCATTACAATGAATAAGCAAGGTTGTAAAAGTCGTCAATGTTTTTAAAGGGCAATGTTTGCCACAAAACAACAATAAAACAAATTTTACTGACAAGCATGTCATTAGTATACGTGTTTTTTAACGAAAAGAATATCTCAACTTTAATTTAACCAAAAGCCATAATTATGTCGTAACTGGAACAATAAAAACAAAAATAACTAAAGCAGGTAACAACTTCCTACACCAATGAATATTATAGCAACTATAGAGACTCCCATGTTAAAAAATTTCGAAACGGACGAACATCAACGTTATCACCATCGTTTTCTTCAAATTTAAGGACTTTGTTTCTAAGTTTTAAAATAATTGGTTTAATTAATCCTCTTTATGTGGTAAAAAGGCACAATTGTGCCCCATATGAGAAATTTCTGCTTTATGCGTAAAGCGTCGCCGCATAAACGCGGTCGCACTGTTTATGCGTTGAAAATCACCGCATAAACAAAAACAAGTTTGTTTATGCGGCGATGCTCCTATGCGGCAGTACACTGCACCAAACGAACCCCCTTTCACCTTGATCACTTTGTAGATAAGAAAATTAGGATAAATAAATATGAGAATAATACGTTGAAAGTATTGATATTTCAGAACACATATGCATACCACCGTTTAGGCTGGATCAAAATTGTGTTGTTTACTGGTGTGAAAATTGAGTTGCTCTCAACCCGGGGCTATGCGGCGTGGACAGTAATATATGCATTTCAATTGCAGCCTCAATCAAACCGAGCCAGCAATATTTTCATATTTGTCTTGTTCGGCGGCTTTCAAATTTCCATTTTCATCTATTCGAACATTTCTAAATGCTAAAATATAAATAGCAGACGTTTGATGTTTGCGAAGCCTTATGTCAAGCGAATCCCAATAACGTTAAAGAAGGTTTTCACATGACATATATTTTATCTTTTTTAAAAAATATTTAAACAGAATGTTGTGTATAATATAAGTATTAGTAATGAATATAAAAAGCAGACAAATTTTTAATTCTGCATGAAAATCATTAAATTAAATTATAATTTGGTGACATTTAATATTATTGTTTCCACTTACCATCGGTTTCATTTGAAGCGTTCTTTGCGGGAAAAGGTGTATTATGCTTATGACGTCAACAATTTGAGCAGACGAACTTGGTTATCATGCATTTCGGTGTAAATTGAAAATTCAAAAGTCAAAATTGCAATATTAAGTATTGATTATGGGAATGTTTTAGGGATGGCAATGAATAGCAAACTTGGCATTCGAATATTCGGTTGTGTATGTATTCGAATATTCGAATATTTGATAGTAATTATGTTTATTTGCTATCTCTTTGCTCAAAGTATGCTGGAGTTTGCTGTACGAGTCAGTAAACAGGCACTTCCGGTTGTATAACGGCATTCCAATAATAAATAACGCTCAACGTTGTCATCAGGTCAATCTAAAAAAAAGACAAAATCTCAATTTATAACATTTAATGTTCATGTGATGTCCGCTTGCAGATTAATAACATGAAGTTACTTTAAAAAGAGGTCAATCTACTTAAATTTCGTTTTCTTTGTACGTGCATTTCCGGGACAGAGTAATTTTATGGTAATATCGTTGTCGTCACGGTCTTAACGCCGATTGTCTAAATATTACACACATTGTTTATCATTTTAATTTCATTTGAATTAATTAATATCATATTTTTGCTTCATCCAATGATTATTGTTTTTAATTTTAATTAAATTATGCACACGCATTATTAATTTCGCACCTCTTGTGCAGAATTCTTTATGAAACGCAAAACGGCATTGTTCTCCAGAATCGCCGATAATTGACGTTAACGGGTCACTCAAACTGCCAATTGCTGTTTATTGGGGGCTTAAACATTGACTATGACACGTTTTATAATAACACCAGGTGTTTCTGTTAATTGCACATCAAAGTTTGCATGTTTAGGGGGTAAACAAAAAGACCTTACACGAAATAATTTAAATTTATTTGATTTTCTTTATATTTCATTTTACAAAAATTGATATTCGAATATTAAAAAAGTATTCGAATGTCCCGTCGGCATTCGATTATTCGAATATTTGTTGCCATCCCTAGAATGTACAAATAGATTTATTGTAAAAATTTTCCAAATATCGTAACAACATATTATAAAAATTATGACCGAAGGCACCTTTTCCTGTGAAATGTCCTATTTCTCAAGCTATGTATGCAGTGATACATTGCAGCCAGCAGTTTAAGTGTTTAAACGCTTTAAGTTGCAGTCAAGAATGGCATTAAAATATATAATTAACATTGATTAGCATGATGTAGAACAGAATTTGTCATATTTTTTCGAATTGTAATATATAATTTTTAGGTCAAAATCTTTTTTTATAGAATTCTCAACGCTTTTTAATGCAAATGAGATCTACGTACAATTAAGTAAACTTGCAGAATGTTGCAAAAAGAGATAAAAAAAGGTCGTGAGATTACCTTAGCTTCCATTTTCTTCGTCTTCTTCAAAGAAATGATAAAAAAAACATTCATTGACAATACGCGAGATACATCAGCATAAAAATGCACAACACAATCTATATAAAAACTCAAACGGGGATACTAAATAGACTTTTTGATTATCTGTCCTTTTAATAAGCTTGAACGACGGAGAAATTGTGAAGTAAGTATTATCAAAAAATACGAAAAGGTAAAGAACGCACACCACTTAAGGTCAGGCCGCAGGCACGAAAAGCTTCCAAACATAGCAAACCTGAAAAAAAACTCTGTTTTACTTTTTAATTCAAAGTTATGGACCCGTCTCATTTTTCAATAATAATTACATTATCAATGTGAATTTGATTACCTCATTGAAAAACAACACTAATCTAAAAGTTTTAATTTAAAGTGAACTTTTACATAGTATTTATTGACTCTCTGCTGAATGAATAAAGGTATTATAGACAAATGATAGCTGCAGAAATAAAAGCAACCGATCGGATACCCGAGTGTCTTTCCGAAAATCTTTCATTCATGAAAGAAACCTATACAGCTATCAGGTTAATGAACCCGAATACCCATCCGATAGTAAAGGAATATATATATAGACGGACTAAGGAAAAGCCATCTGTAGATATTCCTCTCTCTGAAAATTCGGCATAAAGATGGCCTAAAATAGCCTACGGCCATTCTTATATCCCCCACCCTAGATGAGTCGAAATTGCAGGTCATGACAAAAAAGCAATAAATCGGTATTTGAACTATAGTTGGTTTTTTATATAAAAAACAGTTAAGATGTAGTATGTCTAAGTGATGTGCTTCAACATGATGCAAAAAACTTAACCACATTAAACTAACTTACTAACTAGGTGAATAAACAAGCAATTATGCTCTAAATTCAACAAATTGATTTTATTCGTGTTACAAAAAAAAGATGCATCGCTAATTTTCTATTGATTACAATTCCTTTTTTGGAGTCCTTTAATAAGTCGACGAAGGCAGAATAGAAAAGAGAGCATGTTTAAAATTTGACAACTGTCAAAAAGTTTTCGTGTTAGTTAAATGCTTAAACGCTGATGTCTCGACAAGCTCTTTTACATGGGTATTTAAGAAAACGTATGAAATGGTCATTCGGTTCACTTCAACAAAATTTATAACCAATCAGATAGTCACCTACAAAATCGACAAAAATTATGATGATCGTCGTAATTGCTGAAGCGTTCCAAACATTATATTGTATATTGTGTCGATGTATACACAGTGTTATCAACCATGGAAAGGGTTGATTCCCCGCATAATTTACTGAATATTAGTGTTTTATATGATAATGCGGTGTTTGCTGGTCGTCAAAAGATCTAACATTTTGATTATTGTGAAATTAGTTACCCTGTTACACATTTATGACGCTGTTAAATTTTGTGCATTTTCATGTAATTATTTCTGCAGCATTGTTTTAACTTTTTTCACTGTCTTGGCACATGTAATTCAATCGTACATTTCACAACCATGAGTGTGACCTTCAGTTACATCCAGTATAAATTCCTTATGTAAGCCAACATTGTCGTGATTAAAATGCTACTATTGTTATGTATCTATTTCTGATGATTATCGTTTTTAAATTCTGCCTATAAAGAACTACGACGTATATATTCAGAGAATGTAAAGAAAATACTATGATGATACTGCAAATAAATTTCCTTGAATATGATTGGATAATTTACCGGTACTGTTGATGAATCTACGTATTTACGGATCTGCCAACATAAAATGCTCGTGCCTGCCTTTATCCCCTCCGCACTTTCTCTGGCCTCCTTCCCTTTGTGTTCGTCCGCATTTTGTATTTAATTTCTGTAAACAGTCATACGCAACATGTTAAGCACGTCTCCTACTTTATTTAGCGCTATTACTTCAAACGTTATAGAATATAATTGTGCCAAGTTATTTAAGATTGAAAACGAAACACTACATGTATAATAAAACAATAATTTGGTTCCTTTTGAGGGTATGTGAGTACAAAATGTATATATTGTCGGTCTGAGTAACATATTGTCCCTCGCTCGTGTTATATGACACTGAGATTGAGTATTCTTAAAAAGTATTATAAACTGTCAAGAAATCAAATAACTATATAACAGTCTTGTATTTTAACAGTCTTGTATAATTAACGAATGGGTTTCAAACCTTTCCAATAACAAAATAGGCTAAACTTTCAAATACTACTGTTAAGTATGAATTTCATTAATATAGTCTCATCTGTATAAAATAATAAGTAAAACATAACATTAACGTAATAAAATCGCAAGAACATACTTTTTAATCGGTTAGAGTTATGAGAGACTTGTTGAAAACCAAGTTTTATCTTTACCGAAAAATATTATATTTATATTTTTTTATAAATTATATTTCTGTTCATTATTGTTCAATCAAACCGAGCCTTAAAAATTTTGATTGCTTGTCGTGTTCCGGTTTTCAAAGCTCATTTTTCATCTATTTTCATCGTCCTAAAGCGAATTGTTTATGAGTATACGACGCATTGATTATCTGTCCATGTCCATGTCCTTGATAGTGACAACAATAGAGCCTGAGTATGCACAATTGTAAAACAAAACAAAAACGAATACATTTCTGTATTACATGGGTATTACGAGATGGTTTAAGGAAAGGGGTATGAGACGGCCGTTTGTTTTATTGACCTTTACCGAAAGGTTGCTTATTTACAGTAATTGCTAGTTATGTCTGTTTAGGAACGGACTTTATAATGGAAGGGTTGCAGCAAATGGTTATGTTAATAAGCCTTAATTTGATTAGTCGAATATAATCTGCTTGGCAAAAGTAAGTTCACGACAGGAGTTTGGGCTAAATATCGGTACGACTGCGCCAACAAAAGCAACCTTCATTGCTCCAGGACAAGATCCAAACACAATAACACTATTGTTTTAAAGTAAATGACAGATCTGTAATGATTTACTTTTTCTCTACACCAGATCGCTGTACATCACATTCAAAATCCATCAATTCTAACAGGCGGTGCACATTCAACGACATTTACTAAATGATATAATCGGTATGTTAGCGCTTTTCATCAGAGTATGGGTTGTTTAACATTGGGTTTTGTAATGTTATGAAAATAGAGTTCAAACCTACTTTAAACAACACAAATGTTTTTCATATCCAGATGAACTAAAATGCATCTATAGATTCAATTCGTATATTAACACTCCTAAATATTCCCAATACTTACCAAAGTACTGAGGATAAGCTGTCATATTGCCTTTAGGATATCTTTTGAACAATCATTTATACGTATACCCTAGAATGGAAAATGACCACCGTTTCATTTTGACCTATTTTCTTTCATTTTTCTCAGTAATTTATTTTATTATTAATAATATTTTTTAATAAAATATAGCATTATGAAATATGCTTAATGGGTTCCAAGTGTAAAAAAATATTTTTTTTAATAATATCAATGAAAAACTCTGATGAAAAGCGAGATAATATTGTAAATATATACAGGATGATTCATAATATCTGATACACTTTTGAAATTTAATAATGTTAATATCAAACAAAGGCATTACATTTTCACATAGTTATAATCTAGAGGCTTTAAAGTTTTGTTTGATTTTAATTATACAATTCTTGCTGTCCATGCAAAATAGTATTTATAACAAATGTTCAATGTGACGTCCATATTGGGTGATTATGACGTAACGTCTTTTCTTGAAATTGTCTTCTGCCGATTATACTTTTTTCTTTGGGCACATTTAAATGATAAGGTTTACACATCTCAACTAACATCAGTGCAAGAGCTAAAACAATCATCAATTTCACGAGAAATGAGAAAGATAAATCCTCAGATGTGCGCATCGGCCATAGACATTAATAATTAAGGAAAAGACATGACGTCATGTAATGACCCAAAATGGTCGTCGCATTGAACATTTGATTTAAATAAAGAAAATACTGTTTGCATCAGAACTAGGGAACTGCCGTTTGTAAAGTCTAGAAACAAATACATGAACTGGTATGTCTACTGTATCTTGCGACAAACTGTTAAAAAAGGCAGGGTATTACCCACATCGTTCAACCCGTTAACAGGAAAACCGATTGTTAACTCGAAAACAGATTACGAAAAATAAACGGAGTCGACACTAGGTGAGTTTAATTCATAATTTTGGCACGTTAAGCCAAAGTTTCCAGTTTCGTAGTTACAAAGTATTCATCTGACTCGCTTTTTCGGCTTCAGGTCTGCCACTGGAGTTAAAAGCAATGGATACATACAGTTATTATTACTGTCCATATATATTTTTTTTGCGACCCTGTTCTTGTTCGTGTGCAACCTTCTCTGTGTCTCAAAGCGTGAAGCGGAACTGAACAGTTCTAGTGGATGTTTAGGCTATACCATGTACAACTAAAGAGTCACAGATATCAGACAAAGGAGAAGTTTTCATAACTAGCAACAATAAGGCCGAGATATACCGTACTACTGACAGAAAAAGAGAAAACGAAACTTACTACCCTCGTTAAGTGTGAAAAAATGTTCACTGAAATGGAGGATAATAAAAATATTAATGTAAGCAATGATGTCTACGTTTCAACGCTGCTTGAAGAGTTGGAAATGGAAAAATTTGTTGATTCGTCACAGGACAATGAAATGTCAAATCTGCCTGATTGTATTTCAGCAGTTTTAGAAAATTAAAAGGAAAGCGGACATTTAGGTTCTTGGAAAAAGTGGTGTGAACTAGTAGTTATTTTAAAACTGCTAGGCAGCAAAATAGCTTCATCAAGTAGTTTTCTGATTAATGTGATGTTAACACTTACAAAAAATCTTTGTAAGGTTAGTGTATTAGCGTTTTACAGTAGAAGCCAGACCCCAAATCCGAAGGTCTCTGATTCGAGTCTCATTCGGTGCGGAAAATGTCAGTGTCTTTATCTGCATTCGACTAGCCATTCATCAAGTACGATCAATACAAACTGCAGGAATTTATAATATAAGTATAAACTACAACAACAGCGACAACAACAACAATAAATAAATAAAAACAAACATTTATTGGCTGCTTTGTTTATGTAGAACAACTTTCATTGTATAACTAAATCGAGTTTCCCATTTACGACATTAATTAAATTGATACGTGTTTACGACAAAAGAACGAATACAGTATTATTAATTTACCGTTTCCGCAATAAAATAGCTTCATATTTTAATCCAGGATTCATTCCTTCGTTTACTGTAACCTAAAATATTAATTTCAACACTAAAGCTGACCAACAAAAATGATTCGCTGATGAAATAAAGATAAACTAGCAAAAGTTTTAATTTTAATTAATGAAATATTTAAATTTAGCAACCGCAGCTGAAAGACGATACCAAACAAAAAAGACTGAAGTCAGAATACTCTCAACATCGTCTTCTTCGAAATATAACAAATAATCGCAATGCCATAAGTGTACAAATATGCAAAAGAAAGAACACAAATTATTCTCTCGAATAGTCTCTCTTTGTGTTCAGATAAAAAGTCTCAAACCACAAGAATTGCAAAATTATCTTTTTATTAGCGGCGTGAAGTTATTCATCAGCGAGTCAAAATGTTTTACGTTTTGTTATTTTAGACAACGATTTCTTTGCCACAGTAATTTCTGTTTGTGCACACTTTTGAAATCCATAAGTCCCTTTCGATAGTGTGACAAAATCTTTTAACTCGTCTGACATCCTTCTGTCTGTGAGCTGGCTGACTTGGTGACGAGAAAAGACAACTTTTCCTTTTCTGTTTCAGACGTTTACCTCCTTCCGTATCAAAGATGTAATCTCTATAACAGAAAAATATGTATTAAAACGTAATTCATTTGCTTTGTAACAAGAATAATCTTTAACTCCACGTTATATGCTATGTGAAAATAAATTATAACCCAAGTCTTACTGGGAAAAACGGTACGCCAGCGACCAATGTTTGAGATTATAAACGGAAAATATGGATCGCATTTCGCATTATGGAGATTAAATTTTAGACATTCCATTTTGAGAGTATAGGACACAAAATATGTATTAATCATGCTTTCGGTTTTTCCGTTTAAAAAACGGTGTTACATAATATAAGAATATCTGCGTCTTTATCAATTTATTCATTTTTAAACAACATTAAACGTAACAAAAAATTAGTCAGTGAAAATTGGCCTGACTACAGATTAATGATGGTTGCGTATGTTTCTGTTACTAGTACCAAATTCGTTGCAATCGCATGATGACAAGTGATACTTCTCGCCAAACACAAAAATTCATAGGAAACTCACTTTACAAAGAGTTTTCTTCCACGATATTAAACTTTTGCACTCGAAAAATGCCAAGATTCGCTGTTCTCTTCAGAACAATACTTACCAGTTCCGATGGAAACTGGGGGTTAACGTACAAAAATATTAATTAAACTCACCTAATGTCGACTCCGTTTATTTTTCGTAATCTGTTTTCGAGTTAACAATCGGTTTTCCAGTTGACGGGTTGAACGGTGTGATTACCTTATACAACAAATACGATTGACCTTGAAACCGAAAGTAGAAATAAAAAGTCTCACATGTCTTACAAACCTAATATGATTTTTAGAGTTGGACGTGAGAAAGTATAGAATGGTGTTGCTTTTGATAAATACGATTGATTAATTTAAGATATAATAAACAGAAATTTTAGAGTTGTTATGCACACGGCAGTTCCTTTTGTTTTAGACCATACCAAGTGGTTTGTGACATCATGTTTGGTTTAACGTCAAGAAAAACCCATCGATTCAAATCTTCGAAGCCTTGTTAGTATTTTATTAATTCACCATGATTTTCGATGAAATTTAGCTCATTCTTAGGGGAAAGTTAAACACTACCCACGGTTGTCATTACATTTGTCGCCTTTAGTCTACTTCTGTCTGTGATTCGGGGCAAATACTAATAAAATATTTAATATTCAATTTCAGTATTTTCCCCGTATCACATTTTAAGTGGTCACCTTCTTAGTTAGCTGGTAATTAGAACATTATTTCGTCTTAACTCAGCGTGCAACTGTTAATGCAACCTTTTAAAATTTCATCTCTTCACTAAAATCTCTCCGTAATGAATAATTTTCCTTAGAATTAATTCATTTTACAAACTTCACCATATTTTATCCTTTGCAATGTTTGCGTGCCCTTAAGATCTTCTGCATGTGTTCGACCTGCAACTGTTTTTGAAGGTCAGGTTCAAATTCCAAGATGAAATAGACCGGTATGCGATTTAGCGCCTATAAACAAATAATTCGAGCGTGAATGACATATTCGTTTCAATGAACATCGTTGTTTTCGCTTGTTTGATTTATACCGCTATTCTTTCAATGGTGTTCGTACATTTAAAGCTTTAAACGGTATATCTAAAACAGTTATGAGCACCACAAACATTTCTAATGAACAACAACGACAACGACAACAACAACTACAACAACAACACTTGATGAACTCAGTACCATACAGTTGCAGGAAAAAATATCTGTCTCTCTGTTCGTCCTTCTGTCTGTCTCTCTGTCTGTCCGTCTCTTTTCTTCTTCTTCTTCTTCTTCTTCTTCTTCTTCTTCTTCTTCTTCTTCTTCGTCTTCTTCTACTACTACTTCTTCTTCTTCGTCCTCTTCTTATTTGATGTGTAGGGAGTTGGGGTGTAAATTTGCCCAGGTACATTTTTTAAACTTTCAGTGATGATATCAGTTACGTTCTCTAAAGGTCGTTGAGCACGATACTTATGTACTCTGTAAATAATACTTCTAAAATTACTTTTTTGTTTAAATATTTCGGCCAGTTTTAAAGATGGGTGGTTTCAATATCCGGGGCCAATATAGATTTCGATAATGTTCTTTCATTCCAAATATATACTTCCTGCTTTTTAATGTTTGCCTTTGGCGTTGTCTGTGATATGCAGGATATATTTTTTCAGATACCCTGTCAAAATTCTATTATGTTAGTTCTGCCCATTGTTTTCTCGTTTAGGGCTAAGATATTCTTTTACCTGGGAACCATACGCTGCTGAACATGGAATGGTATTAATCTGAAAATACCGCATCGAAGGTTCCATGTTCACCGCCATATGGGTTCATCGTTTGGGATGAATCAAATCGTTCTGTTTATTAGTGTAAATATTGAGTTGCGCTCAACCCGGGGCCCGGGGCTAGGCGGCGTGGGCAGTAATATGCATTTCCATTACTGCCCAAGAACAGGCTTAATCAAACCGAGCCTGCAATATTTTCATATTTGTCGTTTTCGGTGGCTTTCAAAGTTCCCTTTTCATCTGTAACAAGCATGGAAAAGGGCATCCGATTGCTTAATACGCTTATAACGACAACGAAATCAGTTTCTTAAAACTGTTATTTGGTCAGAGTTAATTTTAACGTCGTTAGATTTGTTATTGTCTGTATGCTGACAATATTTTGAGTCATTCTTCGTGTTTCTAAGTCCATTCATGATTCTTGAATGAAACCATTTGCTTTCAAAATAGTTTTTGGCATATATTACGCTGTTCATTATTAATAATCAGCTATTCGGTTCAGACGCAAATTTTGATTTCATATTTTTATTCAAATAAGGTGCTCACAGTCTGACAGTTCTTAGAATAATGAAATACAGGAAAGACGAATTATTTTTTAAATAAAAGTTAATTCATCAATGGCATGCTGCTCCTGTTTCGAGGTTAGATAACACTCACACTATCGGCGCATCACATTACAAGCGCGTAGAAGAACGTTGAAGCCGAAATGATGGTCCTTGCTGCAACTATAATGTGTTTACCTGTCCTATATAAGGAACAAAACATAGTAATTATTCAAAACAAAAGTTGAAGGTCAGGTAACTAATTCGTCAAAGTAATACTACTTTCGATAACCTTGAGCCAACGACAATTCGTCACGGTCAAGGACTTCTAATGACGACACCTATCGATCTTTTGGACCAATATGTAACATTATCAGTCCATGGGCGATGTTTGTTTATGTTCTAAATATTATAAAAGACGGTTAAAAATAATTGAGTTATGTTTTGTGTCTGTTTTACGTTAAATCAGACTTTAAAAAGAGACTTGGTTACATTTAATTTTACATTTGAAAAAAAAAATTAAAAAACATTAACGTGTTTTTTTCTACGATAATTCAACGTGATGTTTGTGTAAACCTCTGAAATTGACATCAAACCTTGACTGACAATTAACAACGGTGTAGCGTGGCCGAAGTTTTTTTTAATTTTGTTTTGTTGTTTTTTTGGCGCTAAAGTGATGTTGTAAATTTTCACAGAGGTCAATGTCATCTTCTTTTTCATAGATAATGAAAAGATCGATATTTTTACATACAATTCTCAAACAGATTAATTGACTGTCAAATTAAGAGAATTAAAACATGTACAGAAGGAAAAACAAAATTGTTAAAGTCCACTCATGCAAAGAAATAAGACACAGTTACTTAAATGTTCTTTTCTGCAAGTTACCTCCCTTTTAATTAAAGAAAGAATAAAATTCAACTCTTACTTTGCCACCAGATATTCTATATATTATTGTGAAACTTTAAACCAAGGTCCAGTATTGTGATTCTGTACTTGCACTTTTAAAAAAAATTAAGTATCCTCTGAATCTTGCAATATCCTCCACAAGCATAAAACGACTAACAGTCTTCTGACGGCGGTAAAAGAGCAAATGCACGATGGAGCCTGAAGGAGCGAAGGTACAATAGCAAAAGAGAAAATGCACGATGGACACTGAATGAGCGAAGGTACTACGGCAAAAGAGCAAATGCACCATGGCGCCTGAAGGAACGAAGGTACGATGGCAAAAGAGCAAATGCACAATGGAGCCTGAATGAGCGAAAGTACGATGGCAAAAAAACAAATGCACGATGGAGCCTCAAGGAGCGAAGTTACAATAGCAAAAGAGCAAAAGCACGATGGAGCCTGAAGGAGTGAAGGTAAGATGGCGAAAGAGAAAATGCACGATTGGCAAAAGAGCAAATGCATGATAGAGCCCCTAGGAGCGAAGGAACGATGAAAAAAAATCAACAAATGCACGTTGAAGCCTGAAGGAGCGAAGATACGATGGCAAAGGAGCAAATGCACGAGAGAGCCTGAAGGAGCGAAGGTACGATGGCAAAAAAGCAAATGCACAACACTTAACTTCATCCTCTGCAATGAAGTCTTATTCATCTAACAAATCATAATTTCTTATGGTAAACAGTGTGACGTAATATTTTGAAAGGCGTGGCTATAGTAGAACCGTTCACAATTTATTGGACGTTGCACAATGTTTCGACGTGTGACGTCGCCGAGCACACACGTTTGCCACGAGTTGCTGCTAAAAAGCGTGCCGTCATTCACTGTGTCGTCAACGTTGCTGTTCCAACAGCCTTTTGAAAAAGCCGTAATATCACGAATTCTTCTCATAATTTCTGTATTAATGAGAGTATTTATGACTGTAAATATAAGGATTGAATCAATATTTAATGGTTTTCATTTGGGTATGGAAAACAGTTGGGTTGTTCAAAGTTCGCGTGAAGACCTTAGGGGTTCACACACTTTAAACAACCCAACTGTTTTCCATACACAAATGATAATCATCAAATATCGATTCAATCCTTAAATGGAGCCTGAAGAAAAAACAGCACAAATACAACGTTTATTTCAGCTCCGCCAGTGCGCGCGCAATTTTGAATTATTTCATAATTAATTAGTTAATGAATTTAATTTATAACCATGAAATAAAACTACTTTTTTATTACAAAGAACAAAAGAAATTCCTTGCAGCACATTCACACATTATTATTTACAGCACCTACGATCAATAGAATAAGACTTTGTATCCTTGATAGAGCAATGAATCAAACGAGCGTAGAACGTGTTGACTTCTGTTGGATTTAATTAATTACTTTCAAAACTAATAAAAATAAATCAAACGCAAGGTTTAATAATATGTTAATAGTTTTGTAATAAAAAGAATTGCCACTCTGTTTAAATCAATCAAAATTATTTAAAAGTGTTTAAGTTAACTCATATTATATTCTCTAGAATGCAGTAGATCGCGACAAAACAATGTATGCTAATGGACAAAAGTGACTTGTACGATAGGAAGATACGAACTTTTTGCGATCCAATTTTCAACACATTACTTTACCTACAGTAGTGGCTAAAATTTCAAAATTCATTTTTAATGAATGCATTTAAATGTTCCGTCGAAACCAAATTTATGCCGGTAGAGTTATGTGTTGAAATTTTGCATTTTTGGATTTCGCGCATATAAGATATTATGGAAAGCCATACCGGACAAGACTTTTGTCCATAAGTATATTTTGGACGTACCGGTGTCGCGTAATATATTACCACTCGTGTGATTATTACCGTTAGATATGGAAGTAGGAACATTCGGTGGACTATTTGCAGATAAGTATCCATAAAGCACCCGCATTTTCGACGAAAATAATGCCCTTACATGGTGTTTTCGTATGATACCAAGCAGCTGGTCCCAATACTATAGCGCGCGTGGTACCACACGTGTAAAAATTACACCTGGCCTGACAAAACATTTTACTTGCAACATTTAATGATTTCGACAAAAATAATGCTCTTGAATGGTGTTTTCGTATTATGTCAAGCAGTTGACAATAATATAGCACGAGTGGTCATATTACAACGTGTGTGAAAATAACGTGACGCCGGACCTAACAAAACATTTTATTTGCAACATTCAATGATTTCGACGAAAATAATGCCCTTAAATGGTGTTGTTATATGTTACCAAGCTGTTAATCTCAACAATCGTTCAGATGCGCCCTTCGTGATATATCCTTACGCATATGAACTCCGCCCCGTGATAAATCCTGCGATACATCACAGGAAGCTATTTATCATTTTTTAAATATACAGTCAAACCTGTCTTTAGCAGCCACCCAAGGAAGTGACAAAAAGTGGCTGCTCTATACAAGTGGCTGTTAAAGACAGGTTAAAATGAGAACAAAATGTCAGTTTAGGACATATTCACACTGGCTGTTTTAGACAGGTGGTTGCTATTCGCAGGTGGCTGCTAAGGCAGGTTTCACTGTAATATAATAATTTAATTAATAAACATGATTTTGGGGAAATGTGGTATGTGCTGTACATATATCAAAACAGTAAAACAAAATATTAAAATTTCGTAGAAGACAGTTCTTGTGCTTTTACAAAATGGGTAAATTGGACCCACGCTTTCGAAAATATGTCTTCGGGGAAAGTGACGTCATTTCCTGAAATGATGTGTAGATAAAAAATATCAATAATTGTGAAATACCGTAGCAGTATGGCCTAAAAGTAATGGGAAAGCGAAATAGAATTTTTCGTTCTTTCCAAATATTTCACCAATTTAAAGGGAGATGTGCAGGGTCGAGCAGGTGTACTCGGTAAAATCGTAAACAGATCGATCTATGTAACACTTACGTGTACTTTTCACTAAACTCTACATTTCAAACCCTCCAGGTGTAAGTTTTCGGTTAATTTTACCATTTTACCGAACCTGAAAACAATCCGCTGAAGAAATCCCTATACAAAAATACATTCTATATTTAGCGATCATGGGAATGTCACGTGGTCATTCAACAATTAAACAACAACAACTATGGCGTCTGATTCTGCGAGTCGGCAAGGTACACCGAATGTGTATTTTGGTTGAAGTGATCACGTGACAATCCCCAAAACCACCGCGGCTTTACGCGGGAAATACAACAATAGCTAACCTATGCGCGTCGCATAGGATAGGAAACACCATTTATATATCTTTTTTATAAAATATTGGTTTGAAATATTTCGGGTGGAAATCAATATTTGAGCTTCAAATAATGATATTCAACTGATTAATAACCCTTTTCGCAAATCTGTTCCATTCATTAGTCCTGCACATCTACCTTTAAATGTTTAAATATCTCTGAGACACATTTTACAAGCTGCGGCACATTCAGTTACTAGACACCGATTTTGTATTGAATAATATTAATTCTATAGTTAAATTAGATAATTAAAAAGCTTCGTGTTAAATTTTCAAATAACAAGAGCTATTAACACTTTTAATCCGTTTATATCCACTTTGATATATGTGACAGGTTATTTTACGTCGAATGCAATTTGATAAATTGGATTCAGTTTAAATAGTTATAAACTGTTTTGTTTACCAAAGGACATACGTGGTTTTGTTTTCATAAAATAAATCATTAAACAAACAAAAATTAATTACTGAAGTATAAATCAAATTTTTGATATTACACAAGGTGAAAGGGTCGTGTCTTGGTACCCCCTCCTCCCTGCTAACACCCCCAACCCAGTTTTAAAAAAATCCAGCCAACTAGACAGCAAATTTTATTGAATTTTATCTTTTTATTAAAACATTTTTAAAATGCTCTTACTATTTTTAGAAAGCTAGTTGAACATGTTAATGGCAGTGAGACGTGTTAAGCTAGAAAGCTAGTTGAACATGTTAATGGCAGTGAGACGTATTCACCTGGAAAACTAGTTGAACATGTTTATGGCAGTGAGACATTTTCACCTAGAAAACTAGTTGAACATGTTTATGGCAGTGAGACATTTTCACCTAGAAAACTAGTTGAACATGTTTATGGCAGTGGGACGTTTTCTCCTAGAAAACTAGTTGAACATGTTTATGGCAGTGGGACGTTTTCACCTAGAAAACTAGTTGAACATGTTTATGGCTGTGAGACGTTTTCACCTAGAAAACTAGTTGAACATGTTTATGGCAGTGAATCGTTTTCACCTAGAAAACTAGTTGAACGTGTTTATGGCAGTGAGAAATGTCCACCTAGAAAAGTAGTTGAACATGTTTATGGCAGTAGGACGTTTTCACCTAGAAAAATAGTTGAACATGTTTATGGCAGTGGGACGTTTTCACCTAGAAAGCTAGTTAACATGTTTGTGGTAGCGAGACATGTTCACATCGGAACCTAGTTGAACATGTTTATGGCATTGGGACGTTTTCTCCTAGAAAACAAGTTAACATGTTTATGGCAGTGAGACGTTTTCACCTGGAAAACTAGTTGAACATGTTTATGGCAGTGAGACATGTTCACATAGAAAACTAGTTGAACATGTTTATGGCAGTGAAACGTTTTCACCTAGAAAACTAGTTGAACTTTTTTATGGCAGTGAGACGTTTTCACCTAGAAATCTAGTTGAACATGTTTATGGCAGTTGGACGTTTTCTCCTAGAAAACTAGTTAAACATGTTTATGGCAGTTGGACGTTTTCTCCTAGAAAACTAGTTGAACATGTTTATGGCAGTGGGACGTTTTCACCTAGAAAACTAGTTGAACATGTTTGTGGCAGTGAGACGTTTTCACTTAAAAACTAGTTGAACATGTTTATGGCAGTGAGACGTTTTCACCTAGAAAACTAGTTGAACGTGTTTATGGCAGTGAGACGTTTTCACCTACAAAACTTGTTGAACATGTTTATGGTAGTGAGAAATGTACACCTAGAAAACTAGTTGAACATGTTTATGGCAGTGAGAAGTTTTCACCTACAAAACTTGTTGAACATGTTTATGGCAGTGAGAAATGTACACCTAGAAAACTAGTTGAACATGTTTATGGCAGTGGGACGTTTTCACCTACAAAACTTGTTGAACATGTTTATGGTAGTGAGAAATGTACACCTAGAAAACTAGTTGAACATGTTTATGGCAGTGAGAAGTTTTCACCTACAAAACTTGTTGAACATGTTTATGGCAGTGAGAAATGTACACCTAGAAAACTAGTTGAACATGTTTATGGCAGTGGGACGTTTTCACCTAGAAAACTAGTTAAACATGTTTATGGCAGTGAGACATGTCCACCTAGAAAGCTAATTGAACAGTCATGTTTATGGCAGCGAGACATGTTCAACTAGAAAACTAGTTGAACATGTTTATGGCAGTGAGACATGTTTACATCGAAAACTAGTTGAACATGTTTATGGCAGTGAGACATGTTCACCTATAAAACTAGTTGAACATGTTAATTGCAGCGAGACATGTTCACATCGAAAACTAGTTGAACATGTTTATGGCAGTGAGACATGTTCACCTAGAAAACTAGTTGAACATGTTTATGGCAGTGAGACATGTTCAACTAGTAAAATATTTGAACATGTTTATGGCAGTAGACGTTTTTACCTAGAAAACTTGTTGGAAATGGCAATGCTTCATCAGCTGATCCTTTATTTACCGATCACCCGATCACGCACAAATCAGAAAAGGTTCTAAACTATTTACATATATGAAGATTCCATACACTTTTTGTCATAATATATATTTTTGTAAGAAATTTGTCAGAATTCCATTTTGCCCTAATTCTGGCCTTTCAAATCGTGTGTTTGATTTATGATCACTGTTCTAAGAGGTGACACTCCGATCAACATCTGTGAGAACTTTGTCCGAAGTACCTAGAGCAGGTGCAAATACAGGCTCCAGAAAAGAGTTTACCTCAAATCTCTATTTTCCACGCATATGTTTAACATTGCCCATGACGGTCATGGTTCTTATACTGATCAATATATACATTGTGAATGATTGATACTAGAATCTCTATAAAGTAGTTGCAAAGTTATGCTTAGACATAGGGACTCGGTCAAAAGTTTGATCTTCGGTAAGTTCTAAGTCAGAAAAGTTACATTGCCCCAAATCTGATTTCAAAACCTCTATGTGGCATTGACTCTTAAGGTTGGTTCATGGTTTGATTGGAAGAAAATTTTACTTTTATTGATAAGCTGGCGGAGGAATATCTCATGAACTTCCTATCTTCTAAGAAGCCTGTGGTCCTCAGATTTTGACCAATCATTGATCGGGGCATTTTTACAAGCATTTTTATTCAAATGAAATCAACTCTAAAAATTACGAAACATAAACTCGTATATTATATCACACAGTGATTATAAGCTAGTATTGTTACGAAATAAAGATGTGATTACGAAAAAAGGTACTTGTTATAAAGTTATTTCATTAAAGCTTCTAAACCAAGGTTGCCTCTCATTGTTGATTCTTTTAAAAGTACACAAAACTTGGTGTCTTTAAAGCGGTTGCCTATTCACAGTTCAGATAGGAGTATTTCAATGTCTTTGGTGTGGTTTATATGTATTGTACTGTCATATAACGCCTATAAAAGAGGAGCGGATTTCGCCGAAATTCTGGGCAAACAAGTACATTTCAAGTGAATAAATTAAATGCGTTAATTTGTAAAGCTATAACAAGTTTTGATTTAAATCTATTCACTCGTACTTTGACTGTGTAAGAATACCACATCGCATTCTCTTTACTTACAGGTCTTCTACATGTTAAATAATAAATATGTGAAAACACTTTACTGCAAATTCGATTTCAATTAGATTTTGATCCAGCGAGCAATCTCCGTAAACACCTGTTGCACTCCAGCACTTCGCAAGACGCCGATCACCTTTTCGTCATGCGACGACTGTTAGAACTGCAGCTCCAATCAAAAGACGTTATATTTTACTTTCAAATTAGGTTTTGCTGTCTCAAGTTTCAAGTTTATTTCTACACTCAGTACATGAATACATGTAAACATGAGGCAAAAAACATACATCATACATTTATACGAGGCTCATAGTTGTGAAAAATGTAACAGAGGTATCGTGACATACAATAACTAAGTAACATATTGAAAATATATAGTATGAGTAATTTCAGTAAATCAGGGGGAGAATGACCTTAACAATAAACATTTTATTTAACAATTCCCACAATGTACTCAAGTACATTAACTGTTCCATACATATGTAAGTAATATTTAAATAATAAAATAAATTTAAATGATATCAGTTGTTAAAATTTCTCTTTTACAAAAAAGCAACGTTTGTTAAATTCAATCTTATTATGGCAAGGTAACAGATTGGAACTACATGTACATTATATGAGTAATTTCAATAATTTCAATCAAATTTTTGTCGCTGTTTGTTCATTCCCCTTGCGAATGTTGAAATAATAACAAAAGATGTGGCTTAAAGTAAAGCAACCTGAAGGCGTGATAAACAATGAACAACATTCTATCAATTATACTTATTTTCGTTATACTTCTCAACGAAAATATCAGTCGCCGCAAATCATGTTTGATGTTTTTGTTTGCAAGCCAAAATCTAACAGAAATTAAAATTTGTAGTGTATTCTTTATCTTGTTCTTAATAGTGACCAGACACATGCAAACTTGGCGATAACCTAGATAATTGTCACATTGTTGAGTATTTTAGATACAACGGATCGGGCTATCTTCTTAAAATGAAATCGCTTACAAACATTTTAGTTTTTGAACCGAACCCAAGTCTCCAAAAATCAGACCGGTAATTAAAAGATATCATATTAAACAAGATTTTTACATTACAAAAAGTATTATCAGAATTCGTACATTCTTCCATTGAAAGATGTACAGTTTAGTAGTTAAGTCGATATTCTTTGGAATTTTATTTAAGTATTTCCTAGAATACAGGTAACTCTTGATATGTTTTTAAATATTATTGCAATTCTGAAAGTTTGGTGTTCCGTTGGTACCATCGTTGTTATGCCCTACCGGACTCTTGGGCGAGACCACAAAAAAACGCGAAAACACGATGCGAGATCGCCGGACTACGATGCGAGGTCGCGAGAACACGATGATTTATGTATCTTGCACGATTTCACTGCACAGTCAATTTTAATGATTAAGATTTAGAAATCGTAATGCATAAGATGATAAATAATCTGTGTATACGACCTTAATTTGCCATTCGTCTCTTCTCACACTTAATTTAAATTTTGCAGGTTTTTTGGTGCCGCAATATAAAATTTTCATCTGGAATATGGCTAGGAAGTTAGAACTGAATAGCATTGTAACTACACTAGGACCGCTCCTAACAAACCCGCTTTCTGGAAATCTCCAATTCGACCCCGTTTATATAACCATTTCCATTTCGAAGCAGTGATTACCTCTCTCAGTGTAGTTTGCATTCATGATATCTATATGTTATCAATTTATGTATATTCATAAAACACCATTTTTATACATTAATCAGTGATCAATAATTTAATAAAAAATAGATTATAAATAACTATGAGACACACATTGACAGACTACACATGTAACGTACTGTTAAGTTTGGTCGCCATATATTAAATCTATATCCTGAGTTGTCGCTCCTTAACACGCTCTAATGAACGACAACTCTGTGTGGAGATTTGCATGTGTTGTCTGTTTCTGTGTGGAGATTTGCATGTGTTGTCTGTTTCTGTGTGGAGATTTGCATGTGTTGTCTGTTTCTGTGTGGAGATTTGCATGTGTTGTCTGTTTCGCAACCATTGGAGATCATTTTATATAAACTTAATATTGCTTTATTAATAATATTAATTAACGAACGGATTATTAATTTCAGAGATTGGTTGGACTGGCAAAAAGATCTTATATTCAATGTAAGACCAGGGAAATGCCATACTGTCCTAGAAGGTATGAATTGAACAACAAAAACTTAAATACCAATAGTTTACCGTAATGCACGGATTTGCCGCCGGATTAACAAAGGGTACGATCCGGCATCATTCGTGACAATCCGTATTGGTCTGTAGCTTTCCGTATTGTAGCCGAAATCGAAGAAGCACTATGTCTTTCAGATGTAAAAGTTATACAAAATGTGCTACACGTATAATCACTATTTGTCTGAGAAGCTTGAACTTTGGATTTCGTCACTTCTTTGTTGTTTTTCTGATTTTCTTTTTGCTGGTGTTTTTTTTTTCGTCCAACAATTAGCAACATGTACAAACAGTGGCTCTAAGTACCGACTTTGAACGCTTTTAAACCTATTTTTTCAGAGGGTGGTTCTGAGGACGTCACACATATTGGTAATGGTACTGTTATAATATCATCAGTAAGTATGAGAGTGCATGTTATTGAAATCCTGTCTCTGTATTTTAGCCGGTTTTTATATTGATGGTTTAAGTATACGAACTATTCTAGCTGTGGATGTTATTCAACCCAAGGCCTTACCTCATTCTCTGTGTTACGCTGGATTTATATTATCAGATCCTCTGTAAAAATTCTGTCCGGTTAAGTTCTGCCAATTGTTTCTTTTTGTTTTGTTTTGTTATTGTTTTTTCGTTTAGGGGGAGACTCATCATTTATCTGGGGACCATACACCGCTGACCATGGAATGCTTTTGATCTAAAAATCGTGTTCAACGTCATATACACACCGACGTTAGAGATCGATTAGAATTTTAAACTGTATTAATATTGAGTTGTGATCAACTCGGGGTTAGGCGGCGTAATATTCATTTTCATTTCTGCCCATAAACAGGCTCGATCAAACCTAAAATATGTTAATTTGTTTCGTGTTCTTCGGCTGTCAAGTCACCTTTCTATATATTTAAAGCTTAAAATGTTTCATACTGGGTGTTTATTGATTATGTGTGTGACTCAAAAATTTGTTTATCAAAGTGTCATGTGACTGTAATGATCAATTTAATGTTAACTTTATTCGCTGCCAGATTTGCTATTTTTCTAAAACAAATAAATATTTTAGGGCTTTAAGTTCGGTGGTGGGTCTCAGGGCTTCATAAAGTCCGTGAACGTGAACAACGGTTCCGTGGTTACCATGAATATAAGCCACGCCCCTGACAGGCCAGATTTTATGTTCGCACCCCACGGGCTCTCACCTTGGAGAGATCCACAAACCGGTATGTTTCTTTTTTATATCAAACTGTTGATTAAGCTTTGTGAAATTGCGTTATTCTGAAGGTTTTATTTCTGTGTGCATGTGCCTTTAGAAAAAAATCTCGGCTTATACATGTATAGACAATTAGTGTATGTAATTATTGCAGTTCGACAGAAATTCAAAGGATACTAGCGTTTGCAGTTTCACCATTGATAAAACAACCTGTGTTTTCGAACATTAGACAATCCATAAGTTTGTGTTTAAACGCATGCGTAAAGTTTCCTTTTATCATTTTCTCTAAGAATTTTAGAGCGATTTAACTCATATTCTGTAAATATTGTTGTTGTTGTTGTTTTTTCAGGCACTATATACTTGTACGTGATATCACACGCTAACACTGAATGTGTTGAAGTTTTTGAGATTGTAGATGACACTCAGCTCAAGTATCTGAAAACCATCACTGATTCTGCATTTACTTTGTGAGTTTCTCATACTATCTCCTCAACAAGAACTTCTGTTGAACTTGCAGTCACTTGTTGCCCAACGTCGGAATTGAGTAATCGCCCGTTTAGCCATTACTGTGCTATCATACAATTCATCAGATAAATTTCCCGCAAAAATGGAAAATCACGAGGATTCGCACAACTGCAATTGTCCTAGTGCGAAATGCGCAAAAAATCCGTGCAAAAATGATTCTATCACAAAAAGGAGACTTGAAACCGGTCTCGAGATTATGACTATCCTTCACTTGTGTAAGGTTCAGATGGGAAATTCCACGGGCATTGTTTTAGGTTGCTTCGAGTCTCTGCCGAGTTACTGCTCAAAACCAGTTGCTTAAGGGCCAGATATTGTTAACATTCATGATATTAACACTGTTCTCTCATTGTTTGGTGAATTCACGGCATCATTATCATGACTAGAAGCATTTAATGTCAGAAATATAGAAACAATAAGCAGTAAAACTTGAATATTTCTAATTTTCTGCCAAACTACCGTGTCCAATCGTTACCTAAATGAAACGGCAAAGGCGCGCCGGATCCCGGAATTTCCGGTAATGTATTTTATTGATTTTTTTTGTGAGAAAAATCGATTTGTTTTCATATATGTTCAAAGAGCCACAGAAAGCGGCTAAGCGCAGGCTTGTCTCCCAGGAATGTGCAATAACGCTCACGGTTAGTTTCCTCCAAATTTCCATTTTCTCAATCATTCGATGAAACCTCGGTAATTTGCTGCTTTCTCTGGAAATGTTTGTAAGTATATGAAAAAAAAAACGATTTTCTCACAAAAAATCAACAAAACACTAAAATCCAGGATGCGGCGCGACTGCCGTTTTCGAAAGATAACGATTGGGCACGGTGAAAAGGTGGAAAGGTGATTAGAGTTGTGTAGACATTGTTTTCAGACGGTAGTCTGGTTCGGCCAGCAATATATAACTCGTCATCATTGTAAACGATCAATATTAATTACATGATCATTCAATACATATTATTGCCGCTGTTTTATGCTTTCACGGAGATATAAATTAAATTGATTTATTAATATTGGTGCTTTATTGAACCTGTAGAAGACAAAAACTTAAATTGTTGCATTTTTTATTTGATTGAATTGATAGCATTAATTTTTGGCATAAAATCATAGATTTTATTTTAAATACTTTACTGGTAGCATTTTTAAACTTTTGAATTGATAAAATGTATTGTTTGGTATAAAATCATAAGTTTTATTTTTTTAACTTGAATGGTAGCATTTTTTTGTTATTTAATTGATTAACTGGATTTTCTGGGTTTAAACTAAAAGGTTGTTTTTTTTATTTCAGTATGAACGATTTGGTTGTTGTAGGCATGAACAAATTTTACATCACCAAGTTTGCCCAGTTCCAGGACACAACGAAATACAATATAGAACTATTTTCTCGCTGGAAATCAGGAAAAGTACTTTTCTATGACGGTCATAAAGCCAGGGAGGTGGTATCCGGTCTGAACCATCCGAATGGCATCAACGTCTCTCCCGATGGGAAGTATGATTACGTGTATATTTTAAAAGGATATCCAGGGGCGGTTCGAGTTGGGTTTAAGTTGGTTTGCTCGACACCCCTTTTGAGTTGGATATTATCATGTAACTACCCTAGTTCTTCTTCCCCTTCTGGAAATCTTGAATCCGACACTGGATAGCTCTTGGTCGGATGCAAGACTTCTGATGGGGGTTTCTTTTGGGGGTCATTCTTAGGCTATTTAAATGATAATTTCCAACTTCCTGGCCAAAACTCTTATGAAAATTAATTGCTGCGCAAATCGATCCGAGAAACCCCACTGAACCTCCTTTGGATCCGCCCATGTAGCTATGTAGTATGAAATATTCTCAAATCAGAAATTTCACATTTTTTTATTTTTTAATAAACCGTGGGAATAAAATCAAATTTTTGTTGACTGTGAGTACATTTCACATGTTTGTGTACTTAATGTTTGACCGTTTCTGAAATTTATTATTTGAGAATATAGAGCTTTTACGTATCCATTATTTGCATTGAATTTCACGACTTTGAATATGTCCCCTTCATATTTCATTACCTCAGCATCTATCTAAAATTTTTATCCTACATGTTGACTCGTAGAATGTACCTCTTTACTGTAGGCGTTAAGTTAGTCGCATAATTAGTTTATACATCACTTACATCATAATTATAATTTATAAGTGATCTCTATACTTCTTACTCCTAAATTTTAGCGATTATTTTACCTCTTCGTTGTAATTTGCACATTTATTTAGATTTGGTCTCTAAAGCCTGGTCTCAGCAGTAGCTTTCTTGTTGCAGAGTCGTGTATGTAGCAGAATGGGCAGCAAAAACTATCAGAGCCTACAGAAGAGAGTCCACAAATAATCTCAATGAAATATGGGTAAGCTGTTGGGACAAAAAGACAGAATTATTTTTTTCTATTATTAAGAACAGCGTTCTACAGTAAAAGTAGGGTAACAATGCAGTTATCTTCCGTTGAGCATAGACGAAAGTCGGATCAAGCAGTAAATTGTTTTTGCAAAACGCTGCGAAAAAAGGAAATGTCTTAAGACGATTGCTTTTGTTTCCTACTGCATAACGTTATGAATTTACATGAGCAGCGTTATCATAGTTCCATAGTCTTTAAGGTTATTTTGTAACAATAAACTGTAAAGAACGTAATCAGTGGGCAATAGTGAGACTTTCTCTGCCAACTTTACGTCTTGTTGTCGGTCTTCCTATGACCGACATATTATAATAGACCAAGCTTGAGCTTTCTACCTGAACACCGGTTAACAGCGATGTAAAGCAAAGTTCACGATCAAAAGGAACCGATAGTTTAGAAAAGTAGACTCTTACTAAGTCGTTATTTATGGATAGACCCTTACTCAGTCGTTATCTATGAAAACCTAGAGGCATCTTATTGGATGTTAAACGACGTCATATATGGAGTCTGTACCTATTCTTAAATCCTCTCTCCAGCTTCTGATCAGTTAGGCGTATTTCTCATAAAGATATTTCCGACGAAGAACAATAAACATATACATGGATTTTGTCTAGTAAATGTATACTGTGTATGATAAACAAAAGATGTACAGCTTATGACTCTATTAGCAACTACAATGTGTAGAGAGCACTGAACAGAGATTAGCTAATTATTTTGCTTTATTTTCTTATCTACGAACTTCTGCAGCATTTTGTGAAACTCGGGGACAAGGGTATCACAGCGAACGTTTTTCATGTTTAAGCTAACTCGATATGGATTACATTCGTCTTTACTTTAATAAGTTTGCTAAACTGTTATCTTGCATTTTGCCACTCAACTGGTTATTAAAGTTTTATAAGGTTTTGAATGTAAAAAATATCATTCGAACATCAGAACACACATTTTAGCAGGAATCTTTAATCGGGTCAAGAAACTGACAATAATAGACAATACAAGTTTTAGCTTTCCAAAGTTTTAATTTGGTTTTGAATCTACAAAATAATCTTTGGAACATGCGAAAACACATATTTTTGCGGAAGTTTCAAATCGAGTCATGAAACTGTCATTAATAGACAAAACAAAATTATGCTTTCCAAAAAGCTAGTTGGTCATTAGCATAACCTCTTAACAAACAAAGACGGCGCTGAAGTGCATACTTTAGGCAAATTTGAAATTAACGCGTTTGGTTGTTATTGGAAGTCATAAGACATTCCAAGTAAATACCAACATTCTAACGAAATTGTTCTAGATCAGAAAGAGCAATGTTATACCAGTGAGTCCCGGTCAGACTGTGTGAACATTTTCTCTCCCACTCTGTGACAGTGAAAAACTTTGTTTTTTTTAAACGTATTCTTAAGCTTTTGGTATATATTTACAGCTTGATTATCGTTGCTTTCTAACACTTTGTTACAATAAAAAGTGTTTGATAAACTTTTCAATTTCGGTTTACCTTGAGGTGAATTATTTTGTTTGCAAACAGGGTTAGTTTTATCACCTGCTTAAATACATCTCCTTCGAAAGAAGGAATACATATAAATAAACTTACATTTTTGTATGACTTCCAATAAATATAATGCGCTTCAATTTCAAGTGGCTTAAAGTTTAAACTTTTGTGCCGTCTTCTTAAAAGGTTGTGCTAATGATCGACTAGCTTTTTGGAAAGCTAAAACTTGTGAATCAACTAAGGTCAGTCTGAGAGTTTGCCTATCGCGACCGAGTCATTTAAACGACGTGCGCGTAAAATTTATAAGGTGTTAAAACCGGTATCCACCACAGTCGTCTTTAAATAAGGGGTAGATTAAACACGCATGATTACATAAGGAGGCTATATGAAAACTCTCGAAATATATTTGTTTACAAGCTTTGAAGCTGTTGGTTTGTTTTACTGTAGTCTATAAACTCTCCGTTTCAAACATTATTTAGTAAAACATGGTGCTTGATGTTATCAATCTGTAAATATAGAACCTATCAGCCTGTTTTGGACAAAAAGGCTAAGACATACCTTTTTATTATGAAATCAACACGCTTAGTCCCGGTAAACTCCTTCGACATTCATAATGAAAGTTGATTATATTCTGTTTCATAACATTTTGATTACATTTCATACCGAGATGTTTAATGCTATCATAATTTGACCACGAGGTTGCTATATTACAAGGTAATCGAAATTAATCTTAGATTAAAGACCTCACTGGTAGTGTCCCCTTGTATGTACCAAATACTGAATAACCTGAAACTTCACATCGATTTTCTAATAAAATGTAAATCTTTTTTATACGTGTGTGTCATGGAACAAATGTTCCATATTCACAATTCATAAAGCAGTAGAATTCGCTATTAAATATTAAGTGTCCAATATTAATTTAAGTTTGAAGCCTTGAGGAAATAAAGTTGCTATCTCAATACGTAGTATCATCGGAGTTACATGGTTAAACGCTGTCGCCATGCATTACTGGTTCGATGCCCAGTTTGGGCATTATCATTTGTTGTTGTTGCTGCTTCTGTTGTTGTTGTTGTTGTTGTTGTTTTGTTGTTGGCGATTATGATGATTGTTGTTGTTGTTGTGTTGTTGACGATTATGATGATCAAGAAAGCCCTCTGATCGTGTATTCTTTTAGAGTTTCAATATGGAAACTGGCATCGACAACATAGAGGTGGACCCGGACACCGGGGATCTATGGATAGGGGCCCATCCCATCACCTGGAAGGTTGTTGACTTTATGGGGATATTTAACGCGAGGCACCCGGGACAGGTAATTATATAAATATGTATGTCCAGATAATATGATATACCTTGTCAATAGGTGTACCTTGTTTTGCGAAAATGTGTCAAGTTCGGCATTTTCAGTTTTTGATGTTTTAAAAAATAAAACAACTTTATATTTCTTTTTTACTTAATAGTTTATAATTTTGTTACACATTTTTGATTATAGCATAATTATATTGTCCGTGAATTTTATTATTTCGGTCGAAAGAGCCTCTCTTAATAACACTTTTGCTGAGCTCGTATTTTGTATTACATGACCTTATTTAAATGGCATAAGTAAAATTAGTAAAATTGAGCTAAACTTGTGATATCTTCTACATTACTATTGCTAATATCATTTTCTGCATAATTATTTCCATTGCTTTCCTTTGTTTCCAAATTTATTTTTCTTTAATCTCTGCATCATTTGCAGGCACTTCATCTGAAGATGGTTGATAATGCTATTTCTGAAGTGATCGAAGTATTTGCTGATGATGGCAATTTTATGTCAGGGACATCGTCGACAACATTTGTCAACGGCAAGCTGGTGATAGGAACTGTGTTCAATAAACTGGCTATATGTGAAATGGCCGTCGATGAATAAAACGATACAAATGCCAGTTAAATATTGTAAGATTTATATTCGCGGGGTACTCATTTTCTTTTATGGGCGATCGTTCAACAACTTTAAAACAATCGCGATATAATTTATAAAGAACTGACTATAAACTTAGTTTAGAAAATCAATTTCCATGAAATTATGGAACAACCAAACCGGTGCCTAACGAAAACCACGAAATATTGTGCTTAAGGATATAAGTACGTCTCAATGATCCGATACATCATAGTCTAGCTTTATTGGGTGATCGAAATGAGGCACGCCACGGGAAAATGGTACCTTCGGTCATTTTTTGTGTCATTTTTGTTGTTATATTTAGAAAGAACTTTCAAATTTCTGTTATTTCCTCATGACAAAACAGTGATTTTGTTACACATTTTGACAATAAAATGGTATTTTTACCGCAAATTGCATAATAATTAATGTCGTCTGCTCAACTTTATGATGTCGTTTCAAGGATTGACGTCACCTACCCGAATGTACCTTTTCCCGTGGCGTGCCTCAAATCGAACGATTCTTTGATATTCTTGTTAATTATTCCACTGTATTATTTCTCATGCAAATCAGCCTCGTTATGAGAAAATAGTAATGTCACCGGTGATAGTTTTGACCTTTTGATGCTATCTTCAGAAAATGCGTCGTAAGGAGACGATATTTTACCTGTGATAGTTTTGACATTTTTGATGTTGCTTTTTTAGAAATTGCCTAGTTATGAAAAAGTATGTCACCGGTGATTTTACATTTTTTGTTGTTGCTATTTTTAGAGAAAAAAAAAAGAAAATCGGCTGATAGTTTTGACATTTGTGTTTTTGCTCTTTTTAGAAAAGAACAAATATTGTATATTATTTTCTTAAAAATAAAAGTTAATTTTGTTAAATATGTTGACTAGTCCACTTATATATTTATTTCAGCGATTAGCATAATAAATAATGTCGTCTACTCAAATTTAATCTTCTAAAAAGTACGAAGTATACACTTAATAAAGGTTGATTTTCAAAGTCATTGTGAGAAGCATTTTAACATTTTGACCAAACAAAAGTCATTATCCAATAACTAAATTTTGAAGTTTAATCAATTTATATTAATTTATTTAGTTAATTGATAATATACAATTTTTAAACGAAGATGTTATTTATCTTTTTATTTTTACGTGATTTCACAGTAAGAGACAAAACGTCAACATTCAACGTTAAACAAACTTACCACTTTCGCGGTCTTCAGCCGACAAACTTTCCGTCTTTACGGAGTCTTACGAAGTCTTAGACAGTGTGTTTTAGGATAGTCCGGTACCGATGAACAATAAAACAAGCAAACAGATTTTCAAATGCCGCTAGGGATATATAACGTCCTGGCTGAAGTGATAAGTACAGGTAAAAATAATGCACTTTTTTCATATAAATGTTAGTGCTTTATAATCTGTTTTAAAATGTTACACGATATTTTAATTCGGGTAAAATATTCTTTGAGATATTCAAGGTATTACTAGATGGGTGTTCAGTTGAACACTTGTGTCGCCCTCTGGTGCTATGTCGGAATAAAAATGCAAGTACAAAAAGGGGCATAACTCCATCAAAGAATTTGGCATCATCATGAGCGTGTTGTCATAAGCAATATAATTTGAAAGTTTGATGTAAAAATATTAAGAAATGACAAAGTTATAGCCAACGTTAAGTTTTCGTGTAAAAATCCAAGTACAAAAAGGGGCATAATTCCATCAAATGTGACCTTGACTTTGAGAATTTGGCATCATCTCGAGCGTGTTGTCATAAGCAATATAATTTGAAAGTTTGATAAAGAAATATTAAGAAATGGTAAAGTTATAGCCAACGTTAAGTTATCGTGACGGACCGACGGACGGACAAAGCGGTCCCTATGTATCGCCATTTCTTCAAAAATGTGCACTTATGAAAAGTGTAGATAATGAAACATTTTATTTATTGAGCACATTGTTAACATTGGACGTTTACGTAGAACGTGATCTAGTTTCTAACATGATGGTGCAGATAGAATTAAAATTAAGGACTAGTTGCGCTGCGATTTCCAAAGGCATGCTTTAAAATTCCATAAGTTATCTAACTTTCTATGTTTAGTTTCAATATGAATGGCAAAACCATCAAATATCATAATCCTATGTGTTCATACGCGCTCCAAAAAGTGCAAAGCATGTCGTAGCGTTGCGGGTATAGCTGAAGATTTTCAATTAAAATTTCTATACTTGTATAGGAATCGAACTTAGGCCCTACTAAGTAGAGTTTTGAAGTTCGGGTCATTTAGATCAGCATTCACCAAAAAAAAAACAAATAAAGCAAAATGATTAAATGCTGTTTCCGGACTGGAATGTAAACGCATTTTACCACAGAGGTAAATAAAATGTACCGGTGCATACCTTTCTAAAAATCACCATTAAAGGACAAAATGTGCAGGTGCGCCCAAAACTTTAGTATATCCGGCGCGCCGACTGATGTATAATGTATAATTCCACATATTTTGCTGGAATTGGCGAGAGACTGCAAATTGGAATTTTTTAATTTCGTCGGTTCATTCCTGCACTGAAAGTCAAAGAGGGATTGCGTGAATACCGTTGACATAACAAATTCTGTTTAATTAAATAAGGATTCAACATTGATCTGCGAAGAAGCCCAAATAATACTCAGCAAAATAAAGAAACATTATTCTCTATAGCTATGACATACATTTACAAAATCTATATTTTTGCACTCTGTCATAAAAACTAACCTGTACAACACTTTAGAGCATAGTAAAGTTCTGTGATGGGTTTTTGCCATTAGTGCAAACAGTATGTGGCGTACCAGCTGGAGTTCTATATATATATCTATATACAGAACTCCAGCTATATATTGTTTAGAATTTGTGGCAAAGAGAGACTGGTCCTAATGCTTACCTCTTTGGTTGCGCGACAGTGGCAGGGGGTTTCAGAGTTTATGAATGTTAATAGGGAAATCTCTCTTGTAAAAGAACCTAGAAGCTCGATCTGTTTCTTTTATCTCTGTCATCGTGTTCTTGTTTATTTGACTCCACGTGCTCTGATCTCGGTAAGATCATTATGTATCCGCGCTTTTCCTTTGCAATGCTATTAACCTTTTATGTTGTGTATGTTTGTGTGCTTTGGCTTGCAACATTGTCGAGTTGATCGGTGGGTTGAAATTTTTCACCAAGACAACTTGAAGTTTTTGTTTATATGAGAACCTGTTTGGGCAAGTGTGAGGCCAGGGGCAAATTGTTTTGCCCCTGGCCTTCGCAGGCGGCACCCCTCGGGTTCTCATTTTCATTATTGTTTGTGGTGTCTGTTGTGAAACATATCCTAAGGGTTTTCACATCATCAATGAAATAGGCATTTGATAAATGGCCGCATTTAGAAAACACAGCATATCTTATCCCATAAAAGAGTAGAGAGGAAAATGGGGTAATAATTTGATCCATTTGATTCAGTAGATAAATTATCAACTCACATTTATGAATAGTTTAAAACAAACTTCAACCTCTCCCTGCCGTAGTCCTAGAGCTACGATTGTTTATTTGTAGTGAACCTGACGGGCCGTTCGCTTACTCATTCTTCTCTGACAAAACCCTTCATCACGTAACTTAATTTATGTCATCCCTATCTCAATACCATATACAATCATAAGTTCCAATGCTCCAAGAACAACGGGAATGATGTTGAAATGCACTTTTATAAATGTCACATTAAACATGTAGCACAACTATTTGTGCGCGACATGGACTTTTCTATATATGCGATGTTCGTCTATCGCGCACAACCCAGTTACTATTCAAATCAATTCGGAAAATTTTCCTTCTATTTCTATATGCCGCCGATCGGAATTTGAATCGCAACTTTGGCGGCTCCATAAAGCATCTTAAACCATATATATCTTTAAAAAAATTACATACCTGAAAAGCAACATTCAAGTAGAATCAATATATGTAATTCTTCATAAATAACGGCGTCGTTTTTTTGCAAAACTCTTTTAAACCTCCACTCATGTCAACAAATTTCGATTTCCGCGCTTAAAGTTTACCTGACTCACGTTTATCGATAAATAACAAAATTTAAATCGGGTCGATTTCCACCACAGTTTTGATCGTAACTGCTTGAGACGTAAAGGACAGACATCTGTAAAAAAGTCAGTATGATAATGGGTCTGTGCTTGCAGTCGAATTATTGAGACTAATTAAACATGTTGCCAATACAATGTAATTCAAAGTTCACATATATTTCCATTTATTATCATTCTTAATTTGAATTTATGTTATACTGTTTAACCATTTACTGATGGTCTTTCACCTGTTTTACTTCGCCAACTGTCACAGTCGTTTTAGACTGTAGATAGCGGCATTGAACCCATACTGTTCGATATAGTTCGTTCATATCAGGTTTTTCACTAAACTAGCGGAAATAATAATCACGTGATCTTCCGGAAAAAGCCGCGAAATGCTGTGCAGCATGTTTCGTTTCTGAGTCGAAAGCCATATTCACAATAGTCTTATCAGGATGGGTGTTTACTTGTCTTCCCCAGTTACAGAAAAGATTTCTTCAGACAAAACATGCAAACAATTCACATACGGTGTTTCCTCCATGCAGGGATGGAGGATGTCCCAGGAGGTACCCTAACCTCTTAATTTGATAAAAATCCTTGAAAATTTACTATGGTTCACTCTAGAAACAGTTCCTTTATGGACTGTGTGTAAATTTACAGACTGTCAGTTTATTTATAGATAAATACATCTGTAAATTTATGGACAAGGGTGGTTCCAAAACGTGTCAAAAATTAGAATCTTGGTTATACACCACACTGGAATAAAAATGAATGAAAATCTACAAATAAATTAGTATTTTTTATTGTAAATGAACATAACTTTTTTAAAGAGATCATTATTATGTTCAACTGATTATGTGAAATGTTGTTAGGTCATTGGTGACAATGTGGAGAGGAAATAACAGTGTGAACAAACTTCAACCATTTCTGTTCATTCCCATGCTATGCTCTTTTCTGTCGGAATTAACAAGAATGCTTTAGATTTGTGAATTTCTAAAATGTGTTAACTTTTGTATCAACCCTTGTCCATAAATTTACAGACGCATTTATCTATAAATAAACTGACATTCTGTAAATTTACAGACAGTCCATAAAAACGGCCATTCCCTAGACCTGTTAAATTATCCATCCATTGAAATTCTTTTAAAACAGTGTTATGGTAGTAATTTAATGGTACAGTTGTTAAGGCAGTAACAGATTTTGGGGTTTAGCGGATAGCCCGTTCCTTTTCTTGGTCATTTTCTTTATTTATACATTTAGAATAATTAACAATTATACCAACAGATAGAGTGAATTGTCCCCTTTACTTTAATGTATTTTGTTTCGATTTCAAATTTTGCAATGAGAGTTTATCTTAAACAGGTTGGGGAAAGGTATCAAAAGTAGCTATAATTTCTACTTTCGGCTATTATAGCTACAAGTAGCAATATCAGAATGAATGAAAAGTACAAACATGTAAAATTTCTCGATTTTGGTTCGAAACCGCAACCTATCCGAACTTGTGCATCTTGCTACATACTAGACGTTCACTTTGAAGACAACAACATTGACATGCAATGTTGAAAACAATGCGGTAATTATATAAAAAAAACATGAATGCATATAGTTTTTACAGTGATATGTAATATCTAAGCGAAAATTTCAGGTATTTTGGCAACAATTTCCTCTCCAGCCACTCGCAGTTGTTCGTGTGTTGACACCGGTTAACTTGATTGTTATAATAACTATTGTTTGTAAACGAAAATGTATTTTCTTTGTAATAAGGTCAATTGGTATATAGGGTGTGTAATAAAAATTTGTCATCTATATTTATGCTCTGCGTGGAATCAAATGTTACTTTTAATAAATATAATATAACATTCGTTTATGATTTTGTTGTACTTGTTATGCAGGAAATAACACGATAATCATTTGGTGTCACATGTACACTATGAAACAGCTGTTTACATAATATAAATAGGTATTCTCCCAAAAATGCACAACTGCACTTGTTTGAAGCATCTTGTTTTTTTTTGTGATAGAAACCAATTTATAGTACATAAACTGTCACATATAAAACCCATTCAGTTCATGATGGAAAATGGTATTTTACCCTCAAGTGCTAATTATACCCCCGCTTCGAAGAAGAGGGGGGTATACTGTTTTACCCTTGTCCGTCCTTCCGTCCGTCCGTCCGTAACAAAATTTCCGTCACCGTTTTCTCAGCAACTATAACATGCAGCAGCCTGATATTTTGTATATTGCTTAATCCTATAGTCCCATGTGGTGTAAAGCAATTTCATGCTCCTTGCTCATCTACTTCCTGTTTGCCGCATATTTTTAGCTCGACTATTCGAAGAATAGGGGAGCTATCCTACTCGCCCCGGTGTCAGCGTCGGCGTCCGTTAAACAAAAAATGCACTTTGGTCCATTACTTGAAAACTACTTATGATATCAACTCGAAACTTGGAATATATATTCACCATCAAATTCTACATCATTACCAACAAGACCCATAACTCTGCTTCCAATATTTTTCAAGTTATGCCCCTTTTTCACTTAAATTTTGCGTTAAGGAAAATATGCACTTTGGTCCATAACTTATAAACTACTTGAGATATCAACTTGAAACTTGGAATATATATTCACCATCAAATTCTACATCATTACCAACAAGACCCATAACTCTGCTGTCAATATATTTCAAGTTATGCCCCTTTTTTCTTATATTTTGTGTCAAGCAAAATATGCATTTTGCCTCTAACTTTAAAACTAATTGAGATATTGCCTTGAAACTTGAAATATATTTTCACCATCAAAATCTACATCATAAACAACAAGACCCATAACCCTTCTTCCAATATTTTTCAAATTATGCCCCTTTTTCGCTTACATTTTGTGTTAAGCAAAATATACAGTCGGCCCTTATCTTCATTATGAATGGAGGGATTTCAAAATAACTTGGCACAAATGTTCACCATGACAAGGCGGTGTGTCGCGTACAATACCCATGCCTGTAGGTCCAAGGTCAAGGTCACTGTTACTAAAAATAGAATTTTCTTGCAAAATCGTGTCCGCTCTGTAACTTTGTTATTTCTTATTGGGTTTTTAAGTAACTTGGTATAATTGTTCACCATATCAAGACGGTGTGTCACGTACATGCCCAAGCCTGTATGTCAATGGTCAAGGTCACTGTTGCTAACAATAGAATTTTCTTGTCTAGGCTGTTACTTTGTTATGAATGGAGGGATTTCAAAATATCTTGGCACAAATGTTCACCATGACAAGGCGGTATGTCCGCACAATACCCATGCCTGTAGATCCAAGGTCAAGGTCACTGTTACTAAAAATAGAATTTTCTTGTCCAGGCTGTAACTTTGTTATGAATGGAAGGATTTCAAAATAATTTGACACAAATGTTCACCATGACAGGGCGGTGTGTCACGTACCATGCCCATGCCTGTAGGTCAAAGGTCAAGGTCACTGTTACTAAAAATAAAATTATCTTGTCCTGGCTGTTACTTTGTTATAAATGGAGGGATTTTAAAATAACTTTGCACAAATGTTCATGAAAAGGCAGTGTGTCCACACAATACCCAAGCCTGAAGGTCCAAGGTCAAGGTCACTGTTTCCAAAAATAGAATTTTCTTGTCCAGGCTGTAACTTCATTATAAATGGAGGGATTTCAAAAAAACTTGACACAAATGTTCACCATGAAAGGGCAGTGTATCGCGTATTATTCCCATCATTGCACTTGAGTGTCTGAAAATGATGCATAGAGGGGCATCCGTGTCCTATGGACACATTTCTAGTTTCACTTATATTTTCACTTAAGTGCACTTCATCGATAACTTTGCAAATACTTAAGGTATCAACTTCAAACTACCATTATATTTTCATTTCAGTTCTTTTTCTGTAACATTACTGAAGTGATTGATATTTGACTAAAAGTAAATGTCTCTAATAAAAAATTACTAACAAGTTTTCTAACAAATTCAGAAATATTTCATAGTTATTCCCCTATTCAGTTTAATATTTATGGTACATTTAGGAATTATTTCTGTTATTTGAAAAGAATTTCTCCCGTACCATTCACTTGTAAATATTTTTCCTGATTGCACATGAATGTATGGCCATAGTTGTTATTGTTTTAATCTTCAAATTGCATTTGTTTCAAATGATTCGAATAGTCGAGCATGCTGTCTCCTCCGACAGCTCTTGTTAGATTTTGTTACTGTGAAGGTGCATTACATAGACCAAAAGGCATGTTGATTTTCCGTCGCAGTTTTCTAAACAACTATAACATGCAGCAGCCTGATATTATGCATATTGCTTTATCCTATAGTCCCATATGGTGTAAAGCAATTTCATGCTTCTTGCTCATCTACTTCCTGTTTGCCGAATATTTTAGGTTTTGTTACTATAAAGGTGTATTACATCAACCAAAGGGCATGTTAATTTTCCGTCACAGTTTTCTAAGCAACTATAACATTCAGCAGCCTGATATTATGCATATTGCTTTATCCTATAGTCCCATATGGTGTAAAGCAATTTCATGCTCCTTGCTCATCTACTTCCTGTTAACCAATTACTTAGATTTGTACACATATTTGACATACATGCATGATTTCCGTCGCAGTTTTCTAAGCAACTATAACATGCAGCAGCCTGATATTTTGCATAATGCTTTATCCTGTAGTCCCATATGGTGTAAAGCGATTTTATGCTCCTTGCTCATCTACTTCCTGTTTACTGAATACTTAGATTTGTGCACATATTTGACATACATGCACAATTTCCATCGCAGTTTTCTAAGCAACTCTAACATGCAGCAGCCTGATATTTTGCATAATACTTTATCCTGTAGTCCCATATGGTGTAAAGCGATTTTATGCTCCTTGCTCACCTACTTCCTGTTCACCGAATACTTAGATTTTTACATATACATGACATACATGCACAATTTGTGTCGCATTTTGTATGTATGTACTATATGTTCCAAATATGTGAAAGAAAACCTTATACCAAATAAAAAGTAAAAAAAGTGAAAGGAAATTTTGGACAGTTAACATCTAAAAATATTAAGACATTTAGTTATTATTTTACCTGTTTCATTCGAAAAGCCAGGCTAGGTCGATCTGCAATGGAATGTATTGCCAAGTAAATATATTCCGGACAATATTTACAATGACCATATTCGGCTGGAAGCCAGGTACACAGATACAAAATGTCTCGGGGATTCGATTGTAATATTTTATGAAAAGAAAGAGACGCTGTATTGACTACTTTTCTTGCAGCAGCTGCAAACAGTGTCATTTCTGAAAAATTTAACCATAAAATGGTATGTATCGCAGGAGCTGTGGATTCAATATACAAAGCCTGAAAAATCAATTGTGTAGCTTCTTTGCCATTTGTACAAACTTTGATATATTATTATATTAGGGTAATAAGACTGTTACACTATTGAACAACAGACAGCAAGCTTCCAGAAGTTATACCACTCTAGCTAATGACTGCAGTAAACATGATGAAAGAAATAAAAATGAACAACATTCCGATAATATAATATAATTTTATTTTATTCGTTAAACTTACCAGTCATATTTATTTACATGTAGGATTTACTTCCCTTGTTTACAGTCAGACTCGCATAGGCGCATGCGTGTAATGCTTGAATAAGAAAATCAAGCGTCTCGGTGATATCACCGCGCATGTGCCAGATCAGTTTTACTTTTGGTGTGAAAACAGTCGGACGTGTTTTTGATACTTCTCTTTTGGATTTTTTAGAGTTTTTTGGAGTTCAGTGTTTTTCTTTTGTTGATATTTATAATGGCTGAAGCAGCATTTCGTGCTGCAGCTATGGACGACGAAGTTTTTAGTGAGAAATCGTCGCATTCAAACAAATCTTCGAAACCACATGCGTTGGATATACGGGTTTCGGCCATGGAACGTAAGTTTGACTTTGGTTTTGAGAAATTTTGCAATCTCTTGAGACAGTGAAGTCTGTGTTACAGTATACAGGAGGTTTAGCCTCGCTGAGAACTGTTTCAAACACTCGGCAGCATACAGTGGGTTTGGCCCAGCTGAGAGCTGACGTCGAGGATAGCAAGTCTTTGGCTCGCAAACCTCGAAATATAATAAGTCTCTACAATGGCATTTATGAGGACATTTTTTCTTTACACACAAGGGAACACGATCATATGGATGTGTTTGGGCTTTGTGATGATTCTGCTTCAGTTTTTTCTTGGCAGTATCAGTTTCTGCTACAGGGTGTGTTGATAAATTCAAAACAAAATATGTTAAGCCAGAAACTCCCATTATGCTGAAGGAGTTGTTTGGCTGTGGCACTTCTCATTCTGACAGTGGCAATGATGGCTTGGTCTTGGATGTCAAACAAGTATCGGTTCTTAAAAAATCGAACTGAAATACCAGAGTGTATATCTGCTAATAAAGATGAATAGAAGTTGTATTTTCCAGTTCAAGAGAAAAGCAAAGACTTCCTGGATGTGCCTGGATTAGACGACTTACTGAAGCCCATGTTACAGTAATGCCATGGTACTAAGATGCTAAGATGCTAAAAGCATGGGTTAAGAGTAGACAGTTATCTCTCAGCCTATGGAATCTATAGATACACTGGGTTATCAAGGACAACTGGCTTCATGGTTGAACATTATAGCTGTAGCCTCTCTATCTATCTTCCTTTGATGTCAAACCCCTCGCGGGGACGATGACATTGCACTACGAAGACAGAGACTGTTAGTAAGACAAAGATTAAAGTTAAAACGAGATTATTCAGCAGCGTTTAAGGACGTTGTTGTCTACACTCAAAGAAAAAGAAGTCAGTATGGACAAATCAGTACAGACAGTACATGATCTTTTTGATGCTTTCCATCTTCTTATTCGGCGTAAAGCAGCTGTTTCAGAGTCTGGACTCAATACAATCAAAGACATTTAGTCAAAAGTCATGTACTTATCTGTTACAGCAGCGGACGATTTGATGCTGGTCTTCAGTCTGAATTGAAAACCAGGAAGGAACAGAAGAATCAGTTGAGTGACTTAGTTCCGGAGTTTTTCTGGAGACAAAAGAGGAAATCTCCCGAATCTTTTGATAAACAAGTTTTCAAAAGAACTCTGGGTCAGCAAATTACAGGGACCTAGAAGAGATCTTAGGGGTTCGATCCCAACAAAGGTAATAGGCAGTCTCGAGATTCTAAGACTCGGATTACTTAAGCCACAGACGGAAATACACCTGCGGTTCCAAATTTTCGGATCCCAAACTAATCTCTATAGACCTACACAAGGCATACATGTATTTACCAATATTCCCAGGCCATCAAACGTTTCTGAGATTTGTTTGTTTTTCTAGGCAAATGCTATCAGTGGAAAGTAATGTGCTTTGGTCCAACAGTAGCACCCAGAGTATTCACCCAAATAGTATCTGTAGTGTCAACTCTCTTACATTCTCAGAACATACGTCTTGCAGTATATTTAGACCTATGGCTGGCGCTGAATCAAGAACGCCGTCAGTTAATTGCAGATCCAAGTGCTTGCCTCAATCTTCTATTTTTCTCTGGGTTTATAGTGCATCTAGTCCAGTCTGGAACCTCAACAAATAATCGCGTACATTGGGGCCTTGTTCAATCTGGAATTCAGTCTGATTCTTCCAACAGACGAGACATTCTAGAAGATTCAGGCGGCAATATCAGTCATAGTCAAGGGTTTGAACAAAGCTTAAAAGTTTCTGCATCTTCTAGGGCTCTTTGCATCTTGCCTAGAACTTTTCCAAATGCAAGATTGTTCATGAGGCCTATTCAACTTTACCTTCTCAGTTTCTGGAAACCAGCAAGTCGCCCTTTAGACAGGGTCATTCCATTTACACAACATCTGCAGTCACATCTGGTTTTGATGGCAAAATCCACCCAACATCTTCAAGGGCAGATCTTTTCAACTTTTCCTGCGACCATTTTTACCAGAGTTATGGCCCTTTGTTAATTTCAGTTATAAAATCTTGTGGCATCAACTCCTCCTAAACTACAAGGCAGATTTCTTGCAAACTTGCACAGATGATGAAGCAGGATGTGTAGATAATCGTGAAGAAAGGATTTCTTCCTGCGACCATTTTTACCGGAGTTATGGCCCTTTGTTATATTCATTAATTAAATCTTGTGGCGTCAACTCCTCCAAAACTATAAGGCAGATTTCTAGCGAACTTGCACAGATGATGAAGCAGGATGTGTAGATGATCGTAAAGAAAGGATTTTTTCCTGCGACCATTTTTACCAGTTATGGCCCTTTGTTAATTTCAGTAATTAAATCTTGTGGCATCAACTCCTCCAAAACTACAAGGCAGATTTCTTGCAAACTTGCACAGATGATGAAGCAGGATGTGTAGATAATCGTGAAGAAAGGATTTCTTCCTGCGACCATTTTTACCAGAGTTATGGCCCTTTGTTATATTCATTAATAAAATCTTGTGGCATCAACTCCTCCAAAACTATAAGGCAGATTTCTTGCGAACTTGCACAGATGATGAAGCAGGATGTGTAGATGATCGTAAAGAAAGGATTTTTTCCTGCGACCATTTTTACCAGAGTTATGGCCCTTTGTTAATTTCAGTAATTAAATCTTGTGGCATCAACTCCTCCAAAACTATAAGGCAGATTTCTTGCGAACTTGCACAGATGATGAAGCAGGATGTGTAGATGATCATAAAGAAAGGATTTTTTCCTGCGACCATTTTTACCAGAGTTATGGCCCTTTGTTAATTTTAACAATTAAATCTTGTGGCATCAACTCCTCCTAAACTACAGGGCAGATTCCTTGCAAACATGCACAGATGATGAAGCAGGATGTGTAGATGATCGTGAAGAAAGGATTTTTTCCTGCGACTATTTTTTACCAGAGTTATGGCCCTTTGTTTTTTTCAGTAATAATATCTTGTGGCATCAACTCCTCATTTACTTTTGGACAGATTTCTTTCTAACTTGCACACATGGTCAAGATGGCTGGGTAGATGATCATAAAAAAAAGATTTTTTTCTGCTGCCATTTTTACCACAGTTATGGCCCTTTGTTTATTTCACTTACAAAATTTTGTGGCATCAACTTCACATTTTCTAATTGGCTGATTCCTTTCAAACTTGCACAGATGATTAGACATGATGTGAAGATTGTTGTAAAGGACATTGTCTTGCAACAATTTTCACCACAGTTATGGCCTTTTGTTTATGTTAGTTATTAAATTTTGTGGCACTTACTCCTCATTTACTAATCATGATCACCACATGTTGTTAATACCTGGTACAAAATTTTGTAACAAATGTTATTGCAGCAGTGGGGGCATCAGTGTCCTGTGGACACAGTCTAGTTATTCCGGCTTCCCAGAAAACAAGAAGCTAGATCTTAAATGATGGTTGTATTACTATTTAAAAGCAGCTGAAAAATACAGGAAGTCAGGAACTGGTGAAGATGTAACACATCTTTTTCTTGGGTTAAACGAACCTGGTAAACCAGTTAGTTCACAGACAGTATAAAATTGGAATGTTCAGACTTAGAAATGAACTCTTTGGGACAAAAGTTTGAAGGTTAAGGCTCATAGTACGAGAGCTCTTGGTCTGTCATTGGCTCTGTTTCAAGGAGCATCATTGGAATCCATCTTAGCCTCAGCAGATTGGAGCATAGAGTCAATGTTTCCCCGGTTTTTATCTTCTGGATGTAAATAGAACTTCATGTGTTTTGAAATGAACTTTAACAGAATTGATAAAGTATAAGAGTTACTTTTAGCGAGTCGCGGGACTTAGTTGTTCCAATTAATGTTAACAGCTAGGTAACATAAATGTATACAGCGGTTTTTGTAGTGTTATCTACTGTGTGGGTCAAATTGGTTTTTTCTACACATAAGTGAACTTGTTGATGTTGGTACCAAAGAGGATTACCATATTCATCAAAAAATTACCAAACACCACCTTTTTTTAAGGCGAGTACATTGCTTTGGAATCTATCCTACATGTAAATAAATATGACTGGTAAGTTTAACGAATGAAATAAAATTTAAAAATTTGTAATCAAGTTCAAATTTTATGAATGAGTTAAACTTACCAGTCATACTAGTTACCCACCACCACCCCACAGTAATTTTTTGTCATAAATTACTGTTTTCACTTGGTCAGTAAAACTGATCTGGCACATGCGCGGTGATATCATCGAGACGCTTGATTTTCTTATTCAAGCATTACACGAATGCACCTGTGCGAGTCTGACTGTAAACAAGGGAAGTAAATCCTACATGTAAATAAATATGACTGGTAAGTTTAACTCATTCATAAAATTTGAACTTGATTACAAATTTTTCAATTTTCTCCGATAATAATCGGGTTGTAGCCAGAAATTTGAGGGTTTCATACGGCCACAAAACAATATGTAGTGTTATAACAACAAAAATCAACATTTCCCCAAATCCATAATATAAATTACAACTGAATAGTCCCCAAACTGGCTTCACTCTGCAGACAACAAATGTGTCAACCAAATTATGAACCTTATTAAAGATGTTCATCAACAGTATTCACTTATACAACAATAATTTTAAGAACACACTGTACCACAGTCTACATAATTAATGAAGAAACAATAAAATTTCGTTTAAAATGTTTTTTAATAATGCGATCAAAGTCCAAGATCGTGCAACCGATGAGTCGATCAATTGTGCGAAGTTTGTGGCCAGATTAAGGCATTTTTCATTACATATTACATGGTGAAAAGTGTTTTGGTGGTTTGTTTACAATTTCTCCATGTAATTACAGCATTGTTTCCAACATGGGATGTCAGTGTTGTTGTTAACCAAGTGAAGCACTAGTATGTAGCAAGTTGCACAAGTTCGGATAGGTTGCGGTTTCGAACCAAAATCGAGAAATTTCACATGTTTGTACTTTTCATTCATTCTGATATTGCTACTTGTAGCTGTTATAGCCGAATATGGTTTTGTTTGGTGTATAAATAAACATTGTATCACTAATAAAAAACATGGGTTTATAATCCTGCAAATTGTCACCAGAGCTATAAATAACCACCATGCACTTCAGTCAGCAGGGTTTTCTTTTCCTTAACAAACTGACGCCAATAGTCGGCGTCTTCCCTGGGAAAAAAATTCCCCAACGAAAATCACTTTCCCCCTTGGAAAGTGATAATTTTCTAGCAAAACGTAAACAGAAGCTTAATTTATAGTTATTTTTAATCTATTTCATCATATTTGTTAGAAATTAGGTACGTACGCAGTATTATTTGTTGAATGTTGCTAAATTTAGATTCGCTACGTCACAGACACTGTATCCTGGTCGTCAACTTAAACATAACTTACAGTTGAGTACTGTTAGCGAGCGTACGGCCGTAAATAACGGCTAAAATACCACACATCCGCCGAATTTCTCAATAACATACGTCCTGCGGACTTCCGAAAAAGAAAATCACAACCATCAACGTAGACAGTCGTAGTAAATTTAAACCCGGCCTATAATCTTTCAGGTTACACCGTTAATGGTTAGATAGTGAAAAATGTTTTGCTAAAACAATAAGCTCCTCCCACTTTAAAAATACCAACCACTCGAGTAAACACATGCGCGTTCCGGTCTAATTATCGCCGAGGAATGTATTCTGACACAGGGCAAAAAAAGAATCTGTTGTTTTGATAATTGACAATTAACTGAAGATTAACTGAGTAAATTGCTAGTTGTCGTATATTGTCTTCGTCGTGCTTTTAAACTGATGCGGCTTGTTTGCACTGTCAGGTAAAACGAACGACAAATAATGCAAAATACGAACAATAGAATTCAGCGCCATGTTCTGTCACAAAAAATACGAATCGTCAGGTGAAACACACATTTAAAACTGTGCTGGGCATTCATTTTTATCCCAAGAATTTTATATCCCGTATCTTCCGGAGTATTCATTGAAGTCCAAATTTACGATGTTACAACTACAATAAAAATTAATTACCACAACATTTAAAAGTCAAAGTACTGTGTAATTTTATGATCCTTTATCATAGTTTGTCGCTTGTTGTATTAGCATGGGAGGGGTTTTCTGTGGAATTGCTCATACCCTCCTTTTGAGCAGCAGTATTTAATTTTCTTGGGTTCTTGGGGAATTAAGCAATTAAGTTGGAAATTATCAATAACTACCCAAGCACTGCCCTAAACAAAAGATTTCTGGAAACTGGAAATCTTGCATCCGAAATGATTTTGATTAAGCACAATTAATTGATACATTTTAAGCAGGCTCCAAAAGTGAGCGAGTATAAATAAACTTATTCTTGTACTGTTTAAGAACGGATAACAAAGAGACATGCCTCTGTATGCTAAATAGACTGTTTGGTAATGAAAGCTAAAGTAAAAAAAGAAAGACGGAAGCATGAACTTGAGTATAAACATTCATATATATACAAATTTCCCCAATTTTGTATTTTTCACGCATTTTTCCCCTTTTGACCAGCTTCCAGCGTCTTCCCCTCTTCCTTAAAATAAGCCCTGCCATATTAACATTGATTAAAAGGGTCAGTTTGTCTGGTGGCCTGCTCTTGGTGAAAACCCTGGTGTGTTGTTCTTCTTCAACTTGAGATGGGGCCGAAATACTTTGCCAGACAGTATCAACAACAGGGCTTTTCATCATAAAATTGGGAAGAGGCCCTGCCCTTTCCAATTGGGAAATTCATGCGCAATAACTGTTTATTTTGGGAAAACAAAATTAATTGAAAGATGGGTTCTACTTTATGAAGTTGAATAGTAATAGGTATTTTTAACTTGAATCTAATTTATTATGCACTTTATTTTCCAGACTTCAATTTTCAAACACTCCTCTCAGGAGTTTTAACCACTTTTGGACATCTTACATAGCATTTTGGGAAGAGTTTCTGCGACAATTGGGAAAAGAACTATATTTTTGGATTGGGAAGAGGCCTTTTATAGGCCTCTGATATATAAGGATGAAAAGCCCTGAACAACTTCAGTATATTTCATGTCTGCCTTTAATTAATGTGTTAATTAGACATTGTCTCCTAGGTGCAAAAACTGTTGCTTTTTTATTCCATATATACGCTCTTAACAGGAGTGCATACATTCTTTCTGTCTGATCTGGGATCTGCACTGGTCATATCATGGTCAGAAATAACCTTTAAAAGTGATCAGTGTACAGGGCTGGACAAACCCACTAGCCCGACGCCCTGGACAAGCTGAAAATTGTATCGGACAATCTCAAAATATCTGATTGCTGGTCCGTGGGCTAGCTCAATTTTTTAGTGCAGACTAGTTTAAACGTTAATTTGATATGCGCCATTCTCTTTTAGCACCATATGCATATCATATTACAACAGCAATAAGTTTATTACACAATAACATGTTTTGAGATCTGTTTTAACATTATCAAGCCCCCATGTAACGCTTCCTCTTGAATTTCCTGTTTCTTTCTTTACTGTTAATACTGACCGATCAGAATTTGCTTATTTGCGCAAAAGTGGGACTAGCTGAAAAGTTTACCCAGCTAGTTCTCAGGGATGAGAATTTTCCGCGAATTCGCGGATTTTTGCGATTTTTTTGTCTCCCAAACAGTTTTTGAGATCGATGTAAATCCGAGGAGAAATTGGGGGGGGTACACCGCCGTAGTCAACATAGACGATGAGGACAATGTCTCGCGTTCATCGATAGTATTAATAGCAAGTGCGCGGACTGGTTTCGTGTTTCGTTTATTTTAGCGCCTATTCTGTCTTATCTAACTACTTCAATCTATAACCAGTCTGAACATTTTCTGTTATCAGTTTTCGCGGAAATTACGATTTTGGATCATCTGTGTTTATTAACAATTATGGAACGATACAAACTATAAAATATCTTTTAAAACGGTTAATTTGTTGGATGAAGCACGAGTTCGTGACATAGATAGCGTTGTAAAAAACAAATTCTCATGGACGTGGCTGAACGAAGAGGTATCAATTCCTGTAAAAAATGAAGTGACCAATAGAGTCAGATAGCATTTCAAAACATAATTTGATCAATGGTAATTTGGCCTAAATCAAACCCAGGAAATGCATTTTGTTATAGTAAAAAAAAGGTAAAATGCATTTTCTTCCGGGGGCTTCGCCCCCTGGTCCCCCACCGGGGCTTCAGCCACTGGACCCCAATTGGGGGCCTATGTGCCCCCCAAACCCCCTGCGCTATTTTCAGATATTTTTGTCAAAAGTCATTCTCAGGGAGTTCACTGTGTCACTGTTCTGGACTAGTTACAAAAAAAAAATTTGTCCAGCCCTGACTGTAGATCCAGATGGTAGGGATGTGCGAGTGGATCTGAATCTACTATGTTACCTCATGCAATATTGCCAATAAAGGTGTATACTTCAGTTGAACTTGGCTCTTGTCCAATTTACAAACAAAAACATCAACAAAGAATCTGTCTTGTATTTCAGGATGCACACAACTGTATTAGTGACTTTGATGAATCCACGAATACTTCCTTGTTTGCTGTCTATGATGGGCATGGAGGTCAGTATGTCATGTATTGTATTAGTCTGCTTTCATATGAATCTGACACGTAAAAAATATTTAACTATATTAAAATATTTGATTTTTTTTTAGTTGGGTTTCAACAAGCTCCTGAATTTGAAGGGTTATTTTTAGGGGCTTTGCCAACAAATAGCCTTACTTCCCCTATTTTAAGGAAAAGCTGATCCTGCAGTTAAAATTTTATGGGTAAAAATGATACTTTTTGGAAATTCCAAGTTATTAGTAGTTTTATAACTTGTAAAAAGACAAAATAAGACATTTAAAATCAATAAAATCTTTAATCTACGACCTTTGCATTTATAGACTTCTATAAACTGTTACAATTTCAAAAAGAGAGGAAATGTTGGGTGATATTTAGTACAGTAGAATCCGCTTATTTGAATAGTCTATTTGTCAGGATCCTCGATTCAATTAACCGGAGTACAAATTCTCAGTTTCATCAGTGGTGGGTGGGGTAAATTGCTCAGAAATATGTCTGTATCATCATGCTCAATAAAATCTTGTTTGAAGATAACCAATACTATGTAAATGCGCTGTGTATATGTTCGATTCTTTCGACTGCGCCGTTTCAAAAGTTTTTCATCTTGCCGACATAGTCGACTCATTTTCTTTCGTAACTTTACGTATCCGAAATTCACGATCTTTATCCGATTACTGTACCACTATCTTTTCTTTGTGAAGAGTTATTATCTCCCTTGGGGCGCCAAAACGTTGAGTACACGTTATTACGAAACCCATCCTAAATTAAGATTCGTTTGCATGATCTAATTATTGTTCTAGTTATTGAGCAAGTATGGCAAAGTTTATTTGTTATTTGCATACATTTCTCGAAAAAGAACAGATATTTTTCTGTTTCTTTGGTTTTAAGATTAATCTATTTTTATTCGGGAATTTCCCGGTTTCCTTAACACGTGATCATCTTATGAACATTCTCAATGTGGGGAAACCCGTTCTGTGACGTCAATGCTATAAATATATACTGTAAACACAATTTTGCGTGCCATTGAACCGAAGTCATTATGTAACACAGGTGATGAACAATGACAGTTTTGTCGAGTTTACCGATAATGTACATTGCCTTGGGGCAGAAACGTGTGAATTTCAAGTAGGATTAGCGTCGTAAGGCTTGTAAGGTGGGAAAGTGATATCTTAATAAACGAAATGCACGCAGTGATCTATTCAAATAAAGAGATTATTTATCATAGAAATAGATAGAAATTGTCTTGTGTTTTAATATTCAATATATTAAGCGGAATATTCAAATAACAGCCATTCAATTAAGTGGAATGTACTGTACTTTGGTTTTATACCCTTTATTCCATATATACGGGTTTTATCTTGTGGTAACAGTGTAGATCCAGATAAGCCAGCACATTCATGCCGCCTGCTGTCTGATAAGGATCTACATGTACTAGGTTTGCCTTTTGGTCAGCCATTACGTTAATGCAGTCTGACTGGGATCTACACTTTTGAATCAAAAATAGAAAAAGGTAACAATGCACATCTTTTATCTAGGGGCTGAAGTGGCACAATACACAGCATCTCATTTCCCAGATTACATCAAAAGTTTAGAGCTTTACAAAGAAGGGAAGCTGGCCGAGGCTCTACAAGAGGCCTTCCTAGGCTTTGACAAGGTCCTCACAGAAGATGCAGTTATACAGGAGCTCAAAGTACTTGCTGGTGTAGATGATGATGATAATGATGAGGTTGAAGGTAGGCTTTTCCAAAGTCCAGTCTCAAATCGTTAGCATCTGGGCCAAAGATCTTAAAACTAATATTGGAGACAATTTGCCATTTCACCCAATCAGGTGCTTTAGATTTGAGACTGGTCTCCAATTCTAGTTTCTAGTGACATTGGCCCTGATTAGTTGAAATTGAGACAGGTTTTCAATCTCAGTTTTTAAATCTTCAGCACAGCTGCTCATAGATTCAGGTAAATTCAGTCTCAATTGTTGATTTATTAACTTGCAGCTGGGTGTTTTCAGTCTCATTTTTACATCTAAATATGAAACGTCATTTGAAATGACAGGGCAGCAATAACTATTCAAGGCATTGATCAACAGATGTTACTTAACGTAGAAAACACACAAGGTAAATCTCATTAGCACTGCTGTAAAATCAGTCGTCGCTAGTGTACAAAAAAAGATATCTTTCATCTTAGAAATCAATAACTTGCTTTGATATCATCAACATCAAATTTTCAGGAAATTGAGGGGCTTTGTCAGGAAAGAGCAGGAGGTATGGGGCTGGAAATCACAGTCTTGGTGCCGATTGGGACTTTGAAATTTTGGACACCCTGTTCATGGGTATATGATAAAGGGTTTTATTAGCTTATATATATTTACATTTGTCAGAAATGAACTTGATCAACATCATGCACTTTGTCAAGCAGTAAGTTTCATGACATAAATAAACACAAGAAAACTGTTGATATTTTCAGATGATGAGGGTATGGGCAGATCAGAACGAGACATGCTGGTTGCTGAGGCCAACATGCCGATCGAAGAGCTCATGGCTAAATACTCTGGTCATGCCGGGCCAGCGGCACCTCAGCTGAAACGTTTGCACAAAGAGAAGCATCAATCTCCAGTGATCAGGGCTAAGAAGTTGCCATTTAATACAGGTCTGTTTTTGCACTAAGGTGTATTTGTAACCTCTTGAACCAGTTTACTGTCCTAAAAGGCAAATAATAAATTCTTTGGTCCGATCAATTGCGCCCAGCAGACTGGAATCTAGCTTTCCATCCTTGATAGCCAGAACAAACAAAAAAGGCATCTGCTTAAATATAGTTGTTTATTTAAAATACATTGCAGCTAATTGCTTTTTTAACTGCCAGGGACAGGGACTCATTCCCTATATATATTTTGGGGAAAATAGCATGATTTCTTTTCTAAAGGGGAATGATAAAACCAGATTTAAAACTAATTTTTGGGGGAAAACTGTATAATTTTAAAGAAAATGTCTAAGTGACCTATAAACAACTCCTACTAAAGAAGGAAAAACACCCTGCAATATATGAAATTTTAATGAATTTGCAGTTTTATAAAAGGTTTGGTCATTGTTTTGTTTGGAAAACAGTTTTCAGCTGACATTAGAAACAGACATAAATTGACAAAAGAAAAGGAAACCAATCCACCTGGCTTTTCATCTGGCATTGTTCAGAACAAACATAATTTCTGTTGCTGTTTGAACACGGCTTTTATTTTAAATTTGTATTTTGACAAACTACATGTATCGCTACAGCGACATAGGTGTTTTCTGAACACAGCATCTTGTTTATTAACATGGGTGAAAGTTTTCCGGACTGCTCTGGAAGTTCCGGATTTTCGATGTCCCCAGGGATCAATTTTCCAAAACGTGTAAATCCGTTGAGATTTCAGAGGGGGGTGGGGGGGGGGGGCGGGTAGGGGGTATAGGCCCACCTCAACCCTGACTTCGACTTTCAAACTGTTGAAACGAAAACGAAAGTAAATTCCAGTGACTCGATCTGTTTTGCGCTTTATTTTTAGTAACGAATCGTCATTGCAAGGTGCTCGTTTTCAGGTTTTTACGAAGATAGCCCGGAGCGCGTTTGGCTACGGCCGTAAATAGACTAGCTGGGTTCGACCGTTTCCGCCAATAAGTTCCGAACGGGAAAGCCAATCGCTCCCAATCGGGAATGTTCGCGATCATCAAGACATTGCAGACGCTTTTTAAACGCCTAGGTAGCGGTGAATTACGATATAATACGACAATTCTGATTGGCTCGCTGTACGCTGTAGTCCAATACAATAGCTGGTCTTTAAGCGGTTAGGTGATTCTTTCAAAAAACAACAACAATATTCTTGTGATAATACATCGTTGCAAAAATATTGAAAATGAAGTTTCTACCCCCAGCGTACAACACTAAGGACTTAGAAAGTAAAGAAACTAACAAATGGAGATGGGCATGGCTATCTGAATGTGACACAAATGGTGAGAAATGGGGGATTTGGTTAAAAAAACCAGACATTGCGGGATCTGCATATTGTGAATGTTGTGCTAAACTGTTGAAGTATGGCGGGGGTGGTAAAAAAGACATCAAGAAAGACGCAGAAGACCCAACCCACCAGAGGAACAAAAAGACTGTAAAAACCAATGAGGTATTTAAAAATTAATCACTTGGAAGTATTATATTTGATAAATAAAATCTGAAATTCCTTTTTATATTCAATTTTAGTAATTAGATGTTCATTGTTTGGCAAGATGTAAATAATTATTTTGTATACATGATACAAGAAAATTTTGCTGCCCAGCGGCTAGTGGGAAACCTATGCCGATTTTTTTTCTTCGATTGGTTACTAAACTGCAGCTAGGGGAGTGGGGGTGAACTGTATATTTCTTGGCTGCATAACAACAAGCATTAATTTGGAAATATATATAAATTCTAATTATTTTCTTTCAGGTTCTACCTGGTTCTTCAAAGGCCACTGAGAAGACCGAGTCAATCCAGGACAGGGTGGCAAGTCAACGTGCTATCACAGCTGCATTTCTGAGCGAGCATTGTTTGCCATTTTCACTGGCTCCAGATCTCCTTGAGTTTGCCAAGAGGCTGTCTGAAGACAAACCTGCACTAGATAAAACAACAATTTCAAAGACTAGTGCAACATACATTAACACGCATGGAGGAGCAGAGAGCTTCAAGCATGAACTGAAAGAAAAACTAAAAGGGAGAATGTTCTCATTAAATGTTGACGAGGCTACGAACAACAACAATGACAAGATCCTTAACGTGATTGCACAATACTATGATGAGGAATCTGAAAAAATAGAAATCGCTCATCTTGGATCGAGAAAACAGAATGTTGCAACAGCTGCTGATATTATGGATTCCCTGGAGAGTATCTTGACAGAATATAAACTGGAGTGGTCTCAAGTACTGAGTGTGTTAATGGACAATTGTTCCACAATGAGAGGTGTAAGAGGTGGTGTGGAAACATTGGTCAGAGAAAAGAACCCAAATCTACTCAATGTCAGTGGGGACACTGTTCATATGGTTAATAATGTAGCCAAAACACTTATGAATTGTGTGGACCAGACTGTGACAGCCTTTGCATCTGACTTGTTCTATGATATAGAGGAGTCACCAAAAGTGCAGGAGATATTCGCTGAAATTCAGTCATTGATGAATGTGACAACACCAAAACATCTGATACGACCGATATCAAGTCGTTTCCTCCAGATGATTGATGTAACATTGCGGCTTGTGGACTGCATTGATGCCTTGTCAGTCTATTACTATGGGTTCTTGTCAGAGGAAGAAAAAACAAAATACAGGTGATTGAATTTGAATTAAAAGACAAAATGCATTTGTTTTCAGGTTAAATATCAATTAAGTACTTCAAATGGCAAGATTTATATACCAGCTGATTTATTTGATAATAAAGATCCTCTTTTTGATATAATAATATAAACAAAATTTAAAAAATATAATTCATTATAATCTGTGTGTACATGTACTTGCAGTCATGTCCAAATTATTGAAGGTAAGATGTCTTTTGACAGGCATATCACTGCTTTACATAATACTTGTAGAATTTTGTTCATGTCATCAGCCTTATTATTCAGATATTTTTGTGATACCATTCACAATTATATAAAATTTCAAAAAACATATTTGATTATTATGTGATTATCAAAATTCTACAAGTTTTTATTTTATATTGGAAGGTGCCGGTGTTTAATTTTTAATCTATATTAACATAGCAAATAGTATAGCTTTATCTGTTGTGGTTCTCGTGCATGTACATGTACCTTGTATCATTTTCTGTGTACTGGTGTTTTTTTGCTTTAGCTAGTAAAGATGGTAGTCACAAGTGTTGTGATTTTAATATTTTTATTTATATAACTTTTCACTAAATAAGCAACTTAGTTAATTTAAATAAAATGAAATGGAATTTATAAACCATTAGCAATGACTGATAAACTTTAAACAATATGATTCAGTTATTCAAAATGCTTGTATTTGTAATTCAAAATTTGTAAATCAATAAATGATAAATTCATTAAATTGTCAGACTTCTTACTTTAGAGTTCTTTGTATTATATTTTTGCATATGTGTAATATCAATATTTCAGGGACTTAATCAGCACAATATTCAAGGACCACAATGTTTCTGATGAGGCCCAGGCTGCCATCATCCTGCTCCAGCTGGCACAGGAGAAGCAGCAGAAATCTGCAACTAGTAGTGACCGGAAGGATCGTATCTTGGACCATCTGTTCCACAACAGGAGAGAACAGTGGTAGTCCTGAACTTGTGCAGAGGGTTGCTATGTGAGTTCCAGGGCTTTGTTAAGGTCTTTCAGTCCGAAAGCCCCCTCATTCACACGCTCCATGCCCGTATTGTTGATGTGACGACACAGTTTCTCGCTATGTTCATAAAGCCAGAACACATTCCTGACAGAATGAAAGCCTTGGTCAATTTGGATGTCACTGACAAGAATCTCCAAAAGTCAGACAAAGAACTAGCGGTTGGAAAGTGTGCCTTTGCTGAGCTAAACAAGGCACACATGGACAAGAAATGCCAACACTGGGTAAGTCAGTTGTACTCTGACCTCCGGCACGGGTATGTGGTGGCAGCTCAGAAGATGCTGAAAACATTGCCACTCAACAACAAGACTATCAGGCGTCTATCTTTCCTGGACCCAGCAATGGCAAGTCACAGTCAAGCTTCAAGTACATTGACGAACATTGCAGTAGAACTGCCAAACTTGTTCACCTCAGAGGAGATGGGGCAGCTGTCTGTGGAAGTGAATAAGTACACAGTGGACTCGGAGGTGATAGACTTTGAAGATGGGTACAGCAAGAAGGAACGGATAGACACTGGGTACTGGGTGAAAGTGTTTAAGTTGGAGTCATTCAATGAGCCCAGGTACCCAATGCTGAAGAAGTTGGCAAGTTCTCTCCTCACAATATTTAGTGGCCCTCTGATAGAAGCAACCTTTAACATAATGGATGACATTGTTGAGAAGGACAGGACAAAACTCACAGTTAAGAACTACGAGGCAGTGGCCATTATCAAAACATCGCTGAAAAGAAAAAATGTAAAAAGTACATCCATGAAAATCAGTAGGCAAATGAAAAAGTCCTGTATCGGCGCCTATTCTACTTACCAGACATACTTGAAAGAAAAGAAAGAAACAAAACAAGCACAAATTGATAAAAACTTAGCATGTCCATTCAGCATCTAAGAATTGAATAAGCAAAGAAAGTTTCTAAACTGATTAAGCTCAGGAACAGGATTGTGAACAGAAAACGAGCACATGATGATTCACAATCTTCCAGTAAAATGGGACCATCTTCCAGTAAAAAGGGACCCTGGAAAAGAATTAAGAGTCATGTAACTGTGAATGTGTTCCAGTGTTTTTTCTGAATTAAATTGTTGAACTATGTGCTAGACCATGTGAAATTAAATTAAAATAAGTTACTAATCTTCCTACTCTTAACCTATGATCAATGGTGATATCATGCATTTTTTGCATGTGCATAATATATAATGTTGATATCAATTACATGGACACAAGAATAAAAATGTTGCTAAATTTTGAAGGTTATGTTTCATTCTAAATCTACATCAAAGAGTATGTTTAGGGTATATCCATGAACAAGAGCTGTTAACAGAAAATCATGCATTCTCTGCATGATAATAAGTCCCCCAGGCCCCCAGCTAAATTTTCAGGATTCACAAGATTTCCAACTTTCACCCATGTATTAATGTTCACTGAAAACAACATACTTAGTACAACACATGATGATCTGATTATGACCCCGTTTCTCGACAGCATTCAAATGACACTTTATTTTCAAAACCTGTTGAAATAGATGACCCTTTGACTCTTGAAATTTCTATAAAAAATCCTCATTCTGACCCCTACAAGTTTAGGATCATTTTTTGCCTTAAATTACACGAAGGTATATCTGCTTATAATTGTCAGAATCTGCAAAAAAAAAGATCAAAATGACCAATAAGGTTCAGCAGCTAGTGGAACCCCTGTGTATAGATTGTAACTGCATGAACCCTTTAGTCCATATATACTCATTTTAACATGTGTGTGACCAGTGTAGATCCAGATCAGCAGACATTTGACATCCAATCTGGATCTTCACTGGTTGCAATCTTTGTCAGAAATAGTCTAATGAATCCAGAAGCGAATAGTGTAGATCCTGATCAGTGCTGATGTGCTGGCTGATCTAGATCTACTGTGGTATCATTATATTTCTCGTTGGTTTAATTTTCGCGTATTTCGCACATGGGTAAATTCGCGAAATCAAACCCTAGCAAAATCAACCCATCGAATATTTAGTCTTATAAGAATAATACAATTACGTGAATTTAGGCCCTTGCAAAAATGTCACTTATGTTATTTGCGTGAAATTAAATGATACAGTAGTATACTGTTTGCCCATGCAGTAAATGTGTTTTTATGGAATAAAGGTAAAAGCAGCTAATTCAAGATATTCTGCCATCAAAAGAATATTATAAAGATGATGATGATAACTTTCAGGTGGTGATGGGGACAAGATCAACAGTGCTGGTCCCTCAACCGCTGATCCTCTGGCAACTCGTCTCGATGCCAAACTTGAGAACGGGGAGACGCCAGATAATGAAAATAATCTCAACGTGGAGAAAGAGTTGCGCGAGACTGATGGTTCTAAAACTGTAAATCAATCGGAACCTGATAGTACGGATGATCTGAAAAAAGACAATCTGAACAATTCTAATAATAGTGCTGATATTATTAAAGAAAACTTGAAAAACAGTCAAAACGGTCATGGTGATGTGGTATGTAAAACTGATGTGAAAGAAAATGGTGCCAAAAATGAAAGCAATGAAGCGGATAGTTCTACAGATAAAGTTAGTGAAAGTGACAATAAGCCAGGCAGCAGCACGTCAGAACTGGTACCAGGATTGTCAGATTTGAAAAATTCTGACGGGGAACCGTCGAGTTCTGGCTCGGGGTCTCAGTCAGGTTCAAAGGGAAAAGAAAGTAGTTCACAAGAGGTTGGGTCATCTTCGGCTGAAGCAGGTTCGTCATCGTCAGATGTAGGGTCTAGTGAATCCAGGGTTGAGGCTGGTGGCTCGGGGTTATCCAGTAGTTCCTCTGGGTCATTGGGGTCTGGCGCTGGACCATCAGGGTCAGATGCTGGACCTTCTGGGTCAGGAGGGGGACCATCAGGATCAGGTGTTGAGGTAAGGATAATAAGATCTGTGTTGTGAACCAACCTAGACTAGTCAAGATGTACACCTACTGTTTTCGATAAAGACACTGACACGAAAATTGATCATTAGTGTATAGAGACATAAATCTGAGAATGCTTCAAACTGCATTTATGGGGAAAAACAACAAAATAGGTTGGGCAGTAAAAGATAATTGCAGAAGTTCCCAGTTTTTTATATGCCCACAGTTTGCATAGTTTACATAATTGTTAGGTAGTTTAGTCTCGATGAAATGTAAATGTCTTAAAAAATTGGCTATAGACTAGAGAGAGACATTTCTGTGTTCAGTAATTCTTGATCTTGAATCAATGACTTGATGCAAGCAGTGTGCAAGTTAAGCTCATAATTTTGTAAAATCAGGAATAGCAAAATCATCTTTAACACTGATAAACATGACCTTGATTGCATGACATCAGTAACTGATTTATGCTGATGACAAGCTAATTATTTGTTAAGGACAATTTTAGGGCCCATACAATTATATATGAATTATGATATTTCCTCAAATTTTTACATGCTTTTTAAATTATTCCATATATGTAGCTGCAAGCATTGAGACTTTACAGTGAAACCATTGCTGATTTTTTTAAGCACACAACTTATAAATGATTAAAAATCCAGATGTTTAATCAGAATTTGTTTCCTGGTTTCGCATTAGAAAAGATATGGTTAAATTTAATCCTTATTCACATGAATGTACTTTTAACAAGCATTTCTTGTTTTAATTGCTTTTCATTGATTTTGCTGAATATGCTTAGTATTATAAACTGAAAGAAAAATGTTTGTAGGCTGGCGGATCTGGCGTGTCAGCTGGAGGTTCCGGGTTGTCTGGTGGGAAGAAAAAAACAGCTGCAGTTTTAGACGAAGACTTCGACAGTGAGGATGATGATAGTGATGATGACGATGATGAATACGAGGAGGAGAGGTACATACCTTGTACTTCATTTTGCATAATCAGGTTTGTAGGGTTGTCATTGATATAAGAGGTATAGGTAAATCATAGGCTTTTATGTAATATCAGACTTTCCACAACTTCTTAGACATTTACGTTTATTAATTAGTAATATGATTACTAAATGTATTTACTTCTATTGAAGTAATATGATTTTAGGTATTTTACTACTAAACTATTACTTGTTCTAGATTACTTCCAATTTGAGAATAAATTGAAGAAAAATTATTTGTACACATAAACTGATGTTGTCACAACTCACATTGTATAAAAGCAGCTGCCAGCTCTAAATTTGCTTAATATTGAACTTCCATGTTCATGGTTAAAAAAAATAATTATTCAGTTCAGAGCTCAATTTCAAAAGGTCTAAGCTATTGAAACTGATTTATAATTTTCTGATCTTCCGCTTTAAACAATCTGAAATTTTAAAAAAATTACAATTGCTTGTAGTTGACTGTATCTGCATTTAATAAGATAAGAGATTGTCACAACAGCTGCTGTTTTTTACTGAATATTTTCCGTATATTGAACAGCAGCTGAGAGGCTGAGGAATTACACTGTTCCTGCCTGTTTCAAATCTGTTACAAATATACAAAATTAAAACTTGTGATCGAAAGACATGGCTAAAACATGGTATTTGCCGACTTGTCTCTTACCAATCTTTTACATTAACTGTTGTACGACTGATAGCCAAAATAAAAGTGATTTTATTTGTTTCTCACAAAATTCCTTGATGCATTTTTTTCATTTTATAATTTTAGTAATTTTTACTTAAGTCAAGGTCATTACACTACTGAAAATTACAAAATAGTCAAACAGAATAAAGTGGAAATAGAAATACAGCAAAAAATGTTCACTCTATGTTAAAACCAAAATGCAATGGAAATTGAATGCAGTCTTTATAGAAATGCAATGGAGCACTAAACACACATAAAATGCTTCAAACCGAAACTCAAAGGAATTAGAATGAAATGGAAACACAACAAAGCCTTGCATTGTATGTAAAAGTTAAAACTGGCCCTCTGGACATTTTTTTGATGGTTTGGTTCCCAGCAAGAGGTAGTTCCTTTGAGCAAGATTTTTCTGTTCGAGCCTCACACACTCTACTGTTGCTTATGTTCTATGTATGCACAGTCACAGACAAGTCTCAGTCGTATGCAAATTAAAAACTAAAAAAAAATTACACGGGCTATAATTGTTGCTTGAGATCTGGATCTACACTGTTCTCTTCTTTGTAATATTATAAATGGAAAAGCAGTCAGTGCTGGTCAGGGTGAAGCAGTATGGATTTGCCTTGTAATTTCCAAATCATTTGTGTCCACACTGTTTGATCATAGGATAAAAGTTGCATTATGTAAAGTGCTATTTTGCAGGGGTTCCATTTGACATGGGAGGTCATCGTTTGAATCCTGAAATTTAAAAAAAGCCTCATTTTGACCCTTACAATTGACCTTACGCTGGCCGTCTGACTGACAGTGCAATTAACCAATCAGAGTATCGCGCTGATAAGCCTTGTTACTATCCGCCATTTTGTCCGTCAAACTGACCAGCGTGTCTGACATCAAATTTTCAAGTTTATTAAAAGATTTTCATAAATAATGGTAAGAAGGTGCTTCTACGGCACTTGCAATTCTGACACTAGATATCCGGAAAGGCAAACGAATGGAATAAGGTTCATTCCGTTCCCTAAACCAGCAACAAATCTGGAGAAAAAAGCTAAATATATTGTTTAAATGATAAAACTGAGGACTTATTAAACTAATTAAGTAGATAAAAGATATTTACGGTGATAATTCATTCTAAATTTCAATTTTCTGTCATACTTCCATACTTCATTAATTTTTATTAACACTTTTTATACGCCCGTTTGAAAAACGGGACGTATTATGGGAACACCTGCGGCGGGGGGGGGGGGGGGGCGGGGTTGGTGGGCAGGCGGGCGGTGTCCACATGGTTTCCGCTCTCTAAGTCAAAGAGTTTTCATCCAATCTTTATCAAACTTGCTGAATATGTTGGTGGGCATAATATCTCGACCAAATTCTATAACCAGCCAAATCCCCCCAGGCACTCCTGAATTATGGCCCTTGAATTGTCCAAAATTACTGTATCCGCTCTCTAAGTCAAAGAGTTTTTATCCGGTCTTTATCAAACTTGGTGAATATGTTGGTGGGCATAATATCTGGACCAAGTTCTATAACCAGCCAAAACCCCCCTGGCACTCCTGAATTATGGCCCTTGAATTGTCCAAAATTACTGTTTCCGCTCTCTAAGTCAAGGAGTTTTCATCCGGTCTTTATCAAACTTGGTGAATATGTTGGTGGGCATAATATCTCGACCAAGTTCTATAACCAGCCAAATCCCCCCAGGCACTCCTGAATTATGGCCCTTGAATTGTCCAAAAACTGAATTAGCGGTATCTGCTCTCCAAGTCCAATAATATTCATCGGATCATTAAGCAACTTCGATGATCAGCATTTTGACGTATTTTGTGTCAGTTTGGCACTCTTGTTGCTTTTGGAATGATTCTGGATGTTGAATATGTACACTGCATGTAGACATCTTAATAATCTTGATAATAAAACAAAACGAATGACAATGGTTGTGAATGTTTCAATTTAAATTGAAAACTTTATTATTGGTTGAAGCTAAAAAGCTGCATCAAATGATTGTTATAATACGCTAAAGATAATAAAGATAATTTGCATTCTGTCTGTCGCTGTTAATTATGGCCAGAAGATAGATTATGACACGTCTTTTCATAACAAAAGGTGTTTCTGTTAATTTTATATCGAATTAACATAATAATTTAAATTTATTTGCTTTTCCTTATATTTAATTTTACAAAATTTAATATTCAAACATTGAAAAAGTTTTCGAATGTAACGTCGGTATTCGAATATTCAAATGTTTGAGTATTCGTTTCCATCCCTGGTGTAAATTCTTATGTTTCAATCACATATAAATTTGTTAAAACCAGCCAAATATTGTAAAATAATAACTATTTTTAGTGAATTAATTTGAAGGGTATACTATAAATTTGTTTTTCACGAGTGAGGTTAAAATGTCTTTAATAATAAGGGTTGAAATGACTTCAATATAAAGGGTTGAAACATAATTGGAGGATATGATATGTCTTTATTTTATAAGTTGAAATGTCCAATGGAATAGGGGTTAAACAATCTTCATTTAAGGGTTGAAAAGTCGATGGGTTAAATGTCTTCGTTTCGAACGATGGGTTGAAAATAATGTCAAGGGGTTGAGATGCCCGACATATTATCTATCTATAATCTATTGGGCTTCCGTCATCGTGTGCTATTTTTAAATCGTCCAAGTATCAGTTTGATATAAAAAGCTTGTGCTTTGTTTTTTTCGTGACGATAAGTTACATTTTAAGTAATATATTCCAATATCATCGGGTATGTTTGGGAGCGTACTGACTCGATTAGCCATATTGTTTGACAGACATCGGAAGAGTTGTTCCCGTTGAAAATCGGTGGGCGTGGTTACGGAAGATCCAGCGTAAGGTCAATTATCAGTTGAAGGGTTTTTTGGCTATAAAATGGAACCCCCCCCCCCCCCCCAAAAAAAAAAAAAGAAAATAAAACAATCAGGAAATGAACCTTGATTTAAGCAGCTAGGGGAAACCCTGATTTTGGCTGTTGGTCCTACACCAGTATACCTAAATTATTACAGTTTGAGAATGTATATTTTATTGTAGGCATATCTACAAATGTTTTTGTACACATGTGCGTGTATGTAAAAAAGGGTAGGTAAAAGTTACGAATTCCAAAATGCAAATAGTATGCAAATTGTCTTATATATACTTAAATATTAATAATAATAATATAATAAAAAGTATGGTAACAGTATAATACAGTCTCTTTTTTTATGTGAAATGCTTTTGTCCATTTGCCTGTGGATACTACTTTTATCAAATGGGCTAACAGTGTAGATCTAGATTAGCTAGCACCTCTGAGCCATCTGACCATGTGCCCAAGGTTATAAAACTGAGCATGGAAACCAGTCTCAAATCTAAAGCATCTGATTGGCTGAAATGGCGACCAATCAGATGCTTGAGATTTGAGACTGGTTTCTATGCTCAGTTTTATAACCTTCAGCCCAGATCTATATTGTCACTTAGAGTTCCATTAGGTTACTTCTGATCAAGAAGCATAAAAGTGTAGATCAGTATTGAATGGCACAGATTTGCCAGCTGTTCTGGATCTACACTGGTCACCCATGCAATAAAAGGTGAATCCATGGATTAAAGGGGTTTAACAAGAAATATTAGCTGTCTGACTGTCTGAAACGAGCCTTTGTAAAACCTGTTTTCTTTCTTTGAAAAAAAACAACACCACAATAATTTATCCAAGAAAAACAACATAATCAATCTGACATGTTTATGTACATTGTAAAACATGTACTTATATATCACTAAAATACATTTATAAAATATTTAGAAATATAAACTTAACCACATTAATGCACGAATAAGGAAAAACATTAATCCTAAAATGGATTTGGACCATTATTCTACTTATCCAATGTAACTACAGTGTAATACTTAATTGAAGGGTGAATATAGTATATCTTCCATATACATCATTGTTCTATGTTTGTTTATTGTTTAATGACCATTTTTTCAGGTGTCTACAAACTGTGTATGACATACACTTTTTGTGTCTGTTGAATTAAATGTGCATACAGGAATTGTTGCAAAGTATTGGGAAATTTACGTCGTTTTGCCAGAAATATTGAGAATTATTTCCTTAATTGTTGAATAAAGTTTTACACATATTCAATATTGTCAATAATTTCTGGATTAAAGAAACTAAGATTAACTACTGAACTATAATATTTTATTAATGAAATGATACCAGGAACACATTTTTTTCGTCAGACATTTTTTTTATTTATTCAATTTGAGAATTTTCCTTCTCTAATTTTGCCTTTGGGAACATGACCCAATATTGTCTAAAAATAATAATAATAAAATATAAATTATAAAAAAGCCCTGCATGATTAAAACTGATGATTTTCAAACTCTTTGCAGGAGTGACTTCCTCTTGCAGTAATCATGTGACTATACTGGCAGCACCTACTGTTTTATAGGTACAGACAGAACAATCATGTACTGAACACTGAAGAATATTGTTCCGAGTTGTTCTTGTTGTACTCTGTTCGTAGTACTCCACACACCAAAAGCAAACAAATCCACTTGTCGCTTGCCTTTGTGAGTCAAAATTCAAGTCGGGCAAGAAAAAAATTGATCAAACTGAGATACTCCAGATCTTAATGCTGTTTCTCTGAACATTTGCCTGCAGTGTGAGTTACCCTAGAAAGTCTTTAAAGGCCTGATGAGGAATGTTTCATGTTTACTCAGGATGCACCTACTATTTTACATGTGAAATCCTCACATGCTCTGAACCGTGAACAAAACTGCTTTGAGCCAAAATACATAGTACATATCTCTTCATAAACACTGTTATAACTTTTTCACGGCTTTTCATCTTCATACAACAGAGGCCTCTATTCGTCCACTTCCCAATCCAAAAAAACTTGGAAAATAAGGGCAAAAGTTGATATTATGTATTATCCCATTACTAAATAGATAAGACTTTTAAGGCAAGGACAGTGTAGATCCAGAGTAGCTGTGCCTTCAGATCAGGATCTACACTGTTTGCTTTTAGATTAACTAGGTTTTTTCTGACCAAGCTGCGACCAGTGTATACCCAGATCGGGCAGCATGGTTAAAACTTGCTAAAAAGCAAACAGTGCAAATCCTGATTAGACGGAACTGATGTGCCACCTGCTGTTGATATACACTGTTGGCATGTGCCCCAAAATGCGTATATATGATTATTTGGTGAACTAGTAACCGTAATCATTACAGCCTTAACGCCTAAAGGCTGTAATGATTATGGTTATTAGTTCAGCAAATAATCATTATTCATCTTGGAGAGAATCGGTAAATCTTATCATTAGACATGGTATTACCTTTATCGTGATTTATCTTGGGAAGATGGTAGAAAAGAATGTCTTAATTAAAACCTGTATATTCAAACCAACATTACTAAATTCTCTATAAATGCTGATGCATGATGATAACTTAACAGATTTGGATTTTTTTCAAAAAAATTCATAAGCAGTAACCATACAGCCCATTAACATGAACAAAAACAACAGAAAAGTACATTTCATCATGATATTATTAGAATTTAAATGTGAAACTATGCAAATACCATGTTTTGGCTAGTACTCAGTAATATAGTCAGTTGTTTAAACATCTGTTGCTCCATATACATTTTAAGATAAAATAAACGTACATGTCAATGCATGCGATTTACCAATTACAGGTATTAGTTTGTAACTTAACATTTTAAAAAAAACAGCAGCTGTTTTTTTAAAGCATATAAACAAGAGTTGGTTTCTAAAGAAAGAAAATGTTGACCTTTAAACAGTTATATTTATCCTGGCAATTTAGAGTGTATAAGATTTAGAAAGTAAAATAATATTTAAGCATGGAATCTGTAAATGTAACCATTCATTGTGCTTTAGTTAAACCTGTCGATTGTGGCATCATTTTGTCGTGATTTTCTCACAATGTCTATGAACGTTGCTAATGTGGAATTTTGAACGCCAGTGCTCTCAAACTTGACAGATCAGCCAGTTGGCTTATAAGCAGTTAAACTAGTATACTGTCTGTTACAGGTTTATGTGCTCTTAACCCTTCTAGGAATATGGCATTTATCTCATAAGCAAAAAGTAAAGATCCAGATCAGCCAGCACATTTGTGCTGTTTAATCTGAATCTAAATTGTTTGTTTTTTTTTCCTGAAAAAAAAACAACCTAACAAGTTAGAAAGGAAACATTAAGATCTTTAACAGACAGAGCAGTGCCCAAGATCATTAAACTAAATGTAAAGACCAGTCTTAAACTTAAGCATCTGATTGGCTGAAATGCAGACCAGTCGCCATTTCAGTCAATCAGATGCTGGAGATTTGAAACTGGTCTCCAATCTTATTTTTTTGATCTTGGGTCTGATATTGTGGCTGATCTGGATCAACACGTGACAGCAGATTTAACCTGAATATCAAGAGAAAAGAGCTAAGGATAAATTCTTCCTAGTGTATCCTCCCATGTATTTACATATCGTGATTCTATGTTTGCCTCAGTATATCAATGACAGCCCTACCCAAAGATTTGCTGGTGAATACAGGTATTTATATAATTTACATGCAGAATGTTTTTTTTGTATGTATTAACACTCATTTTTCCCTTTGGTGCATTGAAGTTCTATTAGCTTGATTATCATGCTTTAAACAAATTGTTTGCAGTTGCCCAACTCTCCTGTCTAAATTAGCTCATCTCAGATATCCTTTTCATCCTTTTGGGCTTTGGGTTTTCTTAAATTTTTGTTTTATTCCATTTCCATTTCTTATAAAGAAAAATGATTTCCCAACCTAACTACCCACTCCCAACAATACGTTGTGGGGCAACTGTAAATTTTTCTTTCAAGGTAGGCGTAATTCTGTTTTCATTTTGCAATAAAATATTTGATGCATGCATGACCTCTGGAAAAGCCTGTGACAAATGAACTGTGGGTAATACTAACCCTCTACTCCAGATGATATGGCTGTTATCCCAGTGTAGATTTAAATCAGCTGGCACATCTGTGATCTTCACCGGTCACTTCTAGATTCATTAGGTTATTTCTGGCCGAGGTGACCGACGTAGATCCAGATTAAACAGTATGGATGTGCTGGCTGACCTGAATCTACACTCTTCCCACATGTGATAATATCCATCTACATGGGTTTGCCACAGTAGGATTTTCACACTTTCATTCACCCTGTTATTGTTGATTGTTAATGTCTTTATGGTCAGTCTGCATGTCAGACCAATGTTTCCCCAAAATGAATAAGTAGACAGTCATGTGATACTCTGTTTATATAACCAAGAGCCAATTAAATATTTTTCCAATAGACAATGCACATCAAGAAAACAATGTCATTGCAATATCAAATTTTAATTGGTGAAAATTTGCTTGTATGACTTGCTTATCACCTGACTCTCAGATTATCCAAGGTACTATATTCTGAATACTCATTGTGTATTCCTTAACGAAGAAGATCTGTCCTTGTAAGATGAGTTAAGCACTGAAATATAATTAAAATTATTAAAATAATAACCCTTTACTCCATGTATGCAAGCTTTATAGCGTGTGCGAAAACTGAAGATCCTGATCAGGTGGCAGGGATATGTCAGCTGATCTCGATCTACACAGTTTGCCCACAGGATAACGCCCATATCCCATGGAGTAAAGGGTTACAATACAGGTCAATAAATACATAGTAAGCTATTTTAATGTAAAAGAAAACACATTGGAAAACAAATGGATATTTCTTAACCAAGTTAGTGGTGATCCTGTAAAATGGTGTGCAAGAAAATCTGTATCATAAATGCATTTTTTTTTATCATTACTCCATGGATTTTTATGACAGGAGACCAGTGTATATCCAGATCAGGGCTGAAGGTTATAAAGCTGAGATTGGAAACCAGTCTCAAGTCTCAAGCATCTGATTGGCTGAAATGGCGACTGGTCGCCATTTCAGCCAATCAGATGCTTGAGATTTGAGACTGGTTTCCATGCTCAGTTTTATAACCTTGGACACAGACGTAACAGGCAGGCCATCTGATCATGATCTATGCCATTTGCTTTTTGTATTCATTAGGCTCTTTCTGACCAAGAAGCAAACAGTTTGATGCAGATCAGACATGGATCTACACTGGTTGCGCATGCAATAAAACTTGTATATATGGAGTAAAGAATGAATTTACATGTTTCTCTTGCATAGACCAATCAATACATTTTACTGGGTCTTTTGTAACGAGCATTGCAGTTTTACAAACATAACTGTCTCTCTTTGGTAAAGTGATGATGATGATGACGATGATGATGATGATGATGAAGATGAAGAGGACAGTGAACAAGGCGGGATATTTGGATTTAGATCGGTGGGCGGAAATGAAGAGGAAGATCATGTTGAAGAGGTAAGTACTTCCCTCCACATTTTATCCTCCTTTTAAGCCTTTCCTCCATATATACACATTGTTACGCATACATTGCAACTAGTGTAGATCCAGATCAGCCAGCACATCCATCCCATCTGATCAGGATCTGCACTGGTTGCATTTTGGTTAGATTAACCTAATGAATAATAAAGCAAACAGTGCAGATCCTAATCAGATGGCACGGATGTGCCGGCTGATCTGGACCTACACTGTTTGCCTACGCAATAAAGGTGTATCTATGGAGGAAAGGTTTAATGAAAATTATATTCACTCAAGGTGAAAAACATGTCAAAACAAATGTTTTTCGATACTTATATTTGTGTTAATTTCTGTACTCATTAAATAAGTTTACTAATTTTAATCAGGTGGCAAATAAAACAAATTGGTAAATTTGTGGTTTCAAGAATAATTAGTCAATTCAGCCAATCAGATGCTTGAGATTTAAGAATGGTCTTGTCTTAGTTTATGATCTTTGGGCCTTGTTTTACCATAAATTAACTTGTTTGTTTTTTTGCTGCAACAATATCGGGATTTCAATCTTTGATAAAGTGAAACAGGATCACTATATTGGGATTATGATGGATCCCGCCAGGATATATAGAGGATATTATGTCTCCCCCCCTCTGGGGGAGACATATTGTTTTTGCCCTGTCCGTCTGTCCGTCACTCCGTCTGTCCGTCTGTCACACTTCGTTTCCGCTCAATAACTCGAGTACCCTTTGACCCAGAGCCTTCAAACTAAATAGGGTGATAGCCCTTATTGAGTAGAAGAACCCTATTGATTTTGGGGCCAGTAGGTCAAAAACAAGGTCACAGTGACCCAAAGAGTGAAAACCGTTTCCGCTCAATAACTCGAGTACCCTTTGACCCAGAGCCTCCAAACTTCATAGGGTGATAGCCCTTATTGAGTAGAAGAACCCTTTTGATTTTGGGGTCAGTAGGTAAAAGGTCAAGGTCACAGTGACCCGAAGAGTGAAAACCGTTTCTGCTCAATAACTCGAGTACCTTTTGACCCAGAGCCTTCAAACTTCATAGGATGACAGCCCTTATTGAGTAGAAGAACCCTATTGATTTTGGGGTCAGTAGGTCAAAGGTCAAGGTCACAGTGACCCGAAGAGTGAAAACCGTTTCCGCTCAATAATTTGAGTACCCTTTGACCCAGAGCCTTCAAACTTCATAGGGTGATAGCCCTTATTGAGTAGAAGAACCCTACTGATTTTGGGGTCAGTAGGTCAAAGGTCAAGGTCACAGGGGCCAGAAGAGTGAAAACCGTTTCCGCTCAATAATTTGAGTACCCTTTGACCCAGAGCCTTCAAACTTCATAGGATGACAGCCCTTATTGAGTAGAAGAACCCTAGTGATTTTGATGTCAGTAGGTCAAAGGTCAAGGTCACAGGGTCCCGAAGAGTGAAAACCGTTTCTGCTCCATAACTTGAGTACCCTTTGACCCAGGGACTTCTAACTTCATAGGTTGATAGCCATTATAGAGTAGAAGAACCCTATTGATTTTGGGGTCAGTAGGTCAAACGTCAAGGTCACAGGGGCCTGAAGAGTGAAAACCGTTTCCGCTCAATAACTGGAGTATGTTTGACCCATAGCCTTCAAAATTCATAGAGTGATAGCCCTTTTTGATTAGAAGAACCTTATTGATTTTGGGGTAAGTAGGTCTTCAGATCAAGGTCACAGGGGCCTGAAGAGTGAAAAACGTTTCCACTCAATAATAGGAGTTCTATTTTACCCAGACCATTCAAACTTCATACGATGGATGTCCTTATTGAGTAGAGGACTCCTATTGTTTTTTGGGTCAGTAGGTCAAAGGTCAAGGTCACAGGGGCCCCGAAGAGTAAAAACCGTATCCGGTCAATTACTGGAGTACCGCTTGACCCAGAGCATTCAAACTAAATAGGGTAATAGCCCTTATTGAGTAGAAGAACCCTATTGATTATGGGATCAGTAGGTCAAAGGTCAAGGTCACAGGGGTCTGGGCGCAGGGGGGGGGGGGGTGCGTTGCAGGGGGAGACATGCGTTTTTCACAAAAAAACATCTAGTTATAATTTTTTTTACCAGTGTAAGATAGAAATATATTTCACCTGAATTTGTATTTTCACGAGTGGTGAAGGTACAAGTGAAAAAACATACACTGCAACTCCATTATATTGCGGACCTTGGGGTCCAAGCCCGCCAGCCGCGATATAAACGGAACGCGATATAAGTAAATAATTGCGTTAAAACAATGAGAATCCATTTCAATTGTTTTTGTTGTCAGATGCATGTATATCACGGTGTTGCGTAATTAACACGCCGTGAAATCTACAGGTATATCAGGGAGTACATTCTGTGCTAGAAAAACGTTTTAAAACAACTTTTTATGCAATTTTTTTGCCCCCGATATGTAATGGCTGAAGGGCATATAGTGTTCACCCTGTCCGTGTGTGTGTCAGTGTGTGTATGTTCGAAAATCGTGTCAGCTTTGTAACTTTGTTATTTCTTATTGGATTTTAAAATAACTTGGTATAAATGTTCACTATATCAAGACGGTGTGTCACGTACCATACCCATGCCTGTAGGTCTAAGGTCAAGGTCACTGTTACTAAAAATAGAATTTTCTTGTCAGGGCTGTAACTTTGTTATGGAGTGATTTCAAATTAACTTGGCACAAATGTTCGCCATGACAAGGCGGTGTGTGGCATACAATGCCCAAGCCTGTAGGTCCAAGGTCAAGGTCATTGTTCCAAAAAATAGAATTTTCTTGTTCGGGCTATAACTTGGTTATGAATGGAGGGATTTCAAAATAACTTGGCACAAATGTTCACCATGACAAGGCGGTGTGTCACGTACAATACCCATGCCTGTAGTTCCTTAAAAAGTACATCATTGTGATGTTAGTGAACAAAAATATTGGTATGCTAAAAATAGAATTTTCTTGTTTAAGCTATAACTTCTTTATGAATGGAGGGATTTCAAAATAGCTTGGCACAAATGTTCACCATGACAAGGCGGTATTTCGCGTACAATAATGTTAGTGAACAAAAATATTGGTATGCTAAAAATAGAATTTTCTTGTTCGGGCTATAACTTGGTTATGAATGGAGTGATTTCAAAATAACTTGGCACAAATGTTTACCATGACAAGGCGGTGTGTCACGTACAATACCCATGCCTGTTGGTCCAAGGTCAGGGTCACTGTTGCTAAAAATAGAATTTTCTTGTCAGGGCTATAACTTCTTTATGAATAAAGGGATTTCAAAAAACTTGGCACAAATGTTGAACATGACAAGGCGGTATGTCGCGTACAATAACCATGCCTGTAGGTCTAAGGTCAAGGTCACTGTTACTAAAACTAGAATTGTCTTGTTCAGGCTATAACTTCGTTATGAATGGAGGGATTTCAAAATTACCTGGCACAAACGTTCACCATGACAAGGTCCAAGGTCAAGGTCACAAGGCGGTGTGTCATGTACAATACCCATGCCTGTAGTTCCTTAAAAAGTACATCATTGTGATGTTAGTGAACAAAAATATTGGTATGCTAAAAATAGAATTTTCTTGTTTAAGCTATAACTTCTTTATGAATGGAGGGATTTCAAAATAGCTTGGCACAAATGTTTACCATGACAAGGCGGTGTTTTGCGTACAATACCCATCCCTGTAGGTCGAAGGTCATTGTTACTAAAAATAGAATTTTCTTGTTCGGGCTATAACTTGGTTATGAATGGAGGGATTTCAAAATAACTGGGCACAAATGTTCACCATGACAAGGCGGTGTGTCACGTACAATACCCATGCCTGTAGTTCTTTAAAAAGTACATCATTTTGATGTTAGTGAACAAATATATTGGTATGCTAAAAATACCAGTACCCCTTCTTTTAGAAGTTGTCTTGATAGTTGGATGGTCTTATTATTGGGGATTCTACATTTTTATACGCCCGTTTGAAAAACGGGCCGTATTATGGGAACACCTGCGGCGGGCGGGCGGTGTCCACATGGTTTCCGCTCTCTAAGTCAAAGAGTTTTCATCCGATCTTTATCAAACTTGGTGAATATGTTGGTGGGCATAATATCTCGACCAAGTTCTATAACCAGCCAAATCCCCCCAGGCACTCCTGAATTATGGCCCTTGAATTGTCCAAAATTACTGTTTCCGCTCTCTAAGTCAAAGAGTTTTCATCCAGTCTTTATCAAACTTGGTGAATATGTTGGTGGACATAATATCTCGATCAAGTTCTATAACCAGCCAAATCCCCAAGGCATTCCTGAATTATGGCCCTTGAATTGTCCAAAATTACTGTTTCCGCTCTCTAAGTCAAAGAGTTTTCATCCGGTCTTTATCAAACTTGGTGAATATGTTGGTGGGCATAATATCTCGACCAAGTTCTATAACCTGCCGAATCCCCCCAGGCACTTCTGAATTATTGCCCTTGAATTGTCCAAAAACTGAATTAGCGGTATCTGCTCTCAAAGTCGAATAATTTTCATCGGATCGTTACGCAACTTTTATGATCAGCATTTTGACGGGCTTATTTTGTGTCAGTTTGGCACTCTTGTTAATAGCTTACCTTACCCCTAGTTTTGTAAACACTTGCCTATAATAGAAAATCATCACTTAATGCTTACAAATGTAATTGTTTTGAAGGAGAAATAAAAGCTTTGCAAAATACAAACATGTATATGTTTGTTTCAAATATTGCATTACCACCAACTTCTTCACTGACATTTCCGTTATAAGCAGACAACAGGTGCAGCAAATACAAATAATTTGCTTAATCTTCAAATTTATGCATATTCTTATAATTACTCACACAGCAGTGTCTTTGAAATGCTATTATTCCCATCATTGTACTTCAGTGTCTGATAACGATGCATAGCTGGGGCATCCGTGTCCTATGGACACATTTATAGTTTAAGATTTATTTTTAATAAAAAGAAATAAATTTATTTCCAAAAAAATCGCCATCATAAATTTCCAACGGTGGCGGTACTTTTAACTGATCGACAATCTATTGGACAGTAATGGTCAGAGATGTTAGTTCGCCGTCGTCAGTCTTTAACCGTCTTGATATGTCGATGAGCAGGTAATGTCAAAACAACAAACTGTTTTGCTGTTTCCTGCTCAATGTCCATGGTTAGCAGCTTGAATTAATTGTCACTAATTTGTGGTTCGTCTTGTGAACGAAATTCTGCCAGTACTGTATCGACTTGGTGTTTTTCACACCAATTGTTCTTCACAAAAGGGGTTTCATGTCAAATCAGAAGCAACAGTTGTAAAAAAAATACTTTCATTTATTTTCATACGTTAAATTGTATCTGTTGGTGAACTTGTACATTGTGTCTTAAATCCCTGCATACAAAATGTAATAAACAACCTTCGCCGATAATGACATAATACGACACGAAAAAAGTGTGCATTTCGTGAATTTGCCGCCAATGTTGATTTAATCATTTGGTCTTTTTTACCACCCACGAAGAATGACAAAATATATACATTGTAAATGTAAAAAAATTGGGATCCACGGACCAAGCGCGATATATTGGATATTGCAGTATAACGGATTGCGATATAATGGAGCTGCAGTGTAATTCAGGAGTTCACAAGTGAAATATACGAGGGTTGCACAGGGCTTTTCATCAGAAATTGGGAAGAGGCCCTTGCCTTTCCAATTGGGAAATTTATGCGCAATAATTGTTTACTTTGGGAAAACAAAATTAATTGAAAGATGGGTTCTACTTTAAGAAATTGAATAGTAATAGGTATTTTTAACTTAAATCTAATTTATTATGCACTTTATCTTCCAGACTTCAATTTTCAAACACTCCTCCCAGGAAATTTAACCATTTTTGGACATCTTACCTAGAATTTTGGGAAGAATTTCTGCCACAATTGGGAAAAAATACTATATTTTTGGATTGGGAAGAGGTCTTTTATAGGCCTTTGTTATATAAGGATGAAAAGCCCTGTTGCACACAAAAATTCTATAATCCACTTTAAAGCATAAATAATAAAAACCTTCCTGTAATTGTGTTTGAAAATATTGTGCTTCCAGCCTGGTACCGACAGTGGTTGCACTGCCGTGGTTGTGTTCATCAGAGATGACAAGGTGTATGTAGCCAATGCAGGCGACTCACGCTGCGTCATGTGTCAGGCCGGCAAGGCCGTGGACCTGTCATTTGATCACAAGCCAGAAGATGAAAGTGAGAGGTCGAGAATAGAGGCGGCTGGTGGCAAGGTGACAAATGATGGTAGAGTGAATGGAGGCCTGAATCTTTCTAGAGCATTAGGTAGAATATCCCTTACAAAGGCGTGATATTGTATTACAGATCAATTGTTTTTTTTATACCCCCACAAACGTCGTTTGAGGGGGTATATAGGAGTGAGCTTGGTGGTCGGTTGGATTCTTCGTTTCAGGATGATAACTCATGAAAGGCTTGACAGATTTAAATAATTTTGGTACAAAGGTGTAATATCAAAAGATACAGGTCAAGTTCGATTTTGGGGCTGGTGGGGTCAGTGTCAAGGTCACTGTTATTTAAAATAGAAAAATGCTCTCCGGACAATAACTCCTGAAAGGCATCAAATATTTTAAAAATATTTGGTACACAAGTGTAACATCACAAGATACAGGTCAGGTTCAACTTGGGGGCTGGTGGGGTCAATGTCAAGGTCATTGTTACAAAAAAATAGAAAAAAACTTTTTATGCTCAATAACTTTAGTGAGGAATGAGATATTGTGATGAAACTTGCTGTTTAGGTTGCTTCTTTGAAGACTGCTTGGGATTGAAAGTAGGTGTGTGGGGTCAAGGTCACTACTAAATGTGTCCATGTTTCTAGTGTTGGTTACATTATGCCATTGATTCTAAGAATTCCCAGTTCAAGTATCAAGCACACATGTGGGGGTATTGAATCACTTTAAGTGATAATTCTAGTTTAATGTTGTCTTCTTTATGTTAAGTGTTGATTGATGGTATCTTGCATAACTGTGGGATGAAGATGGAAATATTTGTAACTGATGGTGAACTCAATAGAGCCTTGTTCCCACTAAACTGGTTCGCCCAAGGTGACAGATTTTTCCATCTTAATAATCTTGAGCAAAATAATGTTTCTTGCATAGCTTTTATAATTCATAACATCTGTGTATATGTATACAATTTAAAGTTTGTTTTCTTATGCAGGCATGTTGACATTAAAGCAAACCAAATTTTCTATAAAAAAAACACATCAAGTTAAATAAATCACAATAAAGGTCAAATCTTCTAAAGTTGACATTTGGAGTAAAGGGTTAAAATCACTTGGTAACATTAATCATTCATTGTTGCAGGAGACCATTGGTACAAAAGAAATGAGACAAAAGAAGCTAAGGACCAGATGATATCTGCATTACCAGATATAGAATGTGCTACATTAACCCCCGAGGATGAGTTCTTAGTGATAGCTTGTGATGGTATATGGTAAGTGTGAAGTACATATTGTAATAGAAGCGTAAAATCAGGTCACAAGATTATTACACTGCAACTCCATTATATCACAGACTTTGGGGGTCCAAGCCCATGAACCCTGATATAAACGGAGCACGATATAAGTAAATAATAGGGCTAAAACAATGCGATCCAATTGTACTTGCTGTCAGATGCATGTATATCACGTCGTTACACAGGTTGTAAAATCTACAGGAACATCAGGGAGTACATTCGATGCTGGTCAAACAAAACAACTATTTATATAATTCATTAAGATTTATTTTTAATAAAAGATATAAATACAGATACAAACAAAGATCAACGTCCTCAATTTCCAACGGTGCCAGCACTTGCAACTGATCTACGGTCTGTTGGTCAGTCAAGGTCGGCGATGTTTGTTCCTCGTGAGCTTGATTTGTCGATGAGCAGAAAAATGTCAAAACAACAAAATATTTTGATGTTTCCTGCTCAATGTCTGTTATGGTAAGCAGCTTGCATTATTTGTCGCTAATTTGAGGTTTGTCTCGTGAAAACTATTCCACCATGTACTGTATCAGCTAGGTGTTTTTCGCACCTATTGTTCAATGTCTTTTATGGTTAGCAGCTTGCATTATTGTAGCTAATTTGCAGTTTGTCTCGTGAAAAAATTCTTCCAGTACTGTTTCAGCTTTTTCGCACCTATTGTTCGTCACAAAATGGTTTCATGTCAAATCAGAAGCAAACGAATTGTAAACAAACTTTCATTTATTAACGTTTGATGTAAAATTGTTTCTGTAGATGAACTTGTACTTCCTTTTTTAAATCCATGCATACAAAATACAATAAACAACATCGTTCACCATGGCAGATAATGACGTAATACGACACTAAAAAAGTGTGCGTTTAGTGAATTTGTCACCAACAATGATTTAATTATTTCATCTTATTTTACCACCCACAAGGTATGAACAAATAAACATTGTAAATGTACAATAACTTGGGATCCACAGACCAAGCGCAATATATTGGATATCGCGATGTAACGGATCACGATATAACAGAGTTGCAGTGTATATTTGAGGATGGTGGTGTGTTTGGATGAAGTTCTTAAAATCGGATTGTGATACCAAATCGCTAGAAATAGATGTCAAAAATAAATGGAATTCGGAATGGTTCTCAGAATGCGACAAAAACGGTGACAGGTTGGAAATCTGGCTTAGAAAGCCCGATATTCCGGGCGCTGCATATTGCGAGTGCTGTGTCAAGACAATAAAGTACGCTTATAATTTTGTTTGTTTAAAAAAAAAATAATAAATTTTTTTTTTCGCAAGCATAAGATTTAGTTTTGTAGCCTTGTGATTCTTCATGTAATGAAAAGAGAGAAAATATCATTTAGTCTAATCAGTGGCTTGATTGACATAATTTATAAACATTCTCAATTGTCAATTTTCAACATGACAAAAGAATATATTGTTGAGAAAAAAATATATTTTAGAACAATTGTGTCTCAGGAAAACACAGCCTTGAAATTTACTAAAATGCAGGAGCATTGCCCTGGACCCACCAGGGGCCCTGGCGGCCCCCAGGCCCCCAGCTTTATTTCAGGCTTTTACATTTTTCTAACTTTGACCCCTGAACAAAATAATATGCAGAACTGTGGATGCGCTTATAATTGTGGGCATATAATTTTCTGGTTTTCCCTTTTGATACCATTTTTGTTGGTTCTTAGTTTCATGGAACTCAGTTTTCTAAACTATGTTTTTGTTCAATTCTTTATTTCCTGGTGGCTTTTAATTCGATTGATCTCCCCAGAAAATGCGTGAAAGTTACAAACCCCACAAATTTCTGTGATTTTACAGTAATCTGTATCCAAGGTATAACATCAGCAACGTCAGCAGCTTACAGACCAATGATCAGTGTGACAAGATCATTTTCAGGTTGTACCGTCATTGTTCGAATATAAGCCGCACTCATGTATAAGCGGCACAGCCCCCTAAACCCGATGGAACAGAAGAAAATGGCTTAATGAAGTGTATAAGCAGCCAAACCTGTGTATTAGACGCACCCCCAACTTTTTACCGCCAAATTCTGGGAAAAAAGTGTGGCTTATATTCAAACAATGACGGTATGTCTTGGATCTAATAACTTGGTTTGAAGGTATAAACTCCACGAACAATGATTTATCAGAGCTCTACTGCTTATAATTTCCTGATACATGGAATATGGGAAAAGGGACGTTCTTTCAGTATTAAAAAGAAAGGGTTTTAGTTCTAGTAATTTGATAACTTTCCCATCTATAGATATTGGAATGACATTGCTTGTCCAATCTGATTAAAGTCACCTCTTGAAAACAGCTACGCTTTCAGGATCTGACAACAAGTTGCTAAATGTGCTTTTTTCCACAACATTATGAATCAATCATATTTTGCCTACAAATTCGCAAAGTGTATTGTATCCATGTAAGTGTTGACTTCCCGTGTTAGACATATTTTACTGAAGATTGGTTTATTTTATATAGTATTGCATTCATATCCAGTGACATTTTCAGAGCATTGGTGATAGCATTATGAATCATGCTTCCTCTGTTGACTGACCTACAAATAGTATTGGGGAAAACCACTTGTGGGCCCATCAGATCAAACATTTTGTTAGATCTGACTTATCATATCTGACATTGTGTTAGATCTGACTTATCATATCTGACATTGTGTTAGATCTGACTTATCATATCTGACATTGTGTTAGATCTGACTTATCATATCTGACATTGTGTTAGATCTGACTTATCATATCTGACATTGTGTTAGATCTGACTTATCATATCTGACATTGTGTTAGATCTGACTTATCATATCTGACATTGTGTTAGATCTGACTTATCATATCTGACATTTTGTTAGATCTGACTTATCATATCTGACATTGTGTTAGATTTGACTTATCATATCTGACATTGTGTTAGATCTGACTTTAGTGAAATTATTGCTGTACTTGCCGGCCATCATCAGATCTAACATTTTGTTAGATCTGACTTTAGTGAAATTGTTGCATGTCAAGACTGACATTCCTACTATACAACGTGTTTTATTTTTCAGGAACTTTATGACTAGTCAAGAAACGGTAGATTTCATCAGGGAGAGGTTGAAAGACCCTTTGAAACGTGAGAAACCGTCCCTTATATGTGAAGAGGTAAGTTTTTAGAAGGGGACAGTTAATCTGAGCCAGATCTAAGATCAAGTCACCATTTAAGGTTTTAGAACTGTAATATTTCCGCCAAACGCCGATTCGTACGTTTCCGGTTGATACTTTTTTTTGTAACTGGATACTCTTTAGATTTTTCCCGTGATATGATATCATTAATTACTAAATCAAATAATAAAAATGCGGATATGAAATTGATGTAATGTAAATAAATATTTTCATAACAAGTACTCAAAATAAGAGTGTAGACGAACAATACTCAGCAATGAATACATGTTATATGAAATTGAATAATCCTCTGTGGCGCAATTGTAGCGATCAAGACTTTCGTTTTGACGGACCCGGTTCAATCCACGGGAGAGGAACTTTTTTCCTTTTTCTTCTTTTTTGCTAATTATTGTGATTATATTTTTGGAAAAAATGGTATAATCAATAGTTTTAAAATTCGGAAATAATTGTTATTATTCTTCATCTTCATTTAGTAGCCATGTAGTAGCAATGAAAACTGAAATATTGTAATGATATTATTACAAAATACTGACTCTTTTATAATACAGCAGCATAATCACGATGTGAAACTAAAATGATTTTGGAATCTATACTTTCATTTAGGAAAATGTTGCTATTTTATTGTTTATATATTTGAACAGTATTTTTGTGATACTTGTCTTCAATAAAAGTTATTTTATGTGTTTGCACGATGATTTTTCCCTATAACAGAATGCTTTGGTTGCTATGGTTACGGTTGCCAAAATTACTTCTATGAAGTTAAATTTCAACCAGCATAGCTAATTGCGTGCTTATTTCTTGTTTTTCAAAAAATTTGAGGGGGTATCAAAAAAGACCATTCGTAAACCAAGCCCTTTGGTTTTTGTGGCTTTTAACTTTTTGGCTATTTTGTAGGCCAATAAAATGAAAATGAGATGGTGAAGTGCTTTGTTTTTTTAGCTCACCTGAGCACGAAGTGCTCATGGCGAGCTTTTGTGATTGCCTGATGTCCGTCGTCCGTCCGTGTGTCGTCAACTTTTTCTTCAAACGACTTCTTCTCCTGAACTCCTGGGCCAATCTTGCTGAAACTTGGCAGGAATGTTACTTGCATGAAGCTTTACCAAAATTGTTTAAATGGTTCCAGTCCATTGCCTATCTAGGTCACAGAGGATAAAAATAGATTTGGAACATGAAATTTTTAAAAGTCTTCTTCTCTGAAACCGTAAGGCCTAGAACTTTGATATTTGGTGTGTAGCATCACCTAATGGTCCTCTACCAAGATTGTTCAAATTATAGCCCTGGGGTCAAAATTGGCCCCGCCCGGTTGGGGTCATGTGTTTTCCTTATAAATATATAGCAAAAACTTAAAAAATCTTCTCCAAAACCGCAATGGCTAGAAGTTAGATATTTGGCATGAAACATTGTCTAATGGACCTCTAACAAAGTTGTTCAAATTATGGCCCTGGGGTCAAAATTTGCCCCGCCCCAGAGGTCATGGGTTTTCCTTATATCAATATATAGCAAAAACTTAAAAAATCTTCTCTGAAACTGTAAGGCCTAGAACTTTGATATGTGGTGTGTAGCATCACCTAGTGGTCCTCTACTAAGATTGTTAAAATTATAGCCCTGGGTTCAAAATTTGCCCCGCCCCAGAGGTCATGGGTTTTCCTTATATCAATATATAGCAAAAATTTAAAAAATCTTCTTCTCCAAAACCGCAATGGCCAGAGGTTAGATAATTGGCATGAAACATTGCCTAATAGACCTCTAACAAAGTTGTTCAAATTATGGCCCTGGGGTCAAAATTTGCCCCGCCCCAGAGGTCATGGGTTTTCCTTATATCAGTATATAGCAAAAACTTAAAACATCTTCTTTTCCGAAACCGCAATGGCCAGAGGTTAGATGTTTGGCATGAAACATTGTCTAATAGACCTCTAACAAAGTTGTTCAAATTATGGCCCTGGGGTCAAAATTTGCCCCGCCCCAGAGGTCATGGGTTTTCCTTATATCAATTTATTTTATGACTAGTATTGTAAAATAAAAACGAAGAAAGAAAAACTGTTCATAATATTATTTGTAAACAAATCTTTTGGCACAACATAAATATATAAATAAACAATGATAAGAAAAAAACAGTGGATAAAATGTGGCCACAAGGTCCCGGAGCAAATTCCTACGGTTGGTATGTCTGAATGCCTTGCAATATGTGAATAAAGGCTGACACAGTCCGCAACCAAGAACAATAGCAACATTACTGGAATGGACTCCATTATAGCCACAGTCAGCAACCAATAGCAATAGCAACATTAATGGAATGAGCAATAGCAACATTAATGGAATGGACTCCATTATAGCCACCATCGGCAACCAATAGCAACCATTGCAACCAACAGCAACGATTGCAATAGCAACCATCCCAACAGATATCCCTAAAATTTTGAAACCAAATTTGAGGCATACCTAAATTAAGCAACAAGCCTGCTCGTCGGGCATCGCCTTAAAAAACTAGAATTTTGTGATCGGCATTTCGTTCGGTCCCGGGTTACCACTGCTGATGCAGTCCACAAGACGTCACAAAATGTCGTCATGAAAAATGAGAAATTCAGATAATGTACCTGATAGATGTAAACGCTTAGAAATGCATACCAACCATAAATATAGCAAAAACTTAAAAAATCTTCTTCTCTGAAACCGCAATGGCCAGAGGTTAGATATTTGGCATGAAACATTGTCTAATAGACCTCTAACAAAGTTGTTCAAATTAACACCCTGGGATCAAAATTTGCCCCGCCCCAGAGGTCATGGGTTTTCCTTATATCAATATATAGCAAAAACTTAAAAAATCTTCTTCTCCAAAACCGCAATGGCTAGAGGTTAGATATTTGGCATGAAACATTGTCTAATGAACCTCTTACAAAGTTGTTCAAATTATGGCCCTTGGGTCAAAATTGGCCCCTCGCCACAGGGGTCGCCCATTTTACATAGAATTATATAGGAAAAATCTTGTAAAAGTCTTCTTCTCTAGAACCATAACACATAGAGCTTAGAATTTTAACATGTAACATCACTTTGTGGACCTTTACCATGTTTATACATATCATGACCCCAGGCTCGAATTGGCCCCACCCAGGGGCTTATCAATTTTTACATAGAGCTAAATAGTAAGAACTGAAGACATGTAGAATGTTTGCTAGTGTCAAACTACACCCCTTGTTCTCTGAAACTAATGCGACTAGACCTTAGATATTTCGTGTTGAGAATTGTAAAGAGACCCTTTACCAGCATTATTTAAATGTTGGCCCTGGGGTAAAGCTGAAAGTACTTTTGTACTCAGGTGAGCGATACAGGGCCATCATGGCCCTCTTGTTATGTCTCCCACCACGTAGTGGTGTGGGAGACATTTTGATTTGCTCCTGTCTGTCCGTCTGTCTGTCCGTCTGTCTGTCATACTTGTCCGCTCTCTAAGTCAAACAGTTTTCATCGGATCATCACCAAACTTCATCAAAATGTTAGTGGCCATAATATCTCGATCAAGTTCGATAACCAGCCATATTGCCCAAGGAATCTCAGAATTATGGCCCTTGAATTATCAAAAATAAGTTGTTTGAGGCTTGTCCACTCTGTAACTTGAACAGTTATCATCTGATCTTCACCATACTTTATGAAAATGTTTGTGGCCATAATATCTCGGCCAAGTTCGATAACCAGCCGTATTGCCCCAGTCATGTCGGATTTATGGCCCTTGAATTATCCAAAATTGGCTGTTTAAGCCTTGTCTGCTATGTAACTGAAATATTCATCAACTGATTTTCAATAAACATTATGATAATGTGTGTGGCCTTAATATCTTTGGCCAAGTTCGAAAACCAGCCACTTTGCACCAGGCATATCAGATTTATGGCCCTTTGATTTATCCGAAATTAGCCTTTTAAACATGTCACTAACCTGGTTCATCTCTCAAAGTCAGATAGTTTTCATTGTATCTTCACCAAAGGTCTCCCACCACGTAGTGGTGTGGGAGACATTTTGATTTGCTCCTGTCTGTCCGTCTGTCTGTCACACTTGTCCGCTCTCTAAGTCAAACAGTTTTCATCGGATCATCACCAAACTTCATCAAAATGTTAGTGGCCATAATATCTCGATCAAGTTTGATAACCAGCCATATTGCCCAAGGAATCTCAGAATTATGGCCCTTGAATTATCAAAAATAAGTTGTTTGAGGCTTGTCCACTCTGTAACTTGAACAGTTATCATCTGATCTTCACCATACTTTATGAAAATGTTTGTGGCCATAATATCTCGGCCAAGTTCGATAACCAGCCGTATTGCCCCAGTCATGTCGGATTTATGGCCCTTGAATTATCCAAAATTGGCTGTTTAAGCCTTGTCTGCTATGTAACTGAAATATTCATCAACTGATTTTCAATAAACATTATGATAATGTGTGTGGCCTTAATATCTTGGCCAAGTTCGAAAACCAGCCACTTTGCACCAGGCATATCAGATTTATGGCCCTTTGATTTATCCGAAATTAGCCTTTTAAACATGTCACTAACCTGGTTCATCTCATGATTTGGTTCTTCTCTCATTTTCTGCTATTTTTATTATATGATGTTCACCAAATGCTATAATTATCTGTGTAATAAAAAAACAGCCGCTTTGACCCCGGCACATAAGACTTATGGCCCATTTATTTATTTACAATTGGCCTTGATAGTCTTGTACACTCACTCTCATGGTCTTTTTTCAGTGCATCTTCACTGATATATCAAAATGTTAATGACAACAAGTTTGACAACCAGCCACATTGACCCTGGCACTTCAGGATTATGGCCCATCAGAAATTGAAACTTATGTTTTTCCTGATCCTCCAAAAATTTGTGACATTGTTTATGACTTATATTGCACAGAACTTCCGTATGCCCTTTTAATAAATTGCCATCTTTATATTCACTTCACCAGTTTTATCCTGTGCATCATCAAAGATGATGCCTTTGTGGGAGACATGTGCTTTTCCCAAAAGCAGTTCTAGTTTATTATTTGATTCTGTACACATTGCAGATAATTTTTATGTATAACATAATTATTTTACTGCATTAAACATGCACAAAAAACACAGAAAAAAACTTGCTTAATTTTTGCAGCTCGGAAAAATGTGCATTTCCGAAGCTGGGGTGCACTTAAAAAAAGTCAATTTATAAAGTGTTAGAAATAAATTTTAAAAATATTACTCGTTTTTTCCTGTTAGGTATGATGTCCTTTAACAATTAGCTTTTATTTTACAAAATTTAACAAGGTTTGGAAGAAATAGGGATGAATTTAGCTTCTAGTAGGATTGATTTTTAGCCCATTTTTCGAAACAGAGGGTCCCCTTCTAAAATACTGAATTTCCCCGAGTTACGCACAGTAAATGTTTTTTAAAACTCTTGTTTAGATGTCTAAATGGATGTACTTGGAAATGAAAACAACAAAATCCCAATCTGCGAAAGTGCAGATTACAGTTCTAAAACCTTAAGCAAGTCAGATGCTTGAGATTTAAGACTGGTTTTTCAGTTTTATATTTTTTATGATCTTGATGTCACTAGAATTCATAGACTGAAGTGTCGACACAGGTTGCTCTGCAAATGTGCGTCAACTCTGCAATATAACTGTTGTATGATTTAATTTTGAAAGGGACATATGTTCACATAATGTGACACAGAATCCACAATTGACATTTTGGTGTAGGCATCAACCCAGGCAGATCTATTATTTTCTTAGATTAGTTATTATTTTGTGAGATTTTGCTCTGGTTTGATTTTCATTTTTTCCTTGTATACAAGATATGTGAATGTTAAACCAGCACAGTGGAACCTCAGTGTGTGATTATGCTAAGAATGTCGACCTCGTGACCTGAACCTTAACAAACTTCAAGAAGAATCAAATTTGTATTATTTGTTATTTTGAGCATAATATTATTTACTTTATTTTTTTTTATTTACCATTTTACTCTGGGGATATGTCTTTAATCACATTTGTCACCAGTGTAGATCTATATAATAGTTATACGTACATTATATTCCTAAATAACATTCAAATAACTTCAAAATTTCTACCCTTTCACAGATGTTTGACTTTTGTTTGGCGCCAAACACCATGGGTGATGGAACCGGTTGTGATAACATGACCTGCATAATAATTGTATTCAACAAAGCGCCTAGCAGCTCAAAACGGGACGTCGATAGTCTAGACGATTCTGCGTCCGATGAAAAGCAGCCAGAAAAACGTGTGAAGTTGGACGAAGAGGAAGTGAAATCGTCAGATCAACAAACTTAAGACGTGCTGCGTAAAGATAAACATTAAAATGGTTCAAGTACAATTGATTGCATGTCAAACGGAGGAGTAAGGCCATCTTTTGCCTAGTATCTAACTGTTACAAATGTGCTAAAATTGTTATGAAATTTCTAAGTCACAGTTGTTTTGTTGAACATGTATCCATTTTTTTATTGTTAGAGAATATTTCTAACATTTGTTTATAACATTGCCATTTGGAATTGTTAGATTATGAAAAAATCTGTTACTTCTTTAACAAACTGGTCAGAGGACCTTTTTTAAACTTTAACATGGACAAGAAAACAGCAATGGAAGTGAGCGTTATGCTTAGTTGATTATTGGTGAAAAGTGATTGTAAAAATATAATTACACCTGTGTGGTTTAACAAACAGATTGGCCTCATAAAAATATGCCTACTGTATGATAGCTAGATGAAGCATTATCAGTACAGTTGAACATGGAAAGTGTTTATAATTATACAGTATGAATTGAATAGGCTGTACCTTTTCCTTAAAGCATAATCTCAATTACTTGTACCTTTAACTGTTCAGTCCATAGATACATCTTTTAAGCACGGGCAAACTGTGGTGATCCAAATTAGCTGGCACATTCATGCTGTCTGATCAGGATCTACACTGACTGTTCATTTCTTGTCAGAGAGAACCTAAGGGAGCTAACAGCATATATTATTTTAGATTCTGAACTAGATCTACAGGTTATCCATGTGATAAGACATTTCCATGAAGTAAAGTGTTTAACAACAAATCACTATACAGATTTTATTTGTTTCCTATACAACATTAAGCAGAGCCTGGTTCCCGTAATTTTAAAAATTCACCCTTGTTGACAGATATTTCCATCTTCACCTCACACTCATGCAAGATACTTATAGGAAAGCATCAAGAAAGCATCTGCCATTTTCTTACAAAATTTTTTTTTTATGTTTTGTTACCTGTTCGACTACATTGTTATTTTTTTTACTAAATTGATCAAAAGCAATTTTTTCCTCACATCTTTATCAGCAGATTACAATAACAAAGGGTGTTAACTTTACAAAAGAACATGTTGTGTGGAATATTTTAAATACCTACTGATGTCTTTTAAAATTTGTCATTTTATTGTACAAATGCATCAAAAAATGATAAGATAAGATTTTATTGGTATTAAAAACTTACTCATGGGTGAAAGTTTGAAGGTCAAGGTCACAGCATGACCTTTAAGCAATATCGTGTCCTGTCTATAACTCTGTTATTAATAGTTGGATTTAAAAATTATTTCACGGAAATGATCACCGTATCGAGGCCACACATCACACAACATTTGGTTGCTAGAAAGTCCAGGTCACAGCATGACCTTGAACCTAAATCATGTCCGGTCCATAACTTTGTTATATATAGTTGGATTTTAAGATTGTCTGATTTCATAGCACTACACTGTTTTCAAAATTCACCTCAGTTATACAACTAACTGTTTTTGAGACAAAGTACCCATTCGGGGAGCATCACCTGTCTAAGACGGTCTTCTTGTTATTTTTTTTGCTAAATTGATCAAAAGCAATTTTTTCCTCTCATCTTTATGACATCATTTCAAGGAATGAGTCCTATTCCTGATGGCACATTTTTGCATGTCTTTGCTCAATTGTAAAATGAAACAATTTATTGCTGAAAACTCAAACTATGCCGATACTAAATTACAAATAATATTTCAGATCATCTTGAAATCCTTAACTGTATTCTTGAACCCTTGACTCCATATATACTTATTTTTACGCATGTGTGACCAGTGTAGATCCAGATTAGCCGGCACTTCCGTGCTCTCTGATCAGGATCATCACTGCTTGCTGTTTGCCAGAGATAATCTGATAAATTAAACAAGCTTACAGTGTAGATCCTGATCAGATGGCAAGGATATGGCAGCTGATCTGGATCTACAATGTTCATCCACATTATGTGGAAGGGATAAAAAGGCACAAGCAAAACAGCTGTGAATTAGGTAACTTTTCATGGATGAATTGATCATATTGATCAAGGAACTCTTGTAGACTTGTTAGTTCTTTCTAAACGAGACCCAGATCCCTTGAAACTTATCAGCGGGTTACAATAACAAAGGGTGTTTACTTTACAAAAGAACATGTTGTGTGGAATATTTTGAATACCTACATTGAACTGATGTCTTTAAAACTTGTCATTTTATTGTACAAATGCATCAAAAAGTGAAAATATAGATCTTATTCGTATGAAAAACTTACTCATGGGTGAAAGTTTTTAGGCTTATTCATCTACACCTTATTCATTTTAGGCTTATTCATGAAATTCAGGATTCTGTATGTCAAAGAATGGTTGCCAAAGACTGGTGATTTTCTTTATTTTCACTTTACATATTACCGAATGTTTAGGAGTTCAGGATGTTAAGATTTTATGTCTTTCAGCCATGTGAAAGTTACTCTAAAACCCTTGGTGAGTGTAATACGCAGATAAAGTTTTGAACAACCCGCTCTTAAAAGTTGTACAGTCAGCCCTTTACTCGCTGCAGGTGTGGAATGGAGTTGACTGTTTCAGCCTACAAAGTTGATTGGTTTAGTTTGTAGAAATAAATTGACCAAATATTGACCCTCATTCTTCTACTCCAAGATACAGGATAAGCTGGGTCTACACTGGTTACATATGTTACATAAACCCTTTACTCCATGGTTAATTGCTTTAATGCATATGCGAACAGTGTAGATCCAGATTAGCTGGCACATCTGTGTCGTCTGATGAGGATTTACACCGTTTGCTTTTAGACTCATTGGCTTTTTTCTGACCACAGAACGACCAGGGTAGATCCATATCAGTGTCGGAAGTGCTAGTTGATCTGGATCGACTCTCCTCCCACATGTGATAAATCCCATATTTGGGGAGTAAGGGGAGTATAAGGTAAGCAGACTTAGTAAGGGTTATTGTTAGATATTTTTTCATGTACGAAGAGTCAGTGTGTATGTTTAACTTGACAAAAAGAACAATAAAAACACTGAAAAGTTTTTGTTTTATTTTTTACCTTCTGTCAAGTATTAAATAGAATTGTTCTGGAAATGGACTTTATTGTGTCGCCCTTTCGAAGAAATGGCGATACATAGGGATTGCTGTGTCCGTCTGTCGGTCTGTCCGTCCGTCCGTCACGAAAACTTAACGTTGGCTATAACTTTGCCATTTCTTAATATTTCTTCATGAAACTTTCAAATTACATTGCTTATGACAACACGCTCATGATGATGCCAAATTCTTTAGGTCAAGATCATATTTGATGGAGTTATGCCCCTTTTTGTTCTTAGATTTTGACACAAAAACTTAATGTTGGCTATAACTTTGCCATTTCTCAATATTTCTTCATGAAACTTTCAAATTATATTGCTTATGACAACACGCTCATGATGATGCCAAATTCTTTAGGTCAAGGTTACATTTGATGGAGTTATGCCCCTTTTTGTACTTAGATTTTGACACAAAAACTTAATGTTGGCTATAACTTTGCCATTTCTCAATATTTCTTCATGAAACTTTCAAATTATATTGCTTATGACAACACACTCATGATGATGCCAAATTCTTTAGGTCAAGGTCACATTTGATGGAGTTAGGCCCCTTTTTGAACATGGAAATTTACACAAAAACTTAATGTTGGCAATAACTTTGCCATTTCTCAACATCTCTTAATGAAACTTTCTAATTATATTGCTTATGACAACAGGCTCATGATGATGCTTGATTCTTTAGGTCAACGTCGCATTTGATGGAGTTACACCCCTTTTTGTACTTGGATTTTTACATGATAACATAATGTTGGTCATAACTGCGATTTCTCAATATTTCTTCATGAAACTTCCTAATTATATTGCTCAAGATAACACACTCGTGATGATGACAAGTTTTTTTGGTCAAGATGGAGTTATGCCCCTTTTTTGTACTTGCATTTTTCTTCCGGCATTGCACCCGAGGGCGACACAAGTGTTCAACTGAACACCCATCTAGTGTAGATGTATACTTCTTAATCATTTAATGCTTTGTGTCTGAATTGTTTGGTTTGCAAATGGTTGGTGGATCTATACAGGTACCTGTCTGTGCCTAAAATTGCTAAGATGAAAACATGAGGTGTTATTAAAGGATTATGCACAACATTGTATTATTCCCCAGAGGTCAAGTCGCCCTTGAATATACAGTATCCTTCACAAATTACTGGTCAGAGGGACTCCTTTTCTGTGTGATTGTCAGTTGATGGGTGCTAAATAATGTGCAGTTATTCTTGTTCAAGTGATGCTGCAAGTAAACAGTAAAAAAGATGTTGCAAGAAAAGGCTGCACGCTCCAGATAACATTGAAAAAAAAAGACATGACTTTGAGTAAAGCCTTCACAAAAAACGGAATTTCTGTTATTTTTGGTACTGATTGACGGATGAAACTGACTATAGTTTCTGTAGTTTGTCGGTAACTATAGTTTTTGGCGATATTCATAGTTATCAAACTAGTTATGGATGCTAACTAGGGTTATCGCCTGAGAACTAGGGGTTTCACCTATAACTAAGGTTATCGGACCTACATCTATATTAATTGGTCGTGAACCATGATAGATATCGATTTAATTGTGCAAACCGCTTGCCATACCTGATTCGAAGTCCTTGAAAACCCTAACCGGCAAATTACAGGGGGTAGTCTAAAATTTTACGACTTTTAAGGGTCCACTACACTCGTCCCAAGCACGTTCATCCATAAAAAAAGGAAATTATGAAAATCTCAATAACGGTAAAATGTCGTTCAGTGATACTTTGCACAAATAAATGTTACTAATGTATCTTTACTTTATATACAGTAGACACGTTAGAAAAGTAAAGAAATAGCTAGACCTAAAAATTCAATAAAATTCTTTTTACATAAATTCACAAAAACTAAGCAATACAAAATATACTAAGCAATACAAAATATAATTTTAAATTCCCTCGTCAAGGTTTGTTTCTTGACAAGAAAATGTTGAGTACTTTGTAAAGAACTCTCAACTACTACATGTAAAAGAGAAATCAATGATTGTCACGCGACCAGGAAATTGAAGGTCAAACACACTTTTACTAATATCTCATAAAGTTTACAAATGTAAGTCACGAAGACACAAGTTATTGTTTTCAATATCATATTTCTCGTGTGGCCATTTAAAATGTTTTGTGTAGTTAAGTTTTTGTGAATTTATGTAAATAAAAGTTTAGGGAATGTTAAGATCTTAATATTTTTCTTTATTGTTCTAACGAGTCTTACCATATGCAAAATAACTTAAGATACATTAGTAACACTCATTTGTGCAAAGTTTTATTGAACGGCATATTGCGGTTATTGAGATTTTGATAATTGTCATTTTATCGATGAACATGCAGGGTAGGAGTGTAGTGGGCCCTAAAAGTTGAAGATATGCAAAATAACTTAAGATACATTAGTAACACTCATTTGTGCAAAGTTTTATTGAACGGCATATTGCGGTTATTGAGATTTTGATAATTGTCATTTTATCGATGAACATGCAGGGTAGGAGTGTAGTGGGCCCTAAAAGTTGAAGGGTTTTAATCCCTAACGTCTCACCGAGCCCTGGTAGGGTTTTTCCACGATTTGACCATGCTTGATATAAGCATGAACCTATTCGCAAAAGGTTTTTGCAATCCGCCCGCTATCGTGCCATAGCTCAACTTGCCCGGTTAGCTCAGTAGGTAGAGCGTCCGCTTCCGGACTGGGAGGTCGTGGGTTCGATCCCCGGCCGGGTCATACCAAAGACTTTAAAAATGGTAGTAATGGCTTCCCTCCTTGGCGCTCAGGGTTTAAGGGTTAGCATTACGACCGATTCGGCGGGTGTCGGTATAGGAGGACCCGCAAGGAGATCCGAAGTCGGAGGTGCTGAGCCTGCAATATGGCGGTCTCCTATCCAAAAAGCGCAGCACCACGCTTACACGCCGAAAAGGTGAACGCCAAAAAAAGTGCCATAGCTAAACATCGGCTCGGAACCGCTAAATACCAAATCGGTGAAGAAAAACAACTAGTTAAAGGGCAACTTGTTACCGAACACTTATTAGGCCGGTATTCCATAGTTCCGTGATGCGTAATCCGTGTCCGCGATTTTTCACTCGCCAAAGATATCGTTGGGTATATTCCATACCTCCGCGTCCGTGTCCGCGACGTGGAACGGACAGGAGGTATCCATGAATATTCCATACGATATCTTTGGTGAGTGAAAAAACACGGACACGGGTCACGCTTCACGGAAGTATGGAATACCGGCCTATACCCAACGATATCTTTGATTTCTGAAAAATCGCGGAAACAGATCCCGCATCATAAAACTGGAATACTGGCCTTACAATTAAAATCTAATACCAGATAAGTTGGATTAAAAAGCTGCCATGCATTTAATATGCTGTAATTTGATAAACATGAAAAACCAGTATTTTCCAGCTTTTGTGTAACCCTTTCCTCCATATATACGCATTTTTACGCATGTGCGAGCAGTGTAGATCCAGATCAGCCGGCACATTCGTGCAGTCTGATCGGGATCTGCACTGGTCGCATTTTAGTCAGAAATAACCTAACAAATTGTTTCATTTTGGCTGTATTTAACATAGAACACAGACGTGTGTTTCGTACGCTTTATTCCATACAACTGCCAGGACGCTATAAGTTGGCGGGGTTATCAAATAATTGTGAGCATGCGCAGTAGAATAACCAGAAAAAGCGAACAATTCGTGCCGTCTGATCAGGATCTAAACTGTTCGCCCATGCAATAAAGGTGTATCTATTCAGGAAAGGGTTAATATGCAAGTCCTTTTCCACTAAGGTTATCATTTAACTTGAACCAGAAATGAGGACACGTTTCCAACTGTTTATCTTTGTTGAGAATGGAAAAGGTCTCTTATTTTGGTGTTGTTATCTCCGAGGACACACAATCGTATTGAGTCTTTCTTAACATGTACCTGTACGTCCTCGCAGGGTTTTTTTTTTCCGGAACAAATGGTAAGTTCATTGTAAAACATATTTAGAATAGAAGTGTACAGGAGGCGACGAAAAACTAAAACACTTTTTGCTCTGGAAGGAAACGTTAAATAAAACACGATAATTTTACTTTCACACATCATCTTCAAAACAATATGGTGAACAATTCACAAGTTCCTTAAATGAATCCTACAATTGCAGCGAAGAAATCTCATAACTACGCGTTTTCTTTCATTATTAAGCCGGTAGGTTCATGTCTTGGAAATTTACAGTTAGGCAGTTTTGATCTTGGTGTTAGTTAGGCAGCTTGATATTGGGGGTTAGAGTTAATCTGTTTGGATTTTGGGAGATTTCGGAGTTAAGTAGCTTGGAATTACAATAAAATTTCCACAAGTCGACGGGGAAGCCGCGGTTGCCTCCCCATCATGTTCATCTATAAAATATTTATCAAAATCTCGATAACGGCAAAATGCTGTTCAATGAAACTTTGCACAAATGAGTTTTACTAATGTATCTTTATTTTGCATATGGTAAGACACGTTAGAACAGTAAAGGAAAATAGCGAGATCTAAAAATTTCCTAAACTTCTATTTACATAAATTCACAAAAACTAAACAACACAAAACATCATTTTAAACGCCCACGTGAGTAATATGATACTGACAACACTGTCTTGTGTCGTCGTGACTTACATATGTAAACTTTACGAGATATTAGTAAAAGTGTGTTTGACCTTCAATTTCCTGGTCGCGTAAACGGATGACAATTATTGATTTCTCTTTTAGTAGTTGAAAGTTCTTTACAAAGTACACAGCATTTTCTTGTCAGTATCATTACACTCATGTGGGAATTTAAAATTATGTTTTGTATTGCTTAGTTTTTGTGAATTTATGTAAATAGAATTTGACGTAATTTTAGGTCTAACTTTTTTTCTTTACGTTTCTAACGTTTCTTGCTGTATTCAAAATAAAGATACATTAGTAACATTCATTTGTGCAAAGTTTCATTGAACGGCAATTTGCCGTTATTGAGATTTTTATAATTTTCTTTTTATCGATGAACGTTATGTTGAGGAGTGTGGTAAGCCCTTAAGATTAAACAAGATAATATCTCAAGTGCAACCCGGGCAAAAGCATATGATTGGCTGAAATGGCAACCAGTCGCCATTTCAGCCAATCAGATACTTAAGATTTGAGACTGGTCTCCAGATTTAGGTTGATGATCTTGGAAAAAGACCGGAAGTGGCAGAACGTTTGGAAATCGAGATGGGTATAAAACCCTGCATGCGTTCTTTTCTTCTGAATATCTTGAAATTTAACGAAAATAATTGTTTGTGGGAAACATTTACATGGGTTTTTTTATACGAAAATAAGTCATTGCAAATTTCAATAATACCATTATGTTAGACGTCTATAACTGCTTTAAATACTACAGTTGTTCAGGTTGTAGCGGATAGCTAAGCAGATTACCGTTCTACGGGTCTTTAAAAGTAGAAATTCTACAAACTTATCAATATCATTCAACAGACAAAAGTGTTTTCTCTTAAAAACATCATTCTTTTTAAATTTTATGATAACTTGAGGTTTTGTGTATGATAGACTTTGAGTTCGAAGTTCGAAATATCGGGTGTTCGAATTATCAAGAGTTAATGCATATAAGGTATATAGGCGTTTTGCCGGGACCGAGATACGAGTTCGAAATATCTACGGTGTTCGAATTATCGAGGTTCGAATTATCGAGGTCCGACTGTACATGGATTGAGGCATTAGCGGATAGCTCCAGGGAGTATGGGATAGTTAGTGTAAGTCACTGACGGGGCTTCTCAAACCAATCCAAAAATTGTATTTTTATTATGACATGTACTTAAACATGTGAAGTGATTTATTAAATAAAAATCAATGCCATTTGAACTGAATTAAACCTGGAATTTTTTTTGCATACTGTAACGGAAGAAAATCATAATACAATAGGTCATAAGAAAGTAACACAGATATTATAAATGAAATGCTTTAAAAAAAATAATACTGATCACAAACTGGGTTTTGGTAATACTAAAACCCAATCACAGAGATATCAAATAGAATATACAGATTTAACATCAAAAAGCATAAATGCTTAGTAAAAATATCTTTATTTACAGGCGATAGCTAAACTTATAGTGGCCAGAAAAACTATGATGTTTTTCTTACACAGTTCATCCATTACCTACATGTAAGCGAGTTTTCAAACAAAAAGAATAGCACAACGAAATGAAAGACTTCTCCAAAATGGAAGGCTGTGGAAACATATTCTATTCGAAAAATGGCCAAATTGAAAAAAGAAATGGAGAAGTCAATGACTAAACCATCAGCACACCTGACTCTGGTGTTCTTATGAGGTTTCTGTTTAAAGCACTGTCAGAATTCCCTCAGGCTCGCCAATTCATTGATACATAAATATCTACAGCTGATACAGCATATTCACTACATCGCGTTATTGTCGGTCATCCTGATGACCGACATATTATAATGGACCAAACTTGAGCTTTCTACCTGAACACCGGTTAACAGTGATGTAAAGCAAAGATCACGACCCAGACGGAACGGATAATTTAGATACTTAGACTCTTACTCAGTCGTTATTTATGAATAGACTCTTACTCAGACGTTTTCTATGAAAACCTAGAGTCCTCTTATTGGCTGTTGAAGGACGTCACATTTGGAGTCTGTACCTATTCTTAATAGGTCAGAGACCACTAAATAGTTTCCCATAGACTTACATTATAAGATTTGGTCCTCCTGTGATTTTATTTACACGACTTGTTCCAAAACTACCCCAGATTTGCATAGTGGCACTCTTGGGAAATGCAAAAATGACCAAGAATTGGTGCCTTCACCAACTCATTCTCTCAGCATTTTAAACCGAAAGTAACCACCCCCAGAATGTAAACAAATCTCTAACCCAAAATACGGAAAGTACCAACTTCTTTAAAGTGACACAAATCACCTTTCAAACAGTGTTTTAAATAATCATTTTTATTTTTAAGTATATAATTAGTCATTTTACATTTTTGAAAACAAAAAATTATTTCTATTCTCTATAGTTTTGGCCAATGAATCTTTGAAAATAAATTAAGCCCGAATCGTCCCTAGACAAAATTGTCCAATCCGCGACAGGCTTTTCTATTTACTGTCCTCTGACCTTAAATCCTCTCTCCAGCTTCTTATCAGCTAGGCTTATTATTCATAAAGATATTTCCAAAAAAAAAGAACAATAAACATATACATGTACAGGATTTTGTCTAGTAAATGTACACTTTATATGATAAACAAAAGATGTACAGCTTATAACTTTATTAAACCAAAGCAACTAAAATGTGTAGAGAACAATGAACAGAGATTAGCTACTTATTTTGCTGACCACGAATCTACGAACTTGCGCAGCATTTTGTGAAACTCGAGGATCAGAGGTATCCCGGTGAATGTTTTACATGTTTTCGCTAGCTCGATATGGATACATCCGTCGGTACTTTCTTGATAATTTTGCTTAACTGTTATCTCGCATTTTGCCACTAATCAACTGGTTGCTAATTTTTATAAGGGTTTGAATGTAAAAATTATCTTTGGAACACATGAACACACAGTTTTTGTCAGTTTTTTTCGGGTAATGAAACTGAAAATAACAGACACTACAAGTTAAAGCTTTACTAAGTTGTAATTTGGTTTTGAATCTACAAAATAATGTTTGGAACATGCGAACACACATACTTTTGCAGAAGTATCAAATCGGGTCATGAAACTGTCAATAATAGACAATGCAAAATTTTGTTTTCCAAAAAGCTAGTCGGTCATTAGCATAACCTTTTACCAAACAAAGACGGCGCTGAAGTGCATACTTTATGCGAATTTGAAATCGATGCGTTAGGTTGTTATTCGAAGTCATGAGACATACTAAGTAAATACCAACATTCTAACGATATTGTTCTAGATCAAAAAGAGCAATTTTATCATACCTGTGAGTCCTTTGTTTTTTAACATATTCTGTAGCTTTTGGCATATACATGTATTTACAGCTTGATAATCGTTGCTTTCTAACACTTTCTGACACGAAAACAGTGTTTGACAAACTTTTTCATTTTGATTTACTTCCAAGTATATTATAAACTTGTTCGCAATCAGGGTTAGATTTATCACCAGCTTAAATACATCTCATTCGAAAGAAGAAATACCTATAAGTAAACTTACATTTTTGTATGGCATCCAATAAAACTGGCTTAAAATTAAAACTTTTGTGCCGTCTTGTTAAAAGGTTGTGCTAATGACCGACTAGCTATTTGGAAAGCTAAAACTTGTATTAGTTCAATTGTTAATCTTCACAACACATCATACTTTACTTTCAACTCGCCTATGACAGCGATTTGATAGATCAAGTTGATTTGGAGACGATCCCCTTGAGTAGCATACATATGCAATCCGTTACTGACTAAGTGCATGGTAGTTATTTATATCTCTGGTGACAATTTGCTGGTTTATAAGAACATGTTATTATGAGTGATAAAAGGTTAATTTATACACCAAACCATATTCTTGGAAAGTTTACAGACTTTTGATATAAAACTTAATGTTTATTGTTCTTTTCATTAGTAAAATCACGGTGTAGGTATCGACTTCGATTGCCTCGTTCTACTTATAAATAAGATAAGCTCTCATTGTAAAATTTGAAATCAAAACAAAATACATTAAAGTGAAGGGGAGAATTCACTCTTTCTCTTGGTATAAAATAGAAAATGCTCAAGAAAAGAAACGGGCTATCCGCTATACCCCAAAATCCGCTACTGCCTTAACAACTGTACCAAATATTACCAAACACACTCTTCCCGTAACATGCCTCAAATGAAATTTTCTTATTTTTACGCGCAGGTTTTCTATTGGACAGTATAACTAGCCACCTCCCACACACGGTATGCTACGGATCTCTCGGCTGTTTTAACAACGGACCTCCGTTTTTGGATCTTCTTCATAGACCGCTTTCGTTAGCACCAGTGTCCCCAGATAAAATACAGACACGGTTCCTACTATACACAAGGTAATTTTTGTCACAGAGGATGTTGCAGAGTCGGATGCAAGTTTTTCAGAAAAGCGGTTCGTTTGTTTGTTGCATAATAAACACATGACGACTAGCCTTTAATACTCATTCACCATGCGGATAGAATCAGACTTAAAACAATGAAAATTCGAATCCCACCAGCGATGAGATTCTTCTACAATTTCCACAATCCTTATTCGACATGAGAACTGGTTTCGACCCAGGAAGCAGCAATTCGATTAATACAAGTTGAAAGAACTTTAACAATCGATTGCACTTTGGCGTAGAGTAACGGAAACTTTCGCAGATTTCCGAACGTAATAAGGAACAAGAAAAAAATGCAATTACAAAATGCTGAATTATTATCCTTGGCAAAATAAGCAATGAAATCTAGGAATCTATAAAATATACTATTGTTGAATTTAGAGCAAATCCGACCATACACGAAGAACAGGCACTAAACCCGGCATCGGACCAGACCATCAGCGGCTCACACTACAGTGGTAATAAACCAACCAAAATCATTGTTCATGGTTTCACACACAACGCACATAGACCATGGATTCAGAATATGACAAGAGAGCTCCTAAAACAGGTCATCCATTTGTACTGTGGTATAATAATATTTCGCAGGGACGAAAATTCGCAGAGAAATCACAAATGACATTTTCGCGCGGTCATAAATTTGAGCAAATGTATTATTCTCAAATGGTAATAATTATAATGTTATAAAATTGTTATATTTCGCTGGGGTTTGATTTCACGCAATTTGCCTTTTATAGCAAAATGCGCGAAATATAATGATAACAGTGATCAAATTTACCTTGTTCATAAACAATTGGTTAAAGTGTACTTTAATATCTTCATTTATTCACAAATGTTCAGTTGAAGTTGTCAGTAAAGTCAAACATTCAATTGACAGAGAAAGTGATTTTTTTCTGCAATTTTTTCGTACTATATTGTTATGAGCGCTATAAGGCCTAACTTATTTGTAATGAATGGTTAGAAAGTTTGACATCGTTAATTGTCCGAGACCTGTCGTAGTGTAGCGGAGATAGCCGAATATTCCCAATCGATTTTTCATTTTAATCTTCATGCATCTTGTCTTTTTGTTGTTCTAGGGGGACTTTAATGTAATCGCTGTTGATTGGCATCAGGGTGCTGTACTGCCTTACGGTCAAGCTACTGCAAACACAAGAGTGGTTGGGGCCCAAATTGCTCAACTGGTCAACAAGCTAATACAGATCTCTGGGACTTCACCGGCAAACTTTCACATCATAGGACACAGCCTTGGTGCCCATGTGTCAGGATATGCAGGGGAAAGGATTGTACATCTTGGGCGAATCACAGGTAACCAGCTTGTTTTTATCAATCATCGATTATCGATAAGTTCGATAAACTTACATATGATAAAAAGTGTGCGTATCACATGTAAACCAACTTGTTTTATCGATTATCGGTTATTTTATTAAACGTGTATTAAATAGTATATTGTTCATGTAAAGGAACAAATTCGTAGTAATAACATTTCGTTGTTTTTTGTTCCACGAAAATTTCGTGGGTTCCTAAATTCGAGTTTTTCGATTTTCTAAAATACATCATCTTCACTATTACATTTCTTAGTAGTTCGGAGTTCGTGGACCCGTCTACTCGCAATATTCACGAAACGAACGTTAGTAAGCGATGAATATTGATGATTTCACAGACTGATTTATTTAAGTCCATCAACAGTGACTTGAATCTTTTGGTGAATATTTAGGACTTGACCCTGCGAGCCCGTACTTCGAAAACATGGACATTAAAACGCGACTAGATCCCAGTGACGCCGACTTCGTTGACGTCATACATACAGATGCAGGAGGAGCAAAGAACCTGGGATTCGGTGCTACACAGGTCATGGGTCATCTGGACTTTTATCCAAATGGTGGTCAGCGACAGCCGGGTTGCACAACTGATGCGGTTGATAAGTTAGGATCGACTGTATGGACCGCTCTGACCACTTTATTTGATTATTACGGTAAGTTTGAACTATGTCTGTATCAATAAACCATGTAAGTGCTAAGTGCAGCATTTGCACATCTGAAGATCTGGACCTCTCTGGTTGCGCATGATATATATGATCAGTTATAGTCAAATTATTCCTTCGTTCTTTCTTGCTGCATTTTGGCCAACACGTTCGATAGGCCCTAATTGTAAGATTAAAAGACGTGGCATACATGTTTTATGTTGATATGGAAAACACTATGGTCATGTTCCCGCTAATAGATTTTTTCCTTACGTAATTTAAATTGCAATGCCTGTGTTACTCATAAATTAATCATGTTAGTTATAAACATTGTATAATGTTTATGTTGAATAAACTTATGGTATGGTATGGTATGGTATTTTAGCGGAAGAAGAAGCCCTGTCCTGCAGTCACGAGCGTTCCTACTATTACTTCACCGAGTCCATTAACTCTGAGTGTCCGTTCGAAGCGTTCGTCTGCACATCCATTGATGAATTCCGTAAAGGACACTGTATCAACTGTAAAAATGGCGGATGCGCAAGAATGGGTTACCATGCCGACCAAAATGCCGCACGAGGAAGTTTGTATCTGAACACCGAAAAGACTTCTACGTTCTGTGGTGAGTACTTTATTCTGCATTTAGAACTTCACAATTACTATAAAGAATAGGAACGTTTCGGAATGAACAATCGAACACTAGTTGCGACTTTGGAATCTGCGATAGCGGTATAGCGCAACGTTGAGATATACGAATTTGTTAACTACGTAACTTAAACAAAGAGTTGAAAATATTAATTAACTTTCAAATTGATATATCTGCATCTTATTGAAATTTGTGTAAAAAGGTGTGTCATTTCATAATTACCTTGAACAATAGTTTTGCTGTATGGAAATACTTTAATTAGAAGCATGGTCGAATGTATTGATAATACATTGTATAAAGTAAAACGTCGGTTGTGTTTGTTTAGATAATACATGTATTAAACTATTGTTGGCGCTGTCGCCATACGGATTCGCTCCCCAGTAGGAACCATATCATTTTAAATTCACAGTTGCGCTATTTGTGCAGTGAGGCGGCAGTAAAAATTCTACCCGTACTTATAGTCAGTACCGTTATATGTAAATGATCGGTTCCCGGTGTCATGCAGTGATGATTATGTTTATCAGGGTTATTCGATCAACCATTTTGGGTTGTCCCGGTTAGCTCAATGCGTGGTGAATTGGCATTGCATGGCTAGGCGCTGTCGCCTTATGGGTTCGCTCCCCAGTAGGGGCATTATCATTTTATATGCAGTCTTACTTATTTATTCTGAATACTTTTAACGTGAAATTTTTATTTCATTGTAGAATATAACTATATTATTAATATCAGCACAATAAATAACTTCGATGGGGAGATTACACTCACCCTTGTTGGATCTAACGGAACAATTGGTCCTGTTCTGTTGATGACGTAAGTAGTGTCGTCAGAGCATTCTTCACTGTCCGGTTTAAGACTCATTATTGTATTTATTTTTCTGGCCAAGAAGCGAACAGTGTAGATCCAGATCAGAAGGCAAAATGTTCTGGCTGATCTTGACTGGATCTTCACAGATCTCGCACGCAATCAAACTCGTAAATATGGAGTAAAGTAAAAAATCTTCACCTTTTTATTATCAAAGTACAATACATAAATTATTAAATGATTTTTCCAAATTCCTCTTAACCGTTAAATTGTACTTCTACAAACTGTCTTTGCATTGATTTTTCATCGTTTGTAGTTGAGTTCTTCATGTGTCTTTGCATGTGTTTCGTGGCGTATTTTGTGCTACATTTTGGTCATTTTATTGTTAATATTTTAGGGAAGATCTTACAATAATCTACTACAGTAAAACCTCTCATTACGGACACTCGATATTATGGGCACCCCGGTATTATCGGCGATTTTTTAAAGAACAGACATTTTCTTTTCTTCTTGATTTAAACCAAATATTAAGGACAACCCGCTATTAAGGACACTTTCCCTCAGTCCCTTAGGTGTCCGTTATAGAGGGGTTTCACTGTATTTTCTAAAATGTAATATGTGATTTTAGTACATATTTTGACATATTTTAAATTACCGCAGAATTTGTAATAAGCAGTGTCGTCTGCGCAACTTTACGACGTCATATCAAGGATTGACGTCAGCTGTTCGACGACAACTTTTTCCAGTGACGCGCCCAAATTTTGAAATCACGTTTTTAAAGTGGCCTCATTATTTTCCAGGAAGAATGAGATGTATCTACGCAACGAGATCATCAGTAAGTTGTTTACGAGCAGAACAGACATCGGGCATGCGCAGTCACTGACCCTGCACTACGAGAAGATCAACGTTCCGTTCATTTCCGGCACATATCCGGACGACTGGCAGGTGCTTGGAATTTCCGTATGGCACGCAGAAACGCAGACTAGGTATTTTTAAATGCGTTTTCTTTATGTTTAAGATGGTGGTTTAAAGGACTGTTTTTAAAGTGAAAAACATATGTAGTATCAGTTGCCTTAATTTCGCGAGGGTTTCATTATCGCCTTTAGTAAGCGAAGTAAAACCCGCAGTAAAATCACAGTCGGATCAGGTCATCATTTCCTTTTTCGTAGAATATATGTATGCGGATTTTCAACGCTTAAGGATGTGACGTTATTTTAATGGATTGAACTTTATGACGTCAGCTGTTCGAAGACAGCATTATCGATGACGTCGACAAGTTTGAACGTCTTTTTATCCGAACTTGGTGCGTATCCGAACTTACTGATACTTTCTTTACAGGGACTCTTTCTGCGCCTACCACAAAGAGATCGATAACCATAACAGTACAACCTTCGGCGTCCGAGGTCACTGCACTTGATCGTAACAATCGATTGAGCTTTCATGCACACGTTCAATGCATTAAATAAGTTTAAACAAGAAGTGTATCTGTGGTTGTTGTTTAATCTTTATAATTGATCTGGATCTACACTGGTTGCATCTTGGTCAAAGATAAACCAATTAAGCCAGAAGCGAAAAGTGTAGAACCTAATCAAACAGCACAGGTGTGCCTGTTGATCCACACTGTTCGCCAAATCCCAGGGTTTAATGAATGCTACAACGAACGAAAATGTTATTATTACAACGATTTCATCCTACTCAATTTATGAATGATTTAAAAAATTTTACTGAATGATGCACAAATGATTTCTACAAGCCATCCACTTTCGTCTGCGTATCGTCCACCATGATTTCTACAAACCATCCACTGTCGTCTGCGTATCGTCCACCATGATTTCTACAAACCATCCACTGTCGTCTGCGTATCGTCCACCATGATTTCTACAAACCATCCGCTGTCGTCTGCGTATCGTCCACCATGATTTCTACAAACCATCCACTGTCGTCTGCGTATCGTCCACCATAGCTAAAACATCGGCTCGGAACCGCCAGGAGAAGAAGTTGCCAATCACGAGTTAAAAACCGATGATTAAAATTAAAAAAACTGCCATGCACTGTATGGTAACAGCGTACGTCTCCAATCAGATAACATTTCAAGGTGGCGGCGTGTGACAACGCGGAAAGGTCAACACTTCTTTTTTGATAGATATCTTCATCATTTTTGCATTTTAGTACATTTTTCAGAACAGTTTATTACAATGACATGAAATTGAGAAACTTTCAACTTCATATTTGAATTCATATTTTCAAATTTGTCTTGTTTGGTGGCTATTTCATTTAGTTCCGCCAATTGTTTTCTCGTTTAGGGAAAACCGTTTCCCTTATATGGGGACACCGCTACATTAAACCGCTGAAAATGAAATGGTGTTAACCTGAAAAGACCGCATTGAAGGTTCCATGTTCACCGCCATATGCATACCATCGTTAAGGAAATATCAAAATTAGTACTTCTCAAGTGTAAATATTGAGTTGCGATCAACCCAGGGCTAGGCGGCGTGGGCAGTAATACTCATCTCCATTATTGCCCATAAACAGACCCAATCAAAACGAGCCTGCAATATTTCATATTTGTCGTTTTCGGCGGCTTAACCCTTCTTTTTTTATCTATCTCTGTTCATTATTATAACTAGGTTTATCATATAATTTGAACAAGAAATTATGTCACGTTTTGGGAATGAATAGCTTTGCTATAAAGGGCAAATAGGTCCAGTTATAAGTATTATCTGTGAAGAAACTTTCGTATTAAGTCTTTCGCAACATGTATCTGTATGTCCTCGTGGGATTTCTTATTTCCGGAACAAATGGTAAGTTCTTTAAAACATATTTAGGATAGTATAGTAGATAAACGAGGAGATAATATATCTGTGATATAAGTTATATTAAAGGAGCCCAGTCACATATCAGGATAAAAATAATAAATGGTTTGAAACATAAAAATTTATTATTTCAACTGTAAGAGACCTGTAAATGATGTAAATGTTAGGTAATAGTGTTACATGTACACAGTTAACATACGAGTGCATCTATTTAAAGTCGAAATTGTTATGGCGTTACTAATGCAGAAAAAAAAATCACTAATTCTGGTCCTAAAATGTACAGATTTTCCAAATATTTTGGCGAAAGTCGCTCATTTTCTAGTATCAAACCGAACTAAATTTTAACGCATGTGTTTTTCGCGTCATTTAAGCACGCGAACAAAGCGAACATTAGATACGGCTGCAAAAAAACCCAACTAATTTATATCGTAATGTGAAACGTCTGCAACCTCTTTCAATGATGTGATTCTTATATTTTCTTACACACAGGTTTTTTATTGGACACTCTAACGAGCATCATACCTCAGACGGTATGCTACGGATCGCTCGGCTGTTTCAGCAACGGATTTCCGTTTTTAGACCTTCTACATCGGCCGCTTTCGTTAGCACCAGAGTCTCCAGATAAAATACAGACCCGGTTTCTACTCTACACAAGGTTGGATTTTTTGCATAGATTGTTGATAGGTCATTTTAGACTATTAGTCCAGCCCGTCGTACCGTTATCAGTGACGGCGTAGATAAATGAGATTATTTTGCAATTTTCACAATCCAAACTCGTCTCGAGTACTGGTTTCGACCCAGGAAGCAGTCATTGATTAAAATACAACAAAGTATTTTCAAAAATCGATGCAACAGTCTACTTTCTCTGTCGTAGATTCGCGGACATTTTCTTATATAAACGGATATAATGTGGCCAAGAATAGTTCGGCTTCACATACACAACCCAGATCTACTATCCCAGACCCAGGCAAATTTCGCAATGTAATCTGAAAAACGGTAAAGCCGAAACTACAAACTAATTCGGCTATACGTGCACAACCCATATCTTCTATCCCAGGAAAATTTCGCAATGTAACATGAAATAGTAAAGCCAAAACTACAAAATACGTATCAATAAGCAATTTTGAATTTTAGAGCCAATCCGACCATACACGAGGAAGAGGCTATTAACCCGGCCTTGGACCAGACCATCACCGGTTCTCACTACAGTGGCGTCAAACAAACCAAAATTATTGTTCATGGTTTCCAGCAGAACGGACATTCACCGTGGGTGCAGAACGCGACAAAAGAGCTCCTTATACATGTAAGTGTGATCCAATTTACCATATTAAGACACTGAAAAGTTTGGACACGCATGGGTCACTGGTTACAATGAATTGATATCTTAATTTATTCATAAAGATTTCGTTGAAATTTTCTGTAACGCAAAATTACAAATGGCAGAGAAAGAAAAAGTTTTTCTGCAGTTACATTTTACTAATTCCTACGCTCATTATTTCAGTCGCAATAACTGGTAGGAAATGCGCGCATCGTAAATCGCCCAAATACGTCAGAGACCCGTCTTAATGTAGCGGATATAGCCGAATACCGCCGATTGTTTACTCTTTCTTAAATAACCCTTGTCTTAATGTTGTTCTAGGGGGACTTTAATGTAATTGCCGTGGACTGGCATCAGGGTGCTGTACTGCCCTACAGTCAAGCCGCATCTAATACAAGAGTGGTTGGTGCCCAGCTTGCTCAACTAGTCAGTAAACTGATAAATATTACTGGGTCTTCGCCAGCAAACTTCCATATCATAGGACACAGCCTTGGTGCCCATGTTGCTGGGTATGCCGGAGAGAGGATTTTACATCTCGGTCGTATCACAGGTTAACCAACTTGTTTTTATTGATTAACGATACATGTAATTTTGTTTTATATATTAAATGGATTATTTTCAAGTATCACAAGTAACCCAACTTGTTTTTATTGAATATTTTCTCGAGATCTTTTCATTTTATTAACATATAACGATCAGTAAAGAGCACAGCAGTTTGAACCCTTTTTGAATATTTAGGGCTAGACCCTGCGAGCCCTTACTTCGAAAACATGGACATTAAAGCGCGACTTGATGCGAGTGACGCCGACTTTGTTGACGTCGTACATACAGATGCAGGAGGAACTAAGAACCTCGGATTGGGGGCTACACAGGCCATGGGACATCTGGACTTTTATCCGAACGGTGGTGAGCGTCAACCGGGTTGCCCGACCGATGCGGTTGATAAGTTAGGGTCAACTGTTTGGTCAGCTCTGACGACTCTATTTGATTTTTACGGTAAGTTCGAACCATAAGCAATGTAATTTAAAACGTCTCCGAAAACCGCTTCGCTTCCAGGTGTATTTTATGCGGTATTGCATTGTTTTCCACTGTAAATCATCTTCAGATCATTTCTAATCATGCTTCTGTATTGACTATTTCTAAAAATAGATATCAGGGAAAACCGCTATAGCTTATATACATTGCTGGCTGGTCGCCATCAGATCTAACATTTTGTGAGATGTTACTTCAGTGAGATTGAACCGTCAGTTGAACTTTTAAGTGGTAAGCGCAGCTTCCGACACATTTGCGACCATTTTAGATCTAGATCGGTCTGTAAACCCTGCTTCCTTTTTAAGATCTACATTTTTCGCTCTTAGATTCACAGATTATTTTTACAAAGAAACGAACGGCATAGGTTCAGATCAAATTAGTCTGGTTTTAACGACTGATCGGCATGTTTTGGTTACACGCGGGGCAGTATATAAAGCCCATATTTATTTTAGTGGCTGAAGAAGCCCTGTCCTGCAGTCACGAGCGCTCCAACGATTACTTCATCGAGTCCATTAACTCGCAATGTCCATTCGAAGCGTTCGTCTGCCCATCTATTGATGAATTCCGTAAAGGACATTGTATCAACTGTAACAACACCGGATGCGCAAGAATGGGTTACCATTCCAACCAACATGCCGCACAGGGAAGTTTATACCTCAACACAGATAAGAATTCTACGTTCTGTGGTGGGTACTATAATATTATTATAAGAACGTTCTCGGATGAGCACTATAAACTTCATCTTTGGTAACCAAGGGTTCCTTTTATAAACTTATTGTCCATTCAGTAGCCGTAAGTAAATTGGTTTTGATAAGAATTCTATACTCTTAAATTGAAGGTTTCTCGCCGATTGGAAAAAAGGCAACCATGACAACCGTGCATCGCATAAATAAATTAAGCATGAACGCGATCCGTGATCATTCTATTCATACTTCTTCGAGTTTTCCTGTAAGATTTTAGTCTCCTTCATCATAATTGTCCACAGTTTTTACAAAGTTTGCCTAGATCGTAAAAATCCTGCTAAAAAGACATCACCTATTATATTATTGTTAAATCTGCATTCATGTCTTTTTAGCAGGATTATGTTTTCTCACTTTCTCACCGGAATACATGCATCTCATTTTATCTGTAGCACCGTCGGGACTTGAGGTGCGCGTTACGTAACAGTGATGTAATGATACTCGAATCTGTCGCATCTACGCAGCGTGGGACTTGAGGTGCGCGTTACGTAGCAGTGATGTAATGATACTCGAATCTGTCGCATCTACGCAGCGCGGGACTTGAGGTGCGCGTTACGTAGCAGTGATGTAATGATACTCGAATCTGTCGCATCTACGCAGCGCGGGACTTGAGGTGCGCGTTACGTAGCAGTGATGTAATGATACTCGAATCTGTCGCATCTACACAGCGCGGGATTTGATGAAATTTTTTTTCATTGCAGAATATAACTATATAATCAATATCAGCACAATAAATAACTTCGACGGGGAGATTACACTCACGCTTGTTGGATCTAATGGAACGATCGGTCCTGTGCAACTTATGACGTAAGTAATGTATGCACATAACAGAAACGCTCTTAAACATCACAGCTTTCTGTGGTAAGCTGTCATATCTGACGTAAGACCCATCAGGTTGGAAACATTATTTTTTGTAGAGTTACGGTTGTCCATACATTTTTATAACATTTTTGAGTGGTTCCGCAAAAAGAAATGTTTCCAATATAAAACTTACAGTCTGAACGAAAACTCAAAAGGGCATCCCTGTTAAGGTCTGCTGTATAAAGTCGCATGATTCCATTTGTCTTACAATTCTGTAATGTAAATGTTTTTGTGTGTCCTTTACCAGTAAACGGAAATAGGACGTATTTCCAAGAAGGATGACAATATCACTGCATTAGGTTTTTTCGTTGTTTTTAAATTTAAATGAATTAACAAATGAAATCGTTTTATTTGTATTTATTAAGAAGGAAATATAAAATAAAGTCATGTAAGTCATGGTTTTATTTAAGTTGCTGTTTATTTACGTGACAGAATTTAAGCTAATCAATAACTACTGAAAACTGGTCGGACAACTGTATAGAAATGGGGTGCAGCCGTCGATAATCAAACGGAAATCCGGTTAATTGACTGGTTTCTGGGGTACCGCATACGGTACCGCACCGCGCCGGACCGACGAAAGCGAGACCGCACAAGTTAAACTTTTATCGTAATAGCATTTGCAATATAGATGGACATGTCCAGAAATGCTCTCCGTATGTTCTGATAAGTATAGTATGATAACATTGTACCCCTAAAATCAGGCAACTTACCGGATTACCGTTGGATTAATGGCGGCTGCGCACCGTTTCTGTAATATGTGGCGCGTCACGGGAAAAGGTCGGACAGTTGACGTCAGGCCTTGAAATGACGTCATAAAGTTGAGCAGACGACATTTATTATTATGAAAACCGAGGTAAAAATACCATTTTATTAACAAAATATGTAACAAAATCATTTTTAGTTATAAGAAACTAAATTATAGTACAGTAGTAAATCAAAATTTTCAGAATAACGATCAAGAGATGTTTGAGCTAAACCCGTGTCCCTATTCTGCCGACTTGATGATATACATGAAACTCTTTATTGTTAGCTAATAGTACCCATTTTGTCAGTCGCATACGCATTATTTGGGGCTCGTCACAGAAAGGCAGTAGGGTTTAATTTATTAGTTTTAATGAAAAAAAAGTTTTTAATATGGATGTATTATATTCCAGGAATAATGAGATTTATCAAAGGAACGAGACGATCAGTAAATTATTCACCAGTCGGACAGACATCGGGCATGCGCAATCACTTACTCTACACTACGAGAAGATCAACGTTCCGTTTATTTCCGGTTTTTATCCAGACGACTGGCAGGTGCTTGGAATTTCCGTTTGGCACGCAGAAACGCAGACTAGGTATTTTACATTTGTAAACGCGAGCAGTGGACTCGCGTTTTCTTTGAATGGAGTTCTTTCAAACGTTATTTTGGGGTATTTTTTTCAGTTATCAGTTTCCATTACCTTTCTTATAGGTAATAGGCTAGTTTTAAACCATGCAGAATGTAAATCACTGTGAGTGGTAGTACTTGAACTATCCTTTTGTATTGAATGTTGGTGGGGGAATACCGATGGTATTTGGTATGTACTCTGTCTGCCTCTTGCATGGTTGTGTTGCCGTCGTATCTCTTTGGTTGTGCGGTTATGTATGAATTTAATCGAAGTTTATCCTTATCAGACTTTACGGATATGCAGATTTATTTAGGCATTCGTTGGTTGCTAGTATGACTTAGCGATCAAACAGATGCAAAGCGGCGTTGACGTAATATGCATTTCACTGTTGCCGACACACACTCTGTAACTGGTCTATGAATAAATCTACAACAAAAATCTGAAACAGAAATCAGCGTTTACTGTAAACATATGGCTATAAGCTACTCAGGCAACACAAATATCAGGCTATGAACAACTCATGTAAAAATCCAAGGATCACTGAAATACACCATAAGCATCACTCTTGCGCAGTCGGTCGGGGAAAAATCATGATACCTAAAACCTTGCATAATATTAATGTCCAACCGACAACTTCCAAAACTTGATCCAGCTGATACAGCAAATTCAGAACAGAATATAGCAAATGGCTGCCATCCCTATCGATTTTCCGTAAACTAAATCCAAAAACATGCAACTAAATTTCTGTCGCGGAAACAGATAGCTTTACAGGACTTTCGTAGTTTCGAATTCAAGCCTCTGCATCACACTGATATCACATGGCTTCCTTTAATTTCTAATAGTTATTAAACAAATAAATCGTCAATACCCTGAAAACACAAAACCTGTATCTATAATTAATTTAGGCTTGATAAATGCCAAAATATCTTCATAATATATTTCATAATTTCTACATGGCCAGTTCGAACATGTGGCTATAGTACTGGTTTAGTACCCTAAACTACCGATCCATCCCTTCGGTGTATTGCACTGGTGCTAGTGAAATCGAAGACTTATCATTCCGGTTATTTATAAACTGACTGATTTATACGGCATAGCTGTGACTTCTTTTTGCTGTTTATGAGGACAAAAAGTCTTTCAATGATTATGCCAACGAAACTTATCTTATCATTTTCATGAAAGACAATTCTCACCGGGAATTTTCATTTTACGTGACGGAATAAATGGATCAGGTTCAAGAAGGACGGATATTCGCCTAGAATAAAAATATTTTCAAATATCCGAATTCCGATATATCCGGCAAATAGTACTGTTAGTACATCAGTATTTACATTTTAGATTTTTAAATATTTTTTATAAATTTTTGAAACGTTTGATTCATTGGCCATCACAATTTCCCAAACAAACAAAAAAAGGTAGATATTGGATTATGTTCAGTTTTGTCCGCTGTCAATGTATATTTGTGAAGCTTCAATGTATGATGCACACTTTTTTTACAAAACAAAATGTGACCATGAATACAAAACAAAACACTACATACAACAAAATTGTATTCATTCACAATTTCTTTTATAGGCGTGCCCCATAAAAATTACCATTTTAAAAAAATTTAATGGAAAATAGCCAAAATGTAGTGGAGCTAAGTTAAGAAACACATTTAGCATTTTTTCATAATTTGCATGAGAAATATAACTTATTTGTGTCATCTTTTAAAGATAACAATTACTGTAGATTAAAAAATATCAAACAAAATTTAGTGATATGGATTATTTCTTCTTTTTTCATATTTCTGGGTGATTATTGACCCATCGTGAATCTATCCCTTAATACTGATAGTTCGGTGCGCGACACGGGAAAAGGTATTTGGTAATTGTTTTGACATTTTGGATTTTACGCTTACATTTATTAATTTCACATAACTAAAAGGAATTTTCTGCGGCACACATACTGACTATATCATGTTAGTTAACACCACTAAATCTCTTATCGCTAATTACTTGTAAATAGTCCACCGGATGTTCCTACTCGGGCTAGTCAGACAATGGTTGACACTAAATAGTCCCAATTTTTTTGCCTTTTGGGGGCATTAAATGGCTAGTATGGCCTGAAAGGAACATGTTTAATGACATGCTTTTAATGACACACTGATGGCAAATTTATGTTTGGAAATGCAGTATATGAAAAAAGGCCCTGGTTTTAGGATGGCATATGTAAAACAGTTTTGAAGTTCACACAGAAGTGAAGAAAAAAAACAGACCACCGGATTCAAGGTGTCAAATCTCTGTTAATTGATACATGACCCCTACTTTTCTTGCTGGAAATGGACAGTAGAAACACTTAGCTTCAAAAGCATGTAAGTTAGCCCTTATTCTAATGATACCAGCTATGATTGCCTGCCTTTTGAAACATGTCACGTTTACTATAGTTTATATAGGGAAGTCTATTTACAGGTCTTATACCTTATTAGCAATGTCATATGCTCAACGTTATGACGTCATGCACTCTGATTAAAATCATCTCCTGAAAACCGCTACGCTATCAGGATCTGACGACGAGTAACTAAAACGTGCTTTTATCACTAACCCTTTGAACCATCAGATTGTCGCCTACAATATCGCAAAAGTGAAAGTAAACATACTATTTAAACCATGGAAAGTGTTGACAGTCTGCGTAAGACATATTTAACTGAAGATATATGTGTTTATGTGGTATTGCATTCATTTCTTAAGTATTGACATCTTTTGCGAGCGTTATAAATCATGATTCCTGTGTTGACAATTTCTAAAAATAGTAATCGGGGAAAACCGCTATAACTTATGTCCGGTATCTGCGGGCCGTCATCAGATCTAACATTGTGTTAGATCTGACTTAAGTGAGATTGGACGTCATGTCGACCTACATTCTTTTCAGGGACTCTTTCTGCGCCTACCACAAAGAGATCGTTAACCACAACAGTACAACCTTCGGCGTCCGAGGTCACTGCACTTAATCAGCTGATCGTAACAGCTGATTGGCTTTCGTCCACACTTTCGATACAATAAATTTGTTTTGAAGGTTGTTGTTTTTGAATTCTTACACCAGTGAGTAACATACTTAAATGAAGAGCACATTTTTATTTGATGCTTTCTTTCTTTCTTTCTTTCTTTCTTTCTTTTCTTTCTTTCTTTCTTTCCGTCCGTCCGTCCGTCTGTCGGTTCATTCGTTCTTCTATCCGTCTGTCTCTCTGACTCTCTTAATTTCCCACAAGAGATCCTAAATTAAGTAAAGAGGTGATTTTAACCTGATGTGCAGCCGACGAGAGAAATGTTCTAGTTATTTGTTGTAACACCAATACTTTTTAATTATTTAGTTTGTGGACAAAAGCCACAATTAACTAGAGACACGATACCTGTTTAACCGCGTGACTTGTAATTACTCGACCTGGCGAATGTCACAATAGCATCACACTGGTTAAACGTTTTATTATGATTATATTTCAATAAGGCGTCTACTCTCACAATAGTAACTCGATAGTTACCAATAGTAACTTGATAACTATTTGTGCTTGCAACTCTTGATGTAGTACAGATTGGGGTCTGCTGTTGATTGTAAGGTATCGCCATGTTTGCCATGTTTGCTGTTGTCCAATTGAGCGGAAACATCGTTTCCTTAGGTCTAATCTAGTTTTGATAAGGGAGATAACTACCGGCTTATCTGGATCTACAGTGTTCGTCCATGGGATACCAGCCATATCTCATGAAGTAGAGGTATAAGAATAATGTGATACCACTTGATTTTGGGTGGATTTAATTTTGACGAATTTCGCGCCAGGGAAAGTGCGCGAAATCAATTCCGAGCGAAATAAAACTTTGTAATATCTTTCCTTCGATAGCTTGTCTTATGAAAAAATACCAGTTCGCGAATATTTGATGAATTTTTGTTTACATAATGTCAGAACACTTGTTATATTTAAGGTAGAAAATATCAAAAATGACTTACCAGTTTCTTTTTATTTATTAACACCAACCTACATCACATTTTCTATATTTTCTCAAAATATTTTTCGTATTTAAATTTCAATTTTCATTTACCGCCTATACTTTTTGTTATAGGCCTGAAATACTCAGCCGAAACTGTATAAATGCCGGATCATCATTAATTAGTAGTCTATATTTTATAGTTTGTTAAGGGAGATAACTATCGTTTGTAGATTTCAGAACTGTGATATTTTCTGACGACCTTGTTTGGATTCAATGTTCTCAGGGGCATTAATGGTCCAAGATCATAAAACTAAGATTGTAGACAAAATCTCAAATCTCAAGCATCTGACTGGCTGAAATTGCGACTGGTCGCCATATCAGTCAATCGGACGCTTTAGATTTGAGACTGGTCTCCAGACTTTGTTTTATGATGTTTTATGATGTTGGACACTGGATTGTTTTAAGTTTACCTGATATGTTGGTCGAAACCTTTACTCCTTATATGGGGCACGCCACGGGAAAAGGTACATTCGGACATATTTTGTAACATTTTAGTGGTTACTAAATTAAGAAATAACTAACAACTAACTAGTATTTTTTCATAAATAAAAGGTGATTTTGTTACACATTTTGACAATAAAATGGTATTTCTACCGCGAAATGCATAATAAATTATGCAATCTGTTCAACTTTATGATGTCATTTCAAAGATTGACGTCAACTGTCCGAAGGTACCTTTTCCCGTGACGCGCCCCATATAAGAGTTTTATCGCATCGTCCAGATGATCAAAAACACCCGTCAACAGTGTTACAGACGTCATTCACACACGATATTCACACGAACAAAATAAGGACACTATTTTTTGCGACATATAACAAAAGAAAGGCGAATATTTTTTGAAGCATCCGTGTGGTCTATCGATCATATTTCTATTATTGTCAAGTTTTTACAGCAAACAAAAAATGCATATTAGCAATTTTTTCAATAGAAGATGAGTTCGCTCCATTGAAGCTAGGCTCTGTCTGCAAATTTCAACAGCAAACCTTGGTAGGCAAACATGAGGTTAAGAGTTAATCATGAAATCATAAATAGACGCTGGTTATATACCGACTATTTTATCACGGGAGTGAGTTCAAGCCCTGTGATTATAAAACCATTTTCATGTTCAAGTTAATTCCGTGCTCAGGGTGGGATGAAAGATTTTAGAAAGTTTGTTCGTTTGGGGCAGTTTTAGGGTAGTTACATGTGTAAACAATTTACAATATTCTGGCCAAAATCCCCAGCGTATTCGAACTTAATATGTCTTGAACATCAACATCCATCATAATAAAATAAACTGTCTATGCTACGATTGTTATTGAGATCACTTGTTCAAAATGTTTTATTTTATATTATGAAAACGATTTGAGCTTGAAAAACGTACGTTTTATAATCACGGGGCCAGACGCGCAAGGATATATCACGAGGGCGTAGGCCCCAGTGATACATATTTGTTCGCATCTAACGACTATATGCAATGATAACATGAATTTTATTATACAGTTTTCAAACTAATGGCTCTACTTCGCTAAATAATAATATTAAAAAATTTCCCCGCATATTTCTTTTTTCTTTTTTTTCTTCTTTTTTTTTTGGGGGGGGGGGGGGGGGGTGGGGGGGGGGAAGAGGGGGGCAGGGTACATGAAGCAAGAGACTTCCATGATACTTCCCAGTATTTGTACTGTATTATCATTTTATTTCGTGTGGGTTTATTATTTGCATATTTTGCATCAGGGCACATGTGCGAATTCAAATACCAAAGAAAATTAACCATTTAATAGCTTGTCTTAAAGGAAAAGGTACAGCCTTCTCAATTTATAGTGTATAATTATACATGCTTTTCATGTGCGGCTGTACTTATAACAGTACTTCTAGCTGTCAAAGCAAGGGATGTTATTATGAGGCCCTTCTTATTGTTCAACCCGATGCGTTAATAAACGTAGTAAAATTATATTTTCACTATCAATGTTTACAGATTATCAACTAACCATAACGCGCATTTCATTTGCTGTTTAAATTCCCATGCACATGCTTAAAAAGGTCGCCATGTCTGGTTATTTATTAAGTTATTGATTGTCCTGTTCATTTTACTATTACAGATTTAGCAATCGGGCCTCATTTTTAACACTTCAGTAAATACAATAACAGCTGTTTTACAGTTACTCGTCTTGCTTAACTTATGCATAATCTCTATCAAAACATTGACCGTCAACTAAAATTACCGATGCCTTTGATTGAATGATTCAAATGCACCAAAATGTCATTTGCGACTTCCGCGCGAAAAATTGAATCCGCGAAATTAAAATCAACAAACCTTCATTCTGTAAATATTGCATCCGACGCTGTGCTATAACAACAATATATTTGCAGCAGTCTTTAAAATATTATGGAAAATATTAATCTAAAATAACAGTGAGTCATAACGTGTTTTACAGAAATCTTAACTTTAAAGAAATTATATAAAGTATATTATTAAGATTTACATTAAATAATATATGATTTCAAACAGTTTTTATCTGTTTTCACAAAATATTAATTTACTTCTTTGTGATGTAAATTTGATAGAACCCCCTCTGGATCCGCCCCTGTGACTTAAAACGAATGAATTTGAATTTGTTGTCATCTTTAAGATTATATTCAGTCTACAAATGTTGTCACGAAATGTGTAATCCGTTTGTAGTCCGACTAGTAATGACGAATCCGTGGTCAGCTGACCGTAGTTTGTGTTGGCTCCGCACCGGATGGGTTCGAGTCTCCCGAAGTCAGAATTCCGGCCCTCTGTGTAACAGTGATACCAGGTTCTGCAAGTGCATTAGATACAATGTTGGAATGAGAAGTGTGAAATTCGTTACATTTATAAGAGGACCAAATAACATACTTCAAAACTAGGAAATACGCTGAAATTCCCTCAAGTATATTAAACTTTTGTGTCAAATTTTAAAAATAGCCTCGTCTAAAATTTAGGAAAGAAATTTTCTCAAGTACATTACAGTTTTGAGTCGATCTTTAAATATAGCTCATGTCTTTTAGCAAGGGAAAAATTCCCTAAAGGACATAACAGTTTTGAGGCAATCTTTAAATATAGCTTTGTCTTTGAAAAAATCCCCTCAAGTAAATTAGTTTTGAATTTATCTTTTAAATAGCTCTGTCTGTTAGCAAGGGAAAGAAATCCTTTAGCAGTGTCACAGAGAATAACAGAAACTAGCTAGAAATTGGAATTAAATATCCAATCGTCTGCAGTAACTTGACGATTGATCGCCTGCTAGCAGCCTCGATCTGGAAACGAGTATGATTTATGCGCAGCCTCCATTCTCTATAGAAACGAATATGAATTAATAATACGGCCTATTTATATATAGTTTTTGAAAGAAATGGATACATTCTGCAGTGATGAACTGTTTAAATGATTAATTTGTGAAGAGCTATGCTCTCAAAATGGTGCACAATAGTAATTAAGACCTGTACTGTTTATGAATGGATTTAACGGGGTCCTGAGGACTCGACAGTGTTTGGAAACGTGGGAAAATTTGGGAGTTTAATTCAAGCACCGAAGCGGTATGTATGTCAAATTTACAAGATGTGTTTAGTAAATTTACCTAGCGAAAAAGATCAAACGAACCCGATAAGACGCCTGCAAACCTTTACACAGATTGCAATGCTATTTAGATAGACAAATGGCGAATATCGATGTGGTATGCTTAACTAATCAATGCAATCCGATTTCCCATCATTTCTCGTTAATAGGGAAATATTGCTATGGATATTTCACTAACAATCCGAAAACACAATCAGATCAATGTTTCTAATGCGTTTTTATTGACCGCTTGCATATAAATACCGCAGTCAATAGTTTGCACAATAAAATGCAATGTGTGGAAGAAGTGTAATGGGTTTGTTTGTAGAAAGGTGCCTATAATTCTAATAATCACCTGAACTCGCTGACTAGGTTAAGTAAACAAAACAAGGAAATCAAGTTTCCACGCTGAAAACCTGGCCTCGTGTAGACTATAACTGATTAAGGATTAGTAGATAGACACGTGATACTTTGTATAGAATTGAACTTACCTTAGCAGCCACCTGCATTCAGCAACCACCTGTTTTATACAACCAGTTTCAATATGTCCTAAACAGTTCTATTTTTTACCTGTCTTAAACAGCCACCTGTGTTAAGCAGCCACTTTTTGTCACTCCCTTAGTTGGCTGCTTAATACAGGTTTGACTGCAATAAAGAATGAACTATTAGCATATATGGGTAAATGAACTAAGTTTATTTTTTCAGGAATCAGTACATGTAAGAAAACATGGCGATATCAAATATAAATCATTTTGCTGATAAACCAAATTTAAATTATTTTTCTGTCACGTGACAATCAAATTTTATTATTATTTATTTATTTTAAATTATTTTGCTTCTAAACCATCTTGAAATTATTTTTTTCTGTCCCGTGACAGATATTATATTTGAAATCACTGTGCTTATAAACCATATTAAAATTATTTTTTCTGTCACGTGACTCTCAAGTCATCGCAAACGTACTATACAAAATGTTCTACATGTCAGAATAATTACTTGTATCAGATCGATGCGAGCCTGGGGGTGTAAAAATGCAAAAAAATCAATGATAAAATAGATCCCATGAAGGCGGTGTATGATAACTGCTATATGTGTACTTAGCTTGATATAGGTTTCAGATAAAAAAAAGTTTCCAATATTGTAATCTGATAGAAAAAAACGGAATATATGAAATATATGTTCTTTATGTCGTTGACTTGATGCAGTTATGGTTTATCTCCTGTATATTTCAATGGTACTTATACCGTTATTGTGCTAAGGTGACGAATTGCGTGCCTTGCTAATGTTCAACTCTTCACTTCATATATACGGGTTTTATCGCATCTGAGAACAGTGTAGATCCAGATCAGCTGGCACATGTTTGCCGTCTGATCAGGATTTATACTGTTCGCTTCTTGGTGAGAAGTAACCTAATAGATCGGAAAGCGAACCTGTCACTGTGTAAATCCTGATCAGACTGCATAGATGTGCCAGCTGATCTGGTTCTAGTATGTTCGTACATTTAAAGAAACCTGAATTAAAGGGTAAATAAATACTTACATGGCTACTACTGTAAACTGCAATTTTCCAGGGTTACTAATATTCGCGTTTATCATGGACAGAACGACCCACAAATTCAAATCCACCACGAAATGTAAAATTGAAATCAATATACAGTACATTGTACTTTGAAAACCTCGAATTTCACTACCCGCTTAAATGCAGTTTAACCGAACACCGCGACATTTGTGCCCAGTGCATCTACATGTATGGTGACTAAATTTAATGGACCCATATTTTTTATTATTTTTGACAGTCTTATTATTAAACAGTAAATTATTGACCCTGATCAGACTGCACAGGTGCGCAAGCTAATAGGGGTCTACAATGGGGGCATTCAGACTGGTTCGTATGTTAATCTAAATCTACACTGGGCTAAAGTTTATAAAACAGAGATTTGAAACCAGTCTCTAATTTCAAGCATCTGATTGGCTGAAACGGAGACAAGTCTCCATAATAATAAGGGTTTATAAATCAGGGTCTATACTGGTCGCATTACAGACTGATGAACTTGCTCATCTTGATCTACACTGGTCACATATAAGACTGGTACACAGGCATATTTGCATATACATTTGTTGCGATTCTAACTTCAGCGCGTGCTAATCCGGGTCAACCCTGGTCGCATTTCATGGGTGTACACATGCTTACACAGGTCGCATCTCAGACTGGTGCACATGCTAATCCTGGTCAACCCTGGTTGCATTTCAGGTCTGTGCACATACTTACACAGGTCGCATTTTAGACTAGTGAACATGCTAACCCGGGTCGGACTGGTGCTACATCGGGTCTACACTAATTGCATACCAGATTGATGCATATGCTAATTAGGGTCAGACTGGTGCGTATTATAATCTGGGTCTACACTGGTCACAATGCAGACTGGTGGACATGCTAATCAGCGTCAGACTGGTCCGTTTTATAATCTGTCTACACTGGTCGCATTTCAGACTGATGCATCAGCGTCAGACTGGAACTAATTATAATCTGGGTCTACACTGATCGCATTTCAGAGTGGTGCACATGCTAATCAGGGTCAGACTGGTTCCTATTATAATCTGGGTCTACACTGGTCGCATTTTAGACTGGTGCACATGCTAATCAGGGTCAGACTGGTTCCATAATCCGGCTGGGTCTACACTGGTCGCATGTCAGACTGGTGCGCATGCTAATCAGGGTCAGACTGGTTCCATAATCCGGCTGGGTCTACACTGGTCGCATGTCAGACTGGTGCACATGCTAATCAGGGTCAGACTGGTTCCATAATCCGGCTGGGTCTACACTGGTCGCATTTTAGACTTTTGCACATGCTTATCTGGTTATCAAGGACATCTGTGCAGTCTGATCAGGAGTGAGTTTATAATTATTTGTTAAATTGTGGTTGAAAGTGATATAAGTAAATATGACTGAATGGGAGCGGATTTCGCCGAAATAATGGCCTTATCAGTACATTTTAGGATATGTTGTGAGTTAAAATATTTGCATAAACACAGTTGTTTTCACTCTTTTTACATGACGTTTCGGCCATGCGGCCTTTATCAGATCAAACAAATCGCTTTTAAATTAGCTTTTACATTTTGACATATCTAAATTATCCCCGGAAATAAAAACAAAAAACAACTTCTTATCACATATATTTTATAGAATGGAATTAAAGTTTATAACTTTCTGAGAGTTATTTGCAATATATCTTTGTGCTGCCATAAAATTTGATATTCCTCTTGGAGCTATGTACGCGATACAGACCAGAGTTCACAGTGCGTATAGTTCATTCATATTTTTCTGTCGAAATTTATCGATAATCCGCGGTAATAATCCGCGTTAGCATTGATCCGGTATTTAAAAATATATTAGACTGTTCAATAATCATCATAAAACATAAATCTACACCGAGTTAATCCACATTGTATCAATTTTTCTCACTATTCACTTCAGGGTGGCTATTCCACGTGACGTTTAGAATGTCGTGCACATATTTTAAATTATATCGGAAAAATCACTCGCTGCAGGCAGTTTTTGTTACGATTTCTCAGTAATTTCTTGACCGATTTTGTTTGGACAAAGTGACCGTACTTCTGGAAACATGCATTTTATTCGACATTAAACATCTACTATCAGTCGGCTGCCGTTTTCTCAAACATTTGTATTTGAGTGTTTGAATAAACGGCAGCCGACTGACAGTGGAGGTTAAATTTCGATGAAAATGTTTGTTAACAGAAGTACTGTGCGCATTTTGTGATCAAAATCGACCCATAAATTACAGAGAAGTGTGCAAAATATCCTACCTGAAGCGAGTGTTTTTTTCGATACAATTCTAGAAGTCACGTGGTATGGCCAACCGTACACTTGGTCAAGAAACATTTCTGACAAGGACATGACAGTCGTTGGTCGAATGCAAAACAGTTTTAACTCCCTTCTTTTTTCAAAACAAGTTACAACTGATATGTACTCATTCCAAGCACGATATTTTATAAATAAAATGAAATTCCAATATCCAGTTCAATGTTCTATATCCGCAATTAATAAAATCTAAACAGTTCAGCTAAATTACATAAAAAAACGCAAGAGACAACAAATTTCACATGCAATCACCCCAAGATCCAAAAGTCACATGAAAATGAAATATTATAAAAACACGAAATCTATACTCCGATTACATGTATATAATCAGAAAAACAGAGACCCACTGGCGCTTGACTAGCCGCCCTTCCCCCCTAACTAATACACCCTCGTTTTCTTGTTAAAATTTTAACAAGCAAAGACATTTATAAATGTTGACGAATCAGAAAAGTTGCTTAGAGTATAAATAGATCGAGATAAATGGTTACTTCCCGGCCACAAGATAATTTTTGTTGAAGTTCATATATCATAAACACAGAGGCGATCGTTGGAGACTCGAACAGGTTGCACATCTGTACAGTCTGATTACGACCTTCTTTGCTCGCTAGTAAATTCCTGCGAAAAATATAGGAATATAAGTATCATTCACGTGGGTTGGGTAAAGTTCGCGTGATCCAGCCCGAGTGAAATATGCACAAGGGCGGTAACGAGGCACTGCCGAGTTACAGCCTAAGTGCATATTTCACGAGGGCTGGATCACGCGATCTTAACCCAACGTAAGTGAATGATACTTTTTCTTGCATACCTTATTTATTTTGCGCATTTTTGGGGTATTTTCCTGTACATTTTTCTTCGCACTACTTTTTTACAGTAACGGAGTGATATACGAGACATTCCATCGTTCGTTCATAAATGCGTAAGACGTCGTGACGTCATATAAGGCACGTGACTCATTCTACAGGGTGGGGGGGTGTAGAATCAAAATTTCCTACACGGGTGAAAACACCGGATGACCTGATCTGGTATGCAAGAATGATATATGGCCAACTATACGAAGAATTAAAATGATCCATGCTCGGGGCGGGATTTACAGTACAGAGCGAGCGGAGTGCCCTAGCCGAAATTATAGTAAAACGAACTGAGCTATCGTTATTAGGCTTTCGATATACAAGACGCATTGTGAACGGGACATTTGCCCTAACCCTTTGCTCCATGGTATTTGATAGTTATCCATTGGTCAACGGTGTAGATCCAGATCAGCTAGGATTATTGCTATCTAATCAGGTTCTACAGTTTTCATTTTGATTCATTAGGTTATTTCTGACCAAGAAGCGAACATTGTAAATCCAGAACAGTGCAGATGGCACGGATGTGCCAGTTTTTTGGATCTACACTGGTTGCATACGCGATAAAAGAGGTAAAGGGTTAAGAGAATTAGTGCTATATTCGATCAGCAAACATGCCTGAGCTAAGAAATTTTAAATGTTTGTCTTTTTTTTCGTATTGTAATGTTCTACGCAGCTTCAGGCGTTTTGTTTCGGTTGTTTCCTAGGTTACTGACCATTTTATTCCATTACCGACAACTTTCTCGACTAAAACCTGTTTTGGACGATCAGTAATTTAGATTTTCTCCATTTTATCTTTATTCAAGATTCGTAACATGTACCCTGACTTTAATATAATAAAACTGAAAATGGAGACAATTCTTAAATCTCAGATATTTGATTGGCTGTAATGTTGGCTTGTTTTCATTGCAACAATCAGATGCTTCAGATTTGAGAATCTCCAGCCCTGGTCAGGGTAGTGATTACATCTGTAATTATTTGTACGGTAGACCTCCCAAGTACCACAGCACTCATTTATATTGAAGGTCCCGCATCCGAAGCCTGTAGTAGAGTGGCAAAGATTGGCAAAGTTTTTTTGTTTGGAGTGTCATGATTTACCTAAGGGTACAAACAACAAATTAAGACTCTTCATTTGGAGAACTACAAGTTATATTTATTTAATATTAATCTCAGAAAAAAATATTTTATGGGGAATCCGTACACGGAATAATAGTGAAGGTTTACTTGAGGATCCAACACGGGCTTTTTCATTTGAAGATCTACTAGTACTAGTTATGTTTAAACAATATTATTCTTAGAAAAAATGTTATTTTTATGTGGAATTTGAACATACGCTTTAAGAATGTGGTATACCAAAAACGTTTTCCTTGTTAAAAAGGAACTGATATTGTGTTCATGAATTTGAAGTACGTGGTCAAAGGAATCGTTATCTCTTTTAAATGATAAAAACAAACAATTTATGCAAGCGTGTCATTATCTGACTTTCTGTCTTTGAACGAAAGATGTGAAATATTGAACGTTATTCATTAAACATTTGTAGTGTAAGTAGTATGACGACACACTGGACTTTCCCCCGTAAACATCAATTTGTCAAATTTCATTAACTTAATTCCGTATCTTCTTCCAAATTAGGCTTGGGTTAGGTTTTTGCATTCTGAATATAGCAACAAGATTGAGCAGCATTAAAATCGTGTGAATTTATCTTTTGTCATCTAATTAGTTCAAATATTGTAGGTGTAAAGAAGCTGTGAATAAGGTCAGCTCCCGGGGTTATAAAACTGGGAATGTAGTCAAATCGCAGATGTTTGCTGTCGTGTGAATGTCTGAAAACATTGTTAGAGTTTATTGATTGAAATAAATCACAGTCTTAGACCGGACCAATGGGAAGCTTGACATCTAAAACTCGTTTCCGTGCACAGTTTTTTTTAACTTTGAGCCAGGTAAAAGAAGATCCGTGATTATTTTCATGATCTGAGACATGTTAGAAATTGGAAAGTTGATCGGGATTTGTGTATGTTGAAATATTATAAATAAGGAAGAGAACAAGCGCGGCATCTCAATGAGTTTCGAGTTAACAGTTCAGTGTTAAATCAGTTAATTTCCGGTCCGGTGGGGCGACAGCTTTTCGAGATTGGTGCTATTGAATTTAACGTCTTAAATAAAGCTGAGGTCATATTTCCGATGACGATGGTAAAACTCCTCCTGTTGCACTTCCGACCGGTATTTTAGGCCCTCTAGCCTTAAGAATATAATACGAAGGTGTCAAATCTCCGGATTTAACCCGAAATCTCCGGCTTTTAAGGCTCTTCTCCGGATCTCCGTATAAAGAAGCGAATTCTCCGTATTTTAAAAGTTGAAAATAGCAAGTATACGATGAATTTAAATAAAAGTTGAAATATTGATTTTTCTCAAAATTGTTCGGTATCACACACTCCCAGTATCCTGTTTATTTTTAGAGATAAACAAAACGTGGTCAGTGACACGCGGCCTTGGGAAACAAACTTGTTCACAAAGGTCTGATAAAACTTACCTTGGACCCATATTGCAGTAACGTTCAACCTTAATCTTGGGACACCTGCAGTTTACCGGTACGTAAAATTTGTTGTTGTTGCCCCATAACCCCGCTAGCATTTGAATTCATTTATTCATTGAACAAATAGTTCAGAATATAGATCTAACTAGTGGTAAATGGGGGCTGCCGCCCCCATGCCCCCGCTTGCATTCAATTAATAATATATTCTTACGCGAGCTCTATACATCCGTACCGGTAAACTGCATTCTAGCCTTAATCTTTTTTTATAGACCTGCACGTATACAGAATTGGACAAAAGTCAAGCTAAAGGAAAACATCCCCCATTTGCTTTTCAATTTTAAGTCTTTATCCTTTGCTAACAGACATGAAAAATTATCCACATGAATATTTTTTGAAGAATAATATTCTTAAATATAACATATAAATAATATACACTCTTATTTTCGAATTTTCGAACAGTTGTTCTTTATCAAGAAAAATACAGAAATTATTGCGTTTTAAGTAAAATCCATGTTGCAAGCGTATTGTTGTTTGATGTTTCCCAAGACGACGTCGCGTCATTTCCCGGACGTCTCACTTCCTTCGAGACGCGACGTCGTTTCCCGGAAAAAATCAACAACAATACTTACATACTATTATGAAAAAAGAGCTCAATACATATACATAAACCTTGCATGAACACACTCACACATATATTTACAACATTTGAAAATAATAATAATAACAATAATAATAATAATTAAAAAAGAAGTCCATCCCAAATCTTATGTTATGATGCACCATTAAATGTTCAATCGGATGAATTTATAAATTAAAGTCAGTGATGAAAGTTTATGTTTAGTCTGTTGAAATCCTAGGGATTAACTGGAATGGCTGTCTTAGGTCCTGGGTCTGGGATTACTGTACTCTTGTATATAATTCTCATTGTCTGTGTGGGGTAGTGAATTTCATTCTATTACCAAGATCAGTACTACATGAATCTTCATCTTTGATATGGAGCGCCATCGGAAATAAAAATTGAAAAAAAAAATTAGTCTGGATTAATAATAACTGATAATAATAATAATAATAATAATAATAATAAATAATAATAATTATAATAATAATAATAACTATAACAATAATAATAATAACAATCATCACCATTATTACTATTACTACCATTATCATATTTTGTAATACAAATAATAATAATTATAACATTAACAACAATAATAACAACAACCAAAATAACTACCATCATCATCCCATCATCACTATTATCACAATAATGAAATAATAATAATAATAATAATAATAATAATAATAATAATAATAATAATAATAATAATAATAAAAGAAAACATGCTTTAGTAATCAAACAAACCTCACCACCACCATCATCATCATCTTCATAACCACCCACATCATAATCACTGTCATCATCACTATCGTCATAAATGTCACCAGCATCCTCATCATCATCATTGTAATAATAATTAATAATTAGAACAATAACCAGTAATTATAAAACTTCATCATCATCATCACCATTATCATCATCATCAACAACACACCATCATCATCGTCATCATCATAATCACCACCATCATCATTATCATCCTATATCCATTCATAATAAAATTGAGTACTAATAACTTTAAAGCTAAAGGGGATGGAGACCTAATAGGTTATGACTATTCTTACTAATGAAATAAATTAAATATTTAATTTAACGTTACATCCCTGGGGCACTTTTGTTCCTAACTTCTTGATCCACAGTTCCTCAACCAGTTGTCTGTAAATACGACTGTCTCGGAATATCTTCTCCACCATCACTACCTTCACATCCTGCATCACATGACCTTGGAAGTGCCTCATGATCGGTTTTTCTGTCTGTTGTCGTACGTCACGGAGATGTTCTTCAAACCTTTCTTTAAGGGACCGTTCCGACTCGCCAACGTAGACCGTTGCATCACATCGGGGACACAAAAGGGCATATACTAGATTCCGATCTGTACATTTTGTATGCATGACAGGCTTTGAACTCTTATCTTTCGCTGTGGTCCATATCATTACAGTATGGAGAGATACACGCGTCACGCAAGTACAAGTGTTTTTCGTTTGTTTGAGGACTTTGTTTGTCTTCCCATGAACAAGCACATCACAGAGGTTCTTGTCTCGTCTGTACGCAACTATAGGTGGGGACTTTAAGACCTCTGTCATTCTCTCTGACCTGTGGAGCACATTCATGTGTTTCCTCAACACGGCATGTACATCAGGAAGGTGTCTGAAAAAGGTAAGGACTAAAGGTACTCTATCTGTACTTTTCTTCTTCGTCTGCTTCTGTAGAAGGTCTTTTCGTTTCAGTGCATCTACCTTCAGCAGTTGTCTCTCCACAACCTTTCCACTGTAACCTCTCTTCCGTAATTGATGCTTCAGTTCTTGTCTGTGCTTTCGGTAATCTTCATCCTTTTCGCAAATCCTCCTGAGTCTCAGGCCTAACCCATATGCTAGTCCTGACTTGGTGCTAGGTGGATGGCAGGAGCTCTTTGTAGGTAAAGTTGCTTGTCACTTGGTTTCTGATGTAGGCTTGTGAAAATCCTACCATTTTCGAGCTTCACACATTTGGAAGATTTTACTTAATTTAAATATAACACATTAAAATATGTAACTTCTGAAATAATTCTTTACGACATCCACAGTCTGATTTCTATTTACATGGAACACATCATCATAAACATCATTGTGGAAGTCGTCGTGAACAGCAGCAACAACTAAAATAAGATCATCATCATCATCATCATCAGCATCATCATCATCATCATCATCATCATCATCATCATCATCATCATCATCATCATCATCGTCGTCGTCATCATCATAATCATTATCATCCGAAATGTCTTTTATAAAAAAAATCTCTTATATTTATGAACATGTGTTGACAGGCCTGTTTAAGGCCCTTAAATCAGAAGTAAATTGAGAATTTGAGATCTAGTAATTTTGAGAGTCTATGTGATTTAAATTGCTTTTGTGTAAGCTAAAGATTAAACGTTTACTAATACTTGTCGGTGCCGCATCAAACTGTGTTAGTGTTACGACTAACCATGTTTTTCAGAAGTGCCGCTTTCCTGTTTGGAAGACTTTTTGACCTACAATATTTCAGTGCTAGTTATTGAATATGTCATTTCTGCCGTCTCGTATGTTTCCATGCTAGAGAATTGACGGCGGAAATCAGGTTTACTGCAGAATCGTATTATTCCGCAATGGTTTTATTTTCGACGATTAATAGTAACCGATTTTTTCGGTTTAAAGACCATCCGATATATGAATATTTAAAAAAACATAACCGGATATTTCTACTGCAGCAACAGCTGACACTTAATAGTAGATGTACCCATTTTCGGCATTTTTGTCAGTATACGGAAAGAGCCCAACATGTTATGAAAAACATGAAGGTTGTTAAACAACCGAAATGTTGTCCATACCCTGATGAACTATCGGTTCAATCCGATTCAATCCTGAATTCGCACAAATTATTTAATATAATTCAAACACGAATGGTCTGTTTGTAACTTTAAAATGCTGAATTTTAGTCGTTAAATGCATTCCATTTCAACATGACGTGAAAAATGACCAAAGTTCAAATGCAATAAATAAAGATCCTTGTTTATGACCATGATTTACATTTTGTAGAACACTATCAAGGTCGGATGCAAAGTTTAAGATGGGCAGTTTTGTACTAAGATGATAATTTCCAACTTTCTTTTCCAAAAATCCTTAATATTTTTGCATCCCCGAGCCCCCCAAACGGTGTTCGAGCAACTGGATCAAACCGAATCCCCTCTGAATCTTCCCCTGACCTCATGTAAAGTGCGTGGTCAATTGAAGTGACATCATGAGATAAAAAAAACTAAGCTTGCAAACATCCATCAGTTGTACGCATGCAAATGTCATTTTTTATCTTTGAACTTGTCTTTTATTGAGGTTTTAAATCAATGGGCTACCGGATATTTAATTACTATTGTTCAAACCATTTATTGTGTTCAATTATTGCGTCTCTTATTTGAACAGCTTTTACTCTAATTGCTCCAGTTTCCACGAAATAAAATGCGTGTCAAAATGCTTTAAAAAAACCGCGTGTTCGTAAACTTTGAAGAGTCTGAGCTAGTTAGTCCAGATTTGAAATGTCCGAAAACTATATCACTTACACTTAATATTTCTTCTGCGTCTAATGCAGCTATCACGTGACAGTGGAACGGTGCCACCAGTTCAATCGATAAATGGACGATTCTCAGTAACATTCTACTGTGTAGGAGTAAGACGTATAGAAGAGCAATATTTGCAATAAAATACAATTAATTCATTTGAAATAAGATCAATTACGGCAGAGCATCTTGGAAAATGGACTATATAGCGTGTTTTCTTCGAATTTGTTTCGCATTTTCTTTCTTAACTAGTGAGATGACGGAACAGTATGTGGAATAAAATTGGATAAACGACAGTATGTATGTAAAGTATATAAACCGCAAAAGATTTGTGACTGCTATTGATTACTTACATAGAAGTAATCCTTTTTGAATACAGATGGTTACAAACACAAGTGATTTTATAATGTATATTTAAACACAGTGACTTTTGTTCACAACGTTTTACTCGCTTTGAATTCTTTTTGTAGTTATTAAAAATAAATAGTGTACGAATTGTAAATGTGATGTTGTGTACGAAAAATATCGGGGACAAATAGTGTAAATTTAGTACAATATTTAAACGACTGTGCACAACGTCATTGAGTGAACTATGAATTAGTGTTGTGTGCAAAAACAATTTGACATGTGATAGTGTATAGCAGGTGAGTAAATTAGTTTTTTACAGATGTATACTAAATAGGGATATGCTTAACCTTCAAAGAACCTCAAAAAGGAACTGCATGATTGCCCAAAAGGTCATATTGAAAAAAAAACAACATATTCCACTTTTCTGTTTGATTTGGTAGCTTAAGTAAGGAGCATTTGAGTTTGGTTTTCCTTAGTTTGGTGCTATGGTTAACTTGATTATTTAGGTAAAATATCCTAAGTTCTTACTGACTGACCTGATCACTCAATGTAGGTAGCTATTCCGCTTACTTGCTGTAGATTGCTGGCTCAGTCCACGAACCCTCTTCTGGATTCCAAGCCCATCAACTTTTTGGGGCAGCAATATTTAGTTTTCATGGAGGTTTTTGCCAAAATGTTGGAAATTATCATGTAACTCGTCAATGACTTAGTCGAACCTCCTTATTAAGGTGAAATCTTGTATCCGACACTGAAGCGGAAATTAGGGTCTGACTCGCCCAGAAAAGAACTATAAGACAACGCCTAAACATGTATTTTTTTTTTGGCGAGCTGTACTGCCATCAAAGCAGCCATGAACACCAGTAACAGCTTTTAAATTAAGAAACACAAGTGTCTTGCAAATAAATTATTAACATATTTATACATATGTATATATCCTTTTTTAGTAACAAGGCTTGGTAACAGATATAAAAGTGCAATTTGATCAATAGTGTTTAACTCACAGACCTTATGACATAGTACTGAAGTAAAAAAAATAAATGCTGACTTTACGACCTAGAATATATGACTACGATATTATATTCCCACGCACTGTGGATGGAATTATATTCTTAAAAATTCGTGGTTTTTCGTTAGACGTCATTTTCGCGGGTACTTAAATTCGTGGATCTGATTTTTTCTATACTATTCGTTTAAGTTCAATTCCTTCTTTTTGTGGCGGGTTTAAAATTCTTAAATCGATCTGCCCACGAAATACAAAAAATGTTTACCATACGAATATTAATGGTTTGACTTTCTTAGCCTTCTGAAGAGGTCGACATAGCAAACCAGATAGCGTTCCTTATGACAAAAGAAAATGAGTTAGAGGATTTATGTATTGCTCCATTCGCCATGGCTTTGCTATAGACAAAAAACGAAAAATATAAAAATCTCTCAAACGACACAATTCAGTTCCATCAAACTTTGCACAAACCATCTTTAACAATATACTTAATACTGTAACAATGAAAACTGTTTGATATGAATAAATTACACATTTATCATCGATTTTGCTAACTAAACTTTTAAAAACAAGAAGCGAAAACTAGTTAAAGTAAGGTTTTCTTTAATTCAAATCGATGAATAGATGGTTAAGTGCACAAAAAACCGAAATTTACGTTAAATATACTTATTCGTTATAGTTTACAGTCAAACTTACAATACAGCGGTTAAGTTGCCAGGGCTAGTATAGTCCAATTTCACGGAATCGACCGTAAATGTACTTCGGTTTTTATAGACTAATATGCATAATGGGGTAATTCTCCTATTTTAGTGATCACTCATATTGGTAAAGTTAAACTTAAAAGGTCAGAAAGGTCAAAGCTCGTGGGTCAAAACCAGACCATACTTGTTTAATGCGTAATTCCAGCCACGAAAAAACAAATACAGTCACTGTATTGCACCGAGCCCAACATACGCTTGAGTCGTGGGTTCCGGATAAGTGGGGACCTCGACAGTGACACAAGAAGCGAAACGCATCGTCTTTAACTGTTATCCCATGATTTACATAAACATAATATATACTTAATCACCCGCACTTATCATGATTTAGAGTTTGAAAACAAATGAGAAAACAGTAACTGTACACTCAGTTTATATAACCAATAATGATCTTGTGGCAGATAGGTGTTTACACTCGGTTTTTACACTCAGTTTATATAACCAGCAATGATCTTGTGGCAGATAGGTGTTTACACTCAGTTTATATAACCAGCAATGATCTTGTGGCAGATAGGTGTTTACACTCGGTTTTTACACTACGTTTATATAACCGGCAATGATCTTGTGGCAGATAGGTGTTTACACTCAGTTTATATAACCAACAATGATCTTGTGGCAGATAGGGGTTTACACTCGGTTTTTACACTCAGTTTATATAACCAGCAATGATCTTGTGGCAGATAGGTGTTTACACTCAGTTTATATAACCAACAATGATCTAGTGGCAGATAGGTGTTTACACTCGGTTTATATAACCAACAATGATCTTGTGGAAGATAGGTGTTTACACTCGGTTTATATAACCAACAATGATCTTGTGGAAGATAGGTGTTTACACTCGGTTTATATAACCAACAATGATCTTGTGGCAGATAGGTGTTTACACTCGGTTTATATAACCAACAATGATTTTGTGGCAGATAGGTGTTTACACTTGGTTTATATAACCAACAATGATCTTGTGGCAGATAGGTGTTTACACTCGGTTTATATAACCAACAATGATCTTGTGGCAGATACATTTGTAGGTGTTTACACTCGGTTTATATAACCAACAATGATCTTGTGGAAGATAGGTGTTTACACTCGGTTTATATAACCAACAATGATCTAGTGGCAGATAGGTGTTTACACTCGGTTTATATAACCAACAATGATCTTGTGGCAGATAGGTGTTTACACTCGGTTTATATAACCAACAATGATCTTGTGGCAGATAGGTGTTAATCATATATTTTTAGTGATCAGTACCAACCTTAGAGAACATTACGATATCAAATGTACTAAACTTTTTTGCTGATAGATCATATATAAATATCCTTGTCTGTCACATGACTGTCTATTCATCGATAACGTATTATACTAGAATAATTTATGTAAGTTTGCTAATATACATGGACATATATTTAATTTATCTGATTTTATGGAAGGCTTATTCTCGTTAACATTACTTTATTTACAAAGGACTCTGGAGCCAATTTTCAAGATTCCTGGTGTACCACTATTCTGGAAAAAATCTTTAACATTCTTTCAATCAATTGTCAAGGATGTAATATTGTCTTAAATCAGCCTGAATTCTCAATAGGTAATCGGGCCATGAAGTAGATGAAGTACGTGTTGGCTTTTGTCCCAATTAGGCATTTTACACGTAGACCAAGAGTAGCACTTTAAACGACCATAGCACAACGACTCGATGACCCAATTAAGGCAATTGTATGTCCTCGTAGAGAAATAAAAAAGAAAGTACTGAATTCCTAATATGGCATTTTAGTTATAATGATCAGGAAACATATATTTTACTGAAGCACTGGATGTCGGTTCACGTATGTATGACCTGTCAGAATGTTCAAAGCTACTTGCAGAGAAGCCGAGACTTGCTTATCAGGAATAGCCACACTCAGACAACATGGCCTCCACGCTATTTTTAGATTAAATCTATCCAAGGACATCGGAGAAATGACCCAACACCAAATCATGTTTTCACCTAAACGAAAAAAAACAATAGAGTATAAAAGAATATAAATTTGACTGGGGATCGGAAAAAAAATCCTAGGTATCACAAAAACGCCAAAGACAAAATAATAAAAACACGAGATATATTCTAGATGTGATTAACCATATTATCCTAAGCTATACTGACTGGGATTTATGAAATCACACATATTAGGCAAGCCGAAATATGGAACCAAAAGTAATTTAGGGGTACTTTAACCAACACAAGTACCTTCCATTGATAACAACATTGATTAAACGTACAGGGAGACTTTGTACATGGTGATGTTTAGCGCTGACATGTAGCGTTTTTTTTGTCGTTAAAATACGCGTTCGCGGATTGTAATCGTCAAAAATTGTGTACTCAAACATTCGCACATAAACAATGTTTACTTAAATCATTAGCAATTAAATACTTTGCAGACAGAACAAGTCGAATTCCCTCTGTGAACTGATCGCACTGTAGTTGGAACTACCAATAACAAGATGATCGCCGAAACACACGCCACTTTTTATCATGTAAGAGAACACATTTCATAATCGCGACTTGCACGAACATATTGCCTGTCATTCAAGGTGATGTGTACACTGGGGACTTTCTCAATACATCGCTGAACGGTTTCCAATGAAAATGTCATATATAAAATGTAGACTTCACAATGATGTGTGGTTAACTTTGTGCTTAGCAAACTTAGAGTAGTATAGCTACACTGAGGCAAGTTTCTTTTCCGGTTATTTTGTCCGTCCAAACACTTTATTAAACAAATAAGTCTGTCACCTTTTCAAATAACTAATTAGTATATAGGAGTGAGCTTGTCGGTCGGTCGGTCTGTCGGTCGGTCGGATTATTCGTTTCCGGATGATAACTCATGAAAGGCTTGACAGAATTAACTAATAATAACACAGGTTCATCGTCATAAGATTCAGGTCAAGTTCGATTTTGGGGCTGGTGGGGTCGGTGTCAAGGTCACTGTTACTAAAAATAGAAAAATGCTTTCCGGACAATAACTCCTAAAAGGTATCAACTATTTTAAAAATTTTTGGTACACAGGTGTAACATCACAAGATACAGGTCAAGTTCGCATTTGGGGCTGGTGGGGTCAATGTCAAGGTCAGTATTACTGGTTTCCGAATGATAACTCATAAAACACTTCACAGATTAAATCCTTTTTGGGACATAGTTGTAACATCAGAAGAGACAGGTGACGAGGTCGAGTTCGACTTTGGGGCATGTGGGGTCAATGTCAAGGTCACTGTTACTTAAAATAGATAAATTGTTTCTGGATGATAACTCATGAAATACTTCATAGATTTAATTATTTTTTGGGACACAGATGTAACATAATAAGATACAGGTTAGGTTTGACTTTAGGGCCTGTGGGTTCAAGGTCAAGGTCATTGTTTTATAATTTCAAAACTTCATTTCCACTCAGTAACTATAGCTTGGAATGAGATTCTTAAATGAAATTTGGTGTATTGGTGGTTTTTGTGAAGATGACTTTTGGGATTCAAAGTAAGGCCTGTGGGGTGAACGTCACTGTTACTAAAAATAGAAAAAATGTATTTGCTCAGTAACTTTGGTTCAGAATGAGATATTGTGATGAAAATTGCTATATAGGTAGTGTCTGTAAAGACGAAATGTGGTATGGAATTGGGCCTTATGGGGACAATATCACTGTTCACTGTTACTAAAAATAGAAAAATGGTTTCTGGATGATAAGCTTTACATATATAAACAATTTTTTGGCACACAGTTGTTTGATAAAAGTTAAGTAAAGGTCACTGTTACTAACATATTCAAACCGTTTCTGCTTAATAAATTTAGAAGGAATGAGATATTGTGATGAAACTTGCTGTATGTGTGGCTACTGTGAAGACGACACTTTGGATTGGAAGTGGGGCACATTATGCCATTGATTCGAAGCATTCCCAGTTCAAGTATCAACAACACATGTGGGGATATTTAATCACTTTCAGTGATAATTCTAGTTTTTGTCTTGCCTGAGATAGCAGGTAGACATATAGGGATCCTATTGTCCGGTGGCGTCGTCGGCGTCGTCCGATAGTTCCTAACTTTAATATGAAACTTAATGTTGTCAATTACTTAGAAAGTACTTTTCCAATTCACTTTATAATTGGATTAAACAAAGAAATCGGCGACAACAAGAATGATAACCCTTTTAAATGCAAGTCTAGGTAACACATGTGTTCCATAGAACACCTTCATCTTGTTTTTTGCGCCACTATACTTACTTGTTTTATATTTCAGAGGAAGTACAACGAAGCCATATGTGAGAGCCCCATTTCTTTCAATACAGCGAGATTTACCATTCCAATTTACACACGAAAAGTGTTGCATTTAAACGGTCTCCAAAATATATATACTCCGTAGACATGGTCAAACTCATCCGCTACCATCTTGAAACCGCACCAACTTTACATTAAACGGAAATCAAGACCAAACATTGTTTGTTCGGACGGAAAGGTATAATTCTATAATCGGATAAAATTGGTCATTTCTGTGAGTGCTACAACAATTTCATATGTGATTTCAAGTTTTATTTTGGAGGATTTGCATTCCCCGATGTAAATCAAGCATTTTGTTTTGGAGGATTTGCATTCCCCGATGTAAATCAAGCATTTTGTTTTGGAGGATTTGCATACCCCAATGGATAAATGGTGACTCGACGAACAACGATACACCAGCTAATAGCGACCTGTTGGATTTACCAGGTAATTATTCAGCTAGTTTTAACGCAAATTATAAAAGTAGATGAGGTGCAAATTAAATATAGCGCAACAGCTGCAATAGAGTACAGGAGCCGATAAATGACATAAGTCCGATATTATGACACATTTTCTAAATATAGCACATAAGCTGCGATAGAGTACAGGAGCTATTAAATGACATAGTCCGACAGTACGACCCTTTTTCCTAATATAGCACAACAGCTGCAATAGAGTAAAGGAGCCGATAAATGACATAAGTCCGAAATTATGACACATTTTCTAAATATAGCACAACACATAAGCTGCGATAGAGTACAAGAGCTATTAAATGACATAAGTCCGACATTATGACCCATTTTCTAAATACAGCACAACAGCTGCAATAGATGCAGGAGCTAATAAATGAAATAAGTCAGACATTTTGACCCATTTTCTAAATATAGCACAACAGCTGCAATAGAGTACAGGAGCCAGTAAATTGATAGAAGTCCGACATTATGACACATTTTCTAAATATAGCACATAAGCTGCGATAGAGTACAGATGCTGGAAAATGACATAAGTCGACATTATGAAACATTTTCTTAATATAGCACCTAAGGTGCATTAGAGTACAGGAGCTGATAAATGACATTGGTTGGACATCATGATACGTTTTCTGAATATAGCACAACAGCTGAAATAGAATACAGGAGCTAATAAATGACATAAGTCCGACATTATGACCCATTTTCTAAATATAGCACAACAGTTGCAATAGAGTGCAAGAGCTGATAAATGACATAAGCCCGACATTTTGACACATTTTTAGCTCACCTGAGCTTTAGGCTCATGGTGAGCTATTGTGACCGGTCTTTGTCCGTCGTCCGTCGTCCGTCAACAATTTCCTTTAAACAACATCTCCTCTGAAACCACTGGACGGATTTTAACCAAATTTGTCCTGGAGCATCCTGGCACTAATGTCTGCAAAAGTTGTTCAAATCATGACCATAGGGTGAAGGTCAAGGTCACTGTTGCTAAAAATAGAAATTTAGTTTCTGCTCAATAACTTGAGTTTGCTTTGGCCTATTGACTCCAAACTTGGTCTGTGGGGTAGCTTATATGAAGAGGTAGCTTGGGATTGCTACCCAGATGTCTGTGTCAAGGTCAAGGTCACTGTTGCTAAAAAATAGAAATTCAGTTACCACTCAATAACTTAAGTTTGCTTTGGCATATTGACTCCAAACTTGGTGTATAGGTAGCTAATTTCAAGAAGCAGCTTGGGATTGCTACCCAGGTGTCTGTGATCAAGGTCAAGGTCACTGTTGCTAAAAATAGAAATTCAGTTTCCGCTTAATTACTTGAGTTTGCTTTGGCCAATTGACTCCAAACTTGGTATATGGTAAGCTTATATCAAAAGGCAGCTTGGGTTTGCTACCCAGATGTCTGTGTCAAGGTCAAGGTCACTGTTGCTAAAAATAGAAATTCAGTTTCCACTCAATAACTTAAGTTTGCTTTGGCATATTGACTCCAAACTTGGTGTATAGGTAGCTTATACTAAGAAGCAGCTTTGGATTACTACCCAGGTGTCTGTGATCAAGGTCAAGGTCACTATTGATCAAAATAGAAATTCAGTTTCTGCTTAATAACTTGAGTTTGTTTTGGCCTTTTTACTCCAAACTTGGTATATGGGTATTTTATATCAACGGGCAGCTTGGGATTGCTACCTAGATGTCTGTGGTCAAGGTCACGGCCACTGTAGCTAAAATAGAAATTCAATTTTCACTTAATAACTTGAGTTTGCTTTGGCCTATTGACTCCAAACTTGTTGTATGGGTAGCTTATATCAAAAACAGCTTGGGATTGCTACACAGGTGTCTGTGATCGAGGATGAAACTCATATTGTGCCAACATTTCATAGCAAGGCAGTGTTGCTTCATGAAAAACATACTCAGGTGAGCGATTCAGGGTCATCATGGCCCTCTTGTCTAAATATAGCACAACAGTTGCAATAGAGTGCAGGAGATGATAAATGACATAAGCCCGACATTTTGACCCATTTTCTAAATATAGCACAACAGTTGCAATAGAGTTCAGGAGCTGATAGATGACATAAGCCCGACTTTATGACACAATTTCTAAATATAACACAACAGTTGCAATAGAGTTCAGGAGCTGATAGATGACATAAGTCCGACTTTATGACACATTTTCTAAATATAGCACAACAGTTGCAATATAGTTCAAGAGCTGATAGATGGCATAAGTCCGACGTTATGACACATTTTCATGATCAGTACTTATTGGTTTTGTACATTCAAATGTTCTCTCAGAAGTTCACATGTTATAAAGAAGGAAGTCCTTTCAAGGCTTTTATTTTTAATCAGTGTTGATGACATTTTTAAGTGAAATTGTCTCAAATGACACGAACCACTTTGTATGAATTGTGTTCATTGACCTTCTGAAAGAGATGTTAGAGTTTGGAAACACTTGTATACCCTTTTTAATTGTTTATGACAATTCGAGAAAATCCCATAAATACTCATAAAAGCGGTTAATGAACATTATGTTTAGTCAGAGAAGTATATAACTGAGTGATTATTTCATTATGTTCAGTTGCAATGACGTGTTGTTGGGTAGTAGAAGTATCCTGTTCAGTTACGATAATCTTCTGTCAAGTGAGTAATTCATTATGTTTGGTTATGAAAATATACTGTTGAGTAGTTTCATCATTATGTTGAGTCGAAACAGTCTATTACGGAATTATTCTTTCATATTGTTCAGTTGCAATGACATGCTGTTGGGTGGCACAGTTATTATGTTCAGTAATGATAATGTTCTGTCTAGTGTGTAATTTATTAAGTTTTATCGTGAAAATATACTGTTGGGTAGTTTCAACATTATGTTTAGTAGAAGTAGTATATTACTAAACATAATGTTGAAACTACTCAACAGTATATTTTCATGACCAAACATAAAGAATTACTCACTAGACAGAACATTATCATAACTGAGCAAAATACTTCTACCACCCAATAGCATCCCATTGAAACTGAACATAATGGAATAATCACTCAGTAATCCACTGTTCCGACTAAAGATAATGTTGAAACTACTCAACAGTTAATCCATAATTGAACATAAAAAATTACTCACTAGACGGAAAATTATCATAATTGAACATGACACTTCTACCACTCAACAGCATGTCATTGCAACTGAACAGAATGAAATAATCACTCAGTAATACACTGCTTCGACTAAACATACTTTTAAAACTACTCAAAAGTATACTTTCATGACTGAACATAAAGAATTACTCACTAGATAGAATATTATCATAACTGAACATGATACTTCTACCACCAAACAGCATGTCATTGCAACTGAACATAATGAAATAATCACTCAGTAATACACTGCTTCGACTAAACATAATGCTGAAACTACTCAACAGATTATTTTCATGACTGGACATAAAGAATTACTCACTAGACAGAACATTATTTTAACTGAACAAGAAACTTCTACCACCCAACAGCATGTCATTGCAACTGAACATAATGAAATAATCACTCAACACGACACTGCTCCGATTAAACATAATGTTGACACTACTCAACAGTATATTTTCATGATTGAACATAAAGAATTACCAACCAGACAGAATATTATCATAACAGAACATGATACTTCTACCAACCAACAGCATGTCATTACAACTGAACATAACGAAATAATCACTCAGTAATACACTGCTTCACTTAAACACAGCACTCAACAACAGGTTCTTTTGACACGTGAAAATATTAATATCACATAACATGACATTTCATTTACAGGTCACATTAGAATTATCACACGGCATATCGTTTCTAGGACTCAACAGAATGACAGTTAACCGAGCATTATAGTTTTTCTTAACATAAGACAGTTTAGGCGTTCCATAATGGAAGGATGAAAAAAATTTAACCGAGAAATGCTGTATTGTCAGGAAAGAGACTCCGGCGAACTCCCGCCAAAACATTTCAACCGAGGAGACAGCGTTTCACATATTATCCAACTGTGACATGAAAGAAACATTTCCTTGTCCTTACTGGTTGCACTCACGGTTACACCTGTCTGGTATTTTGTGGACCTGCTGAGCCTCGAACCTACAACTGGTTGCTAGGAGTGTTGGTCATTCAATATGTAATGCAGCACTGTATCTACTGATGAAACAAGCATTTCTTTTGTAGTTCGTATGTTTTTAATCTTCGCTCATTTTGCTCTAGAGAAAAGGCATGAAATCAACACCCATCGCAATCAAACATTATATTATGAGAATAATATGTTCGAAAATTTCATTTGTGCTTTCTGAGCAAAATTTACTCCCGAGAATTTTAATGATACCACAGTACTTATTTATGAGAGTAAGGCAAAATGTAGTTAATGTAGATGTAGAGGTAACTTCTATGGTTTCAGAGGTGAATATTAGAAGCTCTTACGATAAGATACCGCGACCGGATTTGAGATAAGATTGGAGATGAAGAATCGCATACGCGAAAGGAGAAGAATACATCAATAATTGACGCAATCCAGAAATTATTGTTAATGCCACTGTTGTAAGATTATTTTATGTATTCTTGAAATGTTACATGTGCTCCCTTATCACCCGCATTGCCCACAGAAACATCGATATTTTGTATTTGCTAGTTAAGGTTTATTGATCAGACATAATTAAGATTGAAAACAATTGCAAATAGAATATTAGAATGGTTAAAGTGCGATTATTAAAGCAACCGTAATTCAGTTAAAACATAATTGCCTTATTCATCATTATTGATTTGATTAACACTTATTATTGTACAATAATGCTGTTAACAGCATGCCTTACAGTCATACAGTCATCAACGAACAACCTCAAGCAAAACATTTTGGGCATCAGCTCACACATTATGTGTGCCGCTTTTTTACGTTTTATATTAAATCTAAAGAGCCGCATTTTATATTAAATTCTTTGACTGCAAACTACAGGATATTATAATTAGTGCACTATACGTTATTTTAGCACATTTTTTCAATATATGTACGGTTCCTCTCTAAATATATAGTTTTGGAAATGCAACATGAACATAAAAACGTAGAGCGAACAAAAATTTAATTAATGTATCGCATGTGTTAAATTATGCCACGATAAAGACGTTATAATGCACTTTGCGACGTTAGCACTCTCTGTTCTTTGATAGATGTTGACGTCTCAAGTTTAAAATTATAGGCCATGGAAATATGTTTTTGGTGTTTGCTTTCTGTGATAATACATTGAAAAAATGAAAATGCTCTTAAAAAGTTTTTAATAGTGTAATGGGAAGAATGATGTGTTTAGTGTAGCGTTGACGTTTTTAGAGTATGATATATTTCCTTTGTATATTTTTCATGACATTTATTTATTAAATTTTAGCTAATCATTGTACTTTTGCAATGGAAACGACCCCGTGCTGAAAGAAATGATCACTATAGCAGCTAGCACGGAGTGGAAACCTTATATCCACAATATTAGATTGCAGACATTATACAAAAATACACAGAAATCTAATCAATGAATAAATGCGCGGAATTCCGCTGGCAACCTATCGATTTTAGCTCCTCAAGAAAATATTCATAAAAATCATAATAAAGCTTACAGTACGTGGTCAGCAGAGATCAATGCAGGCGCTAGCTGCCTATACGCGAGTAGGCGGTTGTACTCGCACGATTGAAGTCAGCCAAAGTTGCAGTAAGCCTACTTGCCTATGCACTCACATCAAATGTTCCACGTCGTTCCTATTCTAAATAGCTCTTGAAAAGCATCTCCGCATCAAAATCTACTCCAGATTTATTATTTACAAAACATTATTTACAAAATTTTCAGGGAGGGTGACACTGGAACAATTATGAATCCACATGAATAGAGAGCTGGCTATGCCCCATGCAGTGTGTCAGTGTGAATGTACAACTGAGCTTGCCATATTTTCTTAAAAAGTGAAATATGCTTATCAGAAAACATCGCCTCCTCGCACAGACAAAAAAAAACAGGAAAAGAGAGCATGTGTTTATAAGACGATCAATGTTTTAGCGAGTTGCTGCCACCGTATTTGTATGGGTTTTGGGTTATCTATACATTTTGTTATTCCTTTCTGTCACGTGATTGTATATTTATTGACAACGTACTACATGTATATGTGTATCTTTATAACTAGATATGATTTCGTTGAACAGAATCAAAAGCTTTGGTATTTCTATTAACTTGCTAAATGGTAGAGTTAACATCTTAAAGGTCAATTATAGTAGGTTTAGGTGCCATGGCAGTCGTCTAACATTTCAGTGTGTCGTGTCTGTGCTTTAAATGAACTCGTTGGGGGATCTCTGTTGATTTTTTTAAGAATAACATAGGGACTACTGTTAGACATACGTCATGGTATCATTATGTTTCGCAGTTTTGTTTAATTTCTCGTATTTCGCGCTATAAAAGGGCGCGAAATCAAACCATAACGAAGTCAAACTTTTGATTATCCAATCTTATGAGAATAGTACAAGTGCACACATTTCTGCTCGCGAGAACAAGTCTGTATGTCTTTTGTGCGAATTTTCATCCCCGCAAAATTCAATATAGGATCTGACACCAGTTGTCATGAAATAGAAAATAATATTAAACGTTTTAAGGAAACTTGTTATTAAACGAGCCTTTGGGGAAATAAATAATACTTTTTCTGATCGAGATAAATATTTTTGTATTACATGACACCGAGCAAAGGGTGTCTTGTTATTTTAATACATGCTTTAATCATTGAACAAACAAGAATCAAAGATATCTGTGCGCCGTCTTGGTAACGCTGTAGTGACTTCATAATTTTTTTCTTATTTTTAATAAATAATATTTTTTTCGGCTGTCTTGATCACTTATGTAGACTTTCTTATAAAAGTTGTATGAATGAACAGAATGAATTAAAGGAAGCAGCCAATTGTAATAAAGCTAGGCTGTATAACACGTGTTTTACATAAAAATGGGTGTATTACTCGGAAAACAAGGGCAATCTTTGAAAAAAAACTGTAAACATGAATATTATCTTCCTATTGTTACGCGCACTATTTTTCAAGGATAGAACCAGTCGAAATATTTGAGAGTGTGTATTGTTCAAATACAGGTAGCATTAAACCGAATAACGCAGTATTCCGCCGTGGCCAAATGAAGTCCGTTTGAATGTACGTTAATCTTTTTCTCTCTTCATCTTGCGACCTCTTAACCACGTAACTGGACTGTTTCTGTCTTGTTTGCAGTGAAAACATGTCAGGAAGGAAACGAATTCGTCGAAAGAAATTTCATGCCTGTATCTTGATGGATAGAGGCGTAGCAAATCATTTAAGGGCTCTATGGATTTCCATAAGAATCAAGTCGTATAAAAACTTAATTGTACACCAAGTAATGACAGTTTTACTAGTTGACATCATGGCATTTTATTGTATATTTATTACTAATTCACCCAATGAAAGACTTGTAGATTCAGCTTGCCTAAATACAACATTTGTACCAAATGAGGGTCATTTGTTGCAGTGGCGGATAAAAACGTTATTTAGTGAAAGCAAGATATTAAATCATCCATAAAAAATATGCCGGAACATCAAAAAATTCAAATATGTTAGTGCCAGTTATGGAGATCTACAGAAAATGGAGCCCGCTTCTTGGAACTACATCCTCGCTTCGTCTTCGTCATTTTCTGTAGATTGACAAAATTGAACACTTACATATACTTGGCCCTTAAAATATATTTTATGGTATCAAGTGTTCGTGTACAAATATTTTTCTACTTAATTATAAAGAAAAAACTCTTACAGGGTGTCATTTTTGCGCACGAATCGGACCATTGCATAATGTCGTGGGTGATTACTAAACAAGGTTATACCTTTACTCGATCATCCATTTTGACACGACGAGGTCACGTTTAGCGAAGTACAGCAAGAAAAACTAGATCACTAGGTGAAATTACGGACATTCATTTGCAGAAATATAGACGACTTCCTCCAGTACAATTAGTTTTTTCACGGAAAGTATTAAGTTCTCATTAAGCACGAGACATTACGCTTGTCTGTAAGGTAGACGTCAAATAAAACCTGCAGTTAAATAAATTATTCTGTGAAGTACTTTGCGCTCTCGCCGTACGGGTTCGCTCCCCAGGAGGGGCAATATCATTTGGTTTACGATTGATTTCCTATCGGTCGTTTGATGAACATGTACATTGGCTAAAATAATAACGTATACTTGAGATTGTTCTTCGGTTTGTATTAGCATGTCACATTTTAATGTCATGTTCATCAATCAACAACAATCGAGAAGATCGTTATAACTTACTTTTCACAGTATCATGAATGTCCGTATCGTTGTCAAATCCAAACAGCCAATTACTCTGATAAGCTTGCGCACACTGATATACGCTTTATACTTAGAAATATACTGACATGTTCATGTTTTTATAACTAAGACCGACGACCAGCCTAGGATCTCACACGTGCCGTTATAACTAAGACCGACGACCAGTCTAGGATCTCACACTTGCCGTATGACAATTCTGATTGTTGCTCATCTGATACCTGAAAACGCATCAGATCGGGTTTTACGTACTAAGCATGGTATTTTATGCCCCCCCCTCCCCCACGAAGTTGGAGGCATAGTTGCACGCGTCCGTCTGTACGTTCCTCAAATCTTGTGGCATCAACTCCTCCTTAACTACCGGGCGGATTGCTTTCAAACTTGCACAGATGATCAAGTAAGACGTGTAGATGATCGTAAAGAAAAGATTCCTTCTCCGATTAATTTTATAAAGTTATGACCGTTCGTTACAAATATTATTTTTATTACTAATTAATACCAGTATAGACACGTCACAGCGCGAGATTTGTGAGTGTCCACTCTGGACTAAAATGCGGGAATCGTTTTTTTTTAATGTTATTGATAATAGTATCTTTATTCCGAGCGTTGGTGCATTTTACTCGCAGAAAAATACCTCTGTTTCATAATCGAATAGCGTAGGAAAGTACATCGCAAATATTGGAATAAGATACATCATAGCGTCTGAGTTACAAGTGTGTTCGCCATTTATAATTCACTGCACAGCCACCCACATCACTTGTAATTGTAAAGGACACGTCAGTAGTAATCTTTGTAAGGTTTGCTGCAAGGTCATGAAGCTTAAAGGAATTGCGCTTAACCAATGTTCTTAATACACCGATTTTTATATTTTTATTTCTTAGCGTGGAATCGGAGTAAACTTAAAACTTTAAACACAATAAAATACAATCAGACTCAAACCTGCAGCCAGCCGAGAGAGTGACAAAAAGTGGCTGGTGAACACACGTGTTTGTTTTTGTTAGTTAAAGACTTAAAACTGGCTGTTTAAGAACGGTGGTTTCTAAATGCAGGTGGCTGCTAAAGCAGGATCATCTGTACTTCTTTTTGTGAAATAATCATTAAAATCCATACATGCCTTGTGAAAACACTGGCATTTAATCAATGAAGAGGGTAAATTCAAAAGTAAAAAAAATCTTCAGTACCGGGTATAGTCTGAATATTCAGGTTTCGTTATTGAAATATGAATTCTATGGCAATTTTAAACAGTTTTATGCGATTCTGCAACAATTCTTCAACAGTTCTAGCATATTTCGGTTTATCTACTTTACAAAAAGTAAGGTCTATTTTTTGACCTTTTGGTTTTACACCTATTCCGATTAAATGTCCGTGGTTAACGAAGGCGCGAGGTGATATAAATGGTTATTTAATGAAAAGAAGAAAGAGTGATGTATCATGTTTCAAATTCGAATAATGTACGTCAATGCCATATGGACAAATTACAGTTTTATGATCGTTGTAGTTAGAACATTGGTTTAGTGTAGTTTGTCATGTGATTTTTAAATGATAATTTTACTTTTCAATCGTAAAGATTTCATGAACTTTAAAACGAGATCACTAGGTGAAATTCGAGCAAATTCATTAGACATTAACTGATTTTCTTCTCTGCTTCTTAAGTATACTAAATCTCAAAGAAACTTGGTTTTTTTCTTTCTCAGATACATTTAGGTTTCTTAAACAATGTAAAACTAACTCATAATGTATTTTGGAAGGGCATTGCAATCGAAAAAAAGTATGAAATTGCCTTTATTGTTATAATTGTCGTAACTTCAAGTAGCATATATAGGCACTACTTTCTTTGCAGCGCATTAGCGAGTGCTGTTCGGTTTGGAGAGATTCTATTTTTAGATGTTTTCAATTGTAACGAGTTTGAAAACTGGTATTCCGACCACAAAACTGGACACAATTTATGAAATATATCGACACACATCGTAAATTCTGCCGTTTTATGTTACTATAACACAAGATGGCATGCTGCTTTTGCGTTTAATTATAATGTCGTGCCAAAAAGTCGTTTGTATTCATTAGTACATGCAACTTCTACTGATTTAAGTCGTAAATGTACTTCTTAAGCTAACTTGTTCTATGATCTCAACATTCTTGAAATTGCTGAAAAGCAGGAAAGCTGTTCTAGTCAGGCGAGCCAATTAACGAAATCCGGTCAACCATTCATCAATTTTATGTAATACTTAGTACAATGTAAGACCTTGATCTCGTCCTTAAACGGATACCGTTTCGTGTTAAACTCGAGCGTAGTTTGCATGTATTAATTCACTATTTTGTTCTTTCCATTGTGTATTTGAAAGTACTGCGGTTCAATTATTTTTCGTGCGGGTTTTATTTTTGCGTATTTCGCGCTCTGAAATGTGAAATAAAAGCCCAGTGAACTGAGAATTATATAACTGTGCTAATTAATTTCATCGTAACGTTGCGAATTGCCTCCTTTATTTACTTGTTCAATATTGACAATTTGCAAATTGCGCATGAATATATAATACATTATGAAATAAATATAAACTCTTAACAAATACTGAAGGATCAAATAAACTAAAAAATATTTTCGAATAAAAACTTAAGGATGTTAAAAAATCAAATAAAACTGTACTTTTTGGATATTTCGCCAAGAACATAATGTCTTGTTCAATGGCAAAGAGGGGTAAATAATAACCACAAAATGAACAATAATCTAGATCTTCAAGTATTTTCAATCCAATTTTAAAACAACTTTGATAATCCTTTCATAGTTAGTACAATTTTCAATGACACTGTTATTTAGTTCAGTATAGTTTGGAATAAATGAGGTTTTCTTGTTGACCTCGGATATAAAATATACGTTCTTTACTCTCTGATGGAAGTCAGCAGGGTGCGATTCGTTATTGAGGTAGTTTAAAATGACACCTAGATACTCAGTTTCAGATAAAGATCTAATGTATGCGAATTCATGCGAACAAACGTTGTAAAACGATCCAGGTTATTTAATTAATAACACAGTCACATTTTGAACGAAAATTCATCGTTGGTTACGACAGAAGAAAATTAAGTTGGTTGGTATATCGTAGAAAAGTTTTATTCTACTTGTATCATTTCCATTTTTACATTTTTTTGACTTCTGAAACATTTAAATAGCTAATTCCAGAGTTTATTAATTATTTCATTCAATCCTTATTATTGATGTCTCATTTTTTTTCGCTATGGTTTATTTTTCGCATATTTCGCGCTAAGTAAAGCGCGCGCATATTTCGCGCTAAGTAAAGCGCGCGAAATCAATGCCAAGCGAAACTTTTTTTTCTTGCAAAATTACACGATACGACAGTACAAAAGGTTTAACGGCCTGCTACACCCACTATGTTGCATTGACGAGTGTGGACATGTTTAGGAATAGGGTACCTGGGTGTGATCCAAGCTCTTCACGAAGAGACCTGTCGGTTCTTTAACGTGCCGATGCCCGCAGCTGTTGTATAGCTTCAACGCGCGCACTGCTATCCTTATGTCTGGGAGTAAGGAAGTTTTTATGTTGAAGGAAGCACTGCCAAGCATTTCACAAAGTAAAACCTAACCCCTTTGGATTGTTGGGTGCATAACTGCTCAGTCAGCTCGCCATCTCTTAATACATCCAAGCCATATAAAAATTCTACAATTCTCTTAAGTATTTGAGCACCGAGTGCCGAGGAGGGGGCTGGTGGATTCAGATAAGACTTGAACATGTTCGTAGTTGGGAGCCTGGCAGCGTCAAATAAATTGTTTTTAAATGATATGATTAAAATCACTTAAAACATCGAATCCATCGAGCCTCAAACCTTGCTGCCAGCTGCTAACTTTTACATGTTCGAAAAATTGGCCGTCTGAAAGTGTAAAGTTGACATGAAATATGTATTTTAGTACAAAAAATCAAGTTGTAAGATAACTTTAAATCACTTTAAAACATCACATCTTTTAAGCCTTAAACCTTGCTACTAGGGTGCTAACTTCACTCTGCTAGGCTGCTAACTTCACGCTTACACGCTGCTAGCATCACGCTGCCAGGATGCTAACATTTACGCTGCAGGGCTGCCAATTTCATTCTGCTGGGATGCAGACTTCACAAACTTGACGTTTTCTGTATTATTCAACGACCATTCCGCCTTCGTCACTGCAGTTGGTGTCATAATTAATTAACCTTAGAGGGAATCTCTGACGAAGTATTACCCAGTTGGGATTTGTAGAAAGTGTCGCAAAAGTAATAACTGATGCTGATGATCACAAAGTTCGATATAACAATCACTTACAAATGATTTTCGCAAGTTTTGAAAACCAAAATATACTTCCCGTCAATAGAAAGCTATCACTATACCACTATTAGCTGTAACTGATTGATAAAATATGAATGGCCTGTTAGACCGTATATGTCACAAAACGTATATGTCACACGTGTGATATATTCGGTCGAATACGTGACACGTGTGATATGTATATCCGGTCGAATACGTCACACCCTTCAGCCGTCATATAATGGGACATATACCCGGTAATGGTGGAATTGTTAATATCATCATCATCACCATGCAACATCGCGACAACACGATGCGACAACAGTATCGCGTTGTCATGTTCGATACTTTGACACAATACTGTTGTCGCAATGTCGCATGTCGGGCGACAATGCGATAATTCGATTAGACCACGCGATAACACGATAAGACATTACGATATAAGTATCGTTTTGGCGCGATGTCGTATCGTGTTCTTGCGTTTCTTATGTTTCGTTGACGTTAATAAGGGGAAAGCTGCTGCTGCTGCGGACAAAGATAATGGCAACGATGTTTAGAATTGGTTCATTGTATGAAATGTGTGATATATACGGTCAGACATTTATCGCTTATTTGCACAAACGGATAAGTCACATGAAGACAGGTGTGATTAATTCGGCCGAATATGTCACACACGTGTGACATACACGTTTTGTGACAAATACGGTATAACAATGGCCTCATATGAATTTAAAATTTTACTTATGGCAGAATTTAGAACAATCACTATGATTAACATCAGGGAACCCGCTACGGGTGTTGCTATCGACGGTTTCCTGCAAATTTCCAAACTGCCGTCTGCTAAAACATTTTCAAACTTTGACTAGCTAAAGTAGCGCGTTATTAAAACATTGATTGAAAACTTAGAATTTCGTAGTAAATTAAAATTTCCGTTGACGCGACTGAACAGTAAGTTAGCCTTTAAACTTGATTTCCTGTTTGTTGTCTTGCAAAGTTTCGTCCGGTTTAACTTTTTGTTTCGATCGAACATTAAGGTTGTAAATTTTGCCAGCAGTAAAAGCCTAATAGGACAGTTAGCTACCCGAAATTTGATGTTATGTATTTTTACGTCCGGTATATTTTATTGTTTCGATCAAATAATAATTTAAAATTTAATTTTATAAATTAAGGCAGCATAAAAGACTTGAAGGACAGTTAGTTACTCGAAAATACAAGAATGTACTACTGCTACTAGTATTTTTCTATTCCGAATGGTTTCCATGTCGACAATGTAAAATCTACGGTAAAAGTGGTAACGTTTTATTGACGGTCAGTATATATTGATACATGTATGCATGACGTGTTTATGAGCAGTGTGATCAGTATATTTGTCACAGTAAAACATCATTACTGTCATATGACAAACATATTAATACAATAACAGTTACTTGATTCGATTCCGATAGTATTGACGGATAAATACTGAGGATTCACTAACATTCGCGGGTGTAAAATTACGTGTTTTTTCCGTTTGACATCATTTTCGTGGGTTCTTAATTTCGTGGAACTCAATTGTTCAAAAATAGGTTTATGTTCGATACTTAATTTCGTGGTTGTTTAAAATTCGTGGATCGATCTTCTGACGAATTCCACGAAAAATAGTACCCCGGGAATATCAATGATTTTACAGTATAAATTATTGACGGGTGGAGTGACATATTCTAGTAAATAATGTCTGTGCAGCAACAGTTAAAACCTTAACGCTTGGAAGGCTTACAACACGGAGATGTAACCCAAAATTTGGACATGTATAGTTAAATTTTCACAACGGGTGTTTTGCATATCGCAAACCTTAAATAGGCTATTCAGATAAAGTGATATAACATCATAAATACACATTTTCTTCCTGTTTATCATTAAATCTTCCTTTTTTACATTAATTTAAACCGAATTGAGCATATAAGTCGCCGGTTAGTGGATTGTGAAACTAAAATGAACAATATGCGGAAACGGATTTTGACAAGTTCAATTGCGGAACAATTAATGAAAGTGCAAAGCAATATTGTGATACTTAATTAAAGTGGGTCCAACCCGCTCTTAATTGTCAAGTTCCAATATTACGTCTTAAAAACGATATGAAACTGTTGTGTTTTTTGGACAAAGCTTGTAGACTCTTATGATATAGGTATTAACTTTGGATGGATGTGAAAGGAATCATTAAATACCAAACAACAACAAAGACAACAGAATATGTCTTATGGCGTCTGAGAAATAGATCGCCAGACAGAAGAAACTTAAGAATTATATTGTAATTGATTGGCGTTGATTTTATTGGAAAAATATCATAAACACTAGAGGTACATTTGTGTTACTTGGTGGTAAAGGAACTTCCAAAAACGTTTAACCTCTGGTGGAAGCATTCGGCACTCGGAAATGACAAGCATGTCTACAGATCAGAAACCCAGTTCCATGTGGCCAGTCTGGGTTGGGCTCTCTTTCGACAATCTCACAAGTATTGCAAAATCATCGGTAAGATTTAATTAGAAGGAAATTTTATATTTGCACGTGTAATTTGATGAAAAAACGCAACAAAACCAAACAACTGAAATGTACTCCATTTTTGAGTTCAAACAACGATTTGTAGCTCGGTGTTGTGCTGACAAGATTTAAGGTGTATGGTTACTTTCATTTGGAGTTCGACGGGGGCGGGGGGTGAGGAGAGGGGAATGATAATTTTTGACAATCCAGTTAATACTGGAAAGAACCAACAATTCTTCATTATTTTCTCTTTTCTATTAGGTGATTTGCTACACATTTTAACTGTACACTGTTATTTGTACCCTGGAATGCATAATGGTCAATGCCGTTCGCTTAAGTTGTTGACGTCATTTCAAGGAATGACGTAAGCTGTCCCGAAAAAAGTAGCCCCGTTTGTTTTCGTGTTCAAAATCAGTAATGTTTGATCTGCCGTTTGTTTTCATGTTAAAAGTCAGTAATGTTTGATTTGCCGTTTGTTTTCATGTTAAAAGTCATTTATGTTTGATCTGCCGTTTGTTTTCATGTTAAAAATCAATAATGTTTGATTTGCCGTTTGTTTTCATGTTAAAAGTCAGTAATGTTTGATTTGCCGTTTGTTTTCATGTTGAAAATCGGTAATGTTTGATCTGCCGTTTGTTTTCATGTTGAAAATCGGTAATGTTTGATCTGCCGTTTGTTTTCATGTTGAAAATCGGTAATGTTTGATCTGCCGTTTGTTTTCATGTTGAATATCGGTAATGTTTGATCTGCCGTTTGTTTTCATGTTGAACATCGGTAATGTTTGATCTGCCGTTTGTTTTCATGTTGAACATCGGTAATGTTAAATGTAAATAGTTTCTTTATTATCTTTTTTCTTACTCAAAGTATTTTAACCTTACAATAATTTTTCGGTTTATTTTCTGAATTTAATATTTTGTCCGAATAGGGACTTTTCCCACTGTCCCCTTTACAATGAGTGACTCAATTTACAGGTATTCGCGCTATATAATAAGCGGGGATACCGTATACACTACGTGTTTACATTGTGTATACACCGGACACGTGAAGATTATGATAAACAACGTTTTTACACGGTGAAGTGTGTACACACCGGTCACGTGAACATTTTGTAAGCTTGACGACGTGACTGCTTTTTAGCTCGACTATTCGAAGAATAGGGGAGCTATCCTACTCGCCCCGGCGTCGGCGTCGGCGTGCGAAATAAAACAAAAAAATGCACTTTGGTCCATAACTTATATAATATAATATCAACTTGAAACTTGGAATATGTATTCACCATCAAATTCTACATCATTACCAACAACACCCATAACTCTGCTACAAATATTTTTCAAGTTATGCCCCTTTTTCACATTAATTTTGCGTTAAGGAAAATATGCACTTTGGTCCATAACTTATAAACTACTTGAGATATCAACTTGAAACTTGGAATATATTTTCACCATCAAATTCTACATCATCACCAACAAGACCCATAACTCTGCAACATTCAAAAAGATACGTGCAATCACCGCTTAAATCGTAATCCGAAAGTAGAAAGTTCACTGTGCGAATTCAGATGTCTACCAAAACATTTTTCTGTAAGAAAATGCCGAGCCTTTGACACAGGTTTCTGTTTAACAAAAGTATTTTTCGCCGATAAAATCAGATGGCTTAGCCTAAGACAAAATATTGTACAACAAAAACAACAACAACATCCATAACAAAAAACAACAATTCAACAAAAAGCAGGCGTATTTTCAATTGATTTTTACAGGAAACCATCGTTTCCTAGTAATTTGGTTGACTATTCACCATTGAAAATACACCGTGATATATTTGAGATATAATATTAATAATATCACGATAAATTGGAGCAATGTCGTCATAAAAGATACAAATAATTGAAAATGATACACTGTGGGCGTTCGGTGTATATAACAGGTGTGCTGCTATAAATTATCAATAGTTAGGATTAACATAGTCATGGTGGGTTATATATGACATTTAGTATTTCTTTCAATACTTTATAGATAATTAATAATGCGACATATCATAGTTTATGTGGTTTCAAGCGAAAGGTGGGTGGGCATGCGTAAAGCCATCATTTGGCTAAATGATTTATAATAAACCATATTATACAGTTATTATATGATGGCGCGGTCAATAGCCATATCTGTGGACTTGATCTATGCCATCTACGCCGAATGCCGATGTGAATATATATTTTTCCGTCGAGGTGATTGTGTCAATAAAATGAGGTCAATGAATTAAGGTAATGCCCGATATTAAATCGATTTGTTTTATTAATAAACTTATGTTTATGCCCATCTACCTTTTGCATTCCCGTATCCAAGGACCGGTTGCGTTGGGCGTGGGGTGGAGGCCGCCAGTCGGCTATAGCATGACCTTCGAAAAACCAGATTATTACGGAAACTTATGCCTTCGGACAAGAATAGGGTTTGACTTGAGGTTATTAGTTTTCACGAGAACCTACATTCTTAGAACATTTGTACATATAGGAAAAACTTGCGTGTTCAATTAATATCGAGGCTTTTTGTTTCATATTGCAGAACATACACGTAAATTTTCTAGCCACACCAATCATATTATATTAATTTCAAAACGTGGATTCGGAGTATATTCCTCAAACTTCAAACATGATAAGATATACCTTTTTCACTTCTTTTGTGACATAACATTTTAATTCCCTGTATTCTTTCAGAAACCGTTTTTTTCAAATATGGGTAAAAACAAAATTGGCAGTAACGAGTGTATTATCAGTTTATGAAGCTGTATGCCTGTATAAATATGGAGTTTAAAGAAATTTTTAAGAATGATAAAAATTATGTTATTCTACAATAATGCAAATGCTTACTACTAGCTGTTTGACAAAAGAGGTTTATTAAGCAGTTTTATTCGGTTTTGATGTAGATTCTTTACAAAAGCTACGAATTGTGACACTGGATTTACCACCAACGCGATTAAAATGAAGATGAATTAAATGTTTTTGGTATATGATATTTCCTTAAAACATTTGAAGTGAGTACTCGAATCACATGCGAAGAAATTAAAATTCTATGACCGGTGTGGTTAGAACATTGGCTCAGGTGTGTGGTCTCGGTGGGATCATTACCATAGGTTTGAAATCTGACTCATACCTAGAACTCTAGTTCTTTGAAGAAGAACACATGTTCTTACTTTATCTTTTTTTATTTTCTTTAACGATTTTGATTGGCATATTTTTACACGATACGCTGGATGCATATTCGTGCTGCAGCAGCAGCAGCAACAACAACATTATCCTAAGTGGTAGAAATTTATCTATTTAGATTTTTGGTCTAGGAATGAACAAAAATAATTTGCATGTTTGTCTTTCATTTTTCTTTTTGGGGGTGGGGGGGGGGGGTGGGGGAAGGGGTGCTGAAAAATGAACTTTGCACTATTTTAAAACGTTTTCAAATTCCATATCATTTAGTTGTTGAAGTTTGTACACATGTTGTATTATATCTGTCGAGCCCATTATTTTATTTCCTTGTTTTATAATAAATTTGTATATGCACGAATTCAAATGTTTAGTCTTAACTTTTTATTATTAAAACGATATCATAAAGCTTTAAATTTCAAGATTTTTTTGTACATAAACTGTAGTATTTGTCACGAAACGAAAAACAGAAATATATAGTACGAGTTAAATGGCAGCGTCCTTAATTCGTTTAATCAATTCACGCAAAATTACATATTTCGGTAATGCAAACAATCGTTAACAGGATATAGTAAACTGCTACAGACATGTACCGGATAAAGCAAACAGAATTCTTAGGGAATACATTCAAGATTTTTGAAATGACACGTTCGATATTATTTGCGATGTGTCCAAAGTCGTCCATAAACTTAATGCAAAATGACATATTTCCGTTATGGAAAAATGGTTTACATACTAAATTAGACCCGGTACAGGCATATACCGGATATAGGAAACAGAAAGCTCTGAAAATCAATACAACTTCTAGGAAATCTGTGATTTTTTCTACAAAATATGTACGATAAAAACGTTTACTTGAGTGGTCCGATATATTGTGATTTAGATCATATAAATGCATGAAGACCGGAAATGTTCAAAAATAGAGTTTGAAAAATAATTTAAAAAACAACAAATTATATAACCCAGGTTTCTACTTATTTTGTGATTCAACGACAGTGCATGTGTTACCAAATACGTATTTTGGTTCCAGACATTTACAGGAAATAACTGTTTTTTAAATATATCTTTAATATGCTCTTGTATTTCATCATTAGATAAAACTAAAAACAAGAAACGTTTCCTGTAATAAGAAAGAGAGCAAAGATATAGTGCGTACCTTTTTGTTTCAATCCAGATATAGATCTATACATGTATAAGTTACATAATTATTATAAATGGAATAAAATCTCCTTTGAGGCCTTATCCGGGTAACCTTTTTTATTTCGATACACAAGTATATATGTATCAGTAAGTTTTATTATTACTATGAATGGAATAACCAGATATTAAAATCTTTTTGCGGCCCAGTCCGGGGAACCTTTTTTTTATTTAAATACACATGTAGGTATAACTTACATCATTATTATAAATGGAATAACCAGATCTAAAATCTCCTTTGAGGCCTTATCCGGGTAACCTCTTTTATTTCAAAACACATGTTTACATGTACGAGTTACATCATTATTATGAATGGAATAACCAGATCTCATAAAATCTCCTTTGAGGTACTATCCGGTTAACCTCTTTTATTTCAATACACATGTTTACATGTATAAGTTATAAAAAAACGAAACTAGCATACATGTACATTGTAAACATAAACAATTGATGACCAAGGAGAACTTTGGATGAGTGTACTCTGAACAAAGACCATTTGTCACGTGTAAAGTTCGTCCATTTTCTGTGTCCCTGGCACAGCATTGAGATAGAAACTGTTAATGCATTAAGGCAGTTGGGCTATTTATAGACACTGGACAAAAACACGTACATAAAAACGTACATAATGACGTCTTCAGACGTACATGTTACATGTAACCATTGTTGATCCAAAAATTAACGTGAAGTACGATAAACTCTGTTTTAAGAAAAATGTGGCTAATCAATACAAAAAAATATTAACAATGTCGAAAATACACTTTTGAAATACAATAGAGGGTTACCTACTTACTATTGTTTAATAATACAAAACTGAAAAAGGACGATGAGATATCTGTCCGTTTATATGACTCTTGGAAAAAAATCACCTCGTCAAATTTATCGAATGCAAATATTAATGTAGTTTAACTAGTATTTGATTTATTTTTATTTCAGATGAACACTGTTATGAACAGGCACCCTGGTTCTTCAAATGAGATCATTAGAATGAGAAATAGCCGTCCTGGCGTTTCAAACAACCAGAACGATACCCCACCTTCCAGCCCCGCACAGACAGAAGAACGAGGGTCCAGGGCCTGCTGCTTTTGTTGGTGCTGTTGTTGTACTTGTTCATGGTAGAAATTACGTAACATAGAATAGTCTTGTATACAATGATGCTTTTTTCTAAACAAAACGTCTATTAACTAAGTATAGTCTTGAATACAATTCTGCCTTCCTTCTTAACAAAAAGTCTATTCACTTAGTACAGTTTTGTATACAGCGATGCATTTTCTTCAAAAAAGAAATCACCAGCGGTCAATAGGTACATTACGGTGAACGTATAAGGTAACACGACTGGCGTATATCAAGCGTGCATATACTGTCTACCGTTCGTATATCGAGGCGTATAAGGCAAATCTGATGCACAGTTATTAGAGAAATTGCCACCGGAATTATTCGACTGTAGCTAAAAGTGATTATATCTTATAAATGCTATTACAAGCGCACATATTCACGTCATATCAAGCATGTCGAAATTTATCTTATTATGTTAACAGCAGTTAAAAAAAGATAATAACCGTCAAGCGAAAAATAGCATGATAGAATCCATACAGCATACTTATGATCTTGAAGTGGAATATGCCAAAACAATGTACATTATTATTGGAATTAATTTATTCCTTTTTACGTTCAAATTGAATTAAATTCATTGTCTTATAATAATTCTATATCTCTTGTATTTATTGAATTATAAATGATATTGCCCCTACCGGGGAGCGAAGCCGTACGGCGACAGCGCCTGACCATGCGATTCCTGTTACGCTGCCTATTTAACTAACCGGAAAGTGATTGTCCTTTCTAAGCCGTTAACTCCAAAAAGCACCATGTGAGTTTTCTAAAAATTAAGTAAGCGGTCTGAACTTCAGCAAATGTTTAACACTCTAATAGAACAATTGATTCAGTGGTGGCTTGGGCAGTAGTGGAAATGTTTCAGTCGGCTTGTGTAGTGATGGAAATGCATATAACTGTCCATGCCGCCTAGCCCTGTGCTGGACGCTACTCAGTAGACAAATATATATTTCGTGCCCAACGGCCATAAAAAGATGATAAAAGATAACAGCACTGATTGAATGTACGGGGAGACTATACAGCCACCACACATCCCAAACAGCGCTTATTATCTCGCTGTTTGTCGACTTTAAAAGATAACTCTTTCCTAGATTCTGAAAATAAATTACTGTGCGTGATGTAGTTCATCGCACCTTATTGCTTCTGATCTGTTGTTCCTAGTATTACCTTCCCAGCAACTTGAATGCCACACTTACTGTAAAAATGAATTCAATTAATGTCAAACTAAAATATTATCGGTCCCCACAAATACACAATTATATAATACTTCAGAAAAAGGTTGTTGCAGTTCCAAAATAAATGTGAACATGTTCTTCCACAGTGATATGGATGTTACAAATCACAACATAGGATCAATGGTACTCTGCATTTTCAGCAGCGTTGCCCGTTACAGTTTACTTATTTTCTCTAGAACTTGAACAATGCAACTTTTACTATAAATGAATATAACACGAATGTCCAGAACAATACAACACCGAACAAGTTGCTTCCAGATCTCAAAGTCTATTAATATCAACTCACTGCTTTCCCCATATCCAAAAATCATGAAAAAGGTCACTGTAATTGAAGCCTATTAATCACATTATGATACCACAAATATTTCGACCTTATCAGAACTACCTTGTCATCACAACAGTAATATACTGACGCAGTGACCATGCAGAAGCACTGCAAGAGAAGAAACCATAATACATCATGACCAATATCACATTGACAGAATAGGGAGTGCATCTTTCGTATATTTACGAACCACCGGTTCAAAACGGGAATGCTTCGTAACGATAATGATGCAGAATATATCTTGTTGACATAATTTCGTATGTGTTATAATTCAACGCCCGAAAATGCTGTAATACAGCGCTCCATCCCCCCTCAAACCCAAATGTCATAAACAAATATTCAGAAACCGGACTAATAAAAGATAACTATCCAATTAAAACAACAACAAATGACAACTGCTTAAATAACAATCATGACTTAACAGCTTTTTTGTCTGCTAAACTATGACAACATTAGTTGGCCAGACGTCGCCAGTATTTTCTAGACAAACTAAAATATGTATGATCGTAGTTAAGTACAACTAAACTTATCAGAATAACAGATACAGCAAATGCTATAGAATTTATATATGAGAAAGGTCCCTTGACACATCGCATTTTTTTTATTTACGTCATAAAATGATTCGACAGCTGTATCAGTTTTAATGATGTCTTTTCTCCAACTACTCACACGTCCTTGTTCATGTTATACTCTTCTAGCAACCAATAAATAGCTATTAAAATCTGTAGCAATTGTCACATTATCTCTCTTAGTAAGAAAACCTGAACCAAAACTAAAAATGCCGTTTGCCGCTTTGAAAAACAACAACAAACCAAAGCATTTATTTTCAAATTCTCGTTGCTTCATTTTTCAAACAATCACGGAGAAAAAAGATGTCATCATTCAAAATTATATACTAGGAGAAACGGATAAAAACACAACACTCGTAATTCATTAAACAATGTCGGGTTAGAATCTCCATATCTTTTTCAAACCCAGATTCAAGTCGCGGCGCTAAGTGAAAGTTCAAGCATCAAAATAGATCCTGGTCACGGCACCAAAGAGAATAACTTACTTCTTCGGCCGAGAAACGTATCATTGATCTAACTAACCTCAAACCATTGATAAAGATAGCGGTATGAGTTTCATAAATAAGTTGCAATTCAACATTAATCACGTCATTTAAATATCACAGTAGCGTTGTTTGTACCGTGTGGTGGCTTAAAAATTTTCCCGAACATTCAATCTGTGCTGTTATCAATTCCGCCCTCTAAACGCCGTTGAGCACTATACATATATCTGTGAAAATATTGCGTGCAGCCTGGAGCTAGGCCATTATTGCCCATGATCAGGAGCGATCAAACCGAGCCTTCAGTGTTTTAATAAGATCCCTTTTTCCATATATATTCTACTTACTAAGCTGTCCAACTTGATTGATTCAGCAACTTTTTATAAAGACTTGATTACACGCTGATCTTTTATGTATACTGTATACGACCGATCTGTTACTTTCCTGTATTTACTTGTGTAACATTGTTTTACTACAAATCAGCGTTTTAACCAATACTAATGTAATAATAACGAAAATTAATATAACAATAAGCTACGCAATTTAGTCAACACTTCAATGAATACAAATGTGCAATTTGTTAATACACCGGATAATCCGATTATGGTAAGAATTTGACAACGCAACTGCGCATAATAAGCCATGGTACGTCCGTGCGTTCCTTATAAGACCTTATACGTTCACAGTACTGAACCTTTGACTGAAGGCCATGGATTCGAACCCCACGCGGGCCAGGTGTTGCGACAGTTAGTTTTATGGATTTTACAGAAGACATTACCATGTATATCATAGCTAGTCGTTTCACTAAGAGATAAAGAAAACTAGAACATACTGATAACAAAACAGGGAAACTTAGTTTTGTGGTATCACTTAATTTGGCGGGACAACTTTTCGCTGAAAAGCCACAAAAGACGTTATGCCACGGGAATAATTTCTTGCAGCGGTATTATTCTAAAAAAATGCGACAAGATAGCATGGGTACATTCTGTTGTTGTTTTCGAGCAGTATCTGCGTGCAATATACTCGAAAACTTTTCCTGTGTAAAATATATTGATACCACAGTAACTTTATTTGTCTTCGGTGCATATATGAATTAAAGATTATATATGTTTAAGCCTATGTTAAAATGAGAGTGACGACATTACGACATACCGTTGACGAACATATTAAAATGAGAGTGACGTCATTACGACATACCGTTGACGAACATATTAAAATGAGAGTGACGTCATTACGACATACCGTTGACGAACATATTAAAAGTTGTCTACCATTGTTCTTAATGAAAATTAAAAAAAATAATAATATACATAATCTATTGCGATGCATGTTTTGAATTGGCTGATTGGGTGTGTAGAAAGCTTTAGACCGATCAGTTAACGAAGTATACCTTTAAGTCTGTCTTATGTCTCACTTAACAGAGCTTTTTTGATGGTGCTTCAATCCCCTTTTTGTTTTATACAAGCGTAAAGCTGAATCCTAAATCACGATTTCGAATTAGTGTAACTGATATTGTAAAATTGTTAATAGTATACCGGAGAGCTTTGCGTTATAAAATGAGAAATTATTTCAGGTCTACAGTTTCAAGACTAAATGTTAGAAAAGAGATTAAGTTACAATACAATTTTTCTCTTTAAACTTTAATAGCAGATACAGGTCATCTTGTCTTACTAGAACATATTTATCATCTTCAAAACGGTGAAAAAAACAAATCCTTTATAAAGATATACATGTTTAAATCAGTATCAGACAAAGGCCACAATAACAACCAATGTTTCCCAACTCGTTGGCAGTACATATTTTATCATTTATTTTCATTTTTATTGTGTCACTTTTTCGAGGGCATTGCATAGGGGTCGGTTTGTCCGTCCGTCAGTCAGTCAGTCCGTACATATCCATTATCACTTACTCGTTGTGTGCTGAAAAATATTTTAACTTTTGATACATTATGTTCCTTGTTGGGTGCACAAAGATGCTTACGGGATGCAATAAATACAAAGAAAACAAAAAAAAAACAACAACTCAAAAAAGACAATTGAGGGAGGTCGTCCGCATATACTTCAGTTAATCACGAAAACAAAACATGTGTTACAACTCTTTGCAATTTCTTTATATTTTTAATCAATCTTGCTTATGACAACAGATTAGTGATGTAGATAAAATATGTTAGTCAATATCTTAACTGATGTAGTTATGCCTCTTTCTTTATCTAGATTTTAAGATTTAAAAACTTTAGCTTTGCATTTGTTGTTATTTGTTTTATCAAGCTTACCAGTTATCTTGCTAATGACACATAATCTTCAGGTTAAAATCACATTTGAAACAGTTATGGCCCCTTTAGTTCTAATTTTGTTACGAAAATTTAACTTTTGCTGTATCATGTAGAATTTTCATGACGAACTGACAGACTGACGGATTCCAAAGGGCTTCCTAGACATAATAACGTACAAAACGCGCATTCTTGTTCAGAGGACATGAGTACCTGTGCGGTCTGATGAGCTTCTCAGTTTTATGCCTTTCTGTCAATTCATTTCTGCAAACACCCTGCGATGAGACTATTGTAAGAAAAAGGCTTGGTCGTGATACAAAGTATAGTCCTGTTATCGATTGGAGAATATTTCGTCAATACGCGAGATTCTCCGAGAACTGGCGTGTAATCCTTTCATCACAAAATCGTAATGATTGGAGAAATATACATGTTTCCTTGGAAGTAACAATCTAGATTCTGACATAGATTTGTTTTACTTAAAACAATATGTCATCGGCTATGTTTCACATCAAAATGGATGGTTTCAGAAAAGCTTGTTTTTGTCGAAGTGTATTGACCCACTAAATTTTGTTGTGAGTAATTGTAAAAGGGAGGTTTTAACGATTTGTACACACTGGACTCGTCCATTTCATTTCCGATGGTTCAGTAGTGTTAAACAGTCTTGACATCAACACATGAAAACGCCATATTAATGTGGTATATCAATTTAAAATTGTTTAAAATGTTATAAAGAAACGGTCCATGTTGATACATGGCACCGGTTCCTTATTGTCCGAAAATCGTTTACAGTATTGTTGTTAAAATGCGGAAACATATGATCTGGATTCTGCTATATTTTGGATTCTGAGGCCCTACTGAATTTCCTTCTGCGTCTCCTTCTTGTGGTCACTTTTAGGCAAAACTGTACATCACTTTACAAAGAAACAGTAAGTTTTAACTAAAGAAACAGAAAACGTGTGAACAGGTGCTATGTGCTTCTTTAGATAACTTAATTACCTTTTAAACAGCGAATCACATTTCTGAAGTGCATATTAGGTCTAACGTGGTAAACTGGTAACCGGCGATTGGATTAACGCATTTCAGGTGTATAAGACGTAATCCGGTTTAATTCATTTTGCTAGGCTGTAGATGCTTTTTTTTTACTAATAATCCCTACCTTTAGGTATTACTAACGTTGCAAATGGCGAAAATTGGCTAAAATTAAAAATAAATTTTGGGGAAAATACTCATTGCCACATAGATTTTATTGAAGAAATGTATTTATCTAAGGATGTATTAATGTTTCCAAGCTCCGTTAAGTCTAATTCATGTTCCAATTAGCAAGCACATACTTAATACTCGAATTTCACGAAAACCCTAACATTATTTTGACGAATTGGCACAAATGATTGTAGATACTTATTTGATGTACGAGTTGTTTTTGGTATGTTGTCCGTGAATTTCAGCGTTCTCATGCAAATGGTTTTTCTTTTGTTTTAGTATGTGATTGTTAATTAGAACATGAATTAGACTAAGCGGAGCTTGCAAACATTAGTCCATACTTAGATAAATACATGTCTTCCATAAAATCTATGTGGCAATGAGTATTTTCCCCAAAATTCATTTTTGAAATTTTAGCCAGTTTTCGCCATTTGCAATGTTAGTGACCCCTTGATATTACTAGCAAAATGAAATTTCAAACGCTAAACACAAAACCCGTATGGTGTGTTGATTTATATTCAGAAAAATAAGTCTTGAAATAATTAATTTTGAAATATAGTTTGTATTGCAAAATATGTTTATGGTATAAACATTCGAATAGTCGGTATATATTATGTTCTGTTATATTAATGTTATTATGTTATGTTTTGCGAATATTACTTAGGAATAATCTGTGCTTAATTTAACCCACGCTCAACATTCGTTTGATATTGAAAATGGTTGCCCCTACAGGAAACGAACCCGTACGGCGACTGCGCCAAACGTTTTGAAAAAAAAACACAACAGCTTTGTCAGCAAATTGACAAACATTTTTACGTATTTTGATGATTTCACATGATTTGTAACACTGTATTGCTAATCACTACTCTTAAGAAGTAGGTCACTGGTTCATCTTAGATAAGACGTTATGACATATTACATACAGTGCTGACAGATACTCGGAGGAAATTGAATTATCATTAAATGTGTCACGTGGTCATAGACTCTTAAAGTACACATGGTTTTTATGTAAACTAAGGACGGCAAGTCACACTTGAGATTAAGAACACATGAATGAAGTTTAATGACAATGGTGTTTTATGCTGTTTCTGCTGGATGTGGCCAATCCTGATATGCGTATTTCATTTTTAAGAAGATTTTAGGCAACAGATGACCAAGAGCAATTATTAGGAGAATCTGGGCAAGTTTCGTTTTGTCATAATGACATGGCTAATCACGCCACTGGTTAATGGTGTGTTTCCTCACAGGTTTATAGTGTGTTATGTCAGGGTTGTGTTAAGTAAAGGCGTACTTGTGTATTTTGCAACTGGTTAATGGTTTGTTACGTCACTTTGTTTAGCAGGTGTATATTTATGACAGAGGAACGGAGGTAGATGTTCATATGGTCTATAAGTTGCTGCTAGGTTTTGTATACATATGATACAAGAACACTTGAGAATAAAATGATTGCTTACTTCTGGGATTGACTATAGCGCATGTTTACAAAAAAACATCAAGAAAGGGCAAACTCGCAAAGGATTGGTTATAATTGTTCTGAATTAATCAAATTTCACCGGTAGCGCTGAGTGATTATTTATAACCATGATCAAGCGGAATGGAAAATATATAAAGTTACTTAAATAACAGTGTAAAACAGATCTATAAACTTTTAGTGCATAATTTGTATATGTAGGAATGCCTGTTACTTGTTTATGTTTTGTGACGTCATGTTAGTGCCTTCTGACAGCTGATGTCAATCCTTGACATGACGTCATAAAGTTAAGCGGCAGACATAAATGTATTATGAATTTCGGGGTAAAATTTGTTTAATGTTGTCAAAATGGATCACGAAATCACCCGTTAGTTGTGATAAATAATAAATAATTACAAGTTCTTTCTTAATGATTTTTTATAAGTCGCGGTTTTGTATTTTAACTTATATCCAAAAGGTTTCTCGGATGCCAGCATTAACCACGACACTTCTAGCCGCAAGTAACCAATTATGCCTTTATGTCACACATTTCCAATGATGTCATTTCACACGTACACGTTCATTATTCCCTGCCGCATAGCGGCTGGGAAATTAAGGAATGGTCTTCGTTCGTCCGTCCGTCTGTCCGTCCGTCCTTCCGTGCGCGCACATTTCGTGTCCGGTCAATAACTTTTCAACCCCTAGAAGGAATTTATGAAACTTTAGGCAGATGTTCTCGCCATCAAGACGACGTGCAGAACCCATGTTCCAACATGGCCGGCTGAATGTCAAGGTCACTAGGTCAGATTAAAATTTTGTTAACGCAATAGAGGTCACATTTTTTGTCCGATTGTCATCTAATTTGGTATGAATATTGATATTGATGATCTCTACTCAAATTATTAAAATCATGTTCTTGAATTGCCCAGGGGCCCCGCCCTGGGGATTTTAATTTTTTTCTTTTAAATTCTGTTTTTAACTTTTGATTTTCTACAGTTATCGACCAGATGTTGACACAAACTTTATACCATCTTAAAATTCAATCTTTCCTGAACAATTCATTCACTGGTTGTTCAGTGATAAAATTTGAAACAAAAATTTAACTAGCAAAGTGAAAATTTCAAGTATCGAAATTCCAATATTTCTACCTGTCTTCAGCTATATTTAGATTCAATCTTAAGATGATATTATGATGCATTACCAGAGGTTATTTCTCTAGTTGCTGGTCAATGACCTTATGCACTTTGCTGTTTAGATCTGTGTTTTGCAATATTGAGAACTTAGCTCTGGAAGATTTTATAGGGTAAATTTTGTCATTTTCTGTGGATACTGACCAAATAAACTTTCTTATTTTATAGCACTTTGAAAATCAGGCTTTTCTGAATATTTTATTCACTGTTTGTATGTAAAACAACAACAACAACAACAACAACAACAACACATTTGTAGCACATTCTCAAAATGTTAAGACTAAATTTAAGAGAGGTCTCAGCTGTATACAGTGTATGTACACAAACTGGCATGTTAATTGGAGGTCTCTGAACCCCTGGAATGAATATCATGAAACTTAAGTGAAATGTTCAGTTCATGAACATGATGTGCTTAACCCATGTTCCAACCTGGCTGGCTCAAGGTCAAGGCCGCCTGTGATGTTCGAGCATATTTCGTGTCCGGTCCATAACTTTTCAACCCTTAGAAGGAATTTCATGAAACTTTAGTGAAATGTTCTCCCCATCAAGACGACGTGCAGAACCCATGTTCCAACATGGCTGGCTCAATGTCAAGGTCACCAGTGGTGTTTGAAGATTTGAACCATGCATTTCGTGTCCAGTTCATATCTTCTGAACCCCTGGAATGAATATCATGAAACTTAAGTGAAATGTCCAGTTCATGAACCCGATGTGCAGAACCCATGTTCCAACCTGGCTGGCTCAAGGTCAAGGATGCCTCTGGTGTTTGAGCAGGCCAATACTCTGAAACTTATCTGAACACGACATACCCTTGCACTTGAATCGGCTTCCACCTAGCTATTGTTTCATTTGCTCTTAACCATCAATAACCTTTCCCACATTCACATCTTCGGCCGGGGAAATTGCTGTCGTTCCGACTGCCTTGTTGACTATTGCAGTGTCAGCATTGTTGATTGTCGTAATGAAACTACATGATCTTAATCATATGGTTATTTGTGATACCACATTCATTTCGATCTATATCAACACTTCAGATAACTTATATTTAACACTTATTCAATGGATACAATGACAGTATTGAATAGAAGTGTTAACTAAATGTGATGGTATTGTAAACGTATGCTGATTCGGCGAAATAATTTGTTGATTTGTTGAAGAAATTCCGTTTAATGGATCATTTATATTAGGTTAGGCTAAACCGAGGCTATTAGGGGTGGTTTATTATTACCTCTTTGAGAAATCGATCAAACCGACTTTGGAATATTTTTACATTTTTCGCGTTTTTCGTCTTTTAATTACAATATATTTTTCGCCTATTAATTTTACTTTTTCGACTTATTCTTACAGATCAATCATGTTGCTTTAAGTTGATGGATACATTTGCGTTTTGAAACCCTGCTTCATTTGATATATTTAAGCCGCCTTTGCTTCGTACAGTAGTTTAATGATTCTTACGTCATAGGTAAAGGTGTGTTCGAACAGATGATTTCAGTCCTTGAAATGACATCATAAAAGAGCAGACGACATTGACTAGTTCACATTTTCAACAGAAATAAGATTACCGTATAGTGAATAGTTTAACCACCACATATTAATTAATAATAATAAATATATTTGTAAACTTTTCCGAGTAAAGTGACGACTAAATTGTCAAGCAACAACAACAACAACAACAAAACGAATATTACTTTTCAGTGTCGTGCCTTAATTTAAACAAGAACGGACATCTTTAAAACAAAAACTAGAATGTCAGCGAAATCTTTTTTGTGTACGGCGCAGATCTACTTTTATCAATAAGAACAAATTCTAGACTGTTACAATGCACAGCCGAGAGTGAATACTGATAAATGAATACACAGATCAATAACGGCCGTTTCCTACTTAGACCAGAATTCTCTGTCATTTTCTACTCTACCACCCACAACAAAAATTGAATAAGACGGCATCGAATTTCTCTTTTGGCAGAATGCCTTAATTCGCAGCCGACTCTTATACAAGACATTTTTGGTGGGAAATATCAACATGGGAATTAACTTGCACTGGCGTTGTCATTTCTCAGCAGGAACTTCCACGCCTTTGGATAAGTTTTATTTATTTTCCTTATTCGAGACAAATACTGTATTTTATGAAATAGAAATAGTATTTTAAATTTAAAAATGTTAATTTGTTAACAATTGTGTATTCATTTGGGTGCATAATCCGCTAAACGAGTGCTTTTCAAACAGTTCGTGAACAGCCATGACGTGGTTAAAACTGATCGTGGTAATAGTATTTTAAGCATTTGCTATTTTGTTTGGAGAGATTTTATCATAAATATAAGATGATAATATAAAAAAGCACTTACATTATAAATCTTAGGCTTTTTGTACAAAATTGTTAAAAAGCAGTGTCTGTTGCTAAACTTTGTGACGCCCTGTACAGGAATAAGGTCAACAACCCTAAGACATATTTTTGTTTAGAGCGGCTCAGACATATATGTTTAATTTTTGTCAGCATTTTCTGAAACATTTTTGGTAATTTGTATGAACTGTGGTGTAATTTATTTTGCGGGGGTTTATTTTTTCGCGTTTTTGCGGCAGGTGAAATGCGCGAATTCTAATCCGAGCGAAGGTTTACTATTAAGTTATTAAACTTTTATTATTTAACAATGCAACGGATAGTGTGTTTAATAAGAATAATACACCTTCGCACCATTTTGAAAACTGTTAAACGATATTTTTTTTTATAAAACTTAAACTATGACTTATATGGGGTTTTCACTCACTTTAGAGTACTTAATAAAAATCTAGATCTATTATCAGTCGAGTAAACCCGGCATAAAGAACACCCCACAATTAAGACAACCCCGATAATAAACATTTATTTCAAAGGCTCAAATTAAGTCTTTGCACTATTTTATACCACAAAACTAAGACCACCCCGCTACAAAGACCACATTTGGCGTTCGACACTACGAAAACAACGTTACGAATGAAAAGTACATTCTTCATTAAATTACTAAAGAACGTTAAAAACTATTACGTTTCTTTATCAAAATTAATAGAGCACTTTAATCTCCAACATTTGTCTTCATCATTCAAACAAAAATTGAAATTGTTTTTCTCATGTTAAAAAACTCAGTAACACTTTTTTGGAACTAACAGTTTTTGTTACTAATCAATTTCAGATTAAAGTTCCAAAGTTCCTACGCGTCTACTGTTCCACATTTTCTCCAGAATAGGATTTTCTCGTCTAAGGTCACCACGGGGTCAAAGGTCATCACGGGGTCAAGGTTCATCACGGGGGCAAGGGTCACAAGGGGTATGGGGGATGAGGACACTGTGGCCATAATGTGTTGGTACGTAAACTCTATTTCAACACATAAAAGTAGAGGCCCGCCCTTCCAAAATGGTTTTATTTATTTATTTTTATTAAACTTGAAAAAATACAAGCAGCTTTGATGATGTCAGCGTTTATTTAAAACAAAATCATAACAACTTGTAGGATATTTTGATGGAAGATTTTTCGCGCTATGGGTTTACAAACAAATGTTATTTTTTTAATAAAATATGCATTTCGATTTTAACTGCTTTAAATAAACGATATAGGAAGGGCCTCGTACTTGCAGCTTATTACTAACTAATTTTTACTACCTTTATCCATTTTATTAGCTGTTTGCACGTTCAAAGCACTGGTGTTGTTTGTGTACAGTCTGACTCTGATTTTTATAAGTACCTTACCTTTTTTTCACTTACACAAATACATAACTCTTAAGCAATCTGTTTAAAACACAAACGATCTTTTTATATGGTCAACGCACATATTTCCTTTTTTTACTGAATAATAACAAGTTTTCTTCCTCAAAGTTAAATATATGTTCATACATGATATCAACGTGATCAGAATCATTAAATAGAGGCAGAGTTTTAGTGCCTTCTTTATATGCAATGTTAGTTAAATACTAGCTTATATTATTAACCCGTGAATGATTAAACATGGCCGCAGTGTCTTTCTTCTCTTCTCCTCTCCTCTCTTCTCTCTCCCCGTCTCTCGCTTTGTGTCCTCAGTTATTATCACTAAGATCTAGCTGATGGGTCTATTCATTACCTAGATCCAGATTATATGACTTCAGTTGAACTTGAAGGCAGGGCAGGGAAAAGTTGTCTTGGGACAGATGACGTCATATTCGTGAGACAAATACACAGTGGGGTGCATTACTGCCCTGGAAATAGTCTTCTGTTGAAACCTGGACTTGGAAAAGGCAATTCAATCAAGATTTATCAATCAACCATTTAAATTTGTTGTGGGTGGCAGACACGTGTCCCTAATAATTCATCACTTGTCGTGACTTCCAGGAGATAAAAACCAATATCGTAACAATAACGTGGCTGAAATTGAATGTTTTTCAGATATTGATATTTCATTTTCAACCTCGTTTCTAAAATTCACGTGTGGGGAAATGATAAAACACCGAACACTATTACACTTTATCAGCATTATTATGTTTTACAATGTAATTAGTAAGTTTACTAATAACAACAACTAAGAACATTTTAGTTGAAATCAGATGGTCCCTAAGAACCACTTAAACGCCTATTTGTAAATGAAAAGAGATATTGTACGTTAAATAAATTTTAAGCTTCAGTTGATAACGGTGGGTATTGCTGCACGCTAAGACCGATTATATACTCCCCGTCGATTGAAAGTTTTCACTTTGGTAATTACTACCATTTATAGCTGTTAGAATAGGAATACTTTCATATTAATTAAAAGTTTCACCTTTGGCGGAATTTGAAACAAACACTATGATCAAGAACAGGAACCCACTTCCGGTGTTGGGACCCTTAAGCTCATTTCCGGTTTCTGCAAATTTCCCGAATGCCGTCTGCTAAAACATTTTCAAACTTCGACCAACTAAACTGTAGAGTGTGTCTTATAAGAAATAATTGGAAACTTTCAATTTCTCTGTAAATTTAATTTTCCGTGACGCGACGAAAAAAAAAGAAAGTTTATCAGTGTAAAAAAACATATCGGCTATCAGTTTAGAAATAAACACATGGTATAAGTTAAATTAAGTACATTGTATATCAGTTTCAAAATAAACACATAGTTTATCAACATAAAAATGAACATGTCGTGTATCAATTAAAATTAAACACATCGTTTATTAATTTAAAAATGATTAGATAGTGTATCAATTTGAAAATAAACACATCGTATGTTAATTCTTCACAATTTGTATTTAAGTTTCCGTTAATAAATATTTAGTATTTTGTTTTGTAAACATCAGCAATATTTCTAAACTAACAAATACATTGTCTTTTTTCCAATTTTCATTCACTTCGTTTAAAAAATGAATATACAAAATTTGGTGGATGCCCATAAAGGTTTTTTTTCTTTGATATTTCTTAACATTTTTAAATACTTGGTAATGTACCTCATTCAAAATGCCTGTCAACTAGAAAGATTTCTTTTTCGTTTAGAAGCATACCTATGGGATTTAACCTCTTTTGCAAAACTTTATTATTTCAGGATATTCAAAGAACCCATTTCGCTAACGGCTAAAATATCTATACATTTCAAAATAAAATTTGAAAATACGTTGCATCGAATTGAACAGGATGGGCAAATTCGTTTTTAAAGAAAATCGTCAGTTATTGTTTTGTTATTTCGGTCAGTCAGTTATTTTTTGGGTGATTCCAATATTCTAGTTATTTTAGCTTTGGAATGATAGTGCCTCTAGCTGGGAGCGAACCCGCACCATCACGGCGACAGCGCCTAGCCCTACAATTCCTGCGACGCAACCAATTGGAAATTGTTCTGTATGTTTGTTCTTAGGTGATTCTTGCTTTCCAGTTTAGCTTCGGTGATTCAAACATTCAAGCTAGTTTCGCTTCGGATATTGTTCTGTCATTTTGGTCAGTGAGTTTGTACTTGGTTCATTCAATGCCCAAGGTTATAAAACTGATCATGGAAACCAGTCTCAAATCTCAAGCATCTGATTGGTTGAAATGGCGACTGGTCGCCATTTCAGCCAATCAGATCCTTGAGATTTGAGACTGGTTTCTTTCATGGTTGGTGGCTACGTTTTCAAGCATATGGACTGGTAATGAATTATGTATGTTGCCACTTTGATTGTTTTTTACTTCTCAGTCCATTTTAGAAAGGTGTCAGAGGTGCCTGTTCGGGTATCAGGATGAAAATATTACGTGTTTTCAAATAACAAAATATACAGTGTATATTATAAATTGCAGAAGACCTGTTAACCTAATGTTTTGTGATGTGATGTAATATTCTCACAGTCATTATACGAGTGCATATTTTTAAAGCTGGAATTGTTTTAGCATTACTTAAGCAGTTAAATTCACTTCTAGCTGGTTCTACAATGTACCGATTAGTCCGACATTTTGGCGACATTTGCTCCTATTCAATCATTTCTGCGTTTTACATAGAAATACAATCAATAATTGAAAACGACACCTGAGTATGGCGTGTGGAACGTTGCAAAATTCAAAAAAATATTTTTATGTGATATAATTTTCTATTTATATTTAAACATTTTTCATTTATGTTGTAAAAAATAATATTTATATGGTAAAAACCAACATTTATTTGTATAAAAGTATTTATGTTCTATATTTTTATTTATATTTGAAACGCACATATTTATATGGTAAAAATAAATTTTATGTGGTATAAATCCCGCATTTGTATTCGATAAAGTGAACAAAAATTTATGTTCAATAATTGCATCATGGGATACTAAATTAATAACATTTGTAACGCACGATTTCATTGGACCACGATATTCTACGCGGAAAACATGGCTGCCTCCACAAGATGTGTACAACCACAGGTGCTTGGAAGACGGACCCCGTTTTCTCCAAACTGGCTGCCCCCTCCCCCCAAAAAAATAGTGCAATATTTGTTTCGATGCTGATTTTTAAAAACTGTGTTTACATTTTGGCTTGACATAATAGGATCGGGGTTATTTACCTTCTCGAATCGTATATAGTCGGGAAACGAATTTTCAGAGAACTTGGTATTTGATAGTAAATTCGGTATGGATAGACTGATATCGATCCCAATGTATCAAAACAAAACTAAAAAGAGTTTATGTAGTATAGACCATGTGTAGACCCTATTCTTTTTTGGGGGGTGGGGGTGGGGGTGGGGGCGGCTAGTTTGGAAAAAACGGGGTCCGTCTTCCAAGCACCTGTGGTTGTACACACCGTTTAGAGGCAGCCATGTTTTCTGCGTAGAATATCGTGGTCCAATGAAATCGTTCGTTACAATCATTACCCATGACCAATTATTGAACAAATATTTTTTGTTTGTTTGGTATAGAATATAAACGTGTAATTTTTACAACAAAAATATTTTTACCATATAAATAAATACGTTTTGAATGTAAATACAAATATTGAACTTAAATATTTTTATACAATGCAAATGCGGAATTTTACCACATGAATATTTATTTTTACAACATAAATACTTTTATACAATATAAATACTGATTTTTACCATATAAATATTATTTTTTTACAACATAAATGAAAAATGTTTAAATATAAATAGAAAATTATATCACATAAAAATATTTTTTGAATTTTGCAACGTTCCACACGCCATACCTGAGACGATGGAGCATTCCACCCTAAACTCTGAACAGAAAGCTTTAAGATGTTACATAAAACTTTTAATTACTCTCTTGTTATTTCTTGAGCTGTAGGCAAACAGTTTACTGCTTTTGTTATCTTTAAAAATAATAAAGTAATAAAATGGTTTAAGGCTCTCTTGTTAAAATGTATTTACAGCTGAATTCGCTACTAAATTCTTTTTGATGAACGTTAATTTGAAGGAATTGCATAAATAGTGCTAAAACGATGTTTTAACAGTGGAAAATGTATGAAACAATATAAAACATGTAACACATAGTTTTCTTCATTAAAAATTATCATTGTATTTATTACTACATTTGTATAAATTTGTGCGTCTTTGTTGGCTTTAAAGTTTTCCAGACATGCGTATTTCACGATTTATTTTTCATGGACCAAGCCTTGTTTCAGTCACTGATTTGTATATACTTTGATTTCATTATTATTCTTTGGGAACTAGATTCTAATTTTCGATTTCGTGGACAGATTTAGCCAAAATTTTATTATCGAATTGTAAAAACATGTTAATTTAGATATTAACCACAAGAATTTAAGAATCTGCGAAATACAATTTTACCGAAACACCCCAGATTCATTTCCCAAGAATATCAATACGTTTACTGTATATTGCTGAGTGCCAATGAGAAGTTACATTATGTGTTAATCCATAATTGCAAGAGAAGCAATGCACCCACGTGATTTCATATTTACCAAGGAAAACAATACACCAACGCTTTAGGCAAGTGGAAAAGATATTTAATATACAAAGCTCAAAAGATTTTCTATATCTAATAAACTCTCGCTTTTTCTCTAAAAATTATCACTCTGTAGCAACGGTATACTAGTTACTTGGTAATGTCTGTCATATCGATGACGTCATCGCCTTCGATCGATTATCCATTACACTAGTTACACCGTCTTGACTAGCACTGATATTTTATTTTTAGTTTGCTGTCACCATATATAAGACCATTTCGTTGCAATTTTATTGCTACAAGGCGGTGATATCGATCACTGATCGGAAAAATTATACAAACTGGATTTTACAGAAAACATCCTTCATGTGTTTAATAATGTTTCCGTTCAATTTCAGTCTTACAGTAAAAAATGGCACTAACAGACCGGATCGCTCGGGAAACAAGACCTCAGAACCCGTTCATGAAGAACCGTAAGTGAGATTTTATTATATTCATTTTAAAAATTAACGAACGTGAATTCGGCTTTTATTATATATTTTTTTGACCTTTTCAACGTTAAAGTGAACGGATAATATATTTTTATCTCATTTTAATACGTCAGATTGTAGAGGTCAACCGTTTTCTACTATAAAATCTCCTTTTCTAGTTTACATTACCGCAGTGTTTATGTTTCAACCTTCATATCAGCATTGTCGGTCTCTTTCCTTCAATTTTTAGTCAGGTTTTAAGTTATTGACCACCAAGAAAACGTCGTGTATGCAAAGAATTGATAGAATCGGCCATGTATTTACTGCTTCCCGTGGTATTGATCGTCTTGTCTCGCGAGAAGAAATAATATGGTTAGCAGAAAAATATCCTGGGAAAAAATTCTTGAAAAGCTTATCCGTTAAAAGAACCGATTATTGTTAAATTTCCTGAATTTACTTCCTTAACTGTATTGGCTTTGACTTTGGGTAGTTTGTCTTTAGGCATTTTTGTGTGTAAAACATTTATTTAAAGATTGCAAATGTGAAGTATTGGTTGTTAAAGATTTTACCATCTGACCTTCCATTTCTGTCACAAGATGATAATATCTTAGCACAAATGGCCGAAGAAACTTGTTATAATTTGAATTATGTCTTGTGTGATTGAAAATGGGTATATAATGTAAGAGCACGTTCTCAAAGTACATTAAATTAACAATCGCTGGTTGCCGTAGATTATTCTTACATAGTGGCCCATGTAGTGTAGCACACGTTTTATATCAAACTTTTGGTTCAAACTTCATTCAAGAATTATTCAGAGGTGTGTTGAAGAGTCAAATTAAGATTAAGTACATTTTAGTTAATATTCTATATTATGTTTTAGGATGTGGCTTGGACTAATAATATATTTTCTTGTGAAAGGGCCATTAAATTGAAAAAAAATCCATCATGTACAATGTCTGTAGTTGCTTGTGAATAGGCCATTTAATTAAAAAAAACATAATGTACAAATTCCGCATTTGCTTGCGAAAGGACCATTAAACATATGTATAAAGAATAAATTATATTTAAAAAAAAACAATATAAAAACTATTTTATTTCAGGTGTAGTTTTCAACATTTTCTTTATAAAGTCCGATTTCAACAAACAAAAATCAGCAAAAAAACAACAACAACAACAGCAACAAAAACAAACAACTTGAACAACTAGAACTCAAACACATACATGTATTGAAGAATATCTTCTTGGTGCTTTTAAACACATTTCTATGATAATTTTCTCAAATATTACAAGTTTGTAACCAACATGTACTACCAATGGGAATAAATACGTCCGCCAAAACTGAGTTTGAGCATAAAGTTTTGTGTGATATTGGGACTGGATCAATGTATGGGGTGCATGAAGACAGTACTTGACATATTAGTACGTGATACAGCAAAAAAGGAAATAAATTGTATTCCTGGACGGTGATACGTTTTATTTAATAGCTCGTAATATTCCGACGTTTAAGTATAATTCTGAATTTATTTGTCTAGTGACCTTTTTCTCCTTATTCAAACTTACACGCACTGCAGAGATAATTTCATCAGTAAACTTCTAACAGATAGACTCTTAACACATATAGCAAATGTATAAAACTTCAAATTCTGTGTCTTTAAACACCTGAATGATTTTTTAAATCGATTGGTTCAGATTATCGGATTTTAAATATGTTCTGTTCTTTTCTGTTTTGTTCAGATTATCGGATAATTATTCTGTTCTGTTCGGTTCAGATTATCGGATACTTATCGTTTAATTTATAAGGCTGGTAAAGACTTTAATACAATAACTTGTTTGTGGAATACTAGATGAACACATGCAAATTAAAGTCCAGCGAGATTTATAAGTGCTTCACTTAGTCAATCATAACTAATATTGCTTTGCTGCAAAACATCCTCATTTTGTAAACAAAACACTGCCGAAAGACTGTTGTTAAAACTCATATTTTCACAATCTTTCAATACAAGTAAACGCTTTTTGAGTTTTATTGCTAAGATAAGATTTCTGTTAAAAGCCATTTACTCGATTTTTTTATCTTATTCAAATTAAAAATTTAACAGTTTCATTTTATAGATAGCATTTCATAAAGTATGTCTATGATTATTATAAATCAACACTGAAATCCGTTTTGGCATTTCAACATCATTTCTATGACACAAAATTCTTCATGAAATAATAACCAGTAATAATTGAAAGAAGCGGAAGGCGAAATTTTACGATTTTGAACCACGTTTTTTATTAATAGTGATTAAAGAACGTAGATCGTAACTTATTTCATCTAATAAAGGGATCCAAATAGGCACTGCTTACAAATTTATACATGTATAAGTAAAAAATCGAGTTCTAATTATAAATCATGACATGCTTAATGCTAACAAATGTCTCTTGTTGTTTTGTGTTTTTTTGCGTTATGACAAAAACAATTAGTAGTATTTGAAAATAAGTATTAGGTGAGGTGAATTACATGTCATTTTCAAAGATAGTAATAAGGCTATTTCCATCAATAGTACAAAGCCTCGGTGTTTTCATAGCACTTGTTTCGGCAAGATTTGCGAGAATTTTGTCTTGTTTTAAATAAATTTATTAACGTCTGTTAAGATAAAAACATAATGTACGTTATCGATAACATTAAGCTAGACAGTCACGTGACAGTAAATTGTAAAGTAAAGTAAGATTCATGTGCAAAGGATTTTATTTTTTTATCGTTATTTCTAACCCCCAAAATGTCCTCATAGGCATTGGAATGGAGTGACCGTGATCAAATGCAAGTTGTACTCGGTTTATCACCGCTACGCGTCAGTATTTCCGCGCATGATGTCATTTATTACGTTTGACACCATAAACCGTTGTACGTTTTGACACAATCAGTTTTTTTAATTGTATTTTTTAACATGTTGGTTTTCAATTTTTTACAACATCAATGGATTTTGAAATCTAATTTCAGTCTTAGTATAGAAGAAATTCGAAGTTGGGCGGAATCCTTCGACAAACTCATGAAAAGTAAGTACATAAACGTTAGCCTCCTCTTATTTGTTAGCAAACTCCTCGCAGCGGTGAATTCCTTTCTAATCATCTTGCTAGAATAGTCAATAGAAACGTCACTATCACAAATGTAGTAACGAGTATTAAAAGTACGAGAATCCTGTATAGCAGATGTAAAACTTAAAATCCATCAAACAATTTGTTCACGGTACTACAATATCTTGTGGAATAAATTTAGACACCATGTCAACTCCGGAAAAAATCGTCGTGCATTTAATTCCCTACATCCGGTTTCAGATTCATATAATAAGATTCATATAATAATAATAATAACAGGTACTGTAATTCGTGATACTGATGATAAATGTATATATACAAATGGCTATAATTATAGATGACACCTCAGACATATCTATTGTTTTTCATGTGAACTGCAATATTCAAGACATACTTGAGGAAAATCAATAATTGCACTTGAACGTTATTGGACAACGTCTGCGCTCACTCTTTTGTATCCATTCAAGGCAAATGTTTTGGAAACCGATATTTCAGTACCGCCATAGTCGGTAGTACACATGAACCTCTCTTAAATCTATTTTTGGATATTTGTTGAGAATTTGACCTATGACCTCGGTCAGCATTTCGGATGAAGCCAGATAACATTTTGTCAAGGCATTTTTCTTAAAATTCATACTATTGAAGAGAAGGTTTGATGTGTAAGACCAGTGTTTCGTTAATAATAAGTTTGGTGATATAAATAAAAAAGTATTGAAACAAATAATAAAGTATTGAAACAATAATCTAATGGTGTGTTCTTTCTTTATTTTTCAGAAGCAAGTAAGTACTCTGTTGATTGTCGAATATTAATTAAAGAGTCGTGAGTATGGACATTTAACCTTTGTGGTATGTAGTGACAGTTTTAACCTAAATGCTCTAGTTTTCTAAATGTAGTTTATAACGTCGGTTTATGGTATGTAACGAACTTTATTTTGCCTTTGCTATGGTGGCAATTTTCTGCATAAGACGATCAGATAGGCCTATTAGTTTTCGCGAAATGATTTAACTTTCATAATAAGATCTTTGTATCATTTTGGTCAATATCTTGTTGTAGGGCAAAACAGTGACAACTTCGTTCAGATATCTTCATAATTATCTCAAAACTTGTTAATCTTCGCTAAGTTCTGTGGCTGCCGCTTATCTATTAAAACATTCAGGGCAAATTCATTACGTATGTTTTATTATCTAAAACACGCGAGCAAGGATCCGCCTCGAGCCCAATATCCGGTCTTCAAAGTGGCTGAAACCTAGTGGTTCGAGTTTACCCGCAACCTGTTGATGCTGTTTATAATATGTAAAATATCTTATTTGGAAAACATTAAAGTTTTCGCAAAAGTTTGAAGTTATGTGACATCTAGTATCTGGAAATTATGGTGGCATATTTCTGATTAAGATAACCAGATATTTATCTAAACACAATTTAAAAGTTTAAGCGAAACTGTTTTAAATATAAAGTGAAAATTTGCGAACCTTTCCAGATACAAATGTAATAGATAGCAGATAATCGATTATCTTTCTTTCGTGTTATATTATTTATTTTAAATTATGTATGTATGTTTATAAACACTTAAATGGTATCCATATGGGTACTTATTTCGCACCCTTGTTGTTGCTCTGTTTATTGACCTCTCTATCGAACAACACGATGACATTATTACAACCTTAAACAATACCTCGATATTATGTCTATAAGATTTGTTAAATAGAGATAACAAGAAAAGTATAACACAGATGTGTTATATGTGGACGACATTTAAAAGAGGTTAGATGTTGGGTGTAAGAGTTCATGCAGGTATTTTCATAGCACTAACCACATTGAATAAATTTGCTCTATTTAAATTCAACAGTATCTTTCAAAATTGTTCTACCACGTACAACACAATTCCTTTGGTACTTTCAGGATGGAAAATCTATACTAACTTTCTATATTCAGCATCTTGATCCCGTAAACCAGGGTGGGGGGGGATGGGAGGGGATTGGGATGAGTCACAATTATTCTGAACAACAGAAAAAGACCTACAAAAAATGGTTATACAATAATTATTTACTTTATAGACAAGAAATCGCCTTCTTGTAAAACAGAAACCCACAAGAACCATCAATTTCAACATCAAAAACATTTGTAAACAAAGAACCATCATAATATAGGTCACATTCACGCGCCGAAAATCAAGTCATAGGATTGCCAATATTCGTAAACAGAACACAAACTTTAATATCATCCAAGAATAACTATCTGAACAATGTCTCTTACTACACTCTTTCTATAACTGCTTACAACAATAAACTTTCAATTCGCATAATTAAAAGGAAACACCGACTCCTCGTTCTATTTATATAATTTATACATGCATATATATTTATATTTATAGTTAAGGGGAGATAATTCAATTCAATATTTATATTTATATACTCAATTATAAATAGCTTGACATTGAACTTAAAGTGCATACAAAATGGTTCCCGTTCATTACTCAACGATCTATATATAAAGCCGGGCCAGCTTGTTCTCAGCATTCGCTATAAACCTCTATTTAAAGCCGGGCCTAAACTCCCCTTCAGCCGGCCTAATTGTACTAAAGTAAATATACTCAAGTAATAGTTACATAGTAATAATATATTATGACCCATCATTCGTCCAGAAAATATTTTTACATCTTATCAACAAAATAAAACTAATGTATACCAGCTTTATAAAGCAAACAATTCAAAAACTCATTTTATGATTTTATTTCTTTAAATTGATAACGGTTTGGTTAGTAATAAATATATGATTGAAGAGGCGGTTTTGAATAATTATCTCTTAAATTTTCAATTTATTATTGTGATGCCTTACATTCAACATCTTACAGGGTTACAGTTTTGTAGCTTGAAACTGTGTTTAAGATTTCAATGAACGGAATCATTGTGTTTTCTGAATGTGGCTTTAAATGTTCCTTATACATGTATGCATACTCATAAACAACTTTATGGTGCTTTATGAATTATGTTTTAGCAGTTTAAAGCGTTACATGTTATAATGTCTCGAAATTCGATGATGACTTGCGATGGCTTAGCTATTATACCAAATTCGTAAATCAAAAATATACTATAATTCTAACAAACTTTTATAAAAAAGCGATCCATCTATATAAGTGTGGTCGTACCATATTAAAGAAAAAAAGATGATGTTTATATCTTTTGTTAAATTTGATTCCTGCAAAAATTAATGATACCACAGCATATGTTAGTCAAAATTTATGATATATGTTATGTTTTGCTATTTTTACAGCGGGTAGAAAAGTGTTCCGCGAGTTCTTGCGGTCAGAATACAGTGAAGAAAACATGTTGTTCTGGTTGGCCTGCGAGGAGCTCAAGCAGGAGCAGAGCTCAGAGGGAGTGGAGGAGAAAGCTAGATTAATTTACGAAGATTATATATCTATATTATCGCCCAAAGAGGTAAATATATTAGTTATTTTTTCTTGGGTGATTGCATATGAACATTTGCTGACAACTGCAGAAATACAAACATGATGAACTCAGACTCATTATGAATAAGTTACTAATGAAAGATGTACTTACTAAGAAGTATATAAATTGTAACTATTAATAGATTAACTTACCACGAAGTACGTGTAAATGGTAACTAATTGAAGATTTACTTACTTTTTAGTATATAAATTATATTTTTTTTTATTTTAATCTAAATAGATAATAACTAATTAAATCAAAAAGTAATTAATTGATTTAAAATAAAAGCTTTAATTTGAATTGAAATTCTAGAAAAAAAAGATTATAGAAAAAAGCTTGCATACATTTGCCACGGGAAAAGGTACCTTCGGTCATTTTTTGTGTCATTTTTGTTATTACTTTATTTAGAAACAACTTTCAAATTTCTATTATTTTCTCATAACAAAACAGTGATTTTGTTACACATTTTGACAGTTAAATTGTATTTTTTCCGCGAATTGCATAATAATTAATGTCGTCTGCACAATTTTATGACGTCGTTTCAAGGATTGACGTCAACTGCCCGAAGGTACCTTTTCCCGTGGCGCGCCTCAAATCTCTAGCATTAAAAGTGGTACCATTTCAATTATTTGTTTAAATAGACTACATCTTTTTAGGTAAATTAATTCAAGAGTACATGTTCTGTTTTTCAGGTTAGTTTAAACAAGAGTACATGTTTTATTTTTCAGGTTAGTTTAAACAAGAGTACATGTTTTATTTTTCAGGTTAGTTTAGACGCAAGAGTTAGGGAAGTAATTAATCGAAATATGGTGGACCCCACACCGAACACATTTGACGAGGCCCAGTTACAAATATATACCTTAATGCATCGAGATTCCTACCCCAGATTTCTTAATTCTCAAATATATAAAAAACTTATACAGCAGTACTCATGAAGAAGGACTATTTATAGTTAAAATTGTATGTTTTATGTTCGCCGAGTGTTTGTCAGATGGAAAGCAACAGGTGAAGCTTTGGGTGCTTTTAAAATCATCTCTGGCGGTTTTGAAGGTGTTAAAATAGTTTGGTGATTATTTTGAAAAGATGACGTCATTGTAAATCGTGACACGTGACATCACTCGGAATACCAGCGAAAATGAGATGTGAACTTAGCTACAAGCGATAAAAGACGCTGTTGTGCTATACACTCACGACAAATTTTATACAAGAATTATTTTCCAAGTATCTACGAAGGAATGTCTACACTAGTTGAACGTGATGGTTATGCGTGAACTAAGTGTATTTCTGAACACCAAACCCATTTGAACCATTGTTCGTTATAATGTCAAAGCTTTGAATGGCATCACTTATTTAGCAGTGATACAAAATATAGGCGTAATATTACAAAATAAAGGCGTATTGTTACAAAAAATAGGCGTAAATGTTACATAAGATAGGGGTTATGTTAAAAAAAACAGGCGCAATGTTGTAAAATAAAGGCCAAATGGTACAAAAAGAGGAGTAATGAGCAAAAAGAGGTATGCTTATATTTACTTTTAAGTAGGATACCAGTTTTATCATTAATATTATCATATTTGCATGAATATAAAACTTGATTAGAAATTTGACACCCTTTGACCTTTACAGCCAACATTTGGTTTTCAACAATTGTACCCAAGATATAACGAAAATCTGTAATAGGAGATAATAGAGCTTTTGCAATATTTCACAGAAGCGAAATGAATTCTCTTGATACGCCAAGCAAGAAATGAAAATAAAACAACTCAAATGCTAACGTTTACCATACCGATACAAAACGCCTACATTTGAATTATTGCACAGCGATTTTAATTATTTATTTTCTTTAAGTCGATGCCATTGAAAGCTTTTACTTTATTTTGTTGAATAGGGTTTATCAGAAACTGTGCTATAAAAATTCCAATTGTCATTTTTGGCACAGTTAGCCAAAGTATCACGTGGCACTGTGCTTTTTTCCATACAATAACATTGCATAACTGTGTTTTTTTAAACTAGCGATTTGTTGTTATATGTACATCTATTGTTCGTATGGTCTATACATAAAACCCCCCTAGTTTATGTATTTGTGCATCCATGCATGAAAATTACAGTTTTAACTGGTTTCGTGTACTTCTTGGAAAACTTATGTCATTATTGGTCTTTTATAGTAAAAAAAATTTCACGTTACATACTTCATATTCCAGTCTTACAGACATATAGACAGCGTTTATCATGTATCACATCCGACTTAGTTTTCTTTACAAAATTATGACATTATATTATCTTATATTTTCTTATTAAACAATGAGGCGAAAATGTAAAAAAATTTAATTGAACTGATAAAAATAAGATAAGATTAAAAACTAGAGGACTATCATGTTAAACAAAACTAAAAAGTTTACATCGCATGGCCTTGCCTAACAACCGGCCCAATGTTTGAAAAAAAACAACTCATGGTTTACGATCATGCGATGGTTGCGTCACTGTGCGGTAAATTTGCTAACAGCGAGATGGGAAACGTCCTGAAGACAAGAAATCTCTAAACAAAAATATATTTGTTTCAAAAACAAACTTAAATTAGATACGTCATGCGACATTTTCGTGTGTTCGGGAAGATGACGTCTTTCCTTTAAACTACGCCACTGAGTTTTGCAGAAGAAATTGATTATTTTACATTCCGCAGAAATAAATAATTATTGAATATAACATTTCTAAAAAAACGTTTTATAATGTTAATAATAAAACGAAATGAAAATTTCTGATGTTTCTAAAAATAGCAAAATTTGAAATTGCTAAAAATAACACCTCCTTAATAGGTTTAATTATGTTCATAATTGATGACATCCTTTCATATGCCTAATGAAGAGCATAACAATCGGAACGCTTGGAAGATTTTTTGTGACATTTTACTCGTTACAAATACAGTTTTTAACATGTTCATATTTCTAATATGAAGTAGTATTACGTGCTAATTTTACCGCGAAATGCTTAATAAGTCGTCTGATCGAATTCTAACAATTGACGTCAGCAGCTCGAAAACACCTTTCCCATTGTGTGAGGCCCTCGTATGTTAATCGTAAACTAAAATGTAGGTCACTAACTATCTTCAAACTGTCACTTAAGCTTAGAGAGTACTTATGTCACGTGTTTAATTAACTTGAACTTTTATCGAATTATGCAGTCGGTAGTCTGAAATTGATTGGACACGTGTCAGCTGTTATAAAACCAAAAATTTGATGTCGTTTAATTATCAATAGTCAACTCGATTTTGTTTTAATTTTTCAAATATCAGGAATTGATATAATTCGTCAATGAATAATGAAAAAACTTATTTCAGACGTGAATTTTGAAGAAAATCATATTTGTTTGCCATTCGATAATGTGTCTGACTGGATAATTATTGTACCAGAAAACTATGCGTTTATGCCAGTAATATCATATTGGCTTATATTCTAAACTATAAATAAAAGTTCTTGCAAGTTATTGTTAGATAACACCTGGTCAAAAAGAAAAATTAATCAATTTCAATAATAAAGTTGGTAAAATAAGCAAAGCACACTACATACATTCTCTTTGCAAGTACTTTTCCCTACGTTTTAAAACTGGTCTTCCATGTTCATGATAATTGGCTGAAACATCCTGACAAGATATAGTACACGTATTATTATTTTGATGAATACCGTACACACACAGACACATACACATGCCAGTACGTATAGTCTGTCTAAAAGAATACGGACGACTTTAGCGAAAACTTAACATACTGTTCTTAAATGATAATTTGACAATGGCGACTCCTTAATGATAGTTTAAACTCCACCCTAAACGTGTATGATTGAATAAGAAATTTTTTTCGTACCAACCATACTTTTAAAATTGTTAAGCTGTTATTCGATTTTACGTTTATTTTTGTTTAGAAATTTTACTTATTTTCAAGTGAGGTAGGTTTGATTGTCGAGGTACGATGAAATCTTTTTCTATTTTTTTTATGTATGTTTGTTTAAAAAAACCACAAACATTTAGGTTCGAATGGATTTGCTCATCGCAATAAAACATATCGTTGGTGATCAGTGACACTCAGATACTGAAAACACTTTTTGGGGTCGTGCAAAGATTTATGTTGCTGGGCACTGTTATTATAGCGGTCCCAGACCGAACTGAAATCATTTCAATAGTTTATAAAAAATGAAAATATTATTTACTGACTATATTGTTAGCGATAGTTACACTTACAAGCTATAAATGAACTCTCACAACACGTTTAAGCATTAAAGTAAGTTTCCGATTTCCCAACGTTTAGAACTAAATGTATGCACCGTTTACATATCTTTTTTTCTTTTGACTTTTGTATGATTGTTTTGAATAAATTTCAATTAAACATAAATTGTGTAATAAATTGGCAAGGGATTAACTTTCTTTCTTAAATAATACTTGAGAATCAACCTTAAATGACAGCGTTCAATAAGATGTGTCATGCAAAAGGTGTTTCCGAATAATTCATAACGTTGTGAAAACGGAAACTTCCGCCGTCACCTGTTATGTATTTCCTCATGGTCTTTAATCTGTAGTTTTTGTTATTATTTTCAGAAGACGTTAAATTAACTTTATATAAGCGATGTAGATGTGAATAATGAGATAATTACAAGCATGTTTAAAATAATCTACAGGTAATAGCATTTGATTTAAACAATCTGATGTTCTAATGTTTCACCATCGGCGTCAAAAGGGACTGCTAATTAAAAGTTTTGTTAATATCTAGAAATTTTGCGACACATAACGCTTGTTATAACAAAACAATTTTAACGTTTATGATGTGACGTATTTCTTTATGTTGCATAATTTCCGTTAAAAGGTGTTTAATTTGTCCCCTTGAAATATTCCTAATTTTTCCTAACTAATGAAAAACAAATTAAATAACGGAAGTTTATTGCCAGTCTCGGTTTTACAATATTAAGTTTTATGATATTGATTCAAATATCAATAAAACCGAGCATTATATTTGGTAACGTATGAGTCCAACGTTTTGCAAAGCTCTGTATTCTCCCATATTTAGGTATATTCCATCCGTTTGTCTGTCCATAAACCTATTCCTCTATGTTTTACACTTGTAACGGGACCAACTTAAGCGAACTACGGCTTTTGCTACTTCTTCTTCTGTCACAGCTACTATTTCTTTTTCTTTTTTTTAAATATTGATATTACTCCGCAAACGACGGCTGACGTCGACGATTTCTTTGTAATCATAATGGGGCCATGTGAAAGTTATTTATGTACTGCCAAAATAAAACTAATAAAATTTAAAAACAATATTGCCTTTGAATGTATTAAACTTTTCACCACAGGTTTTCGAGGTACATGGATATAAGTGTATAAAACGTTTCTTTTTTCTAATAACTGCAATATTTGTATTCAGTTAGTTTTTTAAAATAAAATATATGTTAACTGTGTTTTATTAGACAGTTATAGTTATTTTTACTTGTGCTTTATACAAAAGGCTTGCAAATTTGATAGTTTTAACATATCTGATTGAAATTTGAAAAGCTAGTGTTTTGTCATCTAGTGTATTTTATAAACAGAAATGTACCTTGTTTTAATTGTTGCAACATTTTTTGTACATAACAAATCCCACGTTGTTAGAGTTTCTAACATATGATTAAACAAATGTTCGTAGGTAAAATAAATATCTAGAAATATCCAAACACATGTATACTAGACTATGAATCTAACGAATGTATGAAACTGTAATGCGCCCATACACAATATTCATCTTCTATTGTTTAAGTGATAAATGTGATTTGGAGAGTTTAAGGCCATTTGAATACGATACAACAATTTTACTTTATATTTGTATACAACTACGTGATGTTTTAAGTTATATTTAAAGATATAAGTGGGCCATTACACATTTATTAATAACCCCAAAGCCATGCAAATGTGGCACCAGCGACTAGCTTACCATACAAATAAGGTTTCCAGTTTTGTGAAGGACAACATTCTTGTTAAATCTAGATTTGAATTTGTAAAGATTTGAATCGTTATCAAAGCGCTTGGGTCCTCATAATCATGAAGGCCAACTAACAGAACAAATATCAAACTATTGCAGACTCGGTTTGATTGAGTCTGTACATGGATAGTAATTGAAATGTATATTACTGTCCACGCCGCTTTGCCCTGATTTTGGTGCTTCTCAATATTTACACATATATGTTTATAGTGTTCAACGGCCTTCAAAGATGGTAATCGGTTACAGCACTGACGAAATGTACTGGGAGACTTTTAACTGCCGCCCCAGAAAATTATTCACAAAGCAGTAGGCATCCATGATAAGCAACATAAAAGAATCACTATGGTTCAAAAGATCACGAATTGCTGACCAGCTTTCAGAACAATTATATTTGTACATGTATCTCCCAGGTTTTGAAATATTTCATTTTTAGAATTTTATGTTGTCAATAAAGTAATTTATAATGTTACATTACTCTCTGTCGTAACAATGCGTAATTTTTTACACACATAACACATTTAGCAGTTTTTGAAAATTATGGAAAAGACAAGAACTTATCATAAGTACTTACAATTAAATTTATTTATAGATCTTGGTCGTGTGATGGGTGTGACTGCGTTGTAGTTTTAAACGATTATTCTGCGAACACATCTGTGTGCAATATTGATTTTTTATTTCTATATATGTCGTTTTATTGTTTATAATTTTTTATTAGTTTGTTAAAATTTTATTGTTGAATTTATGTTTGGCAGAAAGTTAAGAAAGTTGTCATTTTATTATAGAATACTGTCCCGATTTTTATCTTATAAAAATTTCATGTAAAATTAAAAATGAAACAACTTGGGTCAAGGTTGTTGTTTTAACATTTATTCTTGGGTCAAGGTCAATTGTTTTAAACTTTATTCTCTGGAATCATTGCTTTTAGTTGTTTGTTTTCGAAACAACCCATTTTGTTTCACCAGCGGTAATACTTTTGAAGGTCCAGATGTTAACTGGATAATCCGAGTCAAAAACAGCAATCTTCTATTGTTGTCATTTGCAGAAATGCATGTTTGTGAACTTTGGCTGTTGATTATCATTTCAGATAAAAATGATATTTCTTTTATCTTGACCAGAATCACACATTTATGGAATGATTTCTCTCGTTTACTTTCATATGAAAAATAGTGAGAAAAGAAATATTATATTAAGTATAATTAATAAAATATTTAAAAAAATACGAGATTAAAATATTATACAAACACAAAGAATTTCTGCTATGAACATGAAAAATAATAAAATTTTTAGGTCATACCTACTTATACCGGATAATAACAATTATTTCAGGCTTCTTTATCGATGACTTATTTTATGTGTTTTAAGAATATACTCGATGTTCGGAATGGGTCTGCTTTTATCATATTATAACACAATTATTTCTATTAACCCATGAATGAAACCGTAACTGCAAGTCAGAAATAACATTTTAAACATTTTAGTCAGACTTAAATTATTTTTACCATGACAAAATGATTTTTACTTGTATTTGCGTTAACTTTATTGCTTATTTGTTAGATTTATCTTTTACATTACCAGACACCCTCCTGGTTGTACCCATTGACAGTGATTTACACGTGCGTCGATGTTTTAGAAGTTACTGTAGGGATATATAGTTAACTATAGACATTTTTATCTGTTGATGCACATTACTGTCCCCATTTTCACTGGCATTTGTGTAAACGTCGCGATATGGTTGCAAGCATACACAAACACAAACAGTGATAGAAACATGTTTGTTCGTAAAGTTAGTTTTGTGTTTTGTCGATTGATTATATTATACATGTTCTTTGATTTAGCATATTTTTCAGACCAATTTAAACAAATGACCATATACATTGCTATAAGAAATCCAGGTTATAACAACGTTTTTGAATTTTCATTTCTTGTATGATGAAAATTTATCGATCGGAATTGTTATAATAAACTTGATTTCGTTTACAATGAGTTTTCATTTCTTCTAAGAATACCTACATACATTGTTGTATTATGTCGAGACATTTTAAGAACGAATGTTGAGTATTAAATCTCGTGTGATTTTACAATTGTTTAAACGTACAACAAAATTATTTTACCATGAATTTTGTGTTTGGCGTTCTAAACAGGAAAATGGGTTGCAGACTTCATTTAAAGCCAATATATCGGAGCACTACAGTACATTTGCGTTGCATAGAAAGATGAAATGTTTATTTTATGCTTTTCAGTGAATATTAAAATTTACCCGGTGAAATAAAAGCGGTAACGGTGTAATATCATTTTTTCTTGCATACCGGATAAGTATTTCCTAGTGATTTACCGGGGAAAGAAAATCTTATCTTTTCCCTAGGGAAAAGATAACGTTCGCGTGCTAAACGAGTGACGTCACGTCTTCAAGTATCTGACGTAATATTTTCCAGTTAGTGACGTCATTTAGAAAATAGGGTTTTCGTGAACGTCTATATTTCAGCTTAAGGAAACAAAATTTAGTTTATTTAAATGTACACAAATGTTATAACAGTATAAGGTATGCAAGAAAAAGTATCTTGCATGAGACATCCGGTAAAGATAGAAAAATCTGTCACCTCGGGTGAACTGTTTTGGCGGGAACACGGCAGAACCTCGTTCCCGCAAAAACAGTTCCCCCTCGGTGACAGATTTTTCTATCTTCACCTCACACTCATGCAAGATACTTATAATTTTTACTGATTTTTTTTAACTTTGGTACCCAAACGCGCAAAACATACCAAATGAGAACGTTTAGAAAACGGTCTGTATATTTGACGTCATGACATCACGTCATAAACAAGCGGTTTGGCGCCATTTCTTGCATTTTTTCTGTCAAATTTACGCAAATTTTGCACTATAAGCATAAAATTAAAAGAAAATTTGTTTTAACAAATGTTTAAACCACTCGTGGCCTCGCCACTCGTGAAAATACGAATTCCGAAGCTCACTTTGGAATACTTACCTTACATTTTATAGTAACAAATTTATATAGTAATTATACCCCACACAAACGAAGTTTAAGGGGGTATATTGGAGTGAGCTTGTCGGTGGGTCGGTCGGATTCTTCGTTTCCGGATGATAACTTTTGAAGGACTTGACAGATTTAAATAATTTTGGTTCACATGTGTAACATCATAAGATACAGGTTAAGTTCGATTTTGGAGCTGTTGGGGTAAGTGTCAAGGTCACTGTTACTAAAAATAGAAAAAAACGTTTCCGGATGATGGCTCGTGAAGGGCTGGAAAGATTAAAATAATTTTTAGTACACATGTGTTACATCATAAGATACAGGTCAAGTTCGAATTTGGGGCTGGTAGGGTCAGTGTCAAGGTCACTGTTACTTAAAAAAGAAAACTTGTTTCAGGATGATAACTCATGAAGGGCTTGACAGATTAAATTAATTTTTGGTGCACAAGGGTTACATCCAGGTCAAGTTCGATTTTGGGGCTGGTGGAGTCAGTGTCAAGTTCACTGTTACTAAAAATAGAAAAATTGTTTCCGGATGATAACTCATGAAGGGCTTGACAGATTTAAATAATTTTTGGTAATCATAATCATAAGATACAGGTCAAGTTTGACTTTGGGGCAGGTGGGGCCAGTGCCGAGGTTACTGTTACTAATAAAAGAAAAATGCTTTCTGGACGATAAATTCTGGAATGCATCAAATATTTTAAAAATTTTTGGTACACAGGTGTTACATGTACGTTACAAGATACAGGCCAACTTCGACTTTGGGGCTGATGGGGTCAATGTCAAGGTCAGTGTTTCTAAAAATAGAAAAATAGTTTCCGGATGATAACTTGTGAAATACTTTACGGATTAAATTCATTTTGGGGACATAGATGTAACATTACAACAGGTCGAGTTCGACTTTGGGGCCTTTGGGGTCACTGTCAATGTCACTGTTACCTAAAACAGAAAAATTGTTAACTCATAATTCAAGAAATACGTCTTAGATTTAATTGTTTTTGGGACACAGATATAACTTTACAAGATACAGGTTAGGTTTGACTTTGGGGCCTATGGGGTCAAGGTCAAGGTCACTGTTAATTAAACTTAAAAACGTCATTTCCACTCAGTAACTATAGCTTGGAATGAGATTCTTAAAAAAATTTGGTGTATTGTTGGTTTCTGTGAAGAGGACTTTTGGGATTGAAAGTAAGGCCTGTGGGGTCAATGTCACTGTTACTCAAAATAGAAAAAAACCTGTATAAGTTCAACAACTTTAGTTCGGAATGAGTTATGTTATGGTAAAAATTGTTATATAGGTAGTTTCTGTGAAGATGAAACTTGGTATTGAAAATGGGCCTGGTGGGCTGAGGTCACTGTTCACTGTTACTAAAAATAGAAATAAGCATTCCCAGTTCAAGTATAAAGCACACATGTGCGGGTATTTAATCACTTTCAGTGATAATTCTAGTTTTGGCTATAATTGTCCAGACCGGGGCGTTATCATATAATCGGCCCTCACGCGCGGGCTGATCACGTGATATCGGCCCTCGGAATTGGAGCGCGCGACGTCACAATATTTCCGTTTTGTTTTTAATCTCAATATCTAAACTTTTGCGGTTTGTTCTTAAGGTTAAAATAAAATAATCCACAGCATTCCACTCTAAAGATTTATTCTGTAATGACATTTAAGTAAACGAACAAAATCATCTATTTAAACACAAGCTTTGGAATGATTATGTCTTTTTCTCATCAATCCGTGGCTTCTCCTCGAATTCGTGGCGCTCGTGTAAAAGAACTTATTACGTGTTACTAAAAGACTAAAACTAAATTGTAAGTGCCAGAGAAATATCCCGATTTAAAAGCACGTTACTTCCAATATTTCTTTCTAATCGTTTTCTCCATACTTACGGTCGCCTATTTGGTGTAAATAATCGAAGATCGCAGCAGTGGTATCCTGGAGTACCCGGTTTCGACGTACATAAGGTTTTATTAGATATTTTCACAACATTGTGTTATATGGTTTACTCTATTTAAATTTGCTTATATTGTTTAATCATTTAGTTACAAATCTGCTTACTTTGCAGTTTTGTTACACACTATTGCAATAAAAATCGATCTTTTAACCCATGCATATGATGGCAGCAATCTTTGTTTGCAGTACCCTATTTTTACGCAATTTGATTGGCTACTTATATTTATCATCACCCCCATGTATACTGTATATCCATGAAGGGAATAATGCCTCCAACTACTTTCTGAAATGTAACAACAAAAAAGCATTTTTAAATTTTATTTAAAATGTTTTAATCAAATTAGTAAGGTAGTAAAGTAGATTTCCTTTGATTAAAGAACAAGTATTTTACTGTCATGGCAAATAAATTCATTTATTCATCATCTATGTCTATCATCTATCATTATTTATTCCTCCTTCTTGCAATGAGGACAGAGAAATGTGTCTCCTCTCCTTATGACCCGGACACTTAAACAATTTGACAGGTGAACCCAGTGCCCACACTGAGCACACTCGGCCCATTTGACTAATATAACTTGAGTACTGTTTCTGATTTCTGCTGGAGTGAACAGTTTACAAACACAACATTTTTTGCTATCTTCTATAACTTCAGATTCATCAGATGGAACATCAAGTTTAGGTTGTCTGGTCAAGCCAGAAAGTCCAGGGAGAGCTTTTCTTGCTCTGTGGTTTTGTCACTTTACCTGTGTCAAACTGAAGGATGGCTTGTACGGTCTTTTCTTCGGTTATCGCCTTTCCGCTTACAACTGAGCTAAGACATCTCCTCTTTTTGGTTGGAGGCTTTTAGGAGATGACAGATGGATTCAGCAGTTCTGTCAGCAATGGCCTGCGTGGATGCTAGTTGAAGAAATTCTGAAGGCTTGAAGTTGGAAGGTGGAAGGATTGACCACGTTTGGGTTGAATGGATATAATCCTGCTTTCATGAATGAAAATTTGCAGGTGACAAGGCCTCGACATAGGCAGCACATCCAATAGCACAAATGTTGTAACGGGTTATGCTATGTCCGCAGTGCTCGCGCATAAACTTGTGAGAGAGCTGATTGTAGATTTTTTCAAACGGACCGAAACATCCAATATCTTGGGGTTGCAGGACATGGCTTGTATGGGGTGGCAGAATAAAAAAGATCATGTGCTGAGACTTTACCCATTTAATCAACCAAAGATTGATGTGTGACTTACGCCCATCATACAGAACAAGCACTGGGTTGCTTTCCGGTCTCTGAGGGAGATATTTCAGTAGATGGTCCTCGAGATACTTCCGAAACAAATGACTGTTACTCCAGCCGGTCTCTGACACTTCGCCATCTGCTTCGGTGGTACATCCATCTAGAAGCTCCTGGCGCATTCTAGCTCCCGGAAAAATGAAATAGGGTGGTACTGCCATGCATTGTGCATTACCACAGCCAATAACTGTTACATTTGTCCTAGATCCTGAGGTAACAGCTGGTGGCTTAGTATCCACTCCAGTTACTACAAATAGAGGTTTGTGTCTTGTAGATAGACCTTTTTCATCTACTTTGAATATCCTCTCAGGTTTCCCCTTTAAGTCATACTTGGTGAGGTTTGATTCAAATTCACTGTAGTACCTCTGTACGAGGTTTCAAGATCTTCAGCTCTGGCCACCTGGACATAACACCTGTATACCAATGAACAGTGAAAGGGTGCTCTTGATCCATTTTGCATAGGCAAATAGCATACTCATAGCCATGTCCACCACTTCAGACCTGCTGTAGCCGTACCCACAGGCAGATATCCTTTTCAGATGCTCAACAAAATGGCTCTCCTCTAATGCACAGAACAATGGTTGTGGTCCAGAATGACTGGCCTCTCGATTGACCCGTCCGCTTAATTTATGCCTGAGTGATGATTCTGGGAGATTAAACTCTCTAGCTTTCTTATTTGAGCCCCTGTTTTCCTTACTTTCTGCAATGCAGTGGTCATAGCAGATGGACTATACTATCTGTATAATACAACCGGCACCTAAGAGGGAAAAAACAATTTACCTTTATCTCAAATAGAAAAAGGAAGAAGTATTTTTTAAAGATCAATTAAAAATCAATTAATGTAAACCCGAGTCTAAAATATAAGGCGTACATGGTACACGGGAGTGATTTTCGGATATTTTTATGAATGGTAGTTACAATGTCATGACTGTCACGTAACATTTACAACTTACTACGAGCGAGCAGATGGAGCAGCTGTCAAATTTGTTTCATAATCTATTTTCACAATTTCATATGTGTAAGTTATCCTAGCTTTTAGTATTAAAATGGGACTAAAATCGCATTCGATTACAAAAAATAAGTGAAATATTACCTTAGAATCAGAGATTCTCCACATAGTAAGCGGCTGACCAAAACACTGTGTTTACTATTACGACCGTGGGAAAGTGACGTCATAAAGTGTCGCTTATAGTGAAAACAAAAATGGCGTCGTTCGAGGTGTGCGTAGAAACCGGGTACACGACGATATAAGTATGAAACACTCTTAAAAACTCATACCACGTTAAACACTTTTATCATTCAACATTAAAACATTTAACAGGTGTTAAAGTGTTTGGTTTAGTTGTTCTAAATATACGTCGAATTGTTTCAGATCCAACATAGCTGCGAATAAACTGCAGTACACGATGTCTCAATACATGCATGTCACACATATAATTCCATAAAGTGTTTATATAACGTTGTATAACTATTTTTGTAGCTCTTTCGATTGTCGCGAAAACTTAATAATGGTCATTACTTAGCATTTTCTTAATGTTTCTTCATCAAAATTTAATTTAAAACATGGTCGTGATTTAGTCAGTATCTTTAGTTCAATGTCACATTTGAAAGAGTTGACCCCATTTTTCTACTTTTGTCAAAAAACTTAACGTTAGTTCTGACAAGACAGGAGAGCGACACAAGTGTTCATTTATTTTACGGTTGTTTTCAAACCCTAAAAGAATAGCCTTCAGGTCAGATCCCATCCCCTTTTATATGTGCTTTAATTGAGACTTTGATATTTGCAAAGTGATCCCTTTTGAACCAACCTAAAAGTATGTAAAAGTATGTAAATTCATTATAACTTTCGACTGAATACAACACTCGGCCCGTGACCAGCTCATGCACCTTATCGGTCTTTGACCTCATGCCTGGAGCCAACCTTTGATGTTTTAAGTAATTTATGTTACTTATCCCCTGTATTTAAAATAGTTAAAGAATTCTTTCACACTCCTTCCCAAAACCACCAAGAACCAACCATCCAAAAGCATGTCAACATATGCTTAAATAGATGAAAAGGGAACTTTCAATGCCACCAAAAACAACAAATATGAAAATATTTCTGGCTCGGTTTGATTGTGCCTATTCAGGGGCAGGACTGGAAATGCAAAATACTGCACACGCCGCCTAGCCCCGGGTTAAGCGCAACCAAATATTAACACAGAGTAAACAGTACAATTGAGATAGATCCATCCCGACTATGGAATGTATATGAAGGTGAACATGGAACTCTTCAATGGGGTATCTTCAAATTAATACCATTTTATGTGCAGCGTCTTATGGTCCCCTTATCTCAGAAATGGTTAACCCTAAACGAGAATACTATTGACGAAACTGAACAAAATAGAATTTTGACAGGGGATCTGAGAATACAAAACCTAAAGAGAACGGACGGAAAAGGTAAAAAAAAAATTAAAGTATATGCTAGGGGTGATTGAACAGTATCCGAATCTATAAAACTAATAATAATAATAATAATAATATTATTATTATTATTACTATTATTATTATTATTATTATTATTATTATTATTATTACCCACATTTATATAGCTCCCTTTTCATTCATATACATACGCTCAAAGGTGCTTTAAAAACAAAGAATACGAAAAAAACCGAATCACAAGTTCCTATATAAAAAAAATAAAAAACCTTTACATAAACTAATAAAAAACCTAATAATAAAAAATGTAAAATAAATTTACACAAACATATTGATAGGAAAAACATCCAGACCATATTGCGCTGCGTAAAAAAAGAGAGTGACTACGTGTATGTTTTTAAAAACAGTTCACAAATTGGAGAAATATAAATATATCGGCTAAATATATTGGCTGGGATATTAAAACCATCCATCTTTTAACTGGCCGAAATATTAAAACAGAAATAATTTAAGTAGTACAATTGACACGCATAAGTTTCGTGCTTGGCGATCTTCAAAGGACGTAACTGATAACAGCATTGATTAAAGAGAAAGGAAAAAGTGCTGTGACATTTTACCTACCTCTTAATTTTTGTTCTACAATGTTACTTAAACAAATTTCTATCATCTATTATAATAAATTTATGAACTGATTTTGCCTGTAATTCCCTCTATGTTCCCTCCCGCAACCACCCACAGAAATGTGTTTGCTTCTTTGTATAACCCCCAATAAACACCCAAAGAAATGATAAGAACAAAAAAGGAAGTACTCAGGGGATTTTGAAAATATTCGAAATTTTCCATGTTTACAACGTAATCGTTTTGCTAATGTCAGAACAATAACAAACGTAAATAAATTTGTTTTTGTTTTCCATATTTATAATAAATCAAACTAGGTAAACCGAGTCTTAGTTAACTACATTTCGTTAAAATTCCTACCTCGTAGTAATTTAAAAAAAAAGTATAAGAAAATAAAGATTTTGTTATCTAAACAATGTAAAACAATACAGAAATTAATCCCAAGCCGCGAAAGCTCTCGCTAGTGTCAAATGATGTTGATTGCTTAGCGTTCGCTGTTTTCTAAGAACTGTGTGTATACTAGTTTGTTAATTGCTATTTGAACAAATGTTCCACCCATTTTTGACACAAAACGACTGATTATCATTTACCACCCAGGACATATAAAACTGTATTTGTTTAAGTAGGGATTAGCGTTCAACTCGGAACATTATAGAGTTTAGAGTAATATGCATTTCCATTCCTGTCCATAAACAGCCTCCACCAAACATAGCCAGCAATATTTTGTCGTGTCCGGTAGCTTTCAAGGTTCCATGGTCTTCTACGTTAATTTCTTAATAATTTTAAAAGAGATCGTCACCTGTAGAACAGTCTTAAATCTCAAGCAACGTGATTTAACTTCTGGTTTTACTTGAAAGCTAATCTTTAAAAATTATCAATCCAAAAAGAAACAATTTTTACGGAATCAACTGTTAAAGCTGGCTTCTGTAAAATATCAATGAACCAGATACCAATTTAGAAATTCTTTGTTTGGAAGAAACGTGATTGAAAAGTTTTTGTAAAACTTGGAAATACGTAACTATTAAAAAATTAAACATGCTTTTGATGTTATTCGGAAATCAGTTTTAATTCGCAAGCCTACTCTTCTGTATATTTTATTATTTATTATTATTAAGAAATGAAAAAAAGCTTACAGAGACACACTAAGATTGTAGGTATTCTTCGAATATCTGACCCATTTTTGTTTTATCTCAGAAAGTAAACTGTGTTCATACACTCACCCAAAGTTCTAATTTGTCATCCATGGTATATGTTAACAATGTATGCTAGTTTCAATTTTCTTCCCTATCTCAAGAGAGGATGCGAAATTTTCTGTTTTGTCTTGAAATCAATTATTAATCTTTTTAATCGTATTTGTTTCGTTAACGAATCCAATACCGTCTACTTACACCGCTGGGTCAAAATAAGAATCTTTAATTGAAAGGGAGGTAATTATAAAATTGGGTACTTTAAACGGAATTTATGTAAACAAAAAAATGCTGCTGATTAATAAGGTTTAGAGTTTTAACAAGGGGTCCAATTAAAACAAATTTACAGCAATTTACAACAAAATCAATTGACAGCAATTTTCAGGTTGCTTGACATCAATATGCATGAAATTCATTGTTTTGCAAAATTTAGGATAAATCTCGCTAAACTGTTTCAAAGTCAATTATTACAAAATTAAAGCTTAAATTGAAGACTGTTGTTGGCAACTGCTCACAAACAACAAGTTAAGCCAATGTCTTTTTTATGACATATTACGGACAAAAAGCGACCAATTAGAATGTTTGGTGAGTTTGTTTAACTGATTGTTGTATTTGTGAACGAGAACAAGGCACATTATAACACGTGTACATATACATGTACACCAAAATTGTGTGATACTTTTCCGTAGTAATATTTCAAAGTAAATATACATTATAGTTTAAATTTAGCATCTGTAGTTGATATTTAACTGAGAATACAAATTGTTCTTAAAATACCTGATTTGACCTAGATCTAATTACACGTTGTTTCTACATTTTGCACGTCATGACATTTTATTGTTCCGAGAAATTGTGTCTGTATTATGTTTGATTATTAATGATCCAAACAGAATAAAACGTTTATTAAATTATTATTATTTATGAAAATGAGTTGCTTTCATATCTCCAGTCCAGTAAATTAGTGTTGTTATCATTGACGAACTTTGAAGGTAATTATCCATGATTCGTGTACTCTACTACTATAAAAATGATTTGTTTTAATCTTCGGCTTCGGTAATTTATCAAACAGCAAAGGCTAAATAAGAAGGCATTATAATGTACGTGTATAAATTACATTTTTTTCGCTTAAAAATGATTTTATCAGTGTTGGAAGCTATTCTACCGTCATATGACGAGGAAATGTTTTGTTAAAGGAAAATTCAGAACAAAGGATGTCAATTTAGTTTTTTTTCCTCTAAACTGCGCATTATAGCACATAAGCCAACAGAAATTACTTTTAAAGATCAGGGGTTATTAAATTTTCATTACTCATCATCGGCGTACAATCAACGAAAAGAAAGCTTTGACAAATAGAAATATGTTACAGCCTCGGTTTGATTAAAAAACAAAAGCATTTCAGGAATCGCCACAACCAGAAAACAGCCTCCTCACGCAGCCAAATAGTAGCAAGGAAAAAAGAGCGTGGGTTTATAAAAGAATCAATTTCAAATAAGACACCAAAAACAATAAACGATGAAGAGAATCAATGGGCTTACCGCCTTGATACTGCCGGTGGTAATTCACTGTGCCACTAGGGGTTAAAGCAAAGTAAAGTAATCAATATATATCCATTCAAAACGAGGGTGTGGAATTGAGGGTGAACATTGAATATTCAATATAGTATTTCAGAAAATACCATTCTCTGGTCAGTGGTGTATGATTCTTCGCCAAACGAGAAAATTAAGGACGAAACTGAACAGAACAAGAATTATGATAGGAGATATAAGAATGTAAATGTTCGAGGAAGGCAAATAACACTGCTCATACCGCACATCTCGATTTTCTTCACGCCATTAATTGTTCTTATAGTACTGTAAATTTGGTACTCCATTGAGAAAAATCATTAAAATATCAGTTTAATGCCATAGTTTACATAATATAAAATGATATTGCCTCTACCTGGGAGCGAACCCGCGACAGCGCCTAGCCCTGCTATTCCGACGATGCAACCAATTGAGCTAATTGGGACAAATCCAAAAAGGTTTATCGGATAGCCCTGATATACGTTGCCATCACTGCGCTACATCGGTTACGGGTTATTTTACTGAAAACAGTGCATACATGTACTATACGTACGAGAAGACTTTTTTACGGCCGCCACACTGCACAAAAAGCGCTACTGCGAATTTCAAATGATATTGCCTCTAGCTGGGAGCGAACCCGCACCGTCACGGCGACAGCCTAGCCCTGCTATTCCGACGACGCAACCAATTAAGCTAACCGGGACTATCCCAAAAATGTTGATAGGATAGCACTGATGTACTTTGTCATCACTGCACGACATCCGTAACGGTCTATTTTACTGATGACAATACTGACTATACGTACGGGGAGACTTTTTACGGCCGCCACACTGCACAAATAGCGCTACTTCGAATTTTTAAAATGACATTGCCTTTACCTGTGAGCGAATTTGTTTATTTATTAATAATGTATTAAATTAGTTAAACAGAGAAATGAAAGCCACCAACCACGACACCTATATTGCATGGTAGTTTGGGGCCATAGGCACAAAATGAGAATTCCTTAAAATCTCAACAGTTTGGTAAGATCTAGTGATGAAAGTTGTATATTGGGCAAGAAGCGCATATTAGAGTTTTTTAGTAGTCGAATAAAAAAGATGCATAGGTAACACTGATAAGCCTCATCGTCAAGATCAAACGCCAGTGCCTGCATTATACTGGGCTGAGGGTTATAAAGCTGAGATTGGAAACCAGTCTCAAATCTCAAGCATCTGATTGGCTAAAATGGCGACCAGTCGCCATTTCAGTCAATCAGGCCCCGTGATTATAAAACTTTTTTCATGCTCAACTCAATTTTGTGCTCAAACTTAAAATGTCTAAAACATTAACAGTATTCATAAAAAAGAGAATAACTGTGTGTTTAACAGTTGTTGTTGAGGGCAATTTGTCAAATATTCAGTTTAAAATGTTATATTTTATATAATGAACAGAAACAAAGCCATCAAATTGTCATGCTCAAATTGAGTCGAGCATGAAAAAAGTTTTATAATCACGGGGCCAGATGCTTGAGATTTGAGACTGGTTTCCATGCTCAGTTTTATAACCTTGGGCACTGATGACATTTCTTAGTGATGTGACTGGGATACCTTTTGCGACAGAACGAATTGCCATATAGAGCAGGTGTAAATTCTACTACACAATAACACATCTTTCCACGTGTCCAACAGGAAGATAACCAGTATCAAAGAGATCATCACCAAGCGCAGACAGCGTTGACTGCTTTTGTGATTGAAGGAAACTGATGACATTTGTCTAGCTGTTCACATCGGCACCATCTCCGCTGCTCCACGACTCCACGCTTGCCACCACAACATTTTGAAATATTGGCATAAAGCTTCCAATACATCGTTACACATCACGCTTTTTAGCAGGGCATCTGTTTGTCAGTAAAATATTTGTATGAGAGTAAACACCAGACTTACAGCACTTAAAGATCAAAATATCCATGAAATTTTCAACTTTTCTCTTGTAAACATTGCACTTCGAAAGTTCTACACGGTCCTTTTTTTGTACTGTTACGCAAACTTTTTGAATTTCAAGTAAAGCCTGGACCTATCTGGGTCGAACTACATTGCTTGATTTTGGAATTTCCCGCTAAAAAGTATCTACAAAGCGAAAACAAAGGGTCAATTTCACTGTTTTTCTCCATTTTATTTTCAAAAATTATATTAACACCACGACGGAAGTAGTATTGCGATAATTTTTGCACATAACAGGTATGTCGTGATCGCTATGATGCCCGGGCGTGACATAGAATGCAGAAATGTAAATGACATTTTTGACTTAGTTTAGAAAACATTGCATTTCTTGGTGAAAATGTAATTCTGCTCATTGAAAATTATTCTTACATACTTAACAACTGTTCCAACTAGACTCCTAGTACTTTTGCAAATAACCGAAACATCATGAACGCAAGTGCTTTAAAATTTTATTTTTTTTTGTAATAAAAATAATGTGTACATTATTGTGCAATCAATTCATTTCAGCGACAAACGATAACATGGGTAAAATAAACATTACACAACCCCTAAATCAAAATATTACAAAACCACGACAATAACAGAACGTGTAAGTAAAGCATACAGTATTTATGAGCGCCGTTAACCATATTAACATCAATTCAAGTTTTGTAACTAGACCCTTTTATAAATCGACTGTCTGTTTACCTATTACGCCCGTGTAGCATAAATAATGCTTCGTAATGCCTTGAGTATTTGCAAAATTATTACTAAGATTCTTGTTGGAAAAGTACTCAAGTATATTTGATATGATTTTATTTGAGACATTAATCAAGGTAAGAATATTTCTCATCTTAGTTGTCATGTGCAATGTCACGAAGCATATGTCTTTATAATAACAGTTATATGAGTAAACTATATATCTTAAAGTTGAATTTATTGAATTTACACCATAAGTAATAATCGAACAAAAACACAATTATGTGTAAACACATCCTGGCCATTTTGCTATTTGTTTAGCCTGTTAGCTTCTCATGATTTACATGTTTGTATAGATTTGAATGCAACATTGTCGAGCTGATGGGATGGGTTGAATATAATTCACCAAGACAACTTTTGTTCACATGAGAATCGTTTGGGCAAGTTTGAGGTTCGTGCATCCTAGCACCCTAGAACCCCGCTACCCCTCCCCCGCGTTGCAAATTGTTTTGCCAAAGACAATCCAAAAAGCGTTTAACTCCTCATGTTCTCATTGTCGTCAATTTATTGTTGTGACTTTTTTTAAATTGATCATTTAATGACCCATGCGCTCACTTCCTCTCTACTTTTTAGATGTCTGGTGAGGCTGTGTCTTCTGGATGTTTTAATACGATTATACATGCAAATACAATATTTTACACAAGTTTTGCGCTGAACAGAGAACGTAAGCAATTGAAAATGATAGAAACTACGAGCCAGTAACGCAATATTATAAATATATACTGACTGCCAATGAACACTCAACACTTTTTGGAATACTTTTGATGTGTTTAAAAGTTTAATATATGGGCAAAGGTAGATGTGTTTTTTTAATCAATAAAAGGTCGTTGGGCTAAGCGAGTAATTGTCGACGGTGAACAATTCATCCGACGAGCAATTTCACCTCCTTGGATCATGCCCAAATCCTCATGTCGCTGGTTGTCTGAAAGCCCTACCATTATCACATTTGTATAGAGTAAAACTTGAAAACTGAAGACGGGATTTAAAAGGTTTACAAATGGACTTGTTTTTAGGTTATTCATCCATGTTTACATGCCAAACGAAAGTTTCGTGCATTTGTACGGTGTAACTGTAGGAGAGAAAGTTTAAAAAAATCAGTGAACCATTAATGTATCGATTGGTTACTTATTGATTTTAAAACACATCAACCTTTGTCAATTAAGTAAACTTTTGCACACATTAAAATATTCCATTGGCAGTGAATATAAATCAGTGAAAATATAATGAAGACTAAATGTGTTCACTAATATGCATGTTTTGCATTTTAGTAAATGTATAGATAACCTCATACAATGCGGCGGCAATAAATGTTACTAAACTAATTCTTAAAAAAATAATGGTTAAAAATCTGTTTTGCATTGGCTTCCTAGCTACGTAATTTTGTCAAAAAGCATTTTAATCAGGCCATCATTCGACGGTTACACAATATTTTTCGACGAAATTTTGCGCATTATAAGGAGAGAGTTAAACACTACCCACGGTTGACAATACATACCTTGTGTCTACTTTTGTGTGTGAAACTACTAAAATTAAATGATAAAATTTTTATCAGTATTTGCCCCGAATCACAGACAAAAGTAGACGCAAGGCAACACATGTACACATTGACAACTGTGAGTAGTGTTTAATTTTCAACTTAGAATGCGCCAAATTTCGTCGAATATGGTTAACAAATAAAATACTTACGAGGCTTCAAATATTTGAATCGATGATGTTTTCTTCTTGCAGTAGTACCAAAAATAACATCACATGATGCGTGTCATGATTGCATTGTAACTTGAATTTACTAATATAGCTGTGTAAAAAAACAACAAACATTCACAGTTGGTCTTATTTGCTATATAACGCACCGTTTGGAAATTGGGAATTTTACGCAGCAATACAGTTGGATGGTTTAAACTTTTACTACCTGCTCATTTGTGATAAAATAGTCAAAATCATTATTAAAATACTTATGACGAAATAACTTGGAAACATTCGATGAGCAGAATATTTCATTACGCTTACAGGTATCTGAAACAAACGCACATTTCCGTATGCAAACGGAGTGATGCTGTGAGAGCCGAAGTATACCGGACGGCGATATTCGTGTCCGGATGCCGTTTGGTCCAGGTTAACCTACCGGTGGTTCCCGGCTTTATCAGTTTATGTAAACACGAACACACGCTGTACATAATCAACCTTGTCATCGCTATATTTAAAGTCATAAGCATATTAATCATTATTTGCGAGATGATTAATTTTGAAAGATGAGTTAACAATCAACATCATTGGTGAAGATTTAATTTATTTCAAAATCTTTAACTTAACCGACCGATGGTGGGTGGGGCAATGTCATGAGGTTCTCGAACCAAACCCAAATCCCATTGGGACACCCTTCTATGCACAGACCGAGCAAACTGTTAGTAAACTTGTCAGTTAGTCTGTACACTTTCATAATATCGCTAAAAGCTAGCTCAACTGGTAGGCTTTGAAAATGGCCATGCGTTGCTCTGAGTGTCACTGTACACTACTGAACAGCTGAACACTCCTGAGATATGTGCTCATGAATCCCATATGGGAACACGTAGATCTAGATCAGCCTGGACATCCTTGCCATCTGATCAGGGTCTACATTGTTTGCTATAAGAGTCACTTAGTTATTTCTGGCCAAGAAGCAGCCAGTGTAGATTAGATCAGATGCAAGTCTGGATCTACACTGTCTGGTAACAAATGTATGCTAAAAACTGTTCATATCTAGTAAAGGGTTAACTTGTTGGGCAGTCAGAACACTTAATCTATGTCATTAAAAAGCTAAGTGCACAGCTAAGCTGTTTTAAGTAACAACATACTGTATGCATAAATTTGTTATTTCCTAATTGTTTAGACAATTTATAGCAACAAATTGTTTTTATTGTATTGTGTATTTCAATTTGTATGTTCAAAATGCGGATAAAATAACTAGTACTGTGATGCTGAGTATAGACTTGCAAACTCGGAGTCGGATCGAATAATCCGAACCAAGTGAACAAGTTATCAAACTCGTACTGGGCGTTAGAATTAGAGCAAGCATTGGTTTTGGTCAGTACTTTATCATCAGAAATACTAGTACAGTACTGAAAATCATGAAATTGACAATCGGATGGGAAGCGGACCGCAAACCGATCCCGTCAGGAGCGCAATGGAAGCCCAATCGAATTGGAAACGAAATGGAATCGAAACAAATTGCTTTGAGCGTTTGGATCGCTTGGAGTGAAACAACAGGATTGTTTTGACCTGATCAGAATCGCTTTGAGCATTTGGATCGCTTGGAGTGAAAAGACCGGAGCGTTTTGACCAGATCGGATCGCTTCTATTTATAGTTTTTCAGTTATATATAGTAGCAATCTGAATTGCTTCTTCTGATTCTTTTAACAACTTTAAACGAAGCAATTTTTGACAATAATTTTATTGAGTTTTCTGCTATCAAACACTAGTAATAAAAAAGTAAATTAACAATAATTTTGTGAATAAAACTGAAGACATATAATAGAAAATGATGCGTTTACTATTTACACATATGATATTATTAAAATTTTTTAAATTTTAAAACTGTAATGTAATAAACGCTTACATTAAACTGATGTAAAAATTAATAAGACGTCATTTAAAATCCAAAATCATCACTTTACTTAATAACCACGGTGTTTAAACAATAAAATTAAACAAAAACAAAACTGCAAATAAGAAAAATGTCACAGAAATGTAAATTCAGCGCGAGATGCGTTATAAGTAATGACCAATGAAAAATGGGAGCGTAAAGATCGGAATCGGAAGAATTGGTTTGAGCGTAAAGATCGTTTGGAGCGCAATGTCTGGAGTAAAAAAATTGGAATGCAATCGAATTGGAGTTGGACTGCAATGGGAATGGAATCGGATCAGTTATAAATGACATTAGGATCGGAAGCGGACCGGATCGGAAGCGGAAAAATTATCAAGTTCATAATTTTCAGTACTGTAACATCTTTTGACTTTGAAATTTGTTTATGTGAATCTCATTTTTAAATGATGATTGTCTGGAATAAACAGTCAGAGCATCTTTTGTAATTGATAACCCTACATGTGCACTATACACCTTTAAAAATTGCTTTCCCTGTGAAATCAGGATGTGTCTCATGCACTTTTAACCCTTCACACCATATATACACTTTTTATTTATATGCAACCATTGACCCGTGTAAATCTGTGCTGTCTGACCACGATATGCCCTGCTTGCAAACAAAAAAAAGAGTATCAATGGAGTTAACTGTTAAATGAGAAATGTCTTTAGTATAATTTACCTAAAGGTTTGTTTTACTGATATTTCAAGAAATAAACCCATTCATGGAATGAATGCTTCACATCAGGTAATTAAATTAATCTAAATAAAATTTAATGCAAGATTTTCGTTTAGGGGTATGGGAGCTGTGCCTTTCATTAGCATGGATAGTAACCAATTGAGGTACTTTGAAACAAACTTGTAGAAACGGTTTCTTGTGCATTGGAAGATCTAATAAAAGTCCGGCATTGTAAGTAAAATGAGCCGGTTGTTGTTAAAATAGATCTATCTTAGGCTCATTCATGCTGTCTGATGTGGATCTACACTAGTCCCTTCTTACACAGAAAAAACTAATGAATCTCAAAGCGAAAAATGTAGGTCCTGTAGGTCACAGCAAGAATGTGCCCTCTTATATGAATTTACACTGTTTGCTGGAGGGATAACAGCCTCAACACATGGGGTTAGACGGCTAAAAGGTTTGAGTTGTAAAACCGTTTGTGTCTGTTAGAGAAGAAAATTTAATGTTTGTAATTTTTTCAAAAGTGCTAGGGACCTTACAAGCAGGAAAATTTTCTATCCTGTTTTAATACATATCATGTATTATAAGCTAAGCTGTAAATAGCACCAGGAAGAAATCACTAATGAACTAGCTGCATTTACCCAGTATGTCTTCAGTTTTGATTTAATTATGTTAAGGAAGTGTAGTTAGGGGCTATGTTGAAATGTGGCCTACATGGACTTTGTAACAAAATTTGTCTTCCTTATAACTTAACTCTGTTATTCATCCACTTAGAGCAAAAAGTCAAGCAGTGCAATAGAAATGTATTGTAGTTTTTGAGTTTTTGCACTAAGTGGAAGATATACAGATGTTTTTATTGCATGTGTGAACAGTGTAGATCCAGATCAGCTGGCACATCCTCGCTGTCCTATCAGGATTAACACTGTTTTGAGATTTACACTAATACTTATTTCTTGTTGTCGCTATAGAAGCACCAAGCAGTAAAAAATCAAAGAGCAGTAACATATGTCAACAATGGCACAGGAGCACGGCTTTCCAAAGGATGTGGGAATAGCTGCAATAGAGGTCTACTTCCCAGCACAGTATGTAGACCAGGCGGAGTTGGAACGTTTTGACGAGACATCAACAGGAAAGTATACGATTGGCCTGGGGCAGGACAAAATGGGGTTCTGTTCCGATAACGAGGACGTGAACTCGTTGTGTTTGACAGTAACTCATAGGTTGTTAGAGAGGAACGGGATAGCATATAGTGATATTGGCCGACTTGAAGTTGGAACAGAAACAATACTTGATAAGTCTAAAAGTGTGAAGACTGTTTTAATGCAGCTGTTTGAAAGCTGTGGGAATACGAACATTGAAGGGATTGATACGACTAATGCTTGCTATGGTGGAACTAATGCACTCTTTAATTCTGTCAACTGGATCGAGTCCAGCTACTGGGACGGTGTGTATAACTGTTGTGTTTCATTTTTCTGCACTGCATATTTAGATGTTGTTTCATGGCCCCATATGTCAGTAGAGCTCTATAAGCCTAACAGAATCCTGGTGTCAAATTTTGACAATTTCAGATAATAAAGGGGTGATCTGAATCATCATTACCGGTATAACTACAATCACTCTGAACCTAAAATATACCCATTTTTGAACAATAAACCCCTAAAAATGGAAAGCTTATGTTAAAATAATTGAAGCTTAGTTATATAAATGTTGACAATTTCAGCAAATCAATGGGCAATCTCAGGCCTGCCAAATCTCCGGATTTTAACCGAAATCTCAGGATTTTAAGTTAATACTTCTCCGGATCTCCGGATTTATAGTCAAAATCTCCGGATTTCTATGAAATTGCAAAAAATAGTGATGAATTAAACCTAATTTAAAAGTTGTGCAATGAAGGTAATACATGTAGTATTCTTCTGTAGTCGCACATTTCCTGTTTATTACAAGATAACGAGGACGTGGTCAATGACATGCTGCCTCAGTGCCTCTGGGACAATTATACAAGACGCGTGTCATAAACTAATCAAGGGCCTCGATGTTACACCTGCCTTTATCTATTTTCATTGCATGTTCATTCTAATATTTCAAAAAAGGTCTTAACAGGTTTAACAGAAAGTTAAAAAATGAATGATAAAAATATACAAAAGTCATTTTAGAACAAGTTCTTAGACAATTTCTAACAAAATTGGCAAACTTCATTACTAAAAGTCTTTGAAGAATAGAATTATAAAGAAGAATATAAGAAAAATATCATCATCATCATAATCATCAACATCATTTTTTTAGTCACAGTCATAATGAACAGCAGCAATAAGACATTACAACAACAACATCATCGTCATCGTCGTCGTCATCATCATTGACATATTCAGACAAAATCTCCGGATTTTTAATGAAGAAGTTTTGGCAGGCCTGCAATCTGATTCACGAAATATGCAACTACAATCACTCAGAACATAAAATATACCCATTTAAAAAAATAAAACCCCAAAATTGGAAAGCTTAATTTAAAATAATTGAAGCTGAAATATATTCATGTATTCTATAATTACCTCAAAAGATATGTTTACCAATGCTACATAGTAAAATCCATTTGCCTCTGGCCTCCAACACAATCTGTATTTTGAAAATTCTCAACTTTTACCCATATTTCAGGTAGATATGCACTAGTGGTGATGGGAGATATTGCCGTGTATGCCACAGGAAATGCCAGGTGCACAGGAGGTGCTGGGGCCATTGCCTTGTTGATCGGGGCTAATGCTCCACTGGTCTTTGATAGAGGTATGAAACCTTTACCCTTTGAGTAACAGGTACAGTTACTGTCAATTATAAGAATCTTACAAGCGCTGAAAGTAAAGGTAGGAAATTCTCCTGGGTACAGCAGTTGTTGTAGTGATCAGGGCATATTCTACCTTATCAGCCAAATCAATGGGAACTCAGCTGAAAACACTAGGCACTTTATCAGATTCTACTGCTATTGAAAGCTCACTTGGAATATAACATTATGCCGGTTGAAAGCCCTGGTGCAGGATATTTATATTTGTGAAGAAATTGAGTTTCATCAACCCAGGGGCTAGGGGGCATAGACAGTAATATATGCATTTCCACTACTGCCCATGAACAGTCTCAATAAAACCGAGCCTGTAATATTTTTATATTTGTCATGTTCAGTGGCTTTCAAAGTTCCTTTTCCGTCTATTGTTGGTAACAAAATACAAGACAAATACAAAAACTGAAGATACATGTACAGGGTTTGATTCAAGAAGAATTTTGGGTTACATAACCTTCAGTAACTGTTTTGATAGATCAAGTCATGTGAAAGGTTAGTTAATCGTAAAGAATCATCAGTCCCAGGTCAACTTCTTGAATCATGATACTATTAACCCTTCCCTCCTTGTATACACCTTCATGGCCTGGGAAAATATTCTAGATCCAGATTAAGCTAGTACATCATTGCCATCTAATCAGGATCTGCACTGTAAGCTTTTTTGGTTTATTAAGTTATTTTTGACCAAAAAGTGAACAGTGCTGATCCTGATCAGATGGCTTGAATATGCCGGCTGATCTGAATCTACACTGGTTGCATATGTGATAAAAAGCGTCTTATGTGGAGAAATTGGTAAGTCTAAAATTGAGAATAATCAATAATACTTTCCTGAAGAAAGCTTTCTGCATTAAATACTGTATGCTCTATTTACCCTTTTCTCCATTGGATAAAGCTGTTATCCCATATACCAACAGTGTAGATCCAGATCACCCGGCACATTTCTACACTGTTCAATTCTTTGTCAGATGTAACCTAATCAATTGAAGAACCACATGTGACAAATATTGTGTTATTATGGTACAGTGTATTACATTTCAGGCTGTCGTGCCACCCACATGCAGCATGTATATGACTTTTACAAGCCTAATATGGACTCTGAATATCCGGTTGTAGATGGAAAACTTTCAATTAAATGTTATCTGTCAGCGCTCGATAAATGCTGTGATCGTTTCTTTGAGAAACTCAAGTCCAAAGGTCATGCTTGTAAGTATTTTTGTTATTGTGTACCAGTAACTAAGAGTTTACTTTCAACAATTTAGAGAACAATTTATAACTGGCACTCTATACCCGGTAGTTTGTCACAATGCTGTGCAGTTAGAAAACACTGTTTTTAAGTCACTTGCACATTAACTCGACTTTTATCACGTGGATGAACAGTGTAGATTGCTTTGCTGTAAGAAAACACTGTTTTTAAGTCATTTGCACATTTACTCCACTTTTATCACATGGATGAACAATGTAGATTGCTGTGCAGTAAGAAAACACTTAGTTTAAGTCACTTGCACATTTACTCGGCTTTTATCACATGGATGAACAATGTAGATTGCTGTGCAGTAACAAAACACTTAGTTTAAGTCACTTGCACATTTACTCCACTTTTATCACATGGATGAACAGTGTAGATTGTTGTGCAGTAACAAAACACTTAGTTTAAGTCACTTGCACATTTACTCGGCTTTTATCACATGGATGAACAATGTAGATTGCTGTGCAGTAACAAAACACTTAGTTTAAGTCACTTGCACATTTACTCGGCTTTTATCACATGGATGAACAATGTAGATTGCTGTGCAGTAACAAAACACTTAGTTTAAGTCACTTGCACATTTACTCGGCTTTTATCACATGGATGAACAATGTAGATTGCTGTGCAGTAACAAAACACTTAGTTTAAGTCACTTGCACATTTACTAGATTTTTATTACATGGATGAACAATGTAGATTGCTGTGCAGTAACAAAACACTTAGTTTAAGTCACTTGCACATTTACTCGGCTTTTATCACATGGATGAACAATGTAGATCCTGATCATCCAGTACATTTTTGTTATCTGATTAGAACCTTTACTGTTTGCTACTTGGTCAGAAATAACCTACCAAGTTTAATAAAGAATAAAGACCACACTATATTCGTCCCACTGACCGAAAAGGAATGAATTCTCATGTGAACAAAATTTATATTGCATTGAAGACTGATTATGGGTCTACACCTTTGTGCTCTTTGAAGACAAGCCCTTGTGCATTATATGTGACTGTAGCTGACAAAATTAAATCAAACCCAATCAGCACATGAATGTAAAAAATAACATAAAATTACAAAAGTTCGACAACTTGTAACAAGTTTAAAACAATTAAAAAGACGATCACTTTTACACATCCATGCCATCTGAAATGAATCTTAACTGTTTGCTACTTGGTTAGAAATAGTCTAATGAATTTAAAAGCAAACCGTCTGGCTGATTTGGATCTGCAATGTCCCCATCCAGTAAATGTGTATCTATGGAGTGAAGAATTTAACAAACTGCATGTCTTTGTTTTACAGTTTTACCTATGTCTTTGGTGGCCTGTATAAAGCAGCTGTTTGTGAATAGTTCCACCTGACTTAAGTTTATTTTTAAAAACTATAATTAGCCACTTGATTGTAGCATTTACCTTTTGAAAGGTTCCATTATGAATAGTCCTATTCAAATAAGATTTATTTTAAACCATACTTTTGTCTTTAAAACCAGTCCTTTATGGAAACGGCTCGTATACCATGTGGGAATAGTGAAGATCCAAATCAGCCGCCACATCCTTGCAGTCCGATCTGGATCTGCAGTGTTCATTTTTAGAAATATTAAGTTATTTCTAAATTAGATCAGAGAAGTAACTGGAGTAGATCCTGATAAGACTGAGTAAATTGTTTCGCAGCCACTTAACATTTTACCTGATTTCAGAGATTGCCTGCTGGTAGGTGGCTCCTTATAATTATGTAAGATATTTTACTTTTCTTTCAGCTGGGGAAAGCCTACTGGACAGTGCCCAAGCCTTTATATTTCATTCTCCATTCTGTAAACTTGTACAGAAATCACTAGCTAGGATCTTATTTAGTGATTTTAAAAGAAATTCTGTGACCATTGATAAATATGCTGGTCTTGAGTCTTTCAGGTAAGTGCATCTTCTATTTTTAATGAGATTTCCTTTTTTTTACTCTACTGGGCTTGCTCAATAAAGGAGTTTCTTGCCCTGGGAGACCCTGCGAGACCCTAACAACACTAATTGCTGTTCACAAAAACTCTCTCGACAGTTTCCACATAAAAATTCGGTAATGCTATTACACATTAAGTATTTTTGCTGCTGCTCAGATCTAATAGCAGTGTAATGCAATATTTTCATTAAATTATTACTGTTTTACCCTTGTCCGTGTGTCCGTCCCTGTGTGCGTCCGTCCGTAACAAAATTTCCGTCGCAGTTTTCTCAGCAACTATAACATGCAGCAGCCTGATACTTTGCATATTGCTTCATCCTATAGTCCCATGTGGTGTAAAATGATTTTCTGCTCCTTGCTCATCAACTTCCTGTTTGTCGCGTATTTTTAGATTTTGTTACCATATAGGTGCACTGCATCAACCAAAGGGCATTATTTTCCGTCGCAGTTTTCTAAGCAACTATAACATTTAGCAGCCTGAGATTTTGCATATTGCTTTATCCTATAGTCCAATATGTTGTAAAGTGATTTTATGCTCCTTGCTCATCAACTTCCTGTTAACCGAATACTTACATTTTTACACATAATTGACATACTTGCACAATTTCCGTGGCAGTTTTCTAAGCAACTACAACATGTAGCAGCCTGATATTTTGCATAATGCTTTATCCTATAGTCCTATATGGTGTTAATGGATTTTATGCTCCTAGCTCTTCTACTTCCTGTTTACTGAATACATGTTCTTAGATTTTTACACATAGATGACAAACATGCACAATTTTTGTCGCAGTTTTCTAAGCAACTATAACAGCAGCAGCCTGATGTTTTACATATTGCTTTATCCTATAGTCCTATATGGTGTAAAGCGATTTTATGCTCCTTGCTCATCTACTTCCTGTTTACTGACTGTTTTAAGCTATACAGGTGTGCTACACATCCAAAGGGTATCTTTATTACTATATAGGTGCATTACATAAACCAAAGGGCATCTAAGTTTTTGAAAAATGCAAATTATATTTTAAAAGTCATATTTCTCACAGCGGGGGTATCACTTGTGAGCATTAGCTCACAGATTTACTTGTTTTTCTTCTTTTCAAACAATCATAACAATGTTCAAGCCACTCTAGAGTTAATCCTTTCCTCCATATATACACCTGTATGGCATGGGCAAACAGTGTAGAACCAGCCCACCTTTCACATCTGTGACATTTGATCAGAAGCTACCCTGTTTGCTTTTCAATTTATTATGTTATTTTTTAACCAAAAAGTGAACAGGTCAGATTCTGATCAGATGAGCTGATCTGGATCTACACTGTTTGCTGAGATTAGAGACTGGTCTCCATTAAAAAATAGTTTTATGTTCTTGGGCACAGCACTCTTTGTCCTTTGATTTCATTTTCTTTCATTTTCTTTGCAGAAACATGCCATTAGAAGAAACTTACCTTAACAAAGAAGTAGAGGCAGTGTGCATGAGTGCCAGTAATAAAGACTTCTTGGAGAAGACCAAACCTTCCTTGTTGTTAGCGAATCAGATAGGAAACATGTACACACCTTCAGTTTATGGAGGTCTAGTCTCTTTTTTAATAAGGTCAGTTCATGTTAGGGATGCCAATGAATAATTTGATTAAAGTTCAGCTTCAGATGGAAAGTTCAGCTTCATGTGTCTTGGGGGATATTTTTTTCTAACATTTTATTTTATATTTTATTTGAAATGAACTTACGAATATCTTATATATTGTGATAATAAAAAAGGTTATTTTATTGCAAATTTTGACTACGAAATACAAATTTTACTGAGAAATACATAATAACATACGGTCATCTGTTCACTTTTATGATGTTATCTCCATGCTCAAAGACACTCTTTTCCATGAAGCATCCTTTACCAGTTGCCTTACCTAGAATTCTGTTGTTGGTAGGTGGGAAGGGAAAATTTTAAGAACACAAAAAGAAATCGCCTGAAGGGTCAGTCTTGCCGTTTTTAATAAAGAAACTTAGATACTGCAAAAATTGTTTTCAGGATCTCATTGTAACCTTTTGCAGTTGGGCAATTAGAAATATGTATACAAATGTAGTTCATCACTACATATTTCTTTGAAGTTTATTAGTCAAAATATTAACTATTTCTTGTGATATAATGATAATTTGGGTGATTCAAGAAGATGCATGACTGAAACAAAGTAGTTTAAGGTTAAACTCAAGTCACTACACCATTGAATGTTCTCATGTAGTTATTTTATTCAACAAACTTATAAATTCTATACTTAAAGAAAGAATAAACACAAAATTAATACATTTTACCAGACATGGAAAATATGCAATAGGGTTGTTTCCCCTTTACTACATAGATAGATCTTTGTTACACGGGCAAACAGTGTCAGATCAGGATCTACACTATTGGCTTTATATTCAGTAGGTCATTCATGAAGAATATGCAACCATTGCAGATCCCAATCAGACAGAATGAATGTGCTAGCTTATCTGGATCTGAATAAGTCACTTAAACATATATATGAAGTAAAGGGATACTTTTGGAAGAGTTTGATAATATTTTAGCACATATTTGTGTCTTGTAAGGTATTTTACCATGATCTTTTTTAAATTTCAGTCGTCCTGTAGAAAAACTAGCTAACTGTAGATGTGTTATGTTTTCATACGGTTCAGGACTTGCATCATCAATGTTTTCATTACGCATTACCAGCGATCTTTCACCCCTTCATCGCCTAGTCAAAAATCTTAGTGATGTAAAAACCAATCTTCAAAATAGGAAAAAAATAGCTCCACAAGAATTTGACCAACTGATGAAGTTAAGGGAGACAACTTGTCATAGAGGTAAGTTTTTAGAGAATCTTGTAATGCAAATTGTAAAACAGTTACTTCCCTTACAGTAGCAAAGACCACTGCTATGAAAAGTTGCCATGTGCTATGAAAAGTTGCCATGTGCAACGGCAAAAACAAGATCAAGACCAGGAACACACTACCGGTGCCGCCACTCTAGCCTTTTTTTATGTTTTCTGCAAATTTCCTGATTGTCATCTGCTAATCTTTTACTGCTGAAACATTTCAAATTCTGACCAACTAAATAGTAGTTTACCTTACAAGATACATCGGAAAGTTTAAATTTTTAAGTAAATTCAATTTTCCATGACATGAAGAAACAAACTGCTTTTAACATGTTTTACCATTAGTTGACATGCAATTATGGCCGGATGATTTTATTCTTTCTAAAAGATATTGTGCTTTAAAATTTGGCTGCAGAATAAAGCTTTAAAAGACTGTTAGTTACATTGTACGAGAAATTGCAAGTATGTAGAAATGCTACTCTGCCTAAAAGACTGGTTCAATTCCCATCAATGTGAACACTACTGTAAAACAGGCAACTTTAAGTTGACTGTCATTATATAAATTCGTTTTCCGGACAATAACTGTGCTACATGTAGTTGTTATTTTTGAGGTAAAACATCATGCCTATTTAGGCAATAGAAAAAAATATTTTAGATCTCATCCCTGCCCACCCCTGTCCAAAACCACCCGCCCCAAAAAATTTATTGGTAAAAAAAAATCGAAACATATTCTGTTCCGGACAGAACAGGTTTAGACCATCCTGAAATACCTTCTTAAGGTATGTCATTAATAAAAAATAAAAATTAAAATGTGTCCACCGCCCTTTTTTTCCCAAAATCCGGATGAGAATCTAATAATTTATTTTCTCTGGCCTTACGAGGTTAATTTATTGATATTGAAGTAGAGCTTTGTAATAAAGATGGTAAAATAAATATAATTTAGCAATTAACCAATTCGGAGTTTCTAAGGGCCAATATCTGTGATTTGGAAAGGGGATTTGTTAAATCAACCATTCCCCTCTCTTGTTCAGGTTATAACTTTGGCGGCTAATATTAAAAAATGAGTAGCAGCATAATATACATGATGGCTTCCATCATCACAGAATTAAATATTGTGTAATGTTTGGCGATAAGCAGTTTGGGAACATTGGCTTTTAAAAAAGAAAAAAAAACAGTTTATTTCCAGCTGCTGATATGAATAAATAAGTAACTGCCTGGTTTACATGACGGCTTCCATCAGTCCTCGATTATATTTTGTGTATTTTTTGTTAGAAAGCAGTATAGGAGTATTCACTTTTTAAAATCGATAAAAAATTGAAAACTTTTCATTTCATTTCAGCCCCATATATTCCAGTAGGAAGTTCCGAAGATTTGTTTCCAGGGACTTATTACTTGACAGATATAGACGATAAACATCGTAGGAAATATACACGTAAACCTCTTCAATCTCTAGCCTCTCAAAACGACAGGACAACCAATAGTTTAGTTACACAGGTAGGTGCTTTCACTTTTCTATAATGGTCTACTATCTGAACCCTAGAGCTAACTTTTACAGAAATATCAGTTTTCATTAAGAACACTGATTTGATTTTATGCTTTCTAGAGAATAATATAATTTTTTCAATAAAAATACAAGGGGTATTTTTCTGTTTTCAAACAGTGGAATATCATTATTATTGTCATTTTTATTTTCACGTTAGTACCCAAATGCAAATAAAATTTCTTAATTAGAACATCTAGAAAACGGGCTCAAATGTGGGTATATGACGTCATGACATAACGTTATATATAACCGGTTAAACGGCATTTAATATAATGTTTCTGTCTAATTCAAGTGAACTGCACACTTAAACATAAAATAAAAAGAAAATTTTTTACCAGCAAAAATAGAAATGTATTTCACTCTTATGCATATTAACTGTATCTTCCTGAATACTCGAACTCTGGATCTCACTTGGTGAAATATATTTGTATCTTACACTGGTAAAAACAAGTATTCTCTTTTTTTCAGAATTATGGCAAAAGAAATTGTGGTATCTTTCAACATTTGTATTTACAAATTTTTTTTGTTGCACAACATTGTTTGTTTACTAGCACAGAAATGTTTGGGATTTTCTAATCAACAAACTGTCATTAGAAATTTAAATTAACAGTCAATGATTTCTGATGGTTCTGTTAGACTATTTTTAATTGCTTCTTGTTCATTAACAGCTTAATACTGCTTTAGACAAACATTAATGATATTTGTTATACTGTTTTCAGACATCTTCATATACAGAAAGTTGATGGCAGGGATTCATTAGGCAGCTTCTACACACCTTGTCCAGCCAGCGAGCAGACGCGGAGAGATAGATGACAGAAACAGAGACAGTTGCGCATAAAAATGTACGAAAGTTGAGGCTGTGGTGTTTCCTTGTTGTTTTCTTGTTATTTTATTTAATATTATAATTATAGTATACACTGTGAAAAAGGAAAATATCAATTAAATCTGGAATGATATGCAAGTGATTCAATTCTGATGAAATGTATGCATATTTAGCAAGTTATGGCGAGTTATATGCGAATACTCAATCAAAATAGCAAACTTAAATATTTATATTTAAATAATAATATTATGATATTTAATATTTGCACCCTAGAACCTGATTTAAACCCCCAGTGGAAGATTGGAGGTAATCCCTCGGGTTCTCAGTTTCGTTAATTGTTTGTGGCGTCCATTTTGAAACTGATTATTGTAATACCATGCTCTCTTTTCCTCTCTACTTTTTCGCTGTAAGGGTGGCGGGGGGGGGGGGCTGTGTCTGCTGGATGTGGCCATTCCTGATATACATATTTCACTTTTTTATAAGATAATTACTCTGTCAGCAGCTAACCATGATCTAGTTGGAAAACGCAGTCATCAAATAGCGTCATTTCTGAAACCTTGTTTAAAAAATTAGCGAAAATGGATGATTGTTGATTAAAAAAAAACGACTTCTGTGTTGAACTTTGTAGTGAAAAATGCATGAATTGAGTAAAGTTTACATTTTTAGCTTACTTGATACCAGGGCTAATGGCGTGCTTTTGTGACAGGTTGTTGTCTGAAGCGGATTGTTGATGGATGTACACCGCGTTCATCCATCAACAATTCGCTTCAGACAAGATCTATTCTGAAACCACTGGTTATATTTTAACCTTTGTCCTGAAGTAGACAGATATTAAACTCTTCTAAAGTTTAAATAATAACCTGTGGTAAATCTTTCCTCAGCCCCCATGCTTTCAAGCAAAATTTTTTATAATCTTCTTTTAAAAAAAACATTTGATAGATTTAAACCATATTTGATCTGGATCATCCTGTCCTTTACCTCTTCTAAAGCTGTTTACTTTACGCTCAATACAATTAGGGCTGTGTTTTAGCTGAGCCAGAAACAAATGTGTGCAAAAGTCCCAAGGTATTTACACAAATTCACATAAATAGTTTGACATTTAAACATAATTTTAAGTACATAATGTACCTATCTAAATAATATCCTTTGAAACTAAAAAAATCCTGAAATTACTTGGTAGCTAACTGGGCTACCAGGACTTCCTTGCATATTAATTACCTTAGATGCATATTTACCGATGCATATTTATTACGTAACCTTCGATATATTTACATTACAACAAAGACGTGACGTTTGGATATGTTTGGATTATTTACTTTATTTACTTAATCACATAAGTATTGAGAACTGTAACAGTAATTTAATAATCAGAGTATGTTCTTAATGTCTAATTATATCATGTGCATCCTTTGCTTATATGAACATTTCACATAAACAGGAGCTATCTGTTACACTTAACAATAGCTGTTCCTCCAAAGTATCACTAATGAAAAAAGTGTAGTCCTTGTTACAATACTTCTTACACTGGTAAAAACAAATGTCCTACAAGGTGTCCTGTTCCCTTCCCACTGTCCATCTAGTAATGTGTGGCTGGTATTGGGTTAAACTCACTGATTGCAGGACAATCTGCTTTTACACGCATAGTAGCTTCCGGTCTGTCCTGGTTCAGACTAGAACGCAAAGCTGTGCCAATGTTGTTTATTGCTGAAAACTATCTTTCACATTCATCAGTGGATGGGGAAACGGTGACAAGTACCAAGATATTCTTCACCACCTCTGCAGCTGTCCTCAGCTGTTCACTGCAGTCATCAAACAGCTTGTCTTGTCTTCTTCTCTACAAACGGGTTTTCAACACTGTCCACTCTCGCTGTCAGTATGGATCCGGTGGTCTATCAGCTCTTATACCTCAACGACCACAAGCTCTTTATCGTCTTATGGCCAGTACTTGAAATTTAAAAAACAACAACGTTTTTAAGTGTTTCACTGGTGATGGCTACAGCGATATACTTGATTGTTGCTGCAAGCAGTTTTTTGAAAAATTATCATCGGTGTATGGAGGAGCTGTTTGACGTTTAGGCACAATCGGTACAGGATGGCCACCATTTAGTCATACTGGTGGAACTTGTAACTTCCATATATAAAACTATAACATTAAGCAGCCTGATATATATATATAAGTACCAGGAAACATAAAATACGAACAATGCAAATTACATTTTGAAAGTCATATTTGTCAAAGCGGGGGTATCACTAGTGATCATTAGCTTACAGATTTACTTGTTATATACCTGCATTTAAATGGCACTTCCTATAAAAAAAATTGAACGTCTTACCTGATTTTTAAGTTCATTATTTGTTCCCACGTCTGTTTTCTTTGTTTTCCTCCAAACAAGCAATCTTTTGTGGAAATGTGTCCTTCGGTTTGTTCGTTTTCCTCAAATCCTTTAACTCCTCCATTAGCCTCTAGTTAGCATTAGCCTTCTTCGCGTTGTCGATGGATTCCAGCACTCTTTGTTTGGTGGCCCTCGCAACCTACCTGGTAAATACTACCTTGTACAGCGAGTTTAACAAGGTCTTCTCGAGATGAATTATGGCGCGTACTGCTCTGCCATTACTTGGCCTGGCGATATCGTCTGGTAAGACTGTCGACCAACAATTATCACACTGACACGTCTTTTATCAGTTTTTTTTCGTGCACCCTAATGTTAAAGCTCCTATACCTGATTGGATGAAATTGTTTTGCATGTCGGTTACCTGCCAGATTTTGCTTGCTCTGTGTTAAAATTAACTTAAATTACGAGGATAACAGTCATCTGAAACTCCACCCCCATTTGACGGACTACTTTCCGACGGCCATTGTAACAAAGCAAGTATTACTGAGAAAAATATTTTCATCATATTTCAGTTTATTAAAAAAAATAAAAATAAAACATATTGATGTCATAGATAAAATTTACCCTGTTGATCCGTTAATTAATGGGTTTTCAAATGGATAAATTGCTCACACCGATGTCAGTCTTGGTCCTAACTACATTTCTTACAAACTAAGAAACAACACAATTTCTGTTACGATTTGCGAGTGACGCAATGTTGAGACGCATTTATTCACGGTAAAATGTTGGGGATATTCAAGCAAGGTGCAGTCAACTTCAACTCTAAACATGAGACCTGACTTTTGTCAAATCCCAACCTAAACAATACTGCCCCTATGAAGTTTTGATTATGTATTTGTCATATGAATTCCGGCCGCTCACTAAAACCGCTGAGGATCTCAAAATAATTTTTAGGAAGAGGAACCGTGTTTCTGTAGATACACGAATCGCATATTTAATGTGTTTCTCGGAAAGTTCCTCAAATACCGGAACTTGCGTCTTTTATTATGCAAATAAAATATATAAACATAACACAGCAGAAGAAGCAAATATACTGAGCTGATAAGAACTTGAATGTTCACTTCTCGTTTGCACAATTCGCTTCATGTCTGCAAGCATTGAAGAAATATGTTCTTCCAAGGACCCTTCAAACTGCCATCCACAACTTTCTCTATCAGTGAAGAATGCTCCATTTCTAACCAAAGAAAAGTCCCCACCGAAGAAAACAATTCGATGTCACCATGAAGAGCGACTCGCTAGAACTGATTTTACCTTAATCCCTCATCCTATTTATATATCGTTCAAAACTAATGACTAGCGGGGTGTGAATTCAAACTATTTTATTGGAAACTCTGATTGAAAGTAGTGAGATTAGCACTGGGGTCGACATCTGCACGGATTTCAAGTTTGTGTTGTTAGTTTCGATACGTCGCACTAGTTCTCGAAGTTCCCATCCAGGCTGGATGAAAGCTGGTCACTGTTGCAAATCAATTGAACTAAGTTAGCTTAAATAACTCATTTACTCTACCACTAGCTATATTTTCGTTGGTTTATCTTATAGTCATGAATCAGTTTGCAACCTCAACATTCTGGCTCATTTGACACAATTAGGAAAGTTTCGTAATAACTTTGTTCATTGTTCATTGGGCTAATCACTGTCAGAGTGGCCTCCCCTAATGATTTCGCTGTTGACTTGTTCCACATTCTAAGATGCCACACTTAATGTATTCTCTGAGATTTTTGGACAAACTCGGTTCGATTGTATTTACCTAGTCCCCAGTCTCCCGATGAAAACTTACATCACAGTCATTTACAATCTTAGCTTTGCCTTTGAATTGATTAAAGTGTCAAAGCTAAGAGTTGAATTGATTAAAGTGTCAATTTAGTTATGCCAGCATTTCTTTAGCTTTTTCGGGCTTGTCATTTTGGTGAACTGTTTGCAATTTCTTGCAGCATGATTTAAAATGGACACCACAGTTTTTACAGGTTGGACATTTTTCTTGCTTCGTTCATGAAACAGTCCGCAAAAACCGCCGTTTCGGTCTTACTGTTCCAGTTCCTTGTGATCGTGGTTACGCGTTATCAAATTTGTTTAGCGATTCATATACTTTGTCTTGTCCGATTTCTATCAAATGTCTTTAGATCTTTCAAATGCTCGACAATTTTGAAGACACTCGTCAGGTTCAAGTTTTTCATCTCTCGACAACAATTCTTGGAGCTTACCACTTCTGCTGAGTACAGTTTTATCCCTTAACATTCCGTCATTTTCTTTGAAATTGCACGATTCCGTTTTTCTCCTGGATTCGGATAACGGCCTCAGGTTAAATCGGCCTTAGTTAAAACGGCTCATTTTGATTTAAACGGCCTCACTTAAAAAAAATGGTCAAAACGGCTTCACTCTTTTTAGTAGATGACTATTGTTTGATTCTCGCTAAGGGGCACATTTGCACAACACACAAGGACTCTGGCAAGACATATAATTGTGAACTTTGTAACAAGACCTACAAACGGAAAGCACACTTTACCCGCCTTTTGAAAAGTAAAAGTCATCTCCAGTACGGGTAAACTACTCTTAATAATAACTGGTTTTAAAATAACTATGGAAGAAATCAGAACTGTGTAGTTTTTAACATACAATAATAAAAACAGGTGCAAGTTTTACTTGTTTTACCAATTATTTTTAAGAGTCGTTTACTGGTACTGGAGATGACTTTTCCTTTTCAAATGGCGGATAAAGTGTGCTTTCCGTTTTAGGTCTTGTAACAAAGTTCACAATTATATGTTTTGCCAGAGTCCTTGTGTTTTGTGCGAATGTGCCCCCTTAGCGAGTCTAGACTTTTAAAGGTTTAAGTGCATTGCTCACATGGAAATCGATCTTCAGGTTGAATTTGGCAAGTTTTTTGATTTGCCTGAAAATTGCACTTAATGTGAAATGTTTTAGTACACCTGGTGCACTTATAATTCAAGCCAATGTCATGTGTTTTGCTCAGGTGATGTTTAAGTTGATAAATATATTTAATGCACTCATGCAGTGCTCGCACGTATAGGGTTTCAGGGCTGCATGCATCGATCGCTCGTGCCTTGAGCAAATCCACTGCAAGAGTACGAGTCTCGTCTGGTTCCATGTGACCGCTTCACATGGCGAGCCAGGTACGATTTTGAAAGTGTCTTTCTGCAAACCTTGCAGATTCTGTTTTTCCTGTTGCTTTCCATTTTCTGGAATTAAAAGAATGATATAACAATAGATGGCAAACATATATACATTTTAATAAACTTATGAAAACCAGACTTGATTCGGAACTCGTTATTGGTGCTAGGGGTATGGTCTATGACTACTTACACCCAATGTGTTACTGTCTATCATAAACCCTGGCAAGATATTCATGATAATCGAACAGATCCGTCTTAAATACATTCAGCTACTTTATAATACTTATCCAATTATTATTAAATAAGAAACGACTTCGCGTAAACAATATCTCCAAGATTTCATGAAAAAATACAACACATTGAATCCACGACAACATATGGAGCCCAATTTGAATTTGTTTATATCTGGTGATTTCTTGTCTTTGTGACCAAAACAAACTGTCCGTTATGGTCCTCCTAATTGTAAATTTGCATTATATGACAAAATTGTACCAGTATCTTATCGGTATAACCAAAATCTAGCGAAAAACGACAGATGGAGACAATGTTGACAGATTTAGGTCAGCACTAGAAAAACGATTTCTACACGAATATTCCAGGTGCAAAACTAAACTTTGCATCTTCAGACTCCGAAATGTATACCACGGCGAATAGCATTGAGATTTTTTCAAAATCGTGCATTGAAATATTAACTTTGATCGAAAAAAAACAAAGTCACCTACCGTTTTTTCGTGGATTTTCGACTAACATATGGAATCCCGGAAGTACAACATATTATTTTAGGCGAAGCCCACTTTGAAATACATATGTTGGTCTACCCCCTGTGCATATGCACGACTCTGGTTCATGTACTGATCAACGACAGCACCAAACCTCTTTTCCAGCTTTAGGAGATTGATTCCCGGCAACATCTTCATCAACCTTGTGGTAGACTCCTCATCGTTGCGGTAACTGTAATTACAGTAAAAATCATATGAACATATCAATTTAATATTATGCTTATAATTATTATTATAATTATAATAATAATAATAATAATTATTATTATTATTATTTATTGTTGTGTTGCCTGCGATATCTTGTAGACACATAGGGATCCTATTGTCCGGCGACGTCGTCGTCATCGTCGTCGGTGCCGTCGTCCGGTAGTCCCCCAACTTTTATATGAAACCTAATGTTACCAAGAACTTTGAAAGTACTTGTCCTATTAACTTAATACTTGGAATATATCATCTGCATGAACAACGCCATCTGTGACAACAATAATGATAACTCCTGTTTCAGTATTTTTTGAGTTATGCCCCTTTCAAATGACTTTATTATTGAACTTTAATATGAAACTTAATGTTGCCAATAACTTTGAAAGTACTTGTCCTATTTACTTCATACTTGAAATATATAATCTGCATGAACAACAACATCTGTGACAACAAGAATGATAACTCCTGTTTCAGTATTTTTTGAGTTATGCCCCTTTCAAATGAATTTCATATGGAACTTTACTATGAAACTTAATGTTGCCTATAACTTTGAAAGTACTTGTCCTATTCACTTCATACTTAAAATATATCATCAGCATGAACAACGCCATCTGTGACACCAAGAATTATAACTCCAGTTTCAATATTTTTTTAGTTATGCCCCTTTCAAAAAAAAACTTTTAACATGAAATGTTTCTATTACTTTTAAAGTACTTGTCCTATTCACTTAAAACTTGGGACATATCATTTGCATGAACAACAACATCGGTAACAACAATAATCATATCTCCTGTTTGACTATTTTATGAGTTATGTCCCTTACACATGCAACTTAACATGAAACTTAATGTTGCCTGTAACTTTGAAAGTATTTGTCCTATTCACTTCATACTTTGAATATATCATCAGCATGAACAACGCCATCTGTGACAGCAAGAATGATAACTCCAGTTTCAATATTTTTTGAGTTGTGCCCCTTTCAAATAAAACTTTTTACATGAAATTTAATGTTGCTTATAACTTTGAAAGTACTTGATCATTTCACTTAAAACTTGGAATATATCATCTTCAGGAACAACAACATCGGTTACAATAAGGACCATAACTTCTGTTTGAATATTATTTTAGTTATGCCCCTTTCAAATGCAACTTTAACACGGAACTTAATGATGACATTAACTTTTAAAGTACTTGTCCTGTTCACTTAATATTCAGAATATATCATCTTCATGAATATCGTCATCACTAACAACAAGAATGATAACACCTGTTTGACTTTTTATGACTTATGTCCCTTTAAATAAACTTTAACATGAAACTTTATGTTGCCTATATTTTTTAAAGTACTTGTGTTATTTACATAATACTTGAAATATTTCATCTTTATGAACAACAACATCGGAAACAACAACATAACTCCTGTTTAACTATTTTTGAGTTATGTCCCTTTCAAATGCAACCTAATGTTGCATATAACTTTGAAAGTATTTGTCCTATTCACTTAAGGTTTTAGAGCTGTAATATTTCCGCCAAACATCGACTTATGCCGTCACTAATTCGTTTTTTCCGAACGCCGATTCGTACGTTTCCGGTTGATACTATTATTCGTAAAAGGAGTCTACTCTTCAGGTGTTTTCCGCAATTATGACTAAATCAAATAATAACAAAGTGCGGATATAAAATTGATGTAAAGTAAACAAATATTTTCATAACAAATACTCAAAATAAGTCTATATAGACGAACAATACTCAGTAATGAATAGAGCTTATATGATCAATCCTCCGTGGCCTAATGGTAACGCTCTGAGATCGTCATTTTGACGGACCCGGGTTCAATCCTCGGGAGAGGAACCCTTTTTTTCCCCTTTTTCTTCTTTTTTTTATTATTGTGAGGACATTTTCGGAGAAAATAGTATAATCCATAGGTTTAAAATTCGGAAATAATTGTTATTCTTCATCTTCATTTAGTAGCCATGAAAACTGAAATATTGTAATGATATTATTACTAAATACTGACTCTTTTATAATACAGAAACAGAATCACGATATGAAACTAAAATGCTTATGGAATCTGTACTTTCATTTAGGAAAATGTTGCTATTTTATTGTTTCTATAATTGAACAGTAATTTTGTGATACTTGTCTTATAAAACTAATTTTATGTGTTTGCACGATGATTTTTTCCTTTTAAAGAATGCTTTGGTTGCTATGGTTACGGTTGCCAAAATTACTTTTTTGAGTTTAAATGTTAACCAGCATAGCTGATTGCTTGCGTATTTCTTGTTTTTCAAAAAATTTGAGGGGGTATAAAAAATCACCATTCGTAAACCAAGCCCTTTGGTTTTTGTGGTTTTTAACCGTTTGGTCTGGGCCATAGGTACCTATTTTGTAGGCCAATAAAATGAAAACGAAGACGGTGAGGTGCTCTTTTCTTTTAATTATTTGATTTTATACACATTGCAGATAATTTTAATGTATAACACAATTATTTTACTGCATTAAACATGCACAAAAATTACAGATAAAAACTTGCTTAATTTTTGCAGATCGGAAAAATGTGCATTTCCGAAAATGGGGTACACTTTAAAAAAGTCAATTTATAAAGTGTTAGAAATAAATTCTAAACATAATCCTTGTTTTTTTCCTGTTCAGATATGATATCCTTAAACAATTAGCCTTTATTTTACAAAATTTTACAAGGTTTCAAAGAAATAGAGATGAATTTAGCTTATAGTATGTTTGATTTTACAGCCCATTTTCCGAAACAGAGGGTCCCCTTCTAAAATACTAAATTTCTCGAGTTACGCACGGTAAATGTTTTTTAAAACTCGTGTTTAGATGTCTAAATGGATGTACTTGGAAATGAAAACAACAAAATCCCAATCTGCAAAAGTGCATATTACAGTTCTAAAACCTTAATACTTGGAATATATCATCTGCATGAACAACGACATTGGTGACAAAAAGAATGAAAACTCCTGTTTGAATATTTTTTGAGTTATGCCCCTTTCAAATGCAACTTTAACATGAAACATAATGTTGCCTGTAAAATTGAAAGTACTTGTTCAGTTCAATTAAATCTTTGAATATTTCATCTGCATGCACATACTAACTGGTGAAGAATGATAACTCAGGTTTCACCATTTTTATTATTATTTCCCTTTCAAATGCAATTAAGGTGACTCATGTGTTCTGTGGTGTAGTATTGAAATCAACTTGAATAAAAACATTTTATTATATATGATTAAACATGGGCCCACATTTCAACTTTTTGCCAGCAGGCGACACACGTGTTCCGCGGAACACAACATTCTAGTTATTATTATTATTATTATTATTATTATTATTATTATTATTATTATTATTATTATTATTATTGTAGCTCTGAGGTTGATTGCGGGCAAGATACATGTACCCATGAACCTCTATCAAATTTTGAATGGATTGTTGTGACTCTCCTGCAAAACACACATCATCAAACCACTTATCCATATCCGTTAACTTAATTTTTTTTATAGAAGGACCCTCGTATTCCGATTAAAATTAATCAGTTTTTCTTGCGATTATTTCATTATCGCATGCTGCGAATCTGACGCCATTTTGTTCCAATACAGTAAGCCGCTTAAGTTACTTCAAGAAAAACACTACTGTTAATCGATCATTAAACATAAAATTCGATTATTGGCGACCTCTCATAGAAACGATCAATGTTTTGATAATACTCGATCATCGTTTAATCCCTACAGTACTATAACATCATATATCAGAACTACCTAGTAATGTGCCCACCAGATCAGTGGTCTGGGCGACTGGGCTTCTTACAAGCGCACTGCCGCCATTGTTACCTATTTTTGGACTTGGTCTCCCTGGATCCGCTTATCATTGTGCGCCATTTTAACATCTTGACGATTAAATTTCACTTTTTAAATAGCTGCTGATGAATTGGCTTTGATAAAATATGGGCTTTCATATTCCCGCAAAGGTTTTTGTGATACCTTGTGTAATTTAATGGAGAATCCAAACAGTAACTGGCTCTCCAACTTTGTAATCTATCAAAATGACCTTATTAGCCCATTTGTTTTTGTCTCGCTGGGCACAGAATTTGAGATACTCCATCGACACCTTGATACATCTTTTCCATATCATTGTCCACATGTTTGGAAGAGCTTTATAAAGAAGGATTTTTATCTTTTGGTTATCCAAATGCAACATCTTCAGGCATCCTCGTTTCACGGCGATACAAAGAGGATGTGGGGTAAATTTGGTTGACTTGACTAATTTTGGGTAGCCCTTTACGTTTCTCCTAGGCAGCCTAAAATGCGTCCCACACCTCCTAGTCCACCAGCTTGATGAGTGTTCTGTTAAAACGCCCGGTCTGCCCATTACCCTTGGGATTACGAGAGCTTTTTCCGGTGTCCGAATAGTGTTTTTGTTCTACAGCATACAGAGACGGCATCCTTCTTTCGCCTTATCTGACAGCTTTTCCCGTTTGCATGGCACTTCCCTTGAATATGTTTTCGATTTTATTTAGAACATTGTTCCTTTCATTCTGTCAGACATACGATGTTGTTTTTTGTTGATTGTGTTCTGATATGGCCCCTGAAGTCTACCCAATTGTTATTCCGGTCTTGCTCCTCGGCTGACCTCATCTGCTGTCCCTTGTTCGGTACTGTGTTGGTATTTTACTTAAAAATTAACAATATCGCTTTGTCATTTTCGAGTGTTAGCTGCGTTTGGATCTTTTTTACATTGTCATGTTAGAATTCCGATTACAATTCTGATCCTTAACTGATTAACTTCTTTGTCTTCTGGAAAAGCACCATTTTTCGATAATGTGTACAGGGATCGAATGAAGGTTCCGACAGTTTCGGCACGGTCGTGAATAATATTTTCTGAGGTTCTTTTAAGTTTTCTACAGTTTAACCTACACGACAGTATCCATAGTAGTGATATTACGACAATGGGGCATCTTTACTTGGTGTATTAAAAGAATAGGTTCGCCAGTTAATTTTGTGGGAGAAACAGTGAAATCTCAAGACATGCGGTTTTGTCTCGTGTACTAAAAGTGATACTGAAGCTGAATTGTTGTGTCCCTTGGTATGAAGATATTTCAGATACACAACATTAACACCTGGCTCTACTTCCGGTACCTCAGTCAAGGCATTGATTTCTTCATTTTTTAAACTTTGCTTAATTCCTGTCTTGACTGACTGACACCACGTGACCTGATACATCTGGCTCTATATACAGCACTTCAGGTACATGTATACAATCAGCAAAAGGATTTTTATTTGGTATTCCCTTACAAAGTAAGACATAATCATCTCAACCTCTGCATCGCATTCTGTGTCTGTCGTGTAGGACAACGATTCCAAATAGTCCAAAGTATTCGGAATCCATAAGGCATTCACCGCACATGCTTGTTTTGTATTAGTCTAGAAGATATTAAAACTACCTCCTAGACATATAATATCATATGTAATTATATCATAATACCAGGAAAATTAAAAACAATGAAAATTCTTACATAATCAATGGATATATGAAAACCAACATAGGATTTTTTTAAACAATTATATGATTTACAATGCGAAAGATATTTGAAAAACAGCGTTGCTACTAATACTAAATTATAAATAGTATAGTTCATTTAAATGTCACTGCTTTCTTGTATGGTTATGCACCCACGAACTGGGAGGCATATAATGTTGCACTCGTCCGTCCGTCTGTATGTACATACGCACGTCATCCAAGTCTTGTGGCATTAACTTCTCCTAAACTTATCTGGCGAAATTTCTTTCAAACTTGCACATATGATCAAGCAGGATGTATAGATGATCGTTAAGAAAGGATTTTCTTTCCTGCGGCGATTTTTACAAGAGCTATGGCCCGTTGTTATAACAAATGTTGTTGTAGCAGTGGGGGGCATCAATGTACGAGGATACATTCTTGTTTGATAATCTGGTTTGTGTTTGCTTTTACTGTATTGTTGCTGTTACTGTCAACACCAAACCCTTTTGCCACTAATAGTACCAATATATTTCCAGGAATTCCTGCAAATAGGATTGCTGATGAAAAAAAAATAAAAAAAATTTTTAAATATTTTTTTTTATAAAATTAGGCAGTAATTAGATAATTGAACATAGCAATAGAAGAGTTAAAGCGTTCAGTTTTTCAAGTTCATATTACGTAATAATACAAGTAATATGTTAGTGGAAAATGATGAATGAATGCTACTTCAGTAAAGGAGGATATTCACAAGTCTTTTTTTCTAAAAAGTACTTACAGAAATTACACTTTAATGAATGTTTACAATTTTGTACACAATGCGAGCTGCTGCAGTTTTGAGATCTTTCTAGGAGTGGTAAAGTTCATGACGGACACAACACAAATTGCCACATTCCACTGCTAGCATTTGTAGTTTGTCTGCTTTCTCTTTCATCCTGAAAGGTGTCTGTCACTACTAACAGCACAGTCTGGCCTGAACTTTGGGTGATCAAATTTACCGATGAAGTGGCGCTTTGTCAGTGTCGGTGGCTGATTCGTGTTAAATTGTCTAACACGCTGTGCAATCCTACGTGTGAATTCTCCCAACAAGCCATCAATAACTTTCTGTCTTAATACTTGAGAATCTACAGCCTCAGTTACTTTATCCTGCTGATGGAGAGTGTATGAATTTACAAGTTCAACTTAACGACACCAGGTCTTATGGTAAATGGTAAATGGTAAATAGTGGGATTCTATTTAGAACACTTAAGCGATTAAGCGATGTTACCACTTTTGGTCAAGTTGTCCACACCTCCCATATTGTGATCGTATGTTTCTAGAATAAACAATTCTTCTGACTCCTTCTGCTGCTCTTGATCTAATTTCCTCGTCGACACATGATCACTTCTCGTTTGAAGCTGTAGTTGATTAGGATGCAAGTCTCTTGGCATGCCATGTCTACCTGGTACATTCTTGTTTGATAATCTGGTTTGTGTTTGCTTTTACTGTATTGTTGCTGTTACTGTCAACACCAAACCCTTTTGCCACTAATAGTACCAATATATTTCCAGGAATTCCTGCAAATAGGATTGCTGATGAAAAAAAAAATAAAAAAAATTTTTAAATATTTTTTTTTATAAAATTAGGCAGTAATTAGATAATTGAACATAGCAATAGAAGAGTTAAAGCGTTCAGTCCCATTATCCATCATTGTGTCCGTCATGAACTTTACCACTCCTAGAAAGATCTCAAAACTGCAGCAGCTCGCATTGTGTACAAAATTGTAAACATTCATTAAAGTGTAATTTCTGCTCCAGTATTTTCAAGTTCTAGTTTTCTGAACAAGGATGGTGAACTATAATAATTATCTGTGAACATACATGGTCTTTACTCAAATATCTTTCCATCAATTTCAAACATTCTCTTTCAGTAATTAAATATCCTTAAACTTGTTCAAAAGTCCCTTTTCCCAGAAATTTTTTAATGCATAAGCAGTTTTCCTTTCACACAATGCAAATTGTCTTCTTCCCCAATAAGTCGATTTCGATGGCCGGAATGACACGCGTCCTTTAAATTTGATGACGCTTTCATCAATCGCCAAGTCATGCACGTAAAAATCTACATATTTTGGCTCACGAAGTCCATCAGCTTTTTGTTTTGGCTAGGGGTCATGACATGACTCTCCTCGGCGTGGATATACCTCTTCATTGTCAATAAAATGAATGAACGAACCAAAAAGAAGATAACTTCTTCTTAGTCATAACATTAAAACTGGTGAATGTTTACCAAAACTTCTCCCAATAATCAGCTAACAGTCAAACCTGTCTTTAGCAGCCACCCAAGGGAGTGACAAAAAGTGTCTGCTCTATACAGGTGGCTGTTAAAGGCAGGTTAAAATGAGAACAAAATGTCAGTTTAGGACATATTCAATCTGGCTGTTTAAGACAGGTGGTTGCTATTCGCAGGTGGCTGCTAAGGCAGGTTTCACTGTATTACTTCTTTTTGACATAATCTCGCAAATTTACAAATTCTGCAATAAAATTAAGAACCGCCTTCTTTCTTGAAATTCTGCTAATTTGTATAACCAGGCTTACTTCTCCTCTCGACTTTTGGCTGTGTGGGGAGGCTGTTTCTGCTCGATGTGGCCATTCCTGATATGCATACTAGTATTCAACTTTTTTGTTCTGTCTTTATCTCTTTTATTTTATCATACTGTCTATTTATTGTTCGATAGATGCATACTTACACGTCTACAATACTTTTCAAAAAGAAAAGACGTCCTTCAAAAATGTAAAGTTAAAGATTTCCCACAAAGTCAACATTTGTCAGCATAAAACATTGATCACTTCATTTAATAATAACCTTTACACATATGAAAAACCATTTTTTCACAAAATGTCAGACCGCTTAAACATGTGCTACTAGCCGGTGCAGCGTATATATTATAATTATGGTTATGACAACAAACTCGTCATCATGCCAAATTCTTAAGGTCAAGGTAACATTTGATGGAGTTATGCCCCTTTTTGTCCCTTGATTTCAACACGAAAAACTTGACTATTACTTTTCCATTTCTTTATATTTCTTCTTCAAACTTACACATTATATTGCTCGTGACAACGCGCTTGTGATATGGCAAGTTGCAGTTATGCTGCTTTTAGCATTTTTATTCCGACATGATAGTATCTGAGGGCGACACAAAAGTTCAACTGAAAACCCTCTAGTTATCCCCGCCGCATAGCGGCTGGGGGATATAGAAAAAGGTCTTCGTCCGTCCGTCCGTCCGTCCGACCGTGCGCGCACATTTTGTGTCCGGTCCATAACTTTTCAACCCCTAGAAGGAATTTCATAAAACTTTAGTCAAATGTTCTCCCCATCAATACGACGTGCAGAATCCATGTTCCTACATGGCCGGCTCAATGTCAAGGTCACCAGAGGTGTTTGAAGATTCCAACCATGCATTTCGTGTCCAGTTCATATCTTCTGAACCCCTGGAATGAATATCATGAAACTTAAGTGAAATGTTTAGTTGATGAACATGATGTGCAGTACCCATGTTCCAACCTGGCTGACTCAAGGTCAAGGCCTCCTGTGGTGCTGTCCGGTCCATAACTTTTCAACCCTTATAGAAATTTCATGAAACTGTAGTCAAACGTTCTCCCCATGAAGACGACGTGCAGAACCCATGTTCCAACATGGTCGCCTCAAGTGGTAATTTTGGAAAAGCCTTGAAGGAATTTCATGAAAGTTGCATGCTTTGTGTCAGGTGTATAACTTTTCAAACTGTTGAACGAATTTCATGAAACTTTAGTCAAATGTTCTCCCCATCAAGACGACGTGCAAAATCCATGTATCAACATGGCTGGCTCAATGTCAAGGTCACGACACCAGTGGTGTTTGAAGATTTGAACCATGCATTTCGTGTCCAGTTCATATCTTCTGAACTCCTGGAATGAATATCATGAAACTTAAGTGAAAAGAACTATTGTTTAATTTGCTCTTAACCATCCATAACCTTTCCCACATTCACATCTGCGGCGGGGGATATTGCTGTCGTTCCGACTGCCTTGTTTTGAAACAGAATGAGTGTTTAAATAAAAAGTACACATCGTTATTACAGCTTTCTTAATAATAATAAATAATAATACAATACACTGTAAGTGGATCGTCTTTACCATCATCTTTACCGTGTAAAAGTGGTATTACCTAAGATATTTTTTTTCAAATCCAGTCTTAATTTGTCCTTAAAAGGCCAGTAAATTTCATTGTTGAAAAGTCAACAGTCTGTTTGTCATTGTTTCGCATTTCGTTTAACCATTTATTTTTTTGTATCCAAATGAGTAATACCACTGGGGGCTAACGGGTGTGACGACAAGTGATGCTCAACGACAGTGTGTGTACGTTGCACATCGAAAAATTGTTAACATTACGACGACTTTTATCGCGTGCTTGTTTCATTTTCGTGTATTTTGGACTAATTTTACATCCTATGGAGATCCAATGATGATGGTAAATGTTATTTTATATAAACTGACACCTCTTGTTGTTATTCAAAGTGCTTTAGTTTAGATTATGTCATGAAACTAGTTTATAAGATTTGCAAATAAACACTCATTTCACTATGGCACCAAGCCTGGCTACTGCTTGCCGAAATACAAGTCCAGCAAATAATTTGTGCATATCAATCTGCGACTACGACGGAGGGCCCAAAGGCATAGATTCAACTGTTCGAGAACAAACAAATAATTGATGAAGATGTGTCTATTCACTTCGTTTTATAGGAATAGCAAACGAACGTCTTCAGCGCAGTGTGAGCGCCGTGAAAGTGCAGTGCACGCATTGCAAGCGCCACGAGAGCACAGACAATCGCCAACAATAAATTTGTAGGAACGAGATAGAACACAATGGGAGCTCCGTAGCAACGCCTTGGTAGCTGTCTAGACGTGTTGAGATCTCCATCTTCCCGAAAAATTTAACAATTTTCTTGCGATGTCACGGCCGTAATCTTGAAAATTAAACATTGCCGTGCCAAGGCAGTGGAAACGTAGTATAATGTGACAGGGTCTTTAGATTTTATTAATTAAAATTTACACATGAGTAATCTTTAGGTAAACGTGTATCTTACACTTGCACATATATCACATTTGCTTTCCACTAACGCTGATGTTCCCAGTTAATTCACCAAATCATAGAGCATTGATTTGTGTTGTCACATCACGACCAGGTACTTCAAATTTTCTGTCTTTATATCCTATGTTTGACGAAGAGACTGTCTCATAGATGTAAAACAAATATTCCTCTGGGTGGACCACTGCACTTTGACGTGACTCATCATGTTTCACCGCCAAATGAAACACAGAAGTATCGCCATACAGCATTGTCTATTCCCTGAAAACTATAAAATGATTTCGTTGATTATCACACGCATAAAATTCTACTTCGTTGAACATCATACACAGTCTCTGTGCAACACGCACACACCATCTAATGCTGAAAAACAGCCTTACTGGTGGTTTTTAATCAGAAACACAGAAGCAATAAGCGTATAATTAACATATCACATCATTTATACACAAAATTAGAATTTTTATACATGTCATTAGTATTATCTTTGTGAAGTTATTATGTAGATGACTTTGTACAGGAAACTTAAAAATAAACTAGTTTCATGACATTATCTAAACTAAAGAACTTTGAATAACAACAAGAGGTGTCAGTTTATATAAAATAACATTTACCATCATCATTGGATCTCCATAGGAAGTAAAATTAGTCCAAAATACACGAAAATGAAACAAGCACGCGATAAAAGTCGTCGTAATGTAAACAATTTTTCGATGTGCAACGTACACACACTGTCGTTGAGCATCACTTGTCGTCACACGCGTTAGCCCCCAGTGAATACGAGCAATATACGACCATTTGGCTCTTTTCGGCAAGACCTGGGTAAAGAAATGACCAGATTGTTCAAATCAATGTTAATTCAATTTGTTATTAGCTCACCTGTCACATAGTGACAGGGTGAGCTTTTGTGATCGCCTTTCGTCCGTCGTCCGTCCTTCGTACATTCACACTTCACAATTGGTTTCCGCACTCTAGCGGTCTCAATTTCTATCCGATCTTCTTCAAACTTGGTCAGAATGTTTATCTCAATTATATCTAGGTCAAATTCGTAACTGGATCATATTCGGTCAAAAACTAGGTCACTAGGTCAGATTAAAGCAAAAATTTTGTAAACGCAATAGAGGTCAGATTTTTTATCCGAATGTCATCATATTTGGTATGAATATTGATAGTGATGATCTCTACTCAAATTATTAAAATCATGTTCTTGAATTGCACAGGGGCCCCGCCCTGGGGATTTTTTTTTTCTTTTAAATTCTGTTTTTAACCATTGATTTTCTATAGTTATCAACCAGATTTTGACACACACTTTATACCACATTAAAATTCAATCTTTCCTGAAAAATTCATTCACTGGTTGTTCAGTGATAAAATTTGAAACAAAAATTTTAGAAGCAGAGTGAAAATTTCAAGTGTCAAAATTCCAATATTTCTTCCTGTCTTAAGCTATATTTAGGTTCAATCTTAAGATGTTATTGCATCATAAGAGTTTATTCCTCCAGTTGCTGGTCAATGACCTAATGAACTTTGCTGCTTAGATCTGTGTTATGCAATATTTAGAACTTTGCTCTGGAAGATTTTATAGGGTAAGTTTTGTCATTTTCTATGGATACTGACCAAATAAACTTCCTTACGTTGTAGCACTTTAAAAATCAGGCTATTCTGAATAGTTTATATACTGTTTGTAAGTAAAACAACCACAACAAATTTGTAGCACATTCTCAAAATGTTAAGACTAAATTTTAGAGTCTCGGCTGTATACAGTGTATGTACACAAACTGGCAAGTTAATTGGAGGTCTCAGAGCTCAAACATTTGATTTTTTCTGAGACTAGTATCAGTTTTCGGCAGTCAGATGCTTGAGAATTTAGTAAAGTCTCTAGTCTCAGTTTTATTGTCTTTGGCCCGATCTTGACCAAACCAGTCTTTAACCCTTTCCTCCATATATACACATTTATAACTCATCTGTCACATTGTGACGGTGAGCTTTTGTGATTGTCTTTCGTCCAGCGTCCGTCCGTCCGGCGTCCTTCCGTTGTCCGTTCATTAGCGGTCTCAATTTTTATCCGATCTACAAACTTGGTCAAATGTTTATCTAAATGATATCTAGGTCAATTCGTAACTGGGTCGTGATCTTCAAAACTAGGTCACAAGGTCGAATTATAGAAAAAACTTGTCCACACTCTAATACTTAATTTTAGTGCAATCTTCTTTAAACTTGATCAGAATGTTTATCTCAATGATATCTAGGTCAGTTTCGTAACTGGATCAATTGACCTTTATAACTTGGTCACTATGTCAAATTTAAGAAAAAGCTTGTCCGCACTCTAGCAGTTTTAATTTCGGTGGGATTTTCTTCAAACTTAGTTAGAATGTATATCTCAATGATATCTAAGCCAAGTTCAAAACTAGGTCATGTGACATTGAAATGTAGGTCACTAGGTCAAATTATAAAAAAAACTTGTCCACAGTCTTGCGGTCTTAATTTTTGTCCGATATTTTTGATATCTAGGTCATGTTCATAACGGGGTCATGTGACCCTTAAAACAAGGCCATTAGGTCAAATTAAAGAAAAAGCTTGTCTGCACTTAAGCGGTTTTAATTTTGGTGGGTTCTTCTTCAAACTTGGTCAGAATGTTTATATAAATAATATCTAGGTCAAGTTCGAAACTGGTTCATGTGACCGTGAAATCTAGGTCAATAGGTCGTTATATGAAAAGCTTGTCCACACTCTAGAGGCCTTAATTTTGGTCCGATCTTCTTCAAACTTGGTCAAAATGTTTATCTCAATGATATCCTGGTCAAGATCGAAAGTGGTTCCTGTGACCTTGAAAACTAGGGCACAAGGTCAAATTATAGAAAAAGCTTGTCTGCACTCTAACATTCTTAATTTTAGTCAGATCTTCTTCAAACTTGGTCAGAATGTTTATCTCAATGATATCTAGGTCATTTTCGTAACTGGATTATGTGACCTTGAAAACTAGGTCACCAGATCGACTTATAGAAAAAGCTTGTCTGCACTCTAGCGGTCTTAATTTTGAGCCGATCTTCATCAAGCTTGGTCAGAATGTTTGTCTCAATAATATCTAGGTCAAGTTCGAAACTGGGTCATGCGATCTTGAAAACTAGGTCACTAGGTCAAGTTATAATAAAAGCTTGTCTGCACACTAGTGTTCTTAATTTTGGTCTGATCTTCACTTTCATTACCATAAGGTCTTGTTTTCTTTCTTGAAATTGCTACATTGCATTATGGGTTCCCGAGTTATGGCCCCTGAAAGTGCAAAAATTAACTTTTTAGACCATGTCAGCACAATACCAGCTTCATTTTTGATTTGAATTTGATAAGACTTGTACAATATTTGAGTTACTATTAGATATCAGTTCCTTTATTGAATCAGCTAGACTCCTTTATGGGTTCCAGAGTTATGGCCCTTGAAAGAGCCAAAGTAAGGTATTTTGACTATTTCTCCAAAATAGCAGCTTTATTTTTTGACTTGATTTTACCAAACTTGTTGTTGACAGGTAAGCGATGTATGTTTTCCATACGCAAATGTAATGGTACTGACAAATTAAATGTCGTCTAGCTACTTTAAAGTGAGTTTTATAAACAAAAACAGGGTTTGTATATCATTCATTATAGATTTGAGTGACACATTTCCCTTTTGTCACAGTATGTATAAAATAAAAAAAATTCTTGTAAACTTTTAGCCACACAACATAAGTGTTCATTTTCCATCCGTATCTGTTTCAATTTGTCCTTTGTCTCCGGGTCGGCCGGTTGACTGATGAGTTATATAGTATTTTATTAAACAACAAAACTATTACTGTACATTGCTGCTGGTAATATTCACAAACTGAAAATACTATAAAACTATTATACTGTTATGGGTAATGTGTCATTGTTGATATTTTTAACATGGTTACAAGAAATTTTCTGAAAGATCAAATATAGCAAATATAAGCTAATAATTTCCATCAATAATATGTTATTTGCTAACAAATTGTTCGGCAACGTAATTCATTCAATTGAATATTTGTTAAAACTCATGTCGCCTGTTCAAATTTGTTTGGTAAATATATTGGGATACATGAGAAATTATTGTTAACAGCTAATTTCAACAGTTGTAGTATATTGGTATATTGCTATAATAGCAACTAACGATTTATCGTTTTTTGTGTAATACTATCATGTACATTATGACTACATGTATTTTTATCTTACACACTATTTATACAACCTATCTTTGTAGCCTATGATGCTTGCTCGTTTTCTCATTCAAAATAAAGAAAGTGCAACTTTTTATGACATCAAGACATTTGCACATCGACGGATAATTTTTACTTAATGTAAATCAGTAAACAAGAAATAAAAAAAATGTCAAAGATTGTTACAACTAAAATTGAATTTCGTTTTCTACTTTTCATGGATGTCTGAATTATCGGAATGTTTACAACAAATTAGAAAGTCCTTCTAATTTCATGCAAATAAGTGCAATCATTCAGACAGTTCACACATTGATGAAACACATAAAAAAGATATCAATTCTTAATTACATTTACCTAGAAAGTTAAATAGATATTATTAATGTAGAATTGGTATAGTTATTGAACTACTTATTTCAGACAAGCATATTTATAATAAAAATATTTAGCCAGTAATTTTTGAAATCAATTGCTTGCCAAAGATCAGGCCATGACATTTATGTTGCTTGATATTTTTTAAACTTTATTTATCATTTGTTATAAAAAATAATAATTAAAACAAGATCTGTGTTTGTATCTTACAATATTTGTACTACCTAGCACATTATTTTACAATATTATTTGACCTAGCACATGCGGACAGAGCGTAATTCTTCCCTATCAGGATCCCCAATCGACCTCAAAGTAATTTCTTATAAAAGCAATTTCTAATAATTCAAGCTATGGGAAATGGCGTAAATTTTTCGGTTATTCATGGTACCTAAGGACTGTCCTTCAATTACAAACATGAACTACTCTGTGACTATCAAAACATCTATTTTTATAGATCGTCCACAAAGAACCTTTGAAATAAACTGAACACGAAAATATTGCAGTTTCGGTTTAATAATTATTGTACGTATTGATGGGCGGTAATGGAAAAGTATATTACTAAGGGAGTTAATAACGGAGAGTCAATCTTCGAATTTTGTCGTAAAAATAGACGTTCTAAGTAGTAACGGGTTTTGGTAAGTTTACATAGCCCTTGACTTTTTTTGAGCTGACAGGTAAGTTACATAGCCCTTAACTTTTCTCAGAGCTGGCAGATGCTGATACGATATAAAGAAGGAATCTTCGAAGACATGGGGAACCCTTCCTTAGTAGACGCCAATCTCCTTCGCAGAGTTGTCGTTCCTTACACTCGCTTTACATCTCTGCGAAAGGCTCAATGTCAAGATTTTTAATTATGAATTTGAAAGCTTGAGGTAAAACAAATGACTGAAATCTTCAATATCTTTCATTAAAACTGAAGAAACCCAAGCTTTTGTAAATGTTATTGGCGAACTATTTCTTTGATTTAAAGTAAAAGTAGTTGAAAGTAGCCCAGCCAATAACAGAGGTGAATGTAATGAGCCGATAGTGTAAGAGAGTGAGTAGACGCGTGTAATAATTACTTGAAATGTTAGCAATGAAGCAGAATTATTAATGCTGTACAAGGGTCGTCTTTAGTCGTCATTGCACTGCCATGGGTTAAATAATAATATATTAAAATCTCTTAAGTAAAGAAAAATTACCAGATCTAATTATTCCCTCAAATCTATTTAAATAAATTCACAAAAAAAACATCACAAAAATCATTTAAAATGCCCGCATGAATATAATGATCCTGACAACAAAATAGTGTGTCCTTTTTAAACACATTTCAATTAAGAAGAAAGAAATTTACGTTTGTCAACCATTTACGCTAACAGGAAGCGACCAGGAAACTGAATGTCAAACATCCTTTTACAAATATGTCAAATTGTTTGCATACTTAAGGCATGAGGACACAACGTTTTGTTGTCAGTACAATTTTACTCAAATTATTGTTTTGTATTGTTTAGGTTTTTTTTAATATGGGTAAACAGATTTTTTTTCAGATTTTGTTTTATCTAGAGATTTTCTTTACTTTTTTAACGTTTCTTAACATATGCAAGGTAAAGAAACATAAATAATATTTATTTGTGCAAAGTTTCATTGAACGGCTTTTTACCGTTAGAGAATTTTTATAGTTTTGTTTTTTATCGATGAACGTGCAATGAGGCCTGTTGACGGTCCTTAACTGCCTTAATTATTACACGAAGCTTGACAGAACTAGCCAGACTGCATTGGCTTGTTACAGGACTAGCTCGACTACTTACTACTGGAATCTGGCTAAATGGACTTGGTCAGCTTGCTACATTACTAGCTTGACAAAGTCAGCTTGCTAAAGGACTTGTCAAAGAACAATTTGCTATGTCAGACTAGTCCAGCAGCAAGCTTGCCTTTTTAAACGAGTCGAGTAGTTCGTTTGACATGATTAGTCAGTCTGAAAGCAAATGGATTTCGTCAACCAGTGGCGAGTAGCAATTTCAAAAGTCCATCAAGTGAATAGAGTAGTTCTTTCCAAATATCGTAACAGCTAAAATGTCAAGAGATATCTTCGAGACATTCACTACATTTACTGCAAACTTGTAAAATTTCAGTAAACAAATTTCAACATAAACCCCAGACCGTACCATTTCCGTATATTTCATTTCAAACTTCTTCCTTCCTTGCATATTACTCGTTCTAAAAGCTAATACATACGCACATCATTCAACGTTCAATACCCTTCGGTAATAAAAGAAAACTATATATTATCTCTTAATTCTTTCTTTGTTTACAAACAATCCATCACCTGCATGGACTCTTACACCCAACATCAAACTTCCTTTAAATGTTGTCCACATATAACACATCTGTGTTATACTTTTCTCGTTACTATTGTTTTGTATTAACATAATTCGTATATATTGTATAAAGATCAAAGAACGTCCTTAATTAACACCCGAACTACTCGTCACCATTATAGTAACCCATGTCTTGCTTTTTGCCGGGCTTCATTTTTCATTATAAATAATCTTTAATTATAAATGCAAAACATCCATTTATAAATACACAAAAATTGCGCGAACTTAGCAGAATATTGTCATTTCCGTGAAAAGTCGTTGTCATTACGGTTATCGTGACGGAAACTTTGTCGGTTAAGGCTCGCCGGTACTAAGCGTAATTTCGTCATTATGACGTCTTCAAAAGACGAAGAATTATGGCAGTTATAAAGTTTTGTGATGGGCTGGGTGCATCGCCAATGTAGACTATAGATATGATTTAGGAGTACTACAGATTCTTGCAGCAAATCATTTGTATAAAAGTTGCATGGTTATCGAAAGGAAGAACTTCGGTAAAAGACGATCCACGCCAAGGACGACCAGCAACAGTGAAGACGTCGATATTGGACGCTGTTCGAGATATGGTTAATGTCTATCGGCGCGTTAGGTTTATGCGCTAAAAATTATAAAATTTTAATTTGCTTAAAATAATTAAAAAATAATTTAAAGGTGTATATTCAAAATTGATATTACTATTTGCAAACACCGTATTCCATATCTCATATTCCTGTTCACAGGTGCTACGCCGAAACCTTGTTTACGCGAGTGCTAGGAAACGACCAGGGTTGGATCTGTGCGATGTTGTGTTTCACCAAGACAACGCCCCCGCGAGTCGCTCTGCATCTACCATGCTTGACATAAGTCTGCTGGGATTTGAAGTGTCAGAGGATCCGCCACAGTCTCCCAATCTCGCTCCTATGGACTTCCGGGTATTCAAGGAAATCAACGCCTGTCGTCGAGGGAGGAAATTTGACAGCGTTCCGGAGTTATGCTGCGCCACCAGCGATGCGATTAGATCATTTTCACGTGACTCATACATAGCTACGTTCAAAATTTAAGGATTGAATCGATATTTGATGGTTTTCATTTGGGTATGGAAAACAGTTCTGTTGTTTAAAGTGTGTGAAGCCCGAAGGGCTTCACGCATACTTTAAACAATCCAACTGTTTTTCATACCCAAATGAAAACCATCAAATGTCGATTTAATCCTTATATTTACACACATAAACACTCTCTTTAATACAGAAATTATTAAAAGAATTCGTGATATTACGGCTTTTTTTGAATGGCTGTTGGAACAGCAACATTGACGACAAAGTGAATGACGGCACGCTTTTTCGCAGCAACTCGTGGCAAACGTGCATGCTGGGCGACGCCACACGTTAAAACATTGTGCGACGTCCAATAAATTGTGAACGGTTCAACGATAGCCACGCCTTTAAAATTATTACGTCACACTGTTTACCATTAGAAATTATGATTCGTTAGATGAATAAGACTTCGTCGTAGAGGATGAAGATGACGTGTAAATATGTGGTTGTATAGACATCAGAATTGTGTTATCATTAGCGGCGATTACGTTGAGAAAGTGCGACGCTCACTTAACTTGGCTAAAGTAAAACCGTTCACAATTTATTAGACGCTGCACAATGTTGTGGCGTGTGACGTCGCCGAGCACGCACGTTTTGCCACGAGTTGCTGTGAAAAAGCGTGCCGTCATTCACTTTGTCGTCAATGTTGCTGTACCAACAGCCATTCGAAAAAGCCGTAATATCACAAATTCTTCAAATAATTTCTGTATGAAAGAGAGCATTAATGTGTGTAAATATAAGGATTGGATCGATATTTGATGGTTTTCATTTGGGTATGAAAAACAGTTGGATTGTTTAAAGTACGCGCGAAGCCCTTCGGGCTTCACTATTGATTCAATCCTTAAATGAATGACGTTGACGTTGATTCCACTTGGAGCCCGGCAATGTATGTTTCATTGTGTAAGATAAATGAATGTAAAAAGTTAATATATTAATGTATTGTATTAAAAATTGCAGAATCTGATGCAAAGGTGTTGTTTCATATCTTGTGAAAAAGCTTTTGAATTGGTTAACTTTTTACATTTTTATAATACAATTCCACAAATATATCGAACAGCCCTCGTATTAGTACATGTACATGTACCACAAATTAAGAATACTTTTGCAAGATTTATTGCCGCTTCCAAGATTCATTAGAAAAGTCAAAAGCAGTTTAAAATAACTACAGCAATCAGAGTTTTATGAAAATTTTATGGAAATTTGATTTACGAAAAGAAAAATAATGACAATATTTATTTTTCAACTTTATTCAAAGCAAATGTCTGAACCTGCGGTTCCTCTCGTACTGAGCAGGATTACCATTGCGACGACTGCGTCAACAGTAGGGTAAAACTAACCTGTCTCACGACGGTTCATAAAGAAAAAAATGTATTACTACATTCAAAAGAAAAGCTACCAACATGATAATTTATAGCGCTTTACAATATTACCAACCAATCTACAGTTGATCGCTATCCTTATTTCTTGTTTACACGGCCTATTTTATAGTTTAAAAGTTTTCTTGGAAACTCTTGAAAAAGAACAAAAAGCTCGATCAGTTTTTTTTCTTCCCTGCCCTTGACGCAGTCGTGTTATTGCTGATTTAACTTTAGGTCTTCTGGTCTATGTAAGGACACTTGGGTACATCTCTTCTACGCTTGACAATCAACTTTTTATGTTTAATAAATCTGTTTGCTTTTGCATGCCACTGTGACGAGTTCATTGGTGGATGGAAGTTACTTCACCAAGACAACATATACGTATTTGAGAACATGCAATGGCAAGTGTGATGTTGTTCTCACATTTTTCACCGAAGCAGCGCTGTATTCAGGCGGCGGAAACACTACACGAATTGTAGTATAGCATAATCACAACCTTAAAATCAATAGATTTAATGAGAAAAAATAGAAAAAAAAGTTTGCCGAGGTTTGTAATTATAGGAATCAAATTTCGTTTATTTCGCGTTTTATCGATGTCAGAATGATCTGTCAGAACATTTATATCTAATTTTAACGTAAAAATTCTTTATTTTTATGCAAATTAGGTGTATATCATTATTGATAAAATGCAGAAATAAAAACAAATTCAATTCCTAATAAAAGCAGTACTGAAGAATCTCGAAAATAAGCGGATACGCTTATTTTTGAATTTGTGTCGCTTTTATGCGCTTATATTTTAATATGCGCTTATATTTAAACCGACAACTATGCACTTATTGTTTAGTATGCGCTTATTTTCGGTTATGCGCTTATTTTTTATATTCTACAGTATTTTATTTAAAAAGAAAGTTTTATAAGAAACATTACACATAAACGGTTGTAAACAATTTTTAGTCTTTCAACTATTAATCAAACAAAAAATGGCCAGTGATACTTAGGTATTAATCTTAATTATTAATCTTAAAGCATAAGACTTTCAAATTAGGACATATATTACCTTTGAAACAGCTTATGAATACAAGTAATTATTTTTTCTGGTACAATCTGTGCACAGGATTACGAACAACAAATGATTTAACTTTTAATATAAAAAAATCAAACAAACCCTTCGTCGACCTTTTGTGGGCAATAATCATACTTTATTTTGGAAAATAAAATTTGAAATATCAAAACAAATATTTACAAGCTTGGGTATTAAATCCGAATCAATACCTGAGATAAATTACTACCTGAGATAAATCACTACCTGAGATAAATGAAAAAGCACCTACATTTGAATTCAAAACAATAATCTACTGACATACACAAAACTATACCGTTACAACAGCAAACGGCTGAAAATAAAGGCACGTTCATCGATAAAAAAAGAAAATTATCAAAATCTCTCAACAGACAGAATGCCGTTCAATCAAACTTGGCACAAATAAATGTTATTAATGTATCTTTATTTTGCGTATTATTAGACACGTAACAACAGCATAAAATAACTACATCTAAAACTTTCATAAATTCTAATTTCATAAAGTCACAAAAACTAAACAACACAAAACATTATTTAAAATGCACACACGAGTAATATGATACTGACGACAATATGTCGTGTCCTTATGACTAAAATATGTAAACAAAATTGAGATATTTATAAAAGTGTGTTTGGCATTGAATTGCTTGGTCGCTTCCTGGTCACGTAAATGGGTGACTAACGATGATTGCTCTCTTCATCATCGTCAGTTCTTTATAGAGGACGCAATATATTATTGTCAGGATCATTACACTCATGCGAGCAATAAAATTAGTGTTTTGAGTTGTTTAGTTTTTGTAAATTTATGTAAATAGAATTTTAGGTAATTTTTCTTTTCTGATCTATCTTTTCTTAAAGTATGTAATGATGATAAATAAATAAAGATAATTTGTGTAGACTTATATTGAACTGCATTTTGTCGTTACTGAGAATTTGATATTTGTTACCAATGACAGTGCAAAGACGTCTGAAGACAGTCCTTAACCAGTAATTGAATAGGTTATTTACGTATTTTCCTTATAAAATAAGCTGTTTAGTAAAATTTCGCCAGAGTTTAATTTCTCTTACAGTGCGAAAAACGCGAAAATTAAACATGCTTGAAACACAATAACACCATCATTATCTCAAAATCCTTTAAGTATCAGGATCAGCTGCCTGACTTGACAGGAGCTCACAATGACTTTGTTTATGTAAACTTGTACTTTAATTAGCCTGATCCAATAGACCTGAAAAACAAAATGTAAGCAAAAGCAGAAGTTGGGCATTAACTTGGGGTTTAATATCATCCGCGTCAGATGAAAGAAAATGAAAGTAATCCTTCACACAAACAGCGACATCCGATGCGTTGTAAATCTTCATGGCTCTTGTGCTATTCCAGTCGTTCAGTTCCAGGTTAACCAGTTCGACATTCTTCAGACTCTGTTCACTTACTCTAAAGAAAGGGCAATCGAGGAACATCCAGTCAACCAGCTGTACAGCGTCTGTACATCTGTTATCAAAAAAATATTTAATATATTCGCGTTTCCCTTCACCCAAAGCAGGCTCAGCAGACAACTTCAACTGGACCTCAAACACATCTCCTTCATCCTCAATTTTAATACCTATTGAACCTTTAGACAACACGAACCTTCCCCATGCCAAAATACCACGTGATGAACAGCTTTCGGAGCTGTACAACATGAAGTCCGTGAAAAGATTGGAATTGTTCGTGTTTTTCAAACGAAAGAATGGTCTATTACACAAATTACAGTAAAGGCCGTTTTCTTGCAACATGTTTTGCAAGAAGCTGTCCACTATGTCGGAGATCTTTTTAGAGCGATTCAAGAAAGCCGTCTCTATTTCAATAATGAAATAAAGACCGAACACAACCCCACTCTCTGAATGAAGTAAAGGCATGCATCTATTACCAGCAGGTATGGTACCAAGGTGGCAGTAAAAAGGTCGACATCGTTTCTGAAATAAGAATGAAGACGGTTTAAGATAAAAATATATTCCATCAGATGAGCTTCAGACAACAAGGCAAGACAACTTTTACTTGTTTGTATCAGAACCTGTTGGTGCATCCTAGAACCTGGTTTTAACCCCCAGTTGCACTTTGTTTTGCCACTGACCGTTCCAAGGCGGTAACCCCAAAACTTCTCATTTTCGTTATTGTTTGTGGCGTCTTATTTGAATTGACATACTGATAACAACATGCTCTATTTTCCTCTCTTCTTTTTACGCTGCGTGGGGAGGCTTTGTTTTGTGAGTGTTGTGATTTCTCATATGCATATTTCACTTTTTCAGAGTGATATTTGATAATATCGGAGTTCATAAGTAAAATATATATTGAATACTTAGTAGGAGAACAGTATGTACTCCGTAGGTTCGTATTTTTCGAGTCATGCGTGTGAACAATATCACGCGAGACCGAATACCGAGACCCACAGAATACAAAACTTTGTATAAACTAGTTATGACGTCGCATATAACACAGATTACTGTAGAGATACAGAATGTTAGGGAAAAAACACTGATCTGCCTCCTTGTATCAATCTTTCGGATACACGATGTCTTATGCTCAACTCATTCATTGGTATAAAATAAAACGATAAATAAGTTCAATATTCTGAAATAAACTGATGTATTTTGCTTGGCCTTACCATTAAGAATTTTTGACAACGTTACCTTAGATTTACATGAACTGACTTTGAACAACAACTTAAAAGATGTCCGTTATCAAAGCGTACCAGTTATGGAATCAAAACTGTATCGAAGTACGTAATGATTCTACACGGCCGCACAAACGACTTCTGTTAATAACAGCAAGATGAGATTCGTGACTGGGTTATAATATTTTCATTATGCCTCATGATTGGTGGAGAAAAATTTGTTAAGGATAAGATCTCACAGACACCTTATATACAAATAATTATTTTAAATTGCTGCAATAGTGTCATCGAGATTGTTCGTAATTCATTCTCAAATAAACAACATCCTACCCTCTAACTAAAATGACCCTCTTCAATCAATAAATATACCTAATTATTTCCTGCTCTAGAGAGACAAACTGTCGCCAACTGTACACAAATATACAATCACTGTTTAGAATATAAAACATAAGTTTTATCAGATACATGTAATAGATTCATTAAATATTGAGAGAAAACTTACTGCAAACGGGTCCCAAATAGAGGAGTGATCGCAGGCTTGTATATTCAGGTGCTCGTCGTTTTTAGGAAACATCTCACCTAAACTAATTAGTCCTGTGAATGTAACACTGGGAGCCTTAAACGGTATTACGTAAGTACTCTGAACACAGCCCGCATCAATGTTTGTATCTCGAATAGAACAGAAATAGCAGAATATATTCGGAAACAGATATTCTCCCCCAGGTGTTATTTCTTTGAACAAAGTGTTCGTAGACGGTATGTTTTTCCCGCACAGATGTTTAATAGTTTCGTCAATTGTGGGACTTCTTTGGCAGTATTTGGATTCAGGAGGGGGACTCTCGTCCTCAAGACAACGCGACATCGCACCAAACTCAGGAACAGGTTGTAATGGGAGGACTGAACAATGCGTCACAATATATTCGTTCCGTTCAGCCAACGAGTTAAATTGTCTAAAAAAGAGATCATCACATTCTCTTATAGACAGTTTCCAGCTGATAACATCTGTAACACCATTACATTCAGCGCAGTAGTAGTTCCTGAATATGCGCTCATCGGAGGGATCAGACACAAAGATGAAGTCTTCCAAATGTGTGGCATTTACACAACGGGAATATTTCTCGGATATGTTTTTATTTGGACAATCATCGACAACTCGAAACGATATTCTAGTTTTACCCTTTCGAGCGAAGGGATTTTTAGGTTGGAAAGCTGTGATATCTTGACAGGCATATTTCGGCTTCTTGTTGTCCACGTCTGGCATATCAGGGCAGCACGAACCAACCTCATAACAGGTCGGTGAACACGAACACTTCTGGCAACACGATGCTGGATCTGTGATATTCTATAAAATGCAACCGTAAATATATATTGTCTAGAAATCCCTGTTTCTGTCAAAGAAACAAAACGATTTGTGGTAAAACGAGTAATTCTTACATGCTATCTTTTCCTCTCTTCTTTTTCTCTGCGCGGGGAGGCTGTTTTTTTAGGAGTGTTGCGATTCCTGATATCCATATTCCTTTTTTTTTAACATACATGTAGGTTTAAAAATATAAGTGAGTAGGAATGCTACTTTCCTTAAATAGTGTTTACTAAACTGAATGAGCTTCAACACCTAATTTTCTTTCTCACACATGCAATACGATCATAATTGTATTAATGTATAGAGTATCAGTTATACCTTTACTGACTTTGATGTACAGAATTCCCTGTAAGGACATAGTCCGGCATAATTTCCGGATCCATTTGACAATGTTAAAGGCACAGATGATTCGGAGAGGAGTCCATAATGCAAGATAAAAACTGCAATAAGGCGTTTCATCTTCTCTCATACCTGGAAATAAGTTCAAATTGTTTTAGTATTTATAGAAATCGCATGTTTTTGTATTTAACCCACCGAATCAAATCAAACGGTAAACAATAAAATAAAATGACTGCGGAATTAATTTCAGATAACGTTTGAAAATAATATCACAAATAAATCGACAATTTATAAAAACTATTTCAAAAAGAGTAAATGACAAAACGCCACGCTTGTACACTCAACAAAATTTAAAAGGGGCCGTTTTTTAAATTTAGTATTCCTCATATTAATATAATACTATTTATGTGTTCATATATTTAGTGTTTGAAAAAAATATCTTGAAGCCTTTTAACAATTATCTCCCATATTAACGAGATAAAAAGTTCACAGGCCGGCAGGTATGCTCATAACTAGGCATTTATTTAAATGAAGAGAAATTATAATTTTCTCTATTTATTTGTCTTCCCCCTTTGTCTACAAACTACCATGTGAAATATCGTTCGAGAACTTAAAACATTCGAACGCAAACAACTAGAATTTTCCCCATTGGGATTCTAAATTCACATTTCTGATGGGTAAACGATTGTATTTTAATTTATAAAATAGCTTTTAAATACTGTATACTTTTTGTATAACTAAGCGTTAAACATTACATGTTAATTGAAGAGATAACGATTTAAACATTAATTGTTCATTGAAGACATATGGTTTAAACCATCAAATTTTCATCAGAACGATATTGTTTAAATCGTAAATGTTCAATGGAGATATAATAATGAGAAACATTGTAAATTATATCAACTCAAAGTTATGCGAATTCAAGTTAAATAAGAAATTACGGAGACAAAAAATAAATCTGAATTTTTAAGAAATTCAAAACAAAACAGCAACATTAAAACTTTGTTGTTTTTTTTATAGAACCTGAAACTCCCAAACTTTCCTTCCATATGACACTTCATTATTAGCTACTGTAATATATAGCACTGAAAATTAATGACTCAGAGCAATTCGTGTCTGCAGTGGCAACATCACACATTTTAATCATTAAAAAGCTCAAATGTTATTCAGTTTACGACAAATTGACACATTTAAATGAAACTTAATAAACACATATTGTATTGCTGTCAAGGTTCTCAAAAACTAGTATAAGGTTAACTAATATTTGTTAACACGTTTTTCACATTCTCTTTTGTAGTAAAGAGGTCATATCAGTTATATGTTATGATATTATTGTATTGTAAGCACCTATTTTCGCTACGGTTAAAAATTATAGGAATGACAGGGCATTTTCTTCCGAAATGTGATGGCCTATTCATGTCATTAATATTCATTATCAAATAACAAGTAAATCCTCACATTTCTGTTGGGCAAACAATGTGTTTACCCGTACCTTATCATTGCAATGAAATGCTGTTTTTTTACATCACAAGCTGTAATTGATGTTTTTTTTTCCTTTCTAAAATTTTAAATGGCTTTTGTTTGTTTGTTGCTTTTCCTCGGTGATCTGTACGTATAAATCAATTCAGCAAAACTAATTTGTATATAGCACTATTATAAGTTCTGTCCCATTGATGGGTTCCAATATCTTCCAAAATCGCAAACTTGTACGTAAACACGTGCCCGCGTAAACAACCGTGTTATACGCTGTTAATGTTTATGCAACAATGGTATCCATTTACCGTTGTACACTTATGGATTCGAAATAAAAATGTTAACATGGTGAAACGGACGCCAGAAAATGAGTCAGAATCACATTCTTCCATTCTTACGGCTTTCTTTTTTTCTGAACTGACCAATTATAGAACGTAGAATACAGTGTCCCTTGCCACACATGTTTATTGTTTGTCCCTTTTAAAGCATATTATCCGTGATGAAGATACAGTGATATAATATATTATGCTTACAACAAGAATATGTTTTCAACCAAGTTGTATCCATTGGTACTTTTCTACATATAAAAAATCACGAAATAAACGTTCAAATAATTTTTATTGATGCACGGACAATTTCATTTAGGAACTTGATTTCCCAGTTTTTAGATTTTACACAGTCACAATAAATGATGTAGATCTGGGATTTTACACAGTCACAATAAATAATGTAGATCTGGGACTTTACACAGTCACAATAAATGATGTAGATCTGGGATTTTACACAGTCATGATGTAGATTTGGGATTTTACACAGTCACAATAAATGATGTAGATCTGGGATTTTACACAGTCACAATAAATGATGTAGATCTGGGATTTTATTATAATAAATATTATTATAAATTGTTTTTTTACAATGTACATGTATCTACGGTCAATTACAAATTTTACGAAATTTCTTTGGGAGAAACACATAAGGACGGTAGATAGCATTCCATTTTTTAAATATATATTAGGTAGGCCTAAATCCCATTTCAAAATGGAAGAAGAATCCAACGGGCAGAAGAATCCCGGTTTTAAAATGTAAGAAAAAATTCCAATTTTGTATGGGCAAATAATTAAAATTAGTGTGACAATTCAATAAGTCTTTCTTATAATATTTATATATTTCGAATATTATACAAATATCTCACCGTTTAATATATTTACAAATTTTGAATGTCAATTCAATTTAGTAGGTGGCCACAATTGCCATTAAATCTAGTACTCGAAATCTATTAAGTGAGCTATTAGATATGTTAACAAATTCAATTACTGCCATTCAATATAATTTTTATCTTTATATCAATAATTTGTAAGAATTCTGTCTAAAATTGACTCCTAGCAAAATGTATTTTTAATTAGCCCCCTTGCTTATAAACAATCATGTGGGTGTTATGACCATTTTTTTTGTACCGTGCACTTTGAATCGCATATTTTTTATTTAATTGATGTTAGCTCTTGTAAAATAACGTGTTACTTTATTTTACAACAGAGAAAAGCTGAGAATATTCTAAAACTAATGTTCTTTTAGCACTCCGAAGACAATATTAATACTCATAATTAATGCAATACAAATTGTACTAATCAAACACAACACGAACATAAATGTATACCTGCTAAAAGAAAGTGAAACATTCATATCAGGAATGGCCACACCCAGCAGACAAGCCTCCCCGCACAGACAAAAAGTAGAAGAGAAAGAGCATGGTAATTCAAAAATCAGTTTCAAAATAGACATCACAAACAATTAACGAAAGTGAGAACCCGAGGGTAACCGCCTTGGAATGGTCAGTGGCAAATAATTTGCCACTGGAAGTTTTAACCAGGTTCTAGGCCGAATCTCACAGTTGCCCCAGTAGGTTCTCATATAAACAAATAAATTTGATACTTACCATAAAAAGAAATTATTAGTTAAATCCCTTAGCCTCTCTCATATTCATGACATTCATGTAAACGACTTGCTGAACAAGTAGACAGAGTTTCTCCAATTACTGCCATGGACTGCGTTTTCACTCATTTTATACGAACGAAGAGAAATTTAATGATGACAGGGGAGTCATGACAATGTACCGATAAATAATAAGTATCATAGATAGTCTTTACACTGACCGGAAAGCGTACACTATGAGATCAAACAAATAATTGCTTCCTGGTTTATTTTCGGACCAGCAAATAACAAGATGTGAATGAGCCAAAAGAGTTTTTATTATTTATATAAACGGAAGAGCATTTTTTATTTTTGTAAGCGGAAGAGCATTTGTTATTGATGTAAACGGAAGAGCATTTTTATTTATGTAAACGGAAGAGCATTTTTTACTTCTGTAACGGAAGAGCAATTGTTTAAGATACGTCACCTAATACTTATAAATATAAAAACGAAAAGTCTTGAGAATATTGCTATTGACTAATCACGGGATAACAATAAATATGAACAGAAGAATTTTGTCAGTACTTATTCTATTAATGCAGAATAACCAAGTTAATTGTAATTATCTTATGTAGGAACCAGTATGTTTAACGAAGAGAGAAGATCTATTGAAAATAAGTAAAATATGTATTATTATCAGGAATGGTCACATACTGAATTCACAGCCTCCCCGCACAGCCAACGTGTGGAAACGGAAGAAAAAAAACATGGATAAAAATGATCATTAAAAAAAATTAACGAGAAAGATAACTCGAGGTGTTACCGCCTTGGAACGGTCACTGGCAAAACAAATTGCAGCTGGAAGTTTCTAGAGTGCACCAATCTAACACTTGCAACAACAGGTTCTCAAATGAACAAACACGCACGAATCGTCTTGGTGAAATGACACATGGTTTCAGAAATGACACATGGTTTCAAGAAATTGTTCACAAATGAAAAATAAAACAAAACTGATCATTTCATAAACATGCTATATGGGAAGGTTGTGTATGCTGAATTTGGCCATTCCTGATATGCTTAATGTATGCTTGATAATATTTCACTTTCTTAAATATTAAATTGAATAACCTTATATACTAAAACTTGAAAAATTCGTTTACACTTTTCAGTCTAGAAAAAGCTCGCCCTTATTTCAAACAAACAGCAAGGTCAGACTGTTTTTAAGTAGAATGCGCCAAGTTTTTTTTACCTCAAATAGGAAAGAAAAAATCTACATTTTTATTGACTCGACCTGATAGAAACTCTCGTGGTCTAAACACACAAAAACACTCAACCTCTTTCTGAGTTGGATACGCGTTCATTAATTAAACAGTATCCAGTATCAACAAAGTGGTAAAGAAAGAATCACAAGGAGCAACATCAACACGAGTCACCTTATTTTAAAGGAGACAAAGCAGTTAGAAAACCCCAAACAGAGTCACCAAAACAACATACTTAAACAATTATCACCAATCGAGAAAACACGCGAGAACAGCACAGACAATTCGACGATAAAATATTTAAGGGGAAATACAGGTAGGATAAAAACATTATTACATCGGAAATATTGATAGGAATTCCAGCACGAGCCAAGTTATTACATCGGAAATATTAATACGGATTCCTTTAAGAAAGGATCCGAAGACAACCTGACCGATCGCAAAATCACAACAAGGCAGCGGTCAATAGAGACTCAATCTTTACAAAATTCCTTATTGATAACAACATGTTTAGGCTTGCTCTTTATCACTTACGCCAAGATCCGGGGAACACATTTAAAACTATGTAAAGAGTGCTTGATCATATAATCAAGCATACCTATGACATAGAACTTGTATCCCTCTATGAGATTTTGTATGATGACATTTTTTAAGTATCTGATCATCTTCCAGATTTGACCGTGATAAAAATCCATATCACAATGATCAACAATTTAGTAATAGAAACAATCACGCTTGGAAAACATTAAACGAAACAAAACACTATCGAAACAGTCAAGCGAGACGCTATAACATAATTATATCGATAAAAGTGACATTGATACTTAGCATAGTACATTAGTATCATGTCCAACGACCTTCAAATGACGTAACTGATAACAGCAATGATTGAATGCTCGGGGAGACGTTTTACAGCTACCACACAACACAAACAACGCTATAGGGATATTAAAATAAATCAAAAGGGAACTTTGAAAGCCACCGAACACCATAAATATGAAAATATTACAGGCTCGGTTTGATTGAGCCTGTTCATGGACAGTAATGAAAATGAATATTTCTGCCCACGCTGCCAAGCCCAGGATTGAGCGCAACTCAATATTTACACCAATAAACAGTCAATTTTGATAAATCTCAAACAATGGCATGTATATGGCGGTGAATATGGAACCTTCAAAGTGGCATCAGATAAATACCATTCCATGTTCAGCGGCATATGTTCCACAGATAAAAGAATGGGTTTGCCCTAAACGAGAAAACAGAATATAATTTTGACAAAGGATCAGAGAATATAAATTCATTAAATCAATGATAACGCTAAAGTCAAAATTAAGCAGGAAATGTATTCTTATGGTGATTGAACATATCTAAATCAATATGTGCTGGGATATTGGAACCACTCATCTATAAACTGGCCGAAATATTAAAACAAAAGTAATTTAAGAAACTTGTACTATTACAATACTACATAAATATTGTGCTCTACGACCTTCAAAAGACGTAAATGATAACAAAACTGATTACAAAATAAAATTTAAAAACCGTTACGAAAACAGAGAATTACAGAAATCCTCCCAGAACACAGATCTATAAGTAGCACCGGACAATTAGTTAGTAACACACTTAAAAGGGCCAGACAACCTCTTTGTTACAGACTTCATAAGCCTAAACCTACTTTTTAAAACACTTCATATGCGTCCGACAACTTCGTGTCACACAATTCATTAGCTCAGCCTACTTTGTAACACACTTCATAAGCGCCAGACAATTTTGTTACGCCTAATTAGCTTCAGTTTACGTTGTAACACACTTCGTAGGCGCCAGTCTACTTTCTTACAAACTTCACAAGCGCCAGACTACGTTGTTACAAACTACATAAGCGCCAGACTTTAACAATATACTAGTATTTTATTAATATGGACACATGAGCATATTTAATTAAAATCAATAAAACGACGACGTGGTTTCATATGATGACAAAATGAACCAAACAAAGTATTCCTTTCATATATTGTCCTAGTCAATAATGACAAAATGAACCAATCAAAGTATAACTTTCATATAATATCCTAGTCAATAATGACAAAATGAACCAATCAAAGTATTCCTTTCATATATTGTCCCATTCAATAATGACAAAATGAACCAATCAAAGTATTCCTTTCATATATTGTCCAATTCAATAATGACAAAATGACCCAATCAAAGTATTTCTTTCATATATTGTCCCATTCAATAATGACAAAATGAACCAATCAAAGTATTTCTTTCATATATTGTCCCATTCAATAATGACAAAATGAACCAATCAAAGTACTCCTTGTTGGGGCAAGTGTGAGGTTGGTGCACCCTAGAACCTGGATTACACCACAGCCACTGACCGTTCCAAGGCAGTAGCCCCTCGGGTTCTCACTGACGTCCATTATTTTAATAGGCATACAATGCTCTCTTTTCTTTCTACTTTTTGGCTGTGTCCTAGATGTCGCCCTTTCTGATATGCATATTTAACCTTTTTTTCATTATTGTCCTAATGTAATCATATAATGTTACTATAATGTATGAGGACTGATTAACTTACATTAATTTTGTATATGGTGTGCTAATAACAATAAGAAAAATGTTCTGTAGTGAATTTTCTTTGGGTTACTGAAGTGTTCACACTGATTTTTTGTGTTAACTCTATTATACTGGTAGCGGAAAATTTAACCACCACGTGGAATCTATTAGACTTTGAATGGCTTATATTTTAAAATCAGTCGACAGCTGCTGCGGTTCAATCTTTTTGTGAAGAATTAAAAGGCCATTCGGACTGTGTTTTTGAGGTTAAAAACAATGACAATTATATTCAGTATGATTTTAACTTCAGCATAAGTGACATTTTAACACGGCTGTTTGGTTTACTGAGAAAAGGAAACTGGACTATTGGAAGGAATTTTCACTGAGGCACTAGACCTTCTTAAGAAATGGAACTGGTTAGAATTGTTAGACTCTTCTGGCGGCGGCTAAAAAACGTCCGTCAGAACGAAACCAATCATTTGCGAGAGACTCAGAAGATGAGTCGAGGAGCAATAAGGCGAAAACCGGGTGCTTGAGCGGAAGCCAAGTAGTTTTCGTAACAGAGATTCGACCAACGCATCACATACATGTACTATATTGCTGGTTTGTCTGGTTCGTTTGGTGGTTAATCTTGGGGTTCTAGCTTTCAACCCAGACAGGTCGCGGCAAGCTTTTGAGTGGCTCATATGGCTACAGCAACACTGTCTTAACTCCAGGAGTCACTTTTGTTCAGTTCAGTGGCTCCGCCCCTGGACCATGCTTTGTATGTGGTGAGAACACCCACTTCCGGAAGAACTGTCCCCACGTTCGAGAGAATAATCGACAGAGCAAAAAATGAGCCTTGTGACGTACAATCGAATGATAATGAGATCGTTAATAAAACATAAGTATAATTTTGATTTTTATAGGTTAACACGTGATTACTAAGAATACAAACAGGGGCAGAAACACAAATTACAATGCGATGTAGACAAAATATTCAATTCTCGAAAGCAAAAGGAGCTAATAGTTTTGTATTAAAGACATTATTCAAACACGGATATCAACTTTTGCTTTTTACCAGCCAACCGGAATCTTTTAACAAAAATAAAAAATCAGCTTTGTTAAAACCCGATTTTATTAGCGGAAGTATTCAAGATTGTTGACAGAAATTAAATAAAAAAATGTTCTGACCTTATTATGTAGTCAATCATTTCTCTTTTCAGTGCAATATTCAAGAATGAAAAGACTCATTTTAAAATTTACCAGGTGTTGAAAAGCATATTCGGAAAAAATATGTTAAAATGATAGTACTAGCTTACTTAAAAATTGATTTTTATGATCAAGTTTGATTTGGCGAGCAGTATCATCTCATTGAAATTTATCAACCCCACACCAAGATTAAGTGTCTTCTTGGAATGACAAGAAGGGAAATTGCATATTATTACACATATCTGGTATTAACTTTTGGTCAGCCTAGTAAGGTTCAGTTTTTATAAAGGTAATAATGCCTCTTATAGCAAAATGGTTGGGCGAGGGGAACGTGTAATGTTTATTGATGATGGTCTAGGCTGCGCATATAATTTCTTAGTCTTGAACAATTAGCTACGCATCTATAATCTGAATTCATGATTGTTGGATGCGACAAAGTCTGAGTGGATCTGTACCAGATTTGAAAAGGGCTTATTAAGCCCTTACAAGGGGTTATTTTGGTTTCTGAACGTAGGTTAATAAAGCTTTAGACAAGATCTCCGATATATTTATTTTATTAAGACGCACATACGAGTGCCGTTTCGCAAGTTCGCTAGCAAAGTTAGACAGGATAATATCTATGTAACCATGCACTTGGACGAAAATAAACGATATGTTCTGTTCTGTTCTGTTCTTAATTTTCCTTTGTATGAAACGACTTGTCATTATTCGATACCTGCATCAGTTCGCATATGGCATAACGAAAAAATAAAAGTATTAATATCATTTTCTCCGAGTAATCTATTGAATGGCCAGAGTAATTGGGATGATACGATCGGAAAACAACTAATCTTTCTATTCCGAGTTATGTTTCATGTTCGTACAATGATATTTGTTAAAATTTGTGAAAATGTTGTTTTTTTCATCGATTTGTATTTATATAATCACGAAAATAAAACTGAGTAATAAAATTATTTAAAATATTTATCTGGTTTTATTGATCAAACTTTAAAACAAACATTTGTTATATACGTGTCCTATAATGCCGTAATAATTGCACATCGTTACTTTCTAAAACTCGAATGGTGTTACGGAAATGTCGAAATCGCGATAACTCGAAGTTCGCGATAATTTGAAGTAAATCGTCGGTCCCTTGGTACTTCGAGTTATCGCAATTGGACTGTATTCAAGAACTCGTGTCCTCTGCTAAACTTTATGACGTCATTTCAGTGATTGACGTTTTCTGTTCAAAGACACGTTTTCCCCACATAGTGTTCAGTTTTTTTTTTTAGATTTATTAATTACTGCATGGTAAGAATTCTTATACAACACAATTTTTCCTGATTTGTATAACAATGCTTACGATAGAACATTTCAAATCTCCTTATGAATTGAAATCTAATCTATGATTTTAGCTACATGATAATATACAGGTATAATATTCATAGAGTTGTTTGTATTATATTGTAATGTGTCTTCTATAATATGGGATGTGTCATGGGAAAAAGATGTTTTGGTCATATTTATGACATTTTAGCTGATACTTTATTTGGAATCAACTAACAATTACCTTTTTTTACACATTTTGAGTACTATTTTTACCGCGAAATGCATAAAAAACAATGTTGTATGCACAAATTTAAGACCTCATTCCAAGGATTGACGTCAACTGTCTATAGACACCTATTACCATGACACGCCCAATATTCTTTTGAATGTGAGTATGTAGAGATTTTTAATTAAGACTGTGACAATTTCTATGTTTTCACGGGATCTCAACAATAAGAGTTTTGCAATTTCGCTCATTGACAAGTTGATTGAATGTACAGGGAGGTATTTTACAGCCGCCACACGGCACAAACAAGGCTACAGTGATAATGAAATGTTTTAAAGGGGAACTTGAATGCCACGACAAAAATGAAAATATTGCAGGCTCGGTTTGATTGGGCCTGTTCATGGACAGTAATGGAAATGCATATTACTGGTCACGCTGCCTAGCCCCGGGTTGAGCGCAATATTTACACCAGTAAACAATACAACCGTCATCCATCCCAAACGACGCTGTGCATATGGCGTTCATCATATGAACACCATTACGTGCTCAGCGACGTGTGGTCCCCAGATAAAAGAATCCTTTAAATGAGAAAACAATGGGCGGAACTGAATAGAATAAAGTTTGACAGGGGATCTGTAAATATAAAATCAGAAAATCCAAAGACTATTTCGTTCATTTAATTGATGTTTTCATATTTATTCAAGTGTTTTATAAATCACAGTCTGTACTGGTCTTAAATCATACTGACCAATCAACACTTAATCCCATCAGCAGGAACATGTTTCTCCTAACCCATTGTCTTGAGATTAAAACTCATTATTGTGTTTCGCTAGCACAAGTTGATGGCTGTGTTTGTACTTAGATAGCAACAGCCAAGTTGTGTTTACAGATATAGATAATTATCGCAGTAATTTACTTACAGACTTTTGAACTTTAAATATCCCATCACAACAGATACGGCATACACATTACTCAATGAGAAGTTCAACTTAATAAATATCATGTTTATGTCTTGCATTTCCGGTACTTAAGTGGATGCAAGAATTTAATATTTGGTCTTTGGCATTTAAGAAAAAATAGTAGCCAAAAGGACCCTTCAGCACAAAGATGATTACTGCATATTCTTCTCCTGTAATGGTCAAGTCGTACATATGTTTGTGCTGGACCACTATCACAAAGAAGACAATAATGTCTAAATCCTGACACAAAGCATCTGATAATATTTTTTGAGTTTTCAGTATAACAGTAATACCGGTCTCTAATACTTTTGCGAAGGGCATATACTCAAGCACATACATCTGATCTTGGGAAACAAGTTTTGAAGTCGGAGTTTTGAGTTATCGTACAATACACAATACATATCAAACAATCTTCTACTCGTATTTAAACTATAAAGTTAGCTTCGGGAGCATCGCGAATAGGTTTGCGATTTACAAAAACAAAAGTTTAGTTAGTATAATTCATATGTTGCAATTTTGGAAAAAAAATCGCATCAATTGGCGCCATAAGTGATTTTATGACAAAACACCAGGAAATTATCAATGAATTTAACGCTCCCATTGGGAACATAATTTAACGTTTCTAACATGATAATTTAATTAGAAACACTGGACTACCACTTTGACCTCACGGATCATACTCTTAACTTTAATTCAGAAAAATGAAAATATTATTTACAAGGGACGTTAAAAAGTAATGCAAAAGTCTTTCCGTATTCATATTAATTAGATACACACGTTATATGAATTCCCGATATTTCAGCGTAACGTTTTGCTAACCAGGATTGAAAATTTCATTTGCCTTATTGGAAACTGGGGAAATTGTAGAACTATAAATTGGTTATGCTGGATATATATAGCTTATTTTGGGCTGAAAGAAATATCGAGATCGTGTGTAAGAAAATATTTAAGATAAGTAAGCGTAATTATAAATTGTGAAGACATCATTCAGGATATTCATACTTAGGTTTTTATATTTTATTCATCTGAACTATTGACTTCAGAAAACTCAGTCCTGAACCAGGAGGGTAGGTTTAAATAATATAAAATGACAGGTGTTCGTTAAAACACTTATGGGTAACTATAGAATCTGATATAGGAATTAAAAAAGCTATGTCAGTGTTGAAGGAATTCAAGCAGCATATCAATAAAAAACTATTATATTCACTTAAATAACATTTATAACAACTCTTCATCGAAATTTGTTTTCCGTTTTTCTAAGTTGCTATGATATTGTTATTTGAGTTTTTGAAAAGGATAGTTGAAATACATAAATTGTAACTAAGTTATTCAATATCTTTTTTCTAATATAAAATCACATTTTCTAGACAAAGATGATAAAGCGAAATTGAGTTTTGTTGATGATCAAAAACTTCGCAGTGACCTATATATACTCGAGAAAGCACCTGAAAAAGCAGTTTTCGTGTACTTAAAATGGCCGAAATGTTTATAGTATTTAAAAGAATGACTGATGCATCTGGGTATAATTTAAAACTCAAATACTCATAGATTTTCCTGAAATACAACTGAGTGTGCATTACTTTTTGAACGCCCCTCGTAATCGTAATGTTACTTGTCGTACATTAATGGGCATGTTTGCTAACATGTCTGAGAAATTGTGCAACTTGGCATATGCAGGATCCTTGTGATTCGGGGTCACTTAACACAAGCACTACAAAATATTTACTCGTGCTAGCATGAACGAAATGGCTAGCTCCAAGTCCTACTAACGAAAACTCATTGTTTTTAAAACATAGAAAATCTCTGCTCGCAATTTTTATTCTGAACAGAGGCGTTTTACTAAGGTTTGTACGGGGCGTACAATTTATGACTTGCACAAGGCTTGAAGCCGTGTTTTCTTCCAGTCCCATCGCTTCGTCCTGGATAAGCAGCTGACCTTCGAAGTCTATGAAAGCCGCATGCTCTACTTTTCCTTTGTGTTTTATAAGTTGCATGTAGTAATTTAGTTCAGAGTACTTGAACCCTCCTGAGGTTGTTTCGGGTTCCTCTTGAATAACAAAAACTGAAGAAGTCGCTTGTTTATTCTTGTCTTTTTGGCTAAGTCGTTTTTCTAAATAATCTGCTTGCAACATAAAACTGTTTCTACGGTTTTTGTGGTAAGCATTCCTTATTTTACTGTCTTCGTCACTTTCGCTCGAAGAAGAATCTGCAAAGTATGAGTGTGAAGACTGTACTCTCGTCAACTTTACATCTCTTCCACTCACTTTATCTTTATCGGTTTGGGGTGCATAAGACATACTGTGTGCTAAAGTAGGACGTCTCACTTTGTAAACGGTATACTCAGTATGTTCGTGTTCTTCTATACTTTCAACTTCTGAACTCTCCACTTCTGAACTTTCAATTTCTGAACTTTCACCAGAAAATCTTTGCACGTTATTATTGTCAAAGCCATTTTCAGTTTCATTAAATTGAACATATTTTTTATAGTTTTTATGATCTATACTTTCAACGTCTGACTCGTCATCTGTATGACCAAGACTCTTTTCAGCACTCGAATAAAAATCAACAGATATTTTATCATCGTCTGTATATGTATCTTCTAAATTTTCCGCTTGTTCAGCGTCACTTATAAAGAATCCGTTTTCTAGTTGATTATTTTGAAGTTTTTTCATTTGTTTTTTATTGTCTTTAATGTCTGCTTCAAAAGATTCATTGTAGTAACCAAAGCTTGATGTGTTCCTGCCTTCTGAAGCACTATAAGGCTTATGCACAGTGTTTTCAGCGAAATCACTATCTATTTGACTGTGTTGAACGTTGTTCATATGTTCCGTATCGTCTATGATTTCTGCTTCATACGTTGCATTGTCGTAACCATAGCTTGAAGTTTCCTCTGCTTCTTCAGGGTTTTTCAGTATGATGTTGGTCATATGTTCCGTATCGTCTATGATTTCTGCTTCATACGTTGCATTGTCGTAACCATAGCTTGAAGTTTCCTCTGCTTCTTCAGGGTTTTTCAGTATGACGTTGTTCATATGTTCCGTATCGTCTATGATTTCTGCTTCATACGTTGCATTGTCGTAACCATAGCTTGAAGTTTCCTCTGCTTCTTCAGGGTTTTTCAGCCAATGCACAATTTTTACAAAGGAATCGTTCTCTTGATTACGTTGCTTACTTGCATAATATTCGTTATCTTTCATAATTACGTCTTCAAATATTGCAATGTTATTTTTAATGATTACCGTTTCGTGCGTTGCATTGTTATAACTATAGCTTGACGTTTCCTTATCTATTTCAGAGTTATTTAGCCAAGTGACAGTTTTTACCGTAGTCTTCTCTTGAATACATTGATTACTTTGAAAATATTTCTTATCCTTTATGATTTCATCTTCACATATTGAACTGTCATCTTTTATAATTTCGGCTTCATACGTCGAGTTGTCGGAGTCATCTTCTTCAGAGTTATTCAGCCAATTTAGAGATTTCTTCTCTTGATAACATTGATTACTTTTAATATATTCTGTTTCTTGTAAAATGTTTGCATCACACATTGCACTATCATCCTTTATGATTTCGGCTTCAAACGTCGACTCGTCGTACAAATAGTCTGACCTTTCCTCACCGTCTTCAGAATTATTCAGCAAACGTACAATTTTTACATTGGACTCGTTCTCTTGATCACTTTCAATATATTCCTTGGATTCTATAATGTTTTTATCACACGTTGCATTGTCTTCATTTATTATTTCTACTTCAAACGTGGCATTGTCATAACCATAGCTTGATGTTGCCTCATATTCTTCAGAGTTATTCAGCCAGTTTACAGTCGTTACATTGGGCTCGTTCTCTGAATTACTTTCAATATATACCTTGTCTTGTATAATCTCTGCATCACACATTGCATTGTCATTGTCATCTTTTATTATATCTGCTTCAAACGTTGCATTTTCATAAACATAGCTTGACGTTTGTTCAGTTCTTACTATTAAACCGTTTGTCTGTTCAGTTTGTAAGTTATCCTCTTTGAATTTTGTCTCTGAATTATCAAGTTTTGATATTTGTGTACTGTTTTCAGTATCTTTTGCATCAATATCATAATGTGTTGTACTGTTTGTTTGCTTTGTCGGCGATGGTCTATACCTGTCAGTCCGTAAGCGTTTCCTAAAACTTGCGCGAAGTTCTACCAGCCTAAGCATTGTTGTCCCGCCGTTGATAACAGCTGTTGATGCCATTTCAGGTGAATTGTCTCCCTTTGATTCTTTATTATTTTTATTATCTGCAATATGAATGAAAGCAATTTTAAATCACTTGTTACATGTATACTAACACATCTATACAAATCTCTAAACTCTCACTTTTGGTCGTAGCAGAGGGAAATGTTGTGAAAAAACCCAACGAAATACTATTTCCCATATTTAAATAAAAAATACATTTATTAACATTTTAAAATGGGTAAGACAAAATTTAATATATGTTTAAGTTAAATTTGATAATTCGATAAACAGTAAAACCGTTAATTTGAAAATTTCGGTTCGTCGATTTGATACTTTATTTTGCTATGACAGAACATTTGCTGCTTCTCTTTTCTGCTTTTTAATAATTTTGGAATTATAGATAACATTCAAATTTTAACCTGATTTAGTTTTCTTTCGCATTGTTAGATGATATCCTTTTGCAACCGTTCTCTTACGTTCTTCCTCACACAATTTCAATTTAAGTTTGAAACCAGGTGAATAGCTCCTTAGTTATGATGTTTTCCTGTCAAATCCATATTGATCAACTGATTTTCTTTCATAGCATTTATTTGAAATGTTATTTTAAATCTTTACAAATTATATATTTTATATGTTTTCAAAACTTTTATAAAACATAATAATCCTTTCAAGATTTCTGAGATTGTTATTCGGAAGTGTTCTTATGTGACTGTATATTCCAAATGTTCATGATAATATAACCAAAGACATAAGTTTCCGTACAAGTTTATACCGGAAGATGCGCTAAGTTATCTAGGTCATATACTTCCACAACGAGTAACCATTTATTCAAATTAATTCATTTAAACCCTAGATTTCCGCTTTAAGCTGACTTAAGACAGGATATTCAAGCGTACAAATGTATCAGATATTAAGTCATATGACATTCAGAATATACTGTTTCATTTTTAATATACACTGATATGAATAAAATATTGGCTGAATTTTCTTTTATTCAATTATTTGAGAAAGCTGTAGCTTTATTTTTTATCATTTGTATAACAATATCTCCCTCTTAAAATCGTAGATTTCAGTGATCTTTAATCTTCGTTAAAATGATATTTGCTGTTTAAATTTTCTTAAAATGTGCGTAAAGTCTTTCTAAAGTGAAATCAGTAATAACTTTTACATGTAAATGTTACTCTTATTAAAAATGTCCGACTCGTGTCCTTTTTTTAGAACCAGAATAAACAGCGCCTAACAACGCAATGGTAATTACGCTACCTCTTGAGCTACTGGGACAATTCCCCAAAAACGTTCATCGAAAAGCCCTGATTAAAGTAATCATCACTGCATGACATTGGAAACAGATTTTTTACTGATTACAGTACTGGTTATACGCCTTTCCAATAAACAGTTTCGCAGTCCTGTACGGGTTACTTCCCGCGACCGAAAATCAATCCAAAACGAGGCTCTGCAGGATAGCTGAACAATCGGGCTAATGGCTTAAGCACATAAAAGCTAACCTTATCCGCTATATTGCAGGTCTGCGTTCGTCGCCGGCGGTGAAAAATAAGTTGCTGGTCTGTTATTCTAGCCAGACCTTTTATGTTTACTATTTGTTAGATATTTAGATTTTTAATGATATAAGAACATGTACCATTCTTGTTGATAGTAGGCAGTATGAAACGCAATTTGGACAAACATAAGCATTAATTTTACCAATTATGTACAACAATTTCTTCTTTATATCTTTTATATATTTTAATATATTTTACTGGTGTAAATGTTGCAAATTGCTAAGGCTAGTAATGCGCTATTATCCGGAAATCGTGATATGTCAACATCTGGTTACATGATCTGTAGACAAAAAATTTGAAAAAATACAATCTGAATTTGTAGATACTTACACATTTGAGCAATAGCATTGTCCTAAAAATTAAGGCGTTTATGGTCAACGTGTAAATAATTTGAATATTTAAAATGTTACGTATACTTCACAACCAAATATGATTGATTCTGTCTTGAAATAAAACAGGATCGGTAATCTAGTTGTTTGTTGTAGAAGTATCATTCGTAGAATAAAATCCAAGGATTTAGATGCCGGCTTCCAAAAAGATGGGAATATTTATATCACAATATGGTTGCATATCCAATTTAGATTTCTTAGGTTTGACAAATTGTAATTTTGGCATAAAAGCCCAAACTCTTAATTAAACATATTTAACATGTTTTGACAAGATTTGTTTCTTATTGACGGCTTTTGTTTCTATACGTGTCATAATGTTGATTAAGAATCCATTTAAGTGCTAAATCAAATATATTTGCTGGCACATCCAATAGTTAAAGGACTCCGAAATACTTAAGAATTGGGAGGTGTAGATACCTTGCAAATAGAAATTACACGATCTCTATTGGTCAATGATATCTGCCCCTTTAAGTAATTGACAGATGACCCCGTGTGCGAGACAGTTTGACATGTTTATGGCATTCCGCCTTCAAAATCAATCGCCGCCGACATAATCACAACATGATGTCAGTAGTTGAATAGACACGCTAATCCGGAAACGAGACTCAATTAAGCCGTTAAGAGAACACTACGACTGTCTGTTAGTTCAAGTCGTTTAGTGTCTAATGCGAGGAATAATGAATTGACACTTTTAGTCAGAAACCTGATTGTTTTATAAATTATTTTCAAAAATATCATGACGCTGATGTATTATTACTAATTCAAAGAGAAAATATATTTTTCAAAAAAGAATTTTATGATAAAAAAGAAAGTTGTAGGTACATATTCCCTATTACGTTATTACAGCGAGCAATCATTTATCCTGTAAAGCAGTCACGTGACTGGACAGGGGAGGTAACCAAATAAATTCATCGAATTATTGGAAAGGCGTATAGGTACGGGGAGACTTTTTACGGCGCCTCACAGACATATCCATCTGTGGCATTATGTTGTTTTATGCGTAAATTTTAAGCCGACTTTTTTGTGTTTATTCTTAAAAAACGACACGCGTTTTAAAATTTACAAAGAGTTCTGAAAAAGTATTAACTGATGCGTTGTTGCGTTTGGCAGATTCCTGATTTTCGCAGTTTGCTTTAAACAATTACACGGTTAACTTGAGTTAAATCAACGTTAATTTTTTAACGAAAGGCAAAGCAACCTACTTCGAAGATGTTCATATACTGACCGAAAATATATAAAGGTAACTTCGATTAAAGTATTTACGATTATCAGTATGTCTCAAGTGTGCGAGGTTCGAATTGAACCATCCAGCTGGAAGACATTGTGTTTTGGGCAATAACGCGCCCCTGTCGATTTACCGCCAAAATGTATATTGAGGGTTTTATTTTCCCACTCAAATAAAACTTTCGTTAATGATACTTATTAACACACCAACGATCCCATTGTTAATTGTTTGCATTGTATTCCGACTTAATTATTTAGATATTTCGAGTATTGGTGAAAACATTCGGAAAACCGATCCGGTATGTAAAGAACCCAAAGAAAGCAAATATTGACACTGCATAATAGATACAATGATCTATCTTCACATTTAAGTAAGAAAAGGAAAAAAATCCTCTCGGAAATTTAATTAAGGTAAGACCTGTGTAATAGGCACTATTAAGAATCCAACATCTGATTATATTTTCATCAACTGCTTCATACCACTGACTTGTATGCAAAATTTTAATGATTTTCACCGTGTAGTTTTTGAGATTTTTAGCTTTTTTTATTTAAAAAAGTGAGAAAAAACGTGAAAGTATCCAATTTCTTTAATCGGTGACAAAATTTTTTGTTATTGATAAATTCAACCCTAATTTTTTTACAGTTTATCCAAAATATGTTATATTTTACTAAACCAATTTAAGATATAATATATAAATACAGAATTTGTCTTAAAATGACATTTTTTGACCAAATAAATTTAAAAAATGCATTTTTTATATTTCACGAGACTAAATTAATGAAAATTGTGCAAAATCCTGATTGGTGCAATATATCAAACTTTACCATTTTTAAACTATATACCTTAAACAACATTTAAACAAAATTTCAGAGAAGTTTACCGTCCAGTTTTAGAAATTTTCAAATTGATGACTTGAATAAACACTATTCTGATAGCGAAAACCCCTTTAATCTTGATTATTTTGCTTATTTTAGTTTAAATCATGACAATTTTATATTCAATGACAGAATTACACAGGAAAAAAAGAAATATGCCAATTATTTAAGCTCTAGGCTTACAAAAAAAATTAGCTTCCTGTGGGATTTGAACCCTGGTCCTCTTGCTTGATAGAAATCTATTCTAATTTGATACTATAGTTACTTCCCTTGGATACTCTTCTGGATATAGGTATTCATTACACAGGTCTTACCTTAATATTTTGTTTACTCAAACTATCTAAGTTTTCAATTTCAGCAAAAATTATCACTTAATTTCAGGCACACAGAAGACTTGCATTACGCTGCAATATAGGCACGTTTTGGAAAACGGAGACTTCATTTCTGCCTGCACGATTTAAGGAATATATATTTATCTTCGTATATGACCTCGGTTAATGCTTGGAATAAGAGCTTAGTCCCCATAGACTATCGGACTCAAACATATCGAACCAAGACTGCAATATTTTGATATTTTTCGGTCGTGTTCGGTACCATTCAAAGTTTCCTTTTCATCTTTCTTTGAAATAAATGTACATCGTTTACTTAATAAACATCTTGTAGCTAGCTTAGAGGAAAGAATATTTAAAGCATGAAATTTAATTAGTGCAAGAATATTAAAGAGGAAATTTGAGTTATTTATTTCTTTATAATATAGAGTCAAAGGCAAGACAGTACAGTCTAGAAATAAATCTTTATAATTGACACTTATTTCGGAAATAAGATCATTAATGCACCTAAAGCATTAAATACAATCCATTCATTAACAATAACTTTACAAACGCAAAAAACGAAAGCTGCACTTTGAAAGCCATTGAGCACAAACATGTATCTTACCGTGCAGGCTCGGTTGTTCATGGGCCGTATTAAAAATGCAGATTTATGTCCACGCCAAAGACCCTGGTAATCAATATTTACAATGTTTATCGTGATCAACGGCTTTTAAAGATAATAACTTATAGCAGCGCTGATTGAATAACCTACTTTTTAGTTTCATAACAATGGATTTGTCAGCAACTATCATGACTGTATTTCGTAAATGACTTTCTAAACTTTCGTTTGATTAAAAAATTTCTACAGATAATTTTAATGAGATATTTTCTTGTTGTGTGAATCATACATAACTTTAATGTTATATCAACACTACTCAGTTTGAACTTTCTTGGTATAACAAGACATTATTTTATCGATCACAACTTAAACGATCAAGTCGTATAATAACCTAAGATGTATAACACATTTTTATTGATCTCAACTTAAACGATCAAATAAATATTAAACTTAGTTTATTAAGACATTATCGATCACAACTTAAACGAACAGGTATAGTAACCTTTGGTTTTTAACACGTTATTATCGTTTATGACAACTTACACGAACAAGTATAAGTATAATAACCTTAGTTTTATAAATGATAGTGCCTCTAGCTGGGAGCGAACCCGCACCGTCACGGCGACAGCGCCTAACCCTGCAATTCCTGCGACGCAACCAACTAAGCTAGCCGGGACAACCCCCCAAAAGGTTGATCGGATAGCCCTGATATACGTAACCATCACTGCATGACATCGGTAACGGGTTATATTTACTGATAACATTACTGACTATATGACATTATTTTTAGGCCACACTTTTTTATTTTTAGTCTTACGAGAATTTTCTTGAAAAAATGAGGATGGTAGGTAGAAATAAAAATATATAAAGATGTCATTTACTATCAACTTTCAAACCTCTTTTGTACAAGTTTGCTTTTATTTAGATTACCTCTAACCACTGACAAAACAGTATATTTCCTGATAAAAATTGGTAAATAGGTTTATTTTAACATTTTTATGCTGCAATTGTGTGATTGAGGCTTCTGTTCATGTATACAGCCACCACAAGGCTTGTCTCATCTGTCACAGCTTTTTCACCCAAAACAACATTTTGATAAAGCAAACTTTTCACTTTTAAATAAAAAAACTTATTGCGCCGTCACGGGAACTAGATATAGTTTTTTAAAAATGTTTTCATCGGGGATGTAGCAACTTAAGTTGAACCAATTGTTTCATCATTTCTTGCTTTCAAGAATACCTTTTCCAACCCCGAAATTGAGCCTTAAAACATTGCGCTATTTGGAAAGCTTCCGATTCCATCGTTTGATTTGTACTGATTCACTTTCGCTTGTTTAAGGTTTTTTCACCAAATGGGTACGGTCGGCATTAAAAAATCGGAAATTAAGATTTTTTTTCCATTTTAGAATAAATACGGTCGGGATTTTTGTAAGACGAAAAATATAAAAGGTCTGGCCTTATTGATCAAACAAGCAAAAGAAATTTAGTTTTATATACATTATCTTTTTTATCAAAACTTATGGAAACCAGTATAATGATAACATGTAACAACCATTTCGTTTGACCGAGTTGTTCCTTTCACTGGTTCGTCTTTAGATTATAATTTGGTATATACAATATAAGATGATATTGTTTACGCGGGTTAAGTAAAATCTTTTTAATTTGAGCAAGTACTCACTAAAGTACGCATGTAGTTAGTGAGTTCATTCTTATGGTTCCCCAAAATGTACATATATTCTGATGAAGCAATGAAAAGATTTAAAATGGTATTTTAAACCCACCGATTGCGAAAAATACCAAAATATTTCAGTTTCGGTTTGATTGAGCATGTTTATGGGCAGTAATGGTACTGATTGATTATAAGGGAAACTTTTTACAGCCGACACGCGGCACAATCAACTATGATCACATTTAAAATGTAATAATTATTATGGTCTCGATACATAAAGCTTCCTAGGGTAGAATCTCTCGTAAAGGCCACCCAAAATAAAGACTATCCAATAATAAGAACACTATTTAAATTGCCCTTTTAACAATTATGGACTTTTATATCGCGAAATTCAGACTTGTCAGCTATTAAAAATGCGTTTTTTAGAGCAAGTGGTCGTTCTTATAGAAGGGTTTTAATGTCAAATGCAAAAAGAAAATTATATATAGACATTTAAAGGCGTTGACCACATTAATACTAGAAATTATATTAATTGAATCTTACTAAACGAAGGGGAATGTGTAATGAATTGTTTTCATAATTATTCATACGCACTATTGTGCTCATTTAATAAGAAATTTTAATGATTTATAGAGTTTCATATTAATTTATAAAAAGAAGAATGTAAGTTTTTGATTGAAAATAAAAACAACTATATTTACAGAAAATGCTTAGCCTATGAAAACATTCTCTGTTTACTAAGTTTCACCTACAACTAGTATTGTTTATCAAAATTAAAATGGTTACTGTAATTTATTCTTCGTTGCGTTTTAAATTTGGAGAGGTCAATCACACAAAAAGATATGCTTGTTACAATGTGCGACTTTATTATGTGAATATTCGGGGTTACATGTACTATGTATGACCTCCGACATTGGCAACATAACCCAACAGAAGTGTTCCCTAAATTGAATCTGAATATTTTATTAAAGTTAAGTGAAATTTTACACCACCGAAAAGATGTTCATAAAATGGGTTGTTTAGGATTTAATATTGACATTCTGACGTCAGTCATTGAGATAATGTAACCAGTTTTACCTTACAACTTCCAGTGGCGTAGTCAGCTTTTTTAATATGTAAGCCCATACAAGGGGTATCAAGGGGCAGTTGCACCTTGGTAAGGGGGTCTGGGGGCGAAGCCGAAAACAAGTGTAGATTAAAATACAGCTAAATAGCTTGTGACATTTCGCTGTTTTGATATTTTCAAAAGTAGTACGCGCAGGTTCTTGTCCTATATTCCGAAAGGAGGATATTGAATAAGTCACGTAAATCGAAACAGAAAAGTTTTCACCCGTATCTCTTTTACATATAACACTTTGAGGGATATCATAACTTGATATTCATGACATACTCACATTGGCCTTGGTCTGCCCTAGTTTTTGTCAAAATAATTTTGAAAAGAAATATAGAGTTTCCGGTTCCGACATAATATTTTACAAATTAACATATATATTCAAGAATACGTGAAGTGATTTACATATAATTATCCTTGTTTGACAGATAAGTTTATTTCGTAATGTATATGGGCCATTTTCTGACAAAATGACCCTTATCACATTCTTTTGATGTCGGGGATTGGCCAATCCTTGTTTTGCTAAAAATTTATTGTTTATTTGAATATGAATGCTACCTGTTTTGATAATTAAAATACATGTTGATCTTTTTTTGAGAAATTAGCACATTCTATTCTTAACCTATAAATAATAATCTAAATATTTACTATTAAAAGGATGTGAAACAATGGATTTTTATTTGGCTTAAAGTACTTTTTGGTTCAGTTGTTTTAGTTAGACTGTTAGGATACAGGTCCATATTGGATGCCTTAACAATGGTGGTACTCTATTGCCAGCACATGTCACGTGGTACACGTTGGTGGCCGAAGCCAAGTTGTAATTATTTCCTGTCATTAAAACGTACTTAACGAATGTCTCCTAGCAACAACTTAATTTAATGTGGATTGGCTTGGATGGGGGTGTTCAAATTACACCAAGAAGAAGTAAAACATTCACACAACTAATTATTTTTAACTATAGTATTATAATAATGAACTGCATTTACAGTCTCACCTGTGTTGAAGACCACCTGTTTACAAAGACCACCTGTTTACAAAGACCACCTGTTTACAAAGACCAGCTGTTTACAAAGACCACCTGTTCACAAAGACCAGCTGTTTACAAAGACCAGCTGTTTACAAAGACCAGCTGTTTACAAAAAACCAGCTGTTTACAAGACCAACTGTTTACAAAGACCACCTGTTTACAAAGACCAACTGTTTACAAAGACCAACTGTTTACAAAGACCAGCTGTTTGCAAAGACCACCTGTTTACAAAGACCAACTGTTTATAAAGACCAGCTGTTTACAAAGACCAGCTGTTTGCAAAGACCACCTGTTTACAAAGACCAACTGTTTATAAAGACCAGCTGTTTACAAAGACCAACTTTTTACAAAGACCACCTGTTTACAACCAACTGAGGATCAAGAGCACATTTTATTTGACCACTGACTGATTAAAAAATGTAATACACCTTAACAATGACAACCTCTTATAAAAAGTCCACCTTTAATTTGGGTTTTCCCTCGGGATCTGTGACGCCAGGTTAGACGGTTATTGTGATAGTTTCTCGTATAACTTTTATGTTGAAAATTACAGTTTGTTTTATCAGTCTTACCGTGAATTTTCGTAATATCACATTTTCCGATGTTTTTATTTTTTATTTTTTAATCAAGGCACCTACATCATTCGAAAGCTTTTAATATTTTACTTTTAATTTAGAAATTTTCACTGAAAAACTTAAGATAAACAGAAATGTTACCGAAATACATTCTAAAAAGCAAGGCTTTCCGACCGGAAACAAAATGACCCCGTTAGATTTTTTTCTTTTTCCTATCGGAATCTCGGGGTTCCGATCGGATTTTTTTAAACCGGCTAACTCCAATAACAAAAAATCTGACTCATATTTTTTCCGATCGGCGAATTTCATACTGCAATGATTAAAATGTTCTGTATAAATGGAATCTAAGGCCGAATAGAAGCACAGGTTGCGTTTGTTACAGTAGCAGCCTATATTTTGAGATAACTGTTGTGTCTGTAACTGAGAGGGTCAAGAATAGAAAGAAGCAAATCTAGCATTGAAACCCTTACACAATTATATTCTTCATTTCGCTACGTTAGAGAAGACTTACATTTTAGGGGACATTCATCAAAACTCGCCCATTTGAGTTTTCATGGCAATTAATCAAAATAAATACTATATTAGCTTCGCGCATCATTGTTGGTAAGTACCGCCAGTTTTAGGTGTTTTTTTTATCTGTTTCAGACTGTGTGTGAACTGCAGTAAAACCCCTTATAACGACCTGATCAAACATTCCAAGTGTACGCTTCATTTAAGTAGAATCGAATTTATTAAATGAATTCTTGTTGTGCTCTTAACGAAATACCGTATTGCGTAAATAGTATATGACGTTAGAGGAGTAACTAAGGGGCGAGGGAACATACAGGTAATCCTTCTGTTGTTATATTTTATACATGAGTTGCTATCTATCAACAAACATTCATATCACGAATAGCCGCACTAAGCCTTCACACATACCCAAAAATCAGATGAAACGAGGAAAAATTAAATAATCAATTTTCAAATAAGGAACCACCAGCAGAAAACAAAAATGAAAACCTGAGGGGTTAAATTCTCGCAAACGGTCAGTCTCAAAACAGTTTGATAGACAAAGATGCTTGTTTTTATTTTCAAGCTCATATGAATTAAGAACATTCTGACTGTAAAATATACATATTTGAATGCAATTTCAAATTATTAAAAATTTATGTGGTTAGACGCTGAGGAAGTAGCGATTCAATTTCCGGACCGACCATCATATGTATATCGTTTATAGTTTGTGTAGTATGGCGGCCGTAGAAGGTCTGCACTTGCAAATAAATCATTTTTTTTATTAATGTTTTAGGGTTGTCCTGGCTAGCTCAGTTTGATACTTGCTTTGAATAAGCTATGCGTTGTCAACGTAACGTTTGCTTAATCGAGGCTCCACAAAACAAAATGGCGGCTATTTTGTGAGCCATGTAAAACATTGGCTTTTCTCGAATTGTTCTAACAAATTGTCGAACATTAACATTTGATAATAAGGATTTCTGATTGTGACTGTTTTTCAAAGGTGCAGACGAATTAATTTGATTTATTAAATGTGTAAACATGAATAAATACTACCATAAAATACGTCACAAGAAATAAACAAAGAACAAATGGCGGACAGACACAGCAGAAGCTACGACGACAGACATACAACTAAAACAACTGAAACAAAACATTATATCAGCTAAAACAACAAACAATGACTACGTAACGGCATCAGTAATACGATCGGCGATTCAAATAGCAATCAAAACGTTGAAAAAAACTTTTATGGGTTACATGGTACATGAAAATGTGTCCTAGGTCATATTTCTTGACATTTTAGTTGTTACTGTATTTATCATTTTCTAGTTATCAACTTTAGATTTTATTACGATTTTGACAAAAAAGCTACTTTTACCGCGAAATGCATAATGAGTCGTCTGCATAACTTTATGACGTCATTTACGTCAACTACCCGCAGGTACCCTTTCCCGTGACGCGCCCCATATGTTGCCTGCGGTGCAACCACGCAACTCGCTAGCGAATTCAGATTCTCTAGTTTCAATCAAGCTTGTACTGTGACAGTTTAAACCCTCGTACATGAGACCTTATCCGACATCAACCGAATGTCGATCTTAACGATAGCAAATGTCCTACTTTCCTACTATTTCAATCATATAGTAATGGTAACAAAATGTTTTAATAATACAAGAAATGAATGACAGAATGAAAAAAATGTTGAGAAAGGCTTTAAATCATGGACTTGGACAAAGATCTGACTCACCTCAAGACATCTGTTCCTGATATCCAAGAATCAAATGAAGCCATGGAAACACAACTCAGTTGTTTTGTTATTGATAAGCATCATATTTAGACCATATGAAAATTTAAAAAAAATCGATTTTTATGAAAACAGATCTAATAGAATCCATAGAAAATCGCGGACAATACCAATGACAATAAAAAGAATAACTAAGATATGTAAGGATTATCAATTAGGATAAAACGCTGCTAACGTTCATTACACTCTGTTCCGTCTCTTCTGTTCCACCTTTTTTCTTCTTAATTTAATTTCTTTTACTAGTAGTAGTGTGCTATGTAATAAGTCATAGTGGCTAAATAACTTATATTCATAAAACAGAGAACTACACATTGTAACATGGTAAGACAATGATGCATGATCATACATAAAATGCTACTGGTACACTATTACACAAATACCTTATTTTGTTAAAACAACACACGTATGTATTTGGGAGATACATTTTGTAATATGTCATTAACAATTTATAAGCAAATTGCAAAAAAACCCAAGTATTTTAATAGCTAGTCTCTTTTTTCAAATGCTTTGAAAACTAATGTTGCAAGCTTCCTTACCATACATGTAGTTGTGTTGTTTTAATTAATAAGTTTTTTAAACGTATATGTGTTAAGAATCCCTCAGTTCCAAACAAGATCCTCTGTACCGAAAAAAGTTTTAAAATGATTTTAAAGGATAATAAAAACCCAGATATTTCAAATGAATAAAATCAAACGAGATTAAATTTTAAAATGCATCAGTGACTGCCTAAATTGAAACAAACAATCTACAAACTGGTTATTAAAGTCTATTATACATGTGTAAATATTGAAAACAGGTTTCGTTTTCTTTAAAACATGACGAAATGCGTTTCATCACACAATTCATTCCTAGTACATATGTCCGAGTATTTGTTACGTATTAACTGCGGTCGACATTAACTGTGTTTTGAAATGTTAGTTGTTTACATTATATTTCTTATCAATTTATCTTAAATCATCTATCTGTATTTTGTTTTCATTTCTTATATTTCTTATTTATTCATTTACATGTATCAGATTTAACAAATAATAAATATGAATTGTAAAAAATGTACTTTTCAAGCATAATTGATACTAATGTCATACTTACTGCACGAAATCTTGGACATCAAAGCAACATATTAATTGTATACTTTTGATGGGGGGGGGGGGGGGGGGGGAATTTTAGCGCATAAGCGACAAATGATACTTTCGCGCGGCATTAATTTGCGTAAAATTTAATGAATTTTTAAGAAGACAAATTATTATAGGTGTAATTTTGCTAGGGTAAAAACTCGCGCATAAAAATACCTTAACGCGAAGTACGCCAAATTGCGCGAAATGTAATGACACTGAATTTTTCAAGTCAGAATAGTTTTAAAAGTTTCATTTCCAAAACATCCAAACTGGTCGAAAATTCCTATAAATCCTGCCGATAGTGTACATAAATCCTGACGATAGTGTACATAAATCCTGCCGATAGTGTACATAAATCCTGCCGATAGTGTAAATAAAAATATAAGCTTCATATTATCAAAAATGACATCTTTAGAATATATACAAAAATGCAATTCAGACTGTTGCTTCAAATAAAGTAAAACAAAGTCAACACATATATTAGGTGAAATGAAAAGCACCTCGTTTTTCTAGGCTTAAATCTGTTCTGTTGATCCACAATTTATAAACTAACGTCATTTTTTCCGCTTCAATAATATACATGTAAATTGTTGCAATGTTATCAAACGTAATCTCTTAAACAAAAACAACACATGATCAAAAATATCAAAAAGAATATTACATGAGTAAAAATAGTTTTTTTTAACAAAAATATCGAATGATAAAAAGTTTTCTCTTAACAAAAATATTCCTGGGCCATCATCAAAAGTAATCTTTAAACAATTATCTCATGTGATTAAAGAAATATTTTAACAATAATCACAAATGATCAAAAGAAATCTCTAAAAATAATCTTACATGATTACACGTAATCTCTAAACAAAAATCCTACATGAGCACACGTAATATCTAAGCAATAATCTCAAACGATCACATTAAATATCTAAAGTTGTAGTAATTTTTATAAATACAAATGTACACTGTGTTCATGGTTGGTGACATTTTTTATAAAAAGAGCTTTAAATAATATTCCCACAATAAGTTTTTCACTTTCACTTCAAACTTAAACTACAAGGTACATGAAGTCTGGTAAACTTCCACGAAGATTGGCTGTTTGCATGTGTGCTTAATATCTTTTTGCCTGTGGTCAAAAATAGTAAACAAATTATATTTTAGAGATTCAGAGTTGAAAGACAAACACAAGTTATATTAAGTTTATTTATATTTGATCACGTGTTTGTCATTGAATTTTCGCACATTTTGATGGATTATCACATTGCCAATGTTAAAAGTTCATATGGTTCTTAAAAACAACAAAACGAAAATATTGGATCCACAGGCATTATGATTTGTGCGAGTTTAATTTTAGCATATTTCGCGTATTCCGCGCTAGGGCAATCGCGCATTTTCAACTTCAAGCGAATTTGTCCTTTGCGGGTTTTGCGCGATAATACCCGTGAAACTAAAAAAAGTTCAGTACACGAGAAACTTATTTTGTTCAAACAGTGCTAAAAGTTTCATTTTACCAGATCATATTCGTTTGGCAGTAAACCTTATCACTTTAGGCAATAGTATAAACACCTGGCCATACATTGTCAGTGCACAAAAGACAAGAACATTTAAGACTATATACATGTACACTTTATAATGTGTCATTTTAATGATGTAGTCTATGCTACCAGTATATACATTTCATAGTGTCTCGGTGCGAAAAAGACAATATCCGCTTAAGGTGAAAGATTAGTACCTCGATATCATATTACGTCGGTGCATACAATACTGTACCAATGTACAATATCCGTTTAAGTAGAAAGATATGCACCTCTTATCCTACTGCGTCGGTGCACAGAATACAATATCCGTAAAAGTTTGAAGATGTGCATCTAAGGTATATCTAAGTATCAGTGCACAAAAATACAATACCCTTTACAGCTGAAATAGGTCAAGAGTGTCATGAACATGTGCACATGTAGCATTTTAAGTTGTACGATAATGCAACCACGTTCTCTCAGAACACGTTAAGGTTTATCTTTGCGAATCCGGTTTATTCGCAAACACAGCTACCCGATAAACATATAGCTTAGGGTCAAATTAATAGAACTTGATTGATTTTGTTCTATTATCATTGAAACTTAAATTTTCCATGTTCGGAACTCCTTTTCACCAAGGCGACTTGTATTTGTTTGTTTGTTCATATGAGAGCCTGTTTGGGCAAGTGTGAGGTTTGTGAACCACAGAACCTGGTATCACTCCGACCCCCCGCATCCCCCCATCAAAACTTGCAAATTGTGTTTGCACTACGGAACATACTGGAGCGGGTTCCCTCAAAATATCGTGTTTTTTTGTTTTTGTTTTTATTTTTTTTTAAGTTTGAGGCCCCTATCCGGGTAACTTCTTTTATTTCAAAATATGCGTTATACAAATTACCAGAGTACAATACATATAACATGTTATTTTAAATGCAATTATAGCAATTTTAAGGCATTATTAGATATAATACTCGTAAGGATATAATGTAAAGGTGGCCTCAGAAAATAGTATATTTAACGTATAAAACGACTCTGAGCTAGAGAACCTTGCACATTCTATTTGAATTTTTATAGTTGGGATATTTTGTGCATCTAGAATCTAGATGATTAAAAACGGTTATTCGGAAATACAAAATTAGATTTTTCTCAGTTTTTTGTAAAGATAATAATTGTTTATGATTCAAAATATCATGTTCACTTATTGTTTGTGGTTTCATATTTGACATTGATCATTTTATAAATACATTCGTTCTTGTCCTTTCTGCATTTTGGCGGTGTGGGGCTGTATTTTCTGAGAGACTATGCTTATTCCTGATATGCATATTTCACTTTCTCAACACAAATCAACGAGCGTTAAGGCCTATTTGATGATTCCATAAAATAAAGAAACCTTGTCGTGTGTTGGTCCGGAGACGTTACGCTGTTTTCGCATAAAACACATTAAGACATAAGTGACATACACTGCGATATATTTTATCACGTTTTCGGTCATTCTAATATCACTTGTGTTAAAACTGTTCATGAAATTGTGTTTATATCCGCAAAGTTCTAGTTTTCATGCAACGCATAGGGTTTTTGACATGACACAGATTGCGGACTAGTAACCAGTTTTGACCACATAGTTATTTGACACGAGCACATGTAGGACTAGTTTGTTAATAATATATACGGTTTAAGATATTTCAGTAATTATGGTAATATGTCGGAAATAATTAGACATGTTCAATTTAATTATTTTTTCCTATTGAACTCCCTCTTTGTACTTTTTGGCTTATTTTGAAAGCAAATAAAATTTTAAAACAATACTTGAATTCATCTTTTTCAACAATATGTTGATAGGAAAAAATGTAGGTCATTCCATGGGTGTATAAAAGATTGTTTCTCTGTTATTTTAAAGGGGTTATATTTTAAATGTTCCATTTTACATGAAACAAATCATTTAAATCAAAATATTAAAGTTTTTTCTTTTCGCATACTCAGTTCTTACCTTGTAGGACACAATAATCTAGAAAATGTGCGATCAAATTTTAATTTTGATACGCGTCTGAAAAATGTGTCATTTGTTCGCTTTCGTATCTCTCATCAAACACTCAAACCACTGGCGCTTGACCAGCCGCTCCACCCTCTGCTAACCCTTATTATTACACCATTGTTTTCTTGTTTAAAAAGTTGGTGTCAAGTCACTGATATTCTATCAAAATGTGCGAAATTTCACTGACAATATCGTAATTCTAAAAATATTCTGTCTCACATGTATGTATACACTTTGTAGAACAATGATTTTGACGATGAATTAACTTGGAAATCAACTGAACCCTCTACCCGATGGAATACGGCTGTTGTTCATAGATAAATATTGAAGATCTATATGTCGTCTGATAAGCTGATCAGGATTTACACTTTTCGCTGTTTTAATCATTACGTTATTTTTGTCCAAGAAGCGAACATTTTAGATCCTAATCGGGCATCACGTATGCGCCGGCATATCTGGATCTACAGTTTTCGCACATCCTTTGGAGGAATAAAAGATTATCTATCTATCTATCCATTATATAGTTTTGGAGTAAAAGATAAAGGAACATTGACAACTTTAAACATTCACATCAATCTAACATGCAAAGTTCTTTGTAAAATGTTCGCAAACGACAATGATATAGCTTTCCGAACAGTTACACCCCCATCACCAGGTTATTACTTTAATATCTACAAACAAAGGCTTTATAAAGTTCAATGTTCTAGTGAATAAGTTTTATAGAAATTGCAAAAAAAGTAAGAGAGACAGCCATGTAATCAAGATTCTTTTTAGCTAAAATTATGATGGTGATATAAGTATATCTCTACATGTGATTCATACATTGAAGCAGATCACGCTGGGAATATATTATGATAATTTGAGTGAATATGTTTAAAAATCAAAGCACTGAAAGTACTGATGGGTGGCGTTTTAGAGTGATTGACATAATGTCACATCAATGTGACATCATCTATAGATTTTGTGAGTTTCCTATTGGAGGAGTGTGAAGGAACTTTCGGATGGCAGAGCAAACGTTTGCGTGCCTGGCTTCTGCTTGATCAAGTTTTTATCTACCACGGACATTCGAGAGGATGCTAATATCCAAGACTGAAGTCATATTATGCCAGAAAAAAATAAATAATACGTCTACATTTGATTTGAAACTTTAAATTAATAAGAAAGAAATGAAACACATGGGAAAATCAAAAATACTTTAACTATGAAATAGTTGCTATTTGCACTATAATTTTAAACAATATTTATTCACCAGAAAGAAATAAAAGATATGCACAAATAAAAGTAATATAACTATATATGGCCATTTATTATAAGCATTTAAAGATGTACAGTTAGCACTTTTATTACATTAAATTACTTTAAAATCGTCTTCATTTTTGTTAATAATCTGTTATAAGTAACCTTCTGTAAGGCAATATAAAATTAATTCCTAGACTCTCATCCGAATTTTGGAAAAAAAATGGGGCGGGTGGGCAGGTTTTATTTTTTATTAATTATTCTTGCTGTTTCTAATGACACTTGTGTGGTGAAAAGATAAATAATCATCAAGCCGACTATGAATTGCCAATTCGCACTTAAATGTTACATACTGCGTTTTCGTACTCTACTGATTTGTACTCGTAAATGTAAATTTTGATGCACACATTTTTTCAGAATAAAAAACGTTGGGGCTGAGTGATTTTCGAGGGGCGGGCGGGGAATCTAGGAATTAATTTTTTATTGCCTAATCACCTGTTTATAAAAGTGACAAGATTATCAATTATCCTAACACTTTCATGCTCACAACTCTTTACAGTTAGCAGGTCATCAAAGAACAATATACCAATTATAATCTCAGTTAGGCCATCATAACTGCTGAGATACTCTGTTCTTAACTGGCTGATTTACGACCGTCTTCTCTATACTCAAAAGACACTTATCCAACTATTCGACATCGGAGACACAACAGATGCTCATTACATATTGTAAGGAGTGATCTTGTACAGTAGACGCTTAATAATATCAGAGAAACACTTGAAATTGGCGAGGAAGTTTCATAATTTGACATGTTTACTCTGGACAGATTAACAATCGAGCAGCGCCGTCTACCGTCTCATAACCTCTGTGACCTACATATACTGTATAAGTTATTCAAGGGCGTAATTCTCTGGAGGTAAAATGATCGAATTTCACTTTTGGTAACCGCGTTCGACTATATAAGTAGATAGAGACCGAGGTACCATTTTGATCATGTGACCAAAATTCACATGTAAAATCACTGGGTGGCGTAAAAACGCCACCCAAAAACCACCTAAATACATAATCCGAACAAAAAATTAAGTATATCATAACACAGTTACTGAACTATAAGATATTCATTTACATTTGTCGTTAGATAAAATTTTGCCGACTTCGTTTTCGTTAATTGTTTGTAGAGTCTATTTTGAAAATGATTAAAACGTTTGGAAATGACTAGTAATTAAAAAAAAACCCATGCTCTATTTTCTTTTCACCTCTTGGCCGTGTATGGAGGCAGCGATTTCTGGTTGTCGCCATTCCTGATAATATCTATAAATTATATGCATATTTCACCCATTTTCAATTAAAAGGATATAACATTTATAAAACACTTGCGAGCGGAGCTTAAATGGAAGCTATGTTCAGTAAACCATACATACCAACATGAAATTAAGACTACCCCGATAAGAAGACCACTTTCAATATCTCTCTTAACAGTTAATAGGAATCTAGAAAGCTAAGCTATGTTTTCTAAATTGCTGCACGGGGTTAAGATAACAGCTAGTTTAATGAAGCCACTATGGTTGAGTCCCAATGGAGCTTTCAAGGACCTTTGTTCTTTTTTTAACAGGGTGATACAGAGAGTAATATTCAATATCACAACGGATAATGATATATATACCTGCAAGGGACTCGACCCCGTAAGGCGACAGTGCCTTACCACCAAGTACCTTACCGTCTCAGCTAGCCGGGACAACCCTAGTTGTCGGAAAACCCCGATAAACATGGCGATCATCATGTGACACCAGTGATCCAATTATACTGATGACCCGTATCATATATTCCACATTGGAAACAAGAAATATCTTTAAAAAAAGATAAACGGCGTTGATGGAAAAGATTTATATATACATGTACATGTATATAAGAATGAAGGAAATACAGAGAGGCGAAGCAGACACAGTTTAATTATTTTATTTTACTTGTTATAGCTGTTGACGAACCCTCCCTGCCTTCTTAGTATGACCTAGAGTTTAAGCGACCGAATCATGACAACTCATAAATTCATTTAAAGTGTCTTTCAAAAATAATGTTGAACTGGTGCAACAATTTCATACAGTGATATTTAGTCGATTAAAGAAGCAATGTCTTACATTAAGTCTTGTCTACATTTATTCAGTTTCAATATACCTCTTGTAGAGTTAGAACTCAAGATGAATAAATGTCCTTGAAATTTAATAAAATTAAATACAAACAGCCTGTTAAAAAAGCGAAATCTACCAACTTGTACGTAATTAACTTTAAAAAAAGTGTCCCTCCTGTGTTTTGAACCCGGGGCCTCCGCTTGAGAGGCGAGAGTGTTAGCCACTACACTACAACGAACAGTACCAAAGGAACTAGAAAGAAACCAGTAAGAATTAGAAATATCTACACTTCTCTTTCGTTTTACACTGTGTATTGTATGCAAGTGTTTACCTTACACCCAAGAATATTCCATATAAAATTGTATTTAAATCATCAATATTGACTTAACTGGTTATTTAAATCGTAAATATGTTTGTCTCCAATACAACACCAATCGAAATAATCTATTTGATTTTTCCGCTGCATAATAATAAAAATCCCACTAGATACCTCACCACCCTGCTAGATGCCTCTTTGGTGTAAATAGCTACCAAGCGAAATAGTTTATTTCATTTTCCCTCTGCATAATAAGAGAATACGAGTATTATTTACAACATTTCATTGGTCGAAAAACTAGGTCAAAAGTGAGCTTAGACAGGTAACGCCGAAAAATCCTTAGCAAAGAAAGAATTCAGTTTTACTTACTAAAACCGTAGGCTTAAAAATTAAATAGTGTTTTATGTTAATCGAGGTTACTAGTAAGTAGATTTTATATAAGAAATGTGGTGTTGCTAGCACTTTACCATTTGTCAGCGTAGTGCCGTTGGCAAAGGAGGTAACTACATGTAGTAGGTAGATTTTATAAAAGAAATGTGGTGTTGCTAGCACTTTACCATTTATCAGCGAGAGTGCTGTTGCAAATGAGGGAACTAGTAAGTAGATTTTATAAAAGAAATGTGGTGTTTCTAGCGCTTTACCATTTACATTTAATAGCGAGAGTGCTGTTGGCAAGGGAGGTAACTAATAAGTAGATTATCTATAAGATTGCGGTGCTGCTAGCACTTGGCTATTGAACAGCGATAATGCTGTTGGCATGATATCTGTTAAAGGCTTAAATGTTGTCGCTCATTATAATAATAAAATCAACAGTTTTCAGAAAATGACTATTCAAAGTTTTCAGTTTTGTAATATTTAAATATCACGTGTAAGTGTAGTCGTCCGATTTCAGTTAAGGGTAAATCATTGAACTGTTTTCGAGAAAAAAAAATCCTTTTCTTTTCTTCAACCATTTTCGATCTATGCAAGAAAAGATACATAACGTAGGGAAATTTTTTATTGAACTGCATATTTTTATTTTATTTGATCGAAAACGTTCCAATGACGAAAGAAATAATGCCGGAATTGTATTTTCTGTTGCATTGCTATTCAAACGCATTGCGAATCAAAACTTTTGAAAACGACTTCTGTAAGACAAAGGTGTTTTTTTTTTCGTTTAAGAGAATAATCCTGGCCAGTTAATTTATATTATTTTACCTACATTTTTTCGAAACTATTGTCTTATTTAGTTCGGTTCATTACGCAAGTATGCAGTTCAGTTGACGCTTTTATAACTGTTTTTCTTCATTCATTAAGTGATATGTTTTGGCATAGTTACTTACTTCTTTTATAATTTAGGTTACATTTAAAACTTGTGAACTTTTAAATTGTGCTTGGGAATGCCATACGCTTCTTATATTTTATACGTTTGCGTGTTTTTGCAAGCAACATTGTCGAGTTCATGGGTGGGACACTAAGACAACTTGTACTTGTTTGTTCATTTCATCTACATCTAGGCGCAAGAGTAAGGGTGTTGGTGAACTCTAGAACCTTGTTTAAACCCCAAGTGGTCAATTGTTTTACTGCTGACCGTTCCAAGGCAGTAAACCTTCGGGTTCATTTATTTTACACAACTCATTTTATAAACTCCTGCTCTCTAGACCTCTCTGCCTGCTTTTGTGGCTGTGTGAGCACATGGACTTTGAAGACGGACCCCGTATTTATACCTTGTTATCACCTGGCCGCCCCCCCCCCCCCCCCGAAAAAATGAGGGTCTACAAACGGTCTACACTAGATAAACACATAGTTTTTGTTTTGTTTTGATAGATTGGGACCGTTATCAGTCGATTCACACCGAATTTACTATCAAATACCAAGTTCTCTGAAAATTCGTGTCCCGACTGATATAAACCATTGAAGGGTGATAACAAAACCTCCATTATGTAAAGCCTAATGTAAACACGGCTTTTAAAAAATCAGCTGCATAACAAATATTTCACTTATTTTACCAAATTGGTATCGATCGAAAATATAATATATCCTTTGTTGAATTCTGTCGATCATTGGCTAGTGAATTAAGAATAGCGTCGCTTAGGATAGGAAACACCATAGGAAACACCATATATATATATTGGTTTGAAATATTTCGGGTGTAAATCAATATTTGAGCTGATTAATAACCCCTTTCGCAAATCTGTCCATTCATCAATCCTGCACATTTTATCGAAATAAAAATGGCGTTGTTGCTGCTGTTGAAATACATCATAGACTATCGGCGTATTGCTTTCTTACGGAATAATTAAGCTGTCAGAAAGTTATAATTTCCATGGATATTATCAATATAGGGGATGCTGACGTTCCTTACAGATGTTCGAAGATATATAACGGGTGTTATTACATTCACACACTGGAAGGTATGTGATAAGTACTGTATATACAGTATTTTAAGACTGTAACTAATAGCCATCGGTGTTCGGGGTCGTCGAATATCAGGGGTAATGTTAAAATTCGAATTAATGTCGCTATCAATTTCTGTAATAAAGAAGATACAATATAGTCAAACATTTTATCATCTGATAAACATGATGAAAGCGATATGAATTAAAATATGCGTGTTATACAATAGAACGTGATATAAATCAACACTGCAAAAATGCTGTATTTTCTACAGGTATGAAGACATACTAAAACTTTTTGGTATTAAAAATCGATATGGGTTACAAAAAAAGTTAAACTTATTCATAAAACTGATATTACTGAGTCTGTGGCGAGCATAATACTGTGAAATCATAAATTTTCATGGGGTACTTTTTCCGTGGATTTCATTTACAGATCAATTTGCGAATTTAAAGCCACAACGAAATATATCTTTACATTAATTTGTATCTAAACATATTTTGAAAAAAAGATAAAACGCAAAATTCTACGAAATTGCCCTTTTTTGCCGTCATTCACGAAACATTATGCGCACGAAATTCGATGCATTCACAGTATTATATATGGACGAGTTTAACATGTTTTTTATTTCATGAAAATGAGTACAAATGTCTATGTATCACTTGCTTGAAAAATAAACAAATCAATCAAAACAAACTCTGATCAAATATGTTAAAATATGGTTCGCCGTCTGGACACAAAGACAAGCCTTTCAGTTGCGTTATTTCTTATTTTTCAAGAGAATCTTATGCTGAGAATCAGTCGGCACATCATTGAAGTCTTATCAGTATCTTCACTGTTCTTTTTTAGATTCGTTGGCTTATTTCTGGGGTTAAAAATATTTATTCATTCAAATTTTAAACAAGATTTTTCTGTGTCCGAAAATATAATTATTTTATTTTTTTAGAACGGTAGCTAAAAGGTCAATTATCGCATGTAATTCCGAAATTTCCTCTTTACAGTCAAACCTATCTTCAAAGACCACACAGGAGGAAAACCGAAGTTGGCTTTGAAGGCAGGTGGTCTTTATTCACAATCGTTTGATTTTGTTGTATAAATCAGTCGGGGGGGGGGGGGGCAATTAAAATGTGGTTTTAATCGATAGACGGTCTTTGTTTTCAGAGGGTCTTAGGTGAAGGTTGTACTATATCTATTTCGAGTTGTTATTTACATGGCGAACAAACTTGTTCACTTGAAACATGCAAGAGCCATGCGATTCAGGGTCCGATAATACTAAAACTACAAAATCCGTGCATTTATGTGCATAGGTAAAATAGTTTTCTGTCATTCCTACAAACGAGTAATCACTGAGTCTGAAACACGTTGTTTCCCGTCGCCCTAGAGTCAGTTTAAAAAGAGAAACACGTGTTTTATTCATGTTCTGAAAGCTGTCTATAATTCGAACAACACTAGCGGCCGCCTCCTGTTCAAGATGCATACCCCAGTCTTGTAGGAGTATCTTGCCATTCAGGTCAATGAAGGCACCATGCTCAACTTTACATTTATGCTTTAGGAGGTCCATGTAGCAATTCAGCTCTGAATTTTTGAAGAGGCCAATGTTTCCTTGAAGGATTGGTTCATCCGCAATGATTAAATGACCTTTTGAGGATCTCATCTTCTTTTTCTTGCGTATAGACGGCTGCCTCCGACTCTCTAAATATTCAAACTGATCAACCAAGCTGCATTTACGCGAACCCTTTTTAGATTTCTTGATCTTGAAATTGAGTATACCCTTTCCACTTAAGTGGTGCTCATCAAAAGGCGGGTGTTTAACGTGGTCTTTCTTGCTGACTGTATTTTCACTATGTCCCTTTTTACTCGCCCTAAATTCAACAAGCTCGGCCCCAAGAATCCTGCTTTCTATTGGAACAGGTTCATCCTCATCTGATTCGTCACTTTCTATTTGAATGTTATCATCAATAGTTACTTTCGCCACCGGTATTTCATAGATCGTTTCAAGAACAAAATCGGTTCTAACGGCCGCATCGTTCTCTTTTTCTATATAAAATGTCATGAGTTCAACATCTTCCTTAGGCAAATCAGGTTCCGTATAATGCGTGTCGTTTTCAAAATCACTTTCTTCCTCTTCAAGAACAATATTCGTTATTTGCGCCGATTCGATGAATTCATGTTTAATGCTTTTCGAGCTATTTTTTCTACTAATGCTATGTGGCGAACTGACTTCGTCCTCGTTAATATGCTTCGATTCGATGAATTCATGTTTAATGCTTTTCGAGCTATTTCTTCTACTGATGCTATGTGGCGAACTGATTTCGTCCTCGTTAATATGCTTCGATTCGATGAATTCATGTTTAATGCTTTTCGAGCTATTTCTTCTACTGATGCTATGTGGCGAACTGATTTCGTCCTCGTTAATATGCTTCGATTCGATGAATTCATGTTTAATGCTTTTCGTGCTATTTCTTCTACTAATGCTATGTGGCGAACTGATTTCGTCCTCGTTAATATGCTTCGATTCGATGAAATCATGTTTTATGCTTTTCGTGCTATTTCTTCTACTAATACTATGAGGCGAACTGATCTCGTCCTCGTTAATATGCATCCATTCAATGAATTCATGTTTAATGCTTTTCGTGCTATTTCTTCTACTAATGCTATGTGGCGTACTGAATTCGGTCTCGTTAATTTGCTTCCATAGCTCATCCTCTTCTGGTCTTATCTTTAAATCTTCCGTTTTGCTTGATGTGCCTACTATAATTTCTACCAGTCTTGTAATTTGTTCTATTTTCTCATCTGCATCTTCTATTTCGTCAATCTTGCATGATTTGACACCAAATCCTGAAAGTAAATAAAATAAAAAAGATAGTGAATTGATATCTCCATCGTAACGTAAGGCGACAGCGCCTAGTCGGGAAAATCCTAATACGCTACTGATTGGGTTAGCCGGGACAAACCCATTGAATGTAAATTAAATTTAATTGGAATAGTACTGGCAATTACTGAAAATGGAAATCGTGAAATTACAAAACCAACTAATATTATTTTTCGGCGTTAGCTGTCTAAGCTCACTTTTGACCTAGTTTTTCGACCAATGAAATGTTGTAAATAATACTCGTATTCTCTTATTATGCAGAGGGAAAATGAAATAAACTATTTCGATTGGTAGCTATTTTCACCAGAGAGGCATCTAGCAGGCTGGAGAGGTATCTAGTGGGATTTTATTATTATGCAGCGGAAAAATCAAATAGATTAATTAGATTGGTTGTTAGTGGGTGTTGTATTGGAGGAAAAACATATTTACGATTTAAGTAACCAGTTAAGTCAATAGTGATGGCTGAAATACAATATTATATGGATTATTCTTGGGTGTCACTTGCATACAATACACAGTGTAAAACGAAAGAGAAGTGTAGATATTCCTAGTTCTTACTGGTTCCTTCTAGTTCCTTTGATACTGATTGTTAATTTCTAGTTCGTAAGACAAGTTCATTGTAGTGTAGTGGCTAACACTCTCGCCTCGCACAGCGGAGGCCCCGGGTTCAATACTCAGGACGGACACTTTTTTAAACTTAATATAGTACGTAAAAGTTGGTAGATTTCGCTCTTGTAACAGGCTGTTATTATTTATATTTATTAAATTTCAAGGACATTTATTCATTTTGAATTCTCACTTTACACGAGGTATTTTATTGAAACTGAATATTTTGCTTCTTTAACCGACTTGTTATCACTATATGAAATTGTTGCAACAGCTTCAACATTTTTTTTAAAGACACTTTCAATAAATTTATGAGTTGTCATGATTCGGTCTCTTAATCTCTAAATCATACTAAGAAGGCAGGGAGGGTTCGTCAACAGCTATAACAAATAAAATAAAATAACTAAACTGTGTCTGCATTGCCTCTCTGTATTTCTTTCTTTCTTATATACATGTATATATAAATCTTTTCCATCAACGCCGTTTATCTTTTTTAAAGATATTTCTTGTTATAATTTAAGGAATTTTAAGTGAAGACGATCAAAAAGTGTGGTTCCTTGATAATGCGAAACATTTTCATCCACTTTTAACGTTTATACTTGCAAAAGTCTTCCTGTTAACTGAATTTAATAATAATATAAATAATACTGCTAATGATGATGATGATGATAATAATGATGATGATGTCGATTATGATGATGATAATGATGATGTGGTAGTGGTGGTGATAGTAGTGGTTGTGATTATTATAATGAAGATGATGCTGATGATGGTTGTGAACGCCGGGTTGAAGATATTTAAAAGTAATATTACTGTATGTAAAATTGTCATTCTTATCATGTAAACCGGTAAAAAACGAAATATTTTCTACACAGATATTGATAGCGTGTTAAGCAAATTTCATCTTTTCTAGATCGCCAATTTCGCTTATCTTTACTTCAGATCTTTAATTTATTCATTTAAAATATCAATTATAATCACATTACCGAATCTAAGTACGTTGCGACTTTGAACGGCCGCTACACACCACTCAACGACTGCTATGGAGCCAGTTATACATGTGTTTTAAACAGGTTCACGAAGTATTGGTCTAATAAAGTTTAAGTTGTGTTAAATATCTCAAATATTAATGTCTTGGAATGCATAAATGGTAACGCTGTTTATATTTTATAGTTGAATGGGGACAATTGTAAATATCCAACAAATATTAGAAAAGAGAACACATTTCTCGACCAAAACCAAATTTTGACCATGAATTATGCATGCCTAAGCACAAATCAGTTTGTTTAAACTATTAAAAGTCGTTACATCTTCTACATATCACAAACAATATTTTGGAAATTTTCCAGAAAGAAATACTTTTTTGCAACATCTTTTATTTCAATCTGACATACTGAAATTTTGACTGGTTATAAAGTTTGTCTTCACATCTGTTGTCTTACATAACAACCATGATAACCATGTTTCAAATCTGTTTTTAAAGACCAATCTGGGAAAAAACCCAGGTGATCGTTGAAGGCAGGAGGTCTTTGTTAAAAGGTGAGTTTGCTCTTTAAGTCTGTCAGTGGGCTAAAACCAGGTAGCTTTCATTTACAAGTGGTCTTATGTGGTATTTAGAACAGTTTGAACAGAATATTGAAAATAAAGAAAGCAAACTTTCTGAGATGTTAATGCATTTTTTATAGTTTTGACCACTTGTGATCATAAATCTTCCCATTTGTAACAGAAAAGAAATAGAAAAATAAGATTCGAGTTTCATATTCAGTGCAGTTATATGATAAAATATTGTGAACTTGTTAAGGCAATGTTCAATCATTTGCAAGTGAACACTTGTGCAAATTAGGTAAATTTAATACTGTACAAATCATCAAATTTAATTTTGTACATATCATCGAATTTATTTTTGCAATCTCAGTCATACCAAATACACGTGTTTGTTCTATAGTAATATAAAACGTGATACTCTTCTAGAAATTATAAGTAAATGAGGACTTAAAATTTCTTCGCTGAGTGGCGGCCCGTACATGTACTTCCGTTCAGTCAGTTACTACTACTACTGCTGCTGCTGCTGCTGCTGCTGCTGCTACTGCTACTGCTACTGCTACTGCTACTGCTACTACTACTACTACTACTACTATTATTATTATTATTATTTATATACTGGGTTTAATTGAGCAGCTTCTAAATGTTTTTTGGAAAAAACATTCTTAAACCGGAGTGCGTATGGAATGATAATTATAGTATAAAACAGTACCCCTTGAGTGCTCAGTAAATTCGAGTCCATTACTTTCAAAACCACGAAAATTCTTTATTTTTATTTACCGTGATATAAACCTATTACTTAAAAAAATGATTCTTTTATTCACAGATTTTTTCAATCATATTTCAGAAATGTAAATAAAAAAGTGAAATTACCTTCCGGTAAACAAATGTCCTTGAGAATATTGTTATTCTCTTCGTATTCATTATGATGGCTCAAGAGTGCTATGGTCTCCAGTGTCATCTTCAATGTTTGCAGAACCTTTGTTCAAGATTCTTAGTTGATCACCTCTCCTTTCTTCTATTTGCTCGAAAGAGTCAGCGACCTAGAAATGATTTTAATCGTAATGTCCAAACTGCCAACACAATCCGCTTTATTATCTTTCACAATCCAAAATGCACGGTCTTGTTAATGTTGTTGAGATGTAAAAAGGTGCTCAACCATACCAATTTAAATCAAGTCTTAAGCACATATGTTTGATACGAACTCCTGCGTTTTAAAATTGTCCAGCTTTTTAAAAATTGTTTTCATGTAATTATAATGCTTTTACAGCATATTAAAAGATGTGTAATATTTAGATAAAATGCCGTCAGTTTGTATTGATTAAGTACGATGTTGTGTTGTGCATTCAAAAACGCTTTTTGAAACCCGATTAATAAATGATAAATGTAAAGACACTTATATACGTGTGATGTGAAATATGACATACCGCAATAAGATACATGCAGACTCCGGTGACGTTTTACCTTTACAACGAATTATTCACATCTGATTCAGCGTATCATAAAGGCACAAAGCTATTCCGTCGTAGCATAATAATCCTAATAAACAACGGTGTATGATAACGAAATAATACAATTTAATTTTTGTTTGTTTTTTTTCAAAATCAAAAATATGTTTTCTTTACGAGTACACCTTTTTGCACCGATTTTGTTGTTTTTACTTTTTGAGCAAGGTTTATATAATCGCTCCAACACGTTCTATATGAAACATTATTGTATAAATATGTTATATATTTTAAAACGACCGGCGAGATTCCCTATATCAATACATGGAAGCGACGGTGATAAAGTCCAAGATTTATTACTGATTTTTCTTTTCTGATGTCACATGTCATTTTTGACGTCATAAACCCCTTGGCGAGGCGAACGCACTCAGCGAAGTTGTACCGTTATTTTCAAAGCGTTTAAAAACATATATGTATTAGAATTGATATAATACGAGTAAATAGGCACCGGTGATATAAAGGATATATACAGGATTTATCATCGGACGTCGTTCATAGGCTACGTCCCTCTTTATACATCTTTGCGCAACTGAAATCCGCCCCGTGATACATACTTCGATATATTACTGGCGCCTTTTTTATTATTTCATGTGTAAAAAGCAAAAATCATTCCAACATATCTGATGAAGATGTTTATTTCGAAGAATTCTTAAAATATCTCACAGAGCTGTAGTGGTCCAATTATCCCTTTGTAGAAATACGAAGCAGTTTCTGATGAAATGACCCTAAGCATATTCGTAAAATCGTTGAGTGCTTATTCACCACAATCCTTTTTTCTTCATTTTCTTTAAATGTTTCAAATTTGAATTTGAATGATTCCTGTTTGGATTTTTAAATAGAATTTTTATATTTATGAGAAATAAGCAAGTTCCGTTCTGCACATTAAATAATTAAATATTTACTACATGTAAGAAGGGGATGAACATTTAATATTGTCATATTCCTTCCATGATAAATACTCTATGGAAAACATTCGCCTCTCCCATATATACATTAAAATCATAGATGTTTATAAAAAAGGTAATCTCGTGACTGTTTACATTCCTCAGTTGAAAACTTGATTTGTTGTTCACAGTTTTGTCAAAGTAAACACAAATCTCTTCTCAAAAGGAAACTATTCTAAATGTCTTCCTGAAATTTTACTATTCTTTGTTAACATGATAATCTCGGGTTCAAACAAGCTCAAACCTTGAGCAAGCTGCAAACTTTGCATGAGCGTTAGTGGAAGATGGAAAAGCCTGTCAACGAGAGAGAACAGTTTTGGTGAAACAGTTCACCTGAGATGACAGATTTTCTTTCTTAACCAAATGTCTGAGATTCATGAAAGATACTTTTTTATTATTTCATGTGTAAACATAATTATGCATATATGTATACGTCTCTTTTATATACTTGATTTTCTAAATGGCTTCGCTTACTTCAATTCTCATCAAACACGATGTGACCATGGTGACGGCTTCCGTTCTCTTAGGAAAGGTAGAATTTTACTTCCCCGTTTTTAAAACAAGAGATATCACTTAATATCAGGTCTGCAAGAAACCGTAATAATATTTATTGTAAGTTCATATAAAACAAGGAACAGATGTATTCCAACAGCTGACATCAATCCCTAAAATGACGTCTTTAAGGATGCTAGCGCGTTTTAATGCACATGTGCTTACTACGTACGAAAACGGACGATTGTCACAAAAGTTCAATAGCGGTAATTTTAGTTTATTAAGTAACTATAATCAACGGAACTACAGTTATTTATCAGTGAAGTTCAAAATGTAGTAATTTTTATAAGCTAAAATTCTGTCTTCGGTGTTTAGCATTTTCTGTCTGATTGTTTTTTGTTGTTGTTACATATTTTGACTATATTGTATATTAATTTGCGAAAAATGTCATCTGCTCAACTTTTTATTTCTTTTAAAGGAATGAAGTAAACTCCCGCGGCTCTAATAATTCTTCCCTTTTATGGTTCGGTCTTCGATCAAATCGACTATACAACTGTTTTTGGCCTTTTTAAAAGATAACAGCTGTACATAATTTCTATATAAACGGTGAAAATCCCCCATACATCTATAAAAATCAACTCCCGTGACCTTGCATAACCAGCAAAACATCTTTTGCTTCATCAACATTTTGATACTGACACGCTTGTTTATCATTGGATTGACGTCATCGCTGTTTACTTTTATCATTACTGACGTCATAAAATATGTTAAATGTGCAATCATCAGTTAACTTGACTAACAGTGCATTTAAAGACACAATGTATGTAGATAAAGGCCGCTTTCTTCACTCCAATAATGTAAGCCAAGGTAATATTTTGAATAAAAGGTTTGATCGATAAGGTACGAGCGTTTTTCAGTTAAATTTCACACAAATGCTCACAGAATGTTAATCATATACTTTCGTTTCCTCGCAGATCAACTGCATACAAATCGGTAAAAAAGCTCAATGAGGATATTGCAAGCCCATTTGTTGACATTTCGTATAGTGTGATTAATTATTTTAATTAAGAATTGAATAGATTATTATTCAACTGCTTTCATCCCCGGGGTATGACAGTTTAGACGTCGATAGCGTGTTAAGCCTGAAAGGTATAATGCTTACCTTATATTCCGATTTCATCATCTTTACCAAACTAAACAGGAACAATTGCGATATCGCGGACATAAAATAGTTATGAGAACAGACGCGTTCACGACAAATTGAATAATGTAACGCTATTTTGCAATACTGGTTGTCTTACTCAATGAAATATGCTATGTCTCACTGCCAAAGTGTATTAGCTGCATTTATTATAGCCGCACCCAGAACAAATGTTTTTCATCGCATAATGAAAAAATCTGAAGAAAGACTTGCATTGAAGCAAAGTAGCAAGATGAGTTTGAATATACAGCAGGTTAATTATCTGATTTTTCACAAGTAGTTTATCATAAACATACTGGACCTTTAATCGTTATTTCCTTTAGCATCGGTCACATTACAGGGGTGGAATCTTTAGACGTAATTCATTGTTAGATCTGATTTCAACCCAAGTTTCAGATTCAAATTCTGATTTCGGGTGTTTTTCAACATACACATACAATTATACAATGTAAACTGTAATATGACTACCACGTGCTAAAAAAGCCGCATACCAACATCCGAATCTATGCATCAGGCGAGTGTATCTTTGTGAAATAACCGTGAACTGTTTTACATTAAATTATTTCACCTTATGAAGGTTACGTACTACGTGCTCTCTATCATATATACTCGGCCGTAAAATATGGGGCACGTCACGGGGAAAATGCGTCATCAGTAAGTAAGTAAGTAAGTAAGTTTATTATACTGCAAAGAAATTTCCTTGAATTTGATAGGATAATTTGCCGTTGATGTCTATCCGTATTTACGGATCAGCCGTAGATATGAACTGCACGTGCCATAATTTCCCCGTCTGGCCTCCAGCCTTTTGTTGTCGTACGCCATTTTGTTTTGAATTTTGGTAAAAATTCATATTGTTAAGACTATCTTCTTTTTTTAAAAAATCGGTTTGCTAACGGATTATTTAAATTGTTATAGGAAATAATTGTATCAAATTTATAAGTTGAAAACAATCAGATTATTATCAATTTTTCAAAATAGATATCGAACCGATAGTCCGCTGAAACAATATAGTAGTGACGTCATGCAGGTAAATCGATGACGTCAAACAAGTAATTATTGAGGTTCTCAGCGGGGAAATACTCCGTTCGGAATCAAATAAGCAAACTAAATGTAAAACCTACGTTTCATTATAACCTTTTGCCTGAAAAAGTATTTGCAGTATAATAAAACAATTATTTGGTTCCTTGAAAGGGTATGTGAGGATATATTGCCGGTCTGGATGTCATATTATTCCTCGCCTACGGCTTGGGTAATATGACACCCAGACCGGCAATATATCCTCACACACCCTGTCAAGAAACCAAATAACTATATAAAATTCTTTATTTATAGAGGGTGACATATTTAGCAATAAACTAATTTTCATATTGCCCTCCTTTTAAGTATTAACATAAACAGATTAAGATAAACACGATGATCGTAAATAAAACAACATAACAAAACACAATATGATATTATAATAAGAAATGAAACTGCAAATAATGTATCTGTGTTAATGTTTAGGTGTTGCATTTAATGGGTATTGCGTGCATGTGTGTGCATGTGAGTGAGCGCGTGCGTGCGTGCGCGAGTGTGTGTGCGAGGCCTATGTGAGTGCGTTTGCGTAAGGAAGAACTGAATATTTAAGAAATTTGAGTACATAAATCAATAATACACAATGCATTTTTATATACATGTCTTAACACATTTCTGTTTCATTGAGGCAATAATATATTTATTATATATTCTTTTCTTAACATCAAAATGTGAACATAAAATATAAAAGGAACAAATCTATGAATCATCCATTCCACTTTAGATACAAAGTTTTAATGTTGTCTACAGTAGAAGCATCTTTTATTTCTTTAGGAATTCTGTTCCATAAACAACTGCCTGAATAAAGTAAACTATTTTCATATAATTCTAAGTGTGGCATTGGAATACAAAAAATATGGTTAATATGGGATCGTAATGTATAATTTTCGAATTGTAATCGGTTACGAGGAACATACATACGAGGAACATACCTATACATATATACCATCGGATAAAAGGTTGACATTTTGGCATTAGTGTACTTTATTTGAAAATATCTTGCAATTAACTATTTTTTTATTAATATATGTTGGTAATTTTATTACACATCTTGACCATATAATGTTAATAAACACCGAACTGCTTGTTAAACAATTTTGTCTGCTCAACTTTTTGACGTCATTGCAGAGAGTTGAACACATTTTACCACGTCACGCGTGGCGTCATGCGCCCCGTTTATAAAAAATGTCAGTGGATAAAAAATTCAAAATCGAACTCATCCGAGATGTTGTAACCATAAACGTTGTCACCTATTACATGCATGTAGGAAAACTCATTATTACCTTTAGCCATAGACAGCGGCAACCAAATGTGACAGACGGACGTTCGGACTCATGGCAATATGCTATATGTTATAATTATGTGGACTATACTTGCAATCGAACTAAGATTTTGGTAAAACAGAGTGACACATTGTTTTCTAGTTTCTTTCGAAGTATTTTATCAGAGTTTCGAGAGTTTTATTTCTTCTTTATGGTATTTTGACAGCGTGTTGATTTCATATTCACAGGATAATACAAATACAGGTTTTTTTAAACCATATGTAAATACGAAATCAAATTTGTTGACATTTTGCTAAAACTTGCTAAAATAGGCTTTTAAATGAACAATTTTAGCGTCTTCAATCAGTGCTGTTATCAGTTACGTCCTTTGAAGGTCGTCGAGCACGATATTTATGTACTATGTTGATATAACTTCTAAATTTACCTTTTGTATTTAATATTTCGGCCAGTTTAAAGATAGGTGGTTTCAATATCCAGCCAATATAGATTTGGATATTGTTCAATCACCTCAAGGATATACTCCTGCTTTTTAAATTTTGCCTTTGGCGTTGTCTGTGATATGCAGGATTTATATTCTAAGATCCCCTCTCAAAATTCTATCGTGTTTAGTTCCGCCCATTGTTTTCTCGTTTAGGGCAAACCCATTCTTTTATCTGGTGACCATACGCCGCTGAACATGGTATTAATCTGAAAATACCGCATTGAAGGTTCCATGTACACCGCCATATGCATACAAACGTTTGGGGTGGATCAAAATTGTACTGTTTATTGGTGTAAATATTGAGTTGCGCTCAACCCGGGGCTAGGCGGCGTGGGCAGTAATACATGTATGCATTTCCATGAACAGGCTCAATCAAACCGAGCCTGCAATATTTTCATATTTGTCGTGGTCGAGGGTCCTTAAAGTTCCCTTTTCATCTATTTCAATATCGAATGGTTGATCAACTGAGCTGTCAAACACGAACATATCTCATAGTGTGAGTTTTTGTTATCAATTTGATTTAATTATTTTAATGAATCTTGAAATATGCAAATCGGTATATGTATAATATTTTATTTGAAGAAAATAAAGGAAAGTACGAAAGCATATGATTTTGTAAACTAAGGCGAATACACGAAGTAACGAAAAATTAAAGGCCAAAAATGAAATTTTAGAGGTTAACCCGAAAACTTCTGTATTTATCATTTTTCGTATCTGCGGATATCAAAACTTCGTGTTATCAACCTCATTTTGTCGCGCCTTCGTGTATTCGAACATAGGTTTGGTATTCTATATGTTTGTATTTGTCGAGTTGGGTATGTTAACAATATCACGCGAGATCGAAGGTCGAGCGTGATGTGGTTTACATACGCAGCGAGAAATAATACAAACCTACAGATTGCTTACTGGTATAATGTTCCTTTTGTTATATACCCTTAATTTCACTTCCAATTAAATGAGCACTAAATCAATAATGAATAGTGAAATGTGATGTAAGCAATTACGTCACAATAAACCATACATCTCTACTCATCGAACTAATGTTTACATTTTCAAGAGCCATGATCGATTCTGTCAGATGAGGAATTCGTTAGCTTTCAAATCTTTGAAGGACTAAAAACAATAACAGCAAAAAATTTGGACAATACCCAAAGATGCTGGAAGTGTTCACCGTGGTATTCGATAGGTAACGACTAGGATTTGAAAGTGTTTCATTCTTATACCACAGCAACGAGCTTTGTTTACATCAAATCATAGGGTCAGGCTTTAAAAAGAAAATAGGAAGGATTGTTGCAAATTGGGATCATAGTTGAACGGTATGTACACTTCTTCACTCCTAATACATGTTCAACAGGCGATTCTCGTAGGACTTGTTATGAAAGACGTTGTTACCTTTTTTATGTAATATACTTTAAAAAAATCGCTTAAATCACTCACACAAAGTACTGTTGGCACTGTGTACTGTTATAAAATGTTTATGTTTTAACAGGTTTTGAGAGGTATTCTCATGCTAGCGATGATGAAACATATCATTTTTATTCTTACAATAATAAGAATACCATAGCTGATCAATTAAACATCAAAACATTAGACCAAACATGCATGTAGCTTCGACCCAGACTGTATCATTTATTGAACATGTTAACTCAATCATTTGTATGTTTCTAGTGATCTATGTGTATCAGATATTGCGATGTAAAAACATGTATTAAAAGTGCCTCGTACAGAAATATGATACGTTATGAAATATAAGGGCTTCGGTGCCTTTATATACTGCGGCGACACGAAACAATTGGATCTACCTGACTTCATTAGTTAACACCCAGGCCGCTCTGAGAACTACACATGATTTACAACAAGTGATAATTAATGTCGTCCCAAAATGTTTTGGATTAGATAAACATTTTCTAAGATCTTTTAAAAGTAATAGTTTCGAAGCTCAAGGTTCACGATTATAAATACATAAGCAGGCAGGCGTGACATACAAATTCTGAGGCAAAGCAAGTTATTTAAATACTGATATTTTAAGCTGATGATAAACCATTAACTCAATGTACGGCCAATGTAGATCATCGTCAGCTGAAACATCCATGTCATTTGATCGGAATATACAAGGGTCTCTTGTTTTAAGAAATATTCTAATAAATGTAATAGCAAACAGTGTACAGCAAAAACAACGTACTCCATATCCCATTGAGTAAAGGGTCAAATGGAACCTTAGCAAAGGAATCAATGTCTTGTTTTCCGCCCAAAGATTGACTATCACAAAGGTCTTCCCTTGAGAGTCAGGTATGTTCCCATGCTGATTTCAGTTAAAGAAATTAACGAATTCGCTTTCTAACAAATTCTCATAATACATTTATACAAGCCATTAAAATACTGTTTTGACAACTGATTTGTGTAAACTATGTGTATGCCAATTTATCAGTTACAAAAGCAGTTTATAGTTTATTTCGAGGTTTGTATGAAAACTTAAACGGTCGCCAAGCTGCGTTGGGCCTGACAGTTTAATTTTTATACAAGCCTCCAAACTAACAATAACTAATAGTCACTATTGTTGTATCATTCTGTATTTTATTTAAAGTTCTTCTCTTCTTGTTTTTATAGGCCATGATTTATTATTTTTCTAAATATACCCGATTTGTATAGACATTATATGGAGACGAACTCCTCCATCTTACCTAAAAGCATAGACTTGATAAAATCAGCAAACGCGCATCGCCATAAGTGATAAAGATTATTGGAAAATCATTCAACGAAGATCGCACTAAATGATACAACAGAAATAGGTGTGTTTGCTATAAATGATAGTATGATAATGCTATAGATGATACAGTCATTACAAAACACACCCCTCAAACATTTTAATAATTTACACTATCTACACATTTAAAGCAATATTGCAATGTAATAATCTTTATATTAATGTCATAGAGTCATATAACTAGTATGTATTCGTGCAACAGAGCGTTTATTTGTAGAGAATAACAGTATTTCGATACAATCATGTGGGTCATTCGCCAGACCTTCTTGTGATTAAATGTAACTTTGCAAGATTTTATCCGTGTATATGCGCAAAACAAATGGTATTACAACCAATAAGGACTATACAAAATATAACGTACTTGTTTTTGTTGAAGGTACTTAAAATGACCCTAATAATTCCGTGTTCAATGTGTTATTTACGAATTGTTTATATCGCAGCCATGCAATCAGCCTGCTATATCCGGCTTATGATACAGTCGGTTTATACATGTATACAGTGAATACTGACTCAGTCTGTTGCAATAACGCTTTATCCAATAAATATAATTAAATAATAGTAGTAGTAGTAATAATAATATTAATACTACTACTACTACTACTACTAATAATAATAATAATAATGTTAAAATTGACTTCTTATACATGTGTAGTTTAAAATTTGTGAAGGCAATAAGCCGAAACTGTATTAATGATATAAAACGTGTGAAGTATTGTATTTCGTCCTAGTTATAGGAATTTGATATTTGACATACGTAAACAAACTGTAACACTATTCTTGGGGCGCGATTGTTTAATAAATATTCATTTTTGTCCTGTTTTGTTAGTAAATAAATACCGACAAAGGTTCAATGTCCAGCATATCACAAATAAAGTATGCGTTTAAATATCCTCATTAATAAGTTGATTTAATTTAATCATAGCTATCCTTAGCTGAGTTCCAAGCTTTTTCTTTAGGCTGTAAAGCATGATCCTGAGGATATGACTCTCTAGAATAATCCAAAAGTCATATGTAAAATTAGTGTATGGTTGTTTAATTTATTACATGTAACCATTGAGAATGTTGTTGTACAAAATTTATGTAAAAAAAGTAACACCGATTATCTTCAAATGCATCTATCTATTTGAAAATACACCGGGGTAATTTAAATTATTCAAAAGTTTCCTAAATATGAATAATATTCACTTAATTACCTGGCTAAGAAAGATTTGCACTTACATTGCAATTGAATCGTCTGCTGCTGCTTGATATTGGCAATATACAGGGTGATTCATAATATCTGATACACGTTTGAAATGTAATAGAGTTAATATCATCAAACATAGGTATGCAATCTTCATATATAAATATACATACCATACTTGAATAAGAAACCATGTACCATACAAAATGTAATTAAAATAAATAACGACTAATCGAATTTCCGGTAAAAAATAAGCAATCATTGAAATAATTGTCATCGAAAGAGGCACTAAAATAAAAAAAAACAAATATTTTGAAGTATAGACCTTGTGAAATGATACAACATAGGATTCTAAATGCTACACGTACAATATTTAAATCGAGGTCATCTTTTTGTCAATAATTATGTACAAATTTATTTCATACGAAATCCATTTTCACAAGAAAGATTAAAATCACTAGAATTATTTGCAGTGGAATTTGCCTTATCAAACGGATATTCATTAGTTCACGTCATTATACATTCCTGCATACGGGAAGAAAGGACATCATTAGCTTTAACAATCTGCTGTAGGTTATTATACAGGTAACCTTGTATAGCATAATACTTATTTATGATTTGTTTATGTTGATTACCGATATTAAGTAAGATAATTTATTTGCCATGCAGAGCACAATTTAGCCAGTATGTTTATGATAGTATTCAATACCTCATTTAATGAAGGAAAGAACATGCAATCACCCTCGCACTTTATCGTATCTCCGCAATAGGAGTCGTATCAAAAGTTGTGAGGAAACTTAATCAATATTATGTATAATAAAGTTTTAGGGATGCACTTTAATCAGTCACCAAAACCTGAGAACCTGAGTTATTATTTTACTTTAAAACAGACAATCAAACGGTGATTTTAAATGTTTCAGTCATATTTATAGGCTTATGAACAAACAAAGATGTGGATTCCAACTGAGACGAAATCTAAATACCAGTGCCATTATTTCAAATAAATAGTAATAAGGCCCCTAATCAACGTATATGTTCCTTGCTGCGTGTTTTTCAGTATGTTTGGCGTTTACTGTTGTACGCAAGATCTAAGAAGATTCAATGTCAAAATCCTAAGCGTTGTTTTAACGATAAAAGGTTGTTGAACATGAAAATTATTGTAAAAGTTAAGTTGCGCTTGAACCCGGGGCTAGGCGGCGAGAACAGTTGTTTGCTCTTCCATTACAAACTCGATCAAGCCTGCAATATTGTCGTGTCCGGTGGCTCTCGAGGTTCAGTTTTCATCTGTTTATATAACATTCTAATTATCTGCACATACAGGTATGATATATCTCCCATAGGTTTATTCATTACGCACTATGACTTTTAAACATAGTTTATTCATAAGTTTCAAAGGACATTACGTCAACATAATGTATAAACAAACTTGTAAAATGCGTGACAATCACTATAACAAAATGTTGTCATGATAACCGATTCACCTCCCTTTATCTTACGTTAAGTTTTTGATGATCTTTAGATGGTAGAGATACCATTTTGTCTTAACTGCTTACTTCTTAATATTTGAATTGATTACATTTTGTTAAAAGTACATAGAATCTTTTCTCGTGATTCACACATACTTTAATTGTATTGAATATCTCTATTTGTTTTCTAGGGCCTAAGTAACAATAAATGTAGTTAGAAAATTGCCAACTATTTCCATGATGTTCGGTCGGTTTATTTTGGCCATATCTATCAAGTCGATATAGATATTTCTATCCATCGTCGAATATTCACCATCATTTGTTGTACGATATCTTTGTTAATGGTCAAATGATCCACAATAGAACTTGTTGTTGTTGAACAGATTAGAAAGGTACACACATAAAACAATTAAACTGTATTTTGTCAGTCCAGTTACCAGATAGTTTTTTTATTAGGTGCTTACTTATTGGAGCCAATTAATCAAGACAACTTGTACTTGTTTGTTCATATATGTACCTATCGGGACAAGGGTGTGTGGTTGGTGCACCCTTGAACCTGGTTTAAACACAAATCGTTTTGCAGCTCTATCTTCCAAGGCGGTAACCTTTATTTTTTTCTTTCCGTATATTGCTTGTGGTGTCACTTTTAATTGATCATTTAATACTCCCATGCATACATTTCGTCTCTGTAAATGTTAGAACTTTTGACGGTGAAAAACAAACGAACGCAGTATTATACCTATGCCATAACAAACAATTCCTTTGGTGATTTCAGTTAATTAAAAAATGTTCTTCTGCTGTTTATTCAGGCAAAACCGTTCGCAAATAATATAGAATCAGAGAGAACTAAATGAGCGAATGAACATAAGCCGGAATATAAAGAAGACAAAGTATTTCATTGTTAATATGATTACACTACTAGAACAGCAATAAAGGAACCTGCTTACCTGTCAGCGTGGAAATACACATATCACGTGTTGTAAAAAAATAATTATTATTATAATTTAAACTGTAGAAGACAACAAACAAATTATATGTGATGTATGTAAACTGTAGAAGACATACAAACAAAGTATATGTGATGTATGTAAAAAGGTAACACCGATTATCTTCTATTTGAAAATAGATAGATAAGGTATGTTGATTTTGTTAGGTAAAATGATCTCCAGATGTTGTGTTAATACATATGCACTATGAATAGATTTGAGTAAACAAAGAAATATGGTTGCTGTATGTTATAAGTATTTTTAAAACCCACCTGTCTTGTGTCTGTGGCGGGATGGACCACGAAAAAGAGTACTGTGTTATTACATAAATGAGTGAACAAATAACTATTGCCTCCTTAAATGTGCAAGGTTTAGGTGACAAACATAAAAGAAAAGATGTTCTTAATTGTCTGAAAGTCAAAAAGTATAACATACATTTTCTTCAAGATACCCATTTTATATATCAAGAAATCAAACTTATTTATAGTCAGTGGGGATACGAGTGTTTTGTTTGTTTGTTTTTTTAATTTTAATAGCCAGTCAAGAGGTGTAGCCATTTTAATAAATAATTTTGATTTTAAATTCTGCAATGTGGAAAAAGACCAAAATGGCAATTTAATAATTTTACATTGTGAAATTACTGGGAAACAATTCTCCCTATTTTGTGTCTATGGTCCAAATAAAGATGACCCTAATTTTTATGAGAATTTAAACCAAAGACTAGTGAAATTGATCATTATTGTATATTAGGTGGGGATTTTAACCTGGTGCGTAACCCAGACCAAGATTGTTTTAACTACAGAAATATTAACAACCCAAAAGCCAGAGACATAGTTTTGAAACTAATAATGTAGTTGAATGTTGGAGAGAATTACATTTAGAAGAATCAAAATTTACTTGGTTTAAAAGTAATCCTGTCAAAAAGGCTAGGCTTGACTTTTTTATATCTAGTAATCTGTTCACAGACAAGGAAGAGCCACTATATTACCTGGCTACAGAACTGATCTCTCATTGATAACTTTACATTTAGACTTAGTAAAATTTCAAAAAGGCAGATACTACTGGAAATTTAATAATTCTCTTTTAAAAGATTTTGAATATGTTTCACAAATTAAACAATTAATTAGACAAGTAAGGAATCAATATACAAGTAACACCCATGACTTAAATATGAATTTACAGAATATACCTGATAGTGATATTGTACTTACTATAAATGATTAATTATTCTTTGAAACACTTTTAATGGAAATAAGGGGGGCAACAATAGTTTATGCTTCATTTAAGAAAAAAAACAGGAAAATTTACAAGAAAATAGGTTAGTTAAAAAAATTGAAATTAGTAATTTAAATAACAGTATGCTTGAAGATAAGAAGAAAGAATTATTTAAAATAAGGAAAAAGAAATTAGAAGGCTCTATGATAAGATCAAGAGCAGAATGGGTTTTAGAAGGCGAAAAACCCACCAGATAATTTTGTATCCTTGAAAATAGACATTTTGTATCAACATTTATGAATTCCTTATATGCAAAAAATGGTGAACTTTTTATCAAGTCAGGAGGCTATTCTTAATGAAACAGTTAGACATTATAAAGATCTTTACTCATTAAAAGAATGTGAAAATATGAATTTAGACATCTTGTTAGAAAATATTTGGGTAAAAAGTATCAGAAAATGACAAAGTCTTATTAGAAGGTAAATTAACGTATAATGAAATGCTAAATAGTTTAAAGAAAATGTCTGGGTTCACAGCAGCATTCTATAAAGTATTTTGGAAAGATATTGGTGTTTTCTTAGTGAGGTCAGTAAATCATGCCTTTGACACGGGTGAATTATCAATTTCTCAAAAGCAAGGAATCATAACCTGTATACCTAAAGAAGACAAAGATAAATTACAATTATAGAACTGGAGACCGATATCTGTATTAAATATATCATATAAGATAGCATCTGCAAGTATTGCAAATCGAATAATACAAATCTTATATAAAATAATAAGTGAAGATCAGACAGGTTTTTTGCCAAAAAGATTTTTAGGAGAGAACATTCGACTTATATATGCTATAATGTTTCACACACAACATGAAAATATACCAGGCATGCTACTTCTTATTGATTTTTCCTCCGCTTTCGATACCATCTCTTGGAATTTTATGAATAACGTATTGAAATTTCTCAATTTTGGGGAAGATATAATAAAATTGGTTAATTTGTTTTACACAAACATTCAATCTTGTTTAACTATTAATGGGCATCTTTCTGATTGGTTCTATATACATAGGGGTTGTAGAGAAGGGGACGCTCTTTCCCCTTATCTGTTTATTATTTGCGCAGAAATCCTTGCTCTTTTAATTAAAAACAATAAGAATATAAACGGTTACTACACAAAAGTTGCAAAATCGCTAGACTTATACTGAGTAAATTCACCACGATGAATCCGGCATTCATTCAAGTGGCTTCGCACGGAACTTAACAGCCGACGAAATTTCAATTGTGGAATTAGGTTCCATTCGTGAGCAGGAGAACCGGGTAGATCAACTAGCTTGACAAACTTCACGTGCTCTGTCTTGTTTAGAAAGACGTCTAGGTGGCCGGTGTGGTCCGACATTTGCCATGACGGTCAAATTAACGAAAACATTCCTTGTTGACCATGAGAAATAAATTAATTTTAAAAAAAAACAAGATGTGTTTTTCTCAAATAAGATTAGGTTTTGATTGTATTGGATGGTTGCTTTTATACACTTTATAAACTGGATGCTTTGATTCATTAATACAGAATGGAAACTATTCGAATCATCACTAAACTGTTTTGTCATGCCTTTCGGTCAATGAGTGAGACAATGTGATACTTTAATTCATAAAAACTTAAGTTTGAGCGTAATTCTGGAAATGGCTTGGTATCAAATTTTGATTACCAACTGTTACTAGCATCACAGTGCATGCTCATAATTGCTTAAAACAGACACTGGTGAAATGTTGAGAGATTTCATAGATTTCACACCTCTACCTTGATAGGCAAATTTTGCAACTTTTGACTGTTGACCCCTATCATACTCAAAATGACATTTCTCGCTTATTTACCAACCAATTTTAATTTCGTTTTTGTCTTTAACTCCGAAACAATTAATCTTGATAAACATGTAAGAATTTATACCAGTTATTTGCTATATTATAAATTTTACGCAAAAGAACACTTGTGTGCAGAACTTTTTTTGTTGGGTATACTATTCAAAGGTGTAAATATTGAATTGCGCTGAACCCGGGGCTAGACGGCGTGGGAAGTAACATGCATTTCCATCATTGCCCATCAACAGTCCCAACTGAACTGAGCATGCAAAATGTTCATATTGGTCGTGTTAAGAGGTTTTCAACGTTCCCTTTTCATCTTTCATCCACAGTAAAACTAAAAGAGAATGTTTTGAAGTCAAAGTCATTGTAGCGTTACTAACGCAGTATAATCCACTCATAACTGATCCTAAAATATAAAATGCCCAAACTTTTGACGAAATTCGCTCATGGAGGCATTATATAGCAGTGCAGTAAGTATTTACCATATATTGACCTCGAAGTTTTCAACCGCGATCTGTTAACACGAAGCTTTAAACAATAATGGCCAGGAAAAAGTAACAATAAGAATGGACCACACTGCTGCATCAAAAACTCTTAATATATTCATGACCTTGTTCTCAGTCCAATTTCAAAACTATTCCACAATGATGGATGTTTGGACTGTCAGGGAACGTGTCACTATGAAACATGTCCCGGATCTAATCCAGATGGATGTTACTTTGTAAGCATGGCGAATGAAATTTTTACGGCGATAATCACGAATAGTGACTGCAGGAATGGCTTCAGTGACAAAAGTATTTAGCAAGGAGAATAGTGTCCAATATGTCTCAAAATCGCTGAGAATCGTGTTCGCGTTTATTTGAAACCAGGAAAATAATTTACTTTATCAGATATCTGAACAAGCATTAGATAGAGAACTTCTGCATTTTTCATCCTTCTTCCTGATGACGAAAACAGCAGAAAGCTACCATTTTGTTAAGCCGTTTTGTTTGTCAAAAGAAAGCGACAAAAATAGAATCCACTGCCAGCAATGAGTTGGGTATTCGCTTTACACAAACAGCGAATACCCAATGCGATCGAATCCACTGCCATTGGTGAGTTGGGTATTCGCTCTACACATAGAGCGAATACCCTAATGAGATCGAATCCACTGCCAGCAGTGAGTTGGGTATTCGCTTTACACAAACAGCGAATACTCTAATGAGATCGAATCCACTGCAAGCGGCGAGTTGGGTATTCGCTCTACACATACAGCGAATACACTAATAAGATCGAATCCACTGCCAGCAGTGAGTTGGATATTCGCTTTACCCACACAGCAAATACCCTAATGAGATCGAATCCACAGCCAGCATTGAGTTGGGTATTCGCTTTACACACACCTCGAATACCCTAATGAGATCTAATCCACTGCCAGCTGTGAGTTTGGTATTCGCTTTACACACACAGTGAATACCCTAATGTGATCGAATCCACTGCCAGCAGTGAGTTGGGTATTCGCTTTACACACACAGCGAATACCCTAATGAGATCGAATCCACTGCAAGCGGTGAGTTGAGTTTTCGCTCTACATTGACAGCGAATAGCCTAATGAGATCGAATCCACTGCCAGCAGTGAGTTGGATATTCGCTCTACATATACAGCGAATACCCTAATGAGATCGAATCCACTGCCAGCTGTGAGTTGGGTACTCGCTCTACACACACAGCGAATACCTTATTGAAATCGAATCCACTGCCAGCAGTAAGTTGGGTATTCAGTCTACACAAACAGCGAATACCCTAATGAGATCGAATCTATCTCTGCATTCGAACATTGAGAGCTGTGAAATAGACGTTGTGCATTCAATATGTAATTCGACGTTCGGTATTCAAAACCAATTCGACATTCGACAATCAAAGCAAGTTCAAGTGGTCCGGAATAAACTATGATGGGGTGATCCGGGACTACCATTTTTTATGTTGATATGAATATCGCGTCATTTCTTATTTTTCTTACTCTTTTTTTTTAGTAACTGATTTGCCCCTTTACTTCGAATGCAAGTGACTGTTTTTCTTTACCATTTTGAAGGAATATTTTGCAGTTGCTGAAGAAGGACGAATTTAACTTCGAAAATTCTTGGTTAACTTTTAGTGACCGGAAATTATCCAGACTTATTTTTATTGACTCGGGAAGTTATGTCCAGGCGATAACCGGAAGTGATCCGGAATATACCATATTGGGGTGATCCGGAACTGCCCATTTTAGTATATTTATTGAAATAAACGCAATGAGCAGCAGTGCAGTGAGTTTGGTATTCGCTCAATACTTACAGCGAATACCGTAATGAGATCGAATCTACTGCCAGCACTGAGTTGGGTATTCAGTCTACGCAAACAGCGATTACCCTTATGAGATCACGTTCATGTTTTATATATCATTTTACTCGCAATAAATAAGATTCATTCATTGTTGCGGATCTGTCCACTATTGATGCTATGTCCGCAAAACAGTCAGCATCAAAACGTCCGTAAAAAAGTAAAATAGACATGTCACGCTAGCTGTTTTCATAACTTAGTGTTATTAGAGTTAAGTAACAGCTGGTAACACATAATTGAAAAAATGAAAGTATATGAAAATTACGAAACGTTCATAGAATTGTCACGAGGTCATTAAATAATGCAGCGATAAATGATAATCTATAAGACTCAAATTACGCAAAACAAGTAAAAACATGCATATCTGTTGGTGTCCTTTTCTCGCGGTAAGACTAAAAAACCGAACTCACAATGAACTCTATCGGCCTTTAGAAATTCTTGTTAAAAGTATTTGATCCTTTACAATATATGAAATTTTGACAAACAGTCCAACGGACAATAAAAAAAAACGATTTCTTTGTCGCCGAATGCTTCGTAAGTAAAATAGACATCGGTCTCTTCATCTGTTTTTGTTGTGTCAGTTAACTTTTTCGAAATCTGCCACATAATTATAATAGATCTACATGCAAAAACTCGATTTTTAAACTAACCTGACATTATGTTACCTCCATCAGCATTGCTTTGACTAGTACCTTCGTTTATTCCTAAATATTTATGAGGCATACTATTTTTATTTGTCACCTCCTTAAATGAAATTCACAAGAATATAAAGATACTGATTTTCAATTAAAAATGAAATTAAAGACAGATGCAATAATGGGACTTTTGAAATGCATCAAAAGGATTAACGCATACAGGCGTTCACTACAGTGAGCACCAAGAGTACAAGTAACTCGCTTATCTCCCTTGAAACAATGACGTAACAGTTGTAGACTTTTGCTTTGACAGTAAATGGCATAATAAAGAGGGTGTGGACAGAAATACTTTTTGATTTTGCGGTGAAAAAAAAGAAACAAAAAAGAAGGAAATGTCATGTATGAAAATCAATTGCAGTAGACTTGTTTATGTTTATTTATCGCAACTTGTTTATTTTCTTGTTACTTTAGTAACAAATGCGTTACAAGCTGAAATTGTAGATCTATAACAAAAACTCTTCTACTACATTATCTTGAAGCACTTTTATTAATTAAATTAAAAAAAAAACACAAACATTTATTATTGTTGTTTTAGCAACCGCATGTTTAGTTAATCGCGACCGTTTCTATGCACAGGAAATAAATGGTACTTTGCAAATAGCATTTTGAACGTCAACAATTTAAAGCTAAGCTAATTATTGTACTAATTGGATGACGTCAAACCTATATATCGATACTTTGACGTCGATTATTTACATGACGTCATTTTACCAGAAGGTCGAAAATCTCACGACACGGCTCATTAATTCATTTAGAATAAGGGGCCTAAACGCCTTACAAACTATAAAAAAAAAACTCTGTAGAAACATTTATTTAGGGGCTTTTGACATTAAACAGATTTTATAAGTATGGAAAACAAGATAGGTAAGAGATTAATAACATAATTACGAGCAAGTTACAAAGACATCACTCTCAAGTCAACACAGACAATATTCAACACCATTACCACTAATCACATAAGGCAGAAACATTAAAACAAATCTCGAAAAGCGTTTAATTATTTTATGCTTTCCGGTGAAAGATAGAATTTTCTATCCGTACACAACTGGATGAAAATAAATCTTTGAAAGCCACCGAACACGACCAATATGAAAATATTGCAGGTTCTGTTTGTTTAAGCCTGTTCATGGGCAGTAATGTAAAAGAAAATTACTGCCCACGCCGCATAGTCCCGGATTTAGCGCAACTCGATATTCATACCAATTAACAGTACAGTTTCGATTCATCCATAACGATAGAATGCATGTGGCGGTGAACTTGGAACCTCCAATGCGGTATTTTCAGATTAATACCATAATTCCATGACCAGGGGCTTATGGTCCCCAGATAAAAGAATGGGTTTGCAGAATGGAACTTTGACTAAGGATCTCAGCATATAAATCTTGCATATCACAGACAAAAGCCAGAGGCACGAGTTATTGATAAGCTTCCATAAATAGTAATTGAGAAAATGTAAATAAGGTATAAATCTATTTTTAAAACCTTTTGACTCTGTTCAATGCAAGAAAATTACAATTACAACTGTCAGTAATTGTACATAAAATTTTAAAATTTCAAGCGTAAATCAAATTTTAAGAAAAACTGAAAAACTGAGAAACCCCACACTTTTAAAATGTAGCTCAAACAAAAATATAAAGAAAAAGTGATAAACTGCAACTTGTTGGAGTTATTTCACCAAGACAACTTGTACTTGTTTTGTGATATAAGAACCTCCTGGGGCAAGTGTGAGGTTGGTGACCCTAGAATCTGGTTTAAACCCCCAGTGGCAATTTCATTTTTCACTGACCGTTCCAAGGCGGTAACCCCTCGGGTTCTCATTTTTGTTAATTGTTTGTGGTGTCTTCTTTGAAACTGATCATTTTATTAACCATGCTCTCTTCCTCTCTCTTCTTCTTGACTGTGTGGGGAGGGTGTCTTTTCTGAATGTGGCAATTCCTGATATGCATTATTCACCTTTTTTACGGCATAATCTAAATAACTGAACACGTCGTGCAAATAAACAAATTCTAAACACTCTTTGAAATAATATTAATTACTGAAAACGTCGTATGAATATATGTACACACATAAAAGAATGCATCACCGAATTACATAAAGTAATTATGTAACATGTCGTAGAAATAAACATATGCGTTTTACTCAGTCATAATGTTAACCATTAACCGTCCTTAAAATACACATACGCGCGTCATTCAATGTCATGCGAGTAATGTAAATTACCTAAAACGTTTTACAAATAAACACAGTTAACACGCAATCACAAAGTGCATAAGATTCCGTTCGAGTTCCGGATACAAGAACGGAATTATATTATCACACAGAACAATCATTGTTCAGGAGTCATTGTTTGAAATTTTTAAAAAATATAGTAGTTAATATGTTCACATTGTTGTAAATTCCGTATTGCCAGAAACACTGAATTTATGACATGCACATTAAAAAAAATTTTACATGATCGTTGACAAATGTTATTTTGAATCGAAAACTTCAATATGACAATAAACTAGAACTATATAATCCATAATTGCTTAAAGTAAATTCGACTTGTCTATAAACGTAAAATTTACTCATCAAAAACTGCTTTAGCAATCGCACCGATTCCACAGACAACACCAGCGATACCAAGAAACGGATTAGCTGTTACCACGCCTGAAGTAAGTAAAGCAGCGGCAACTCCAGCAGCAGTGAGCGTTTCTACCACTTGTAAATCTCCAGTTTAAAATATTAAAATTGAGAATTCAAAGGCGGTATCCCCAATAGCTCTCCCTTTTTCGTTAATTGTTTGTGGCGTCCTATTTGTATTGACATACTTATACCAAACATGCTCGCTCTCTCTCTCTCTCTCTCTCTCTCTCTCTCTCTCTCTCTCTCTCTCTCTCTCTCTCTCTCTCTCTCTCTCTTCCTCTCTTCTTTTTCGCTGCGTGGGGAGGCAGTGTTTTGTGAGTGTGGCGATTCCTGATATGCATATTTTACTTTTTTTGGCTTAAACTCAATATTCAAATTGAGGATTCTTAGCTTAAACTCAAATATTAACATTGAGAATTCCCTGCTTAAACTCAAAATATTCCGCTCCTCTTCTTTGGAGAAAGCAAAAGTCTGTCGCTCTACATAAAAAAAATATGTTACCGATTAACTTTCTGTTGGAATCTCAAGATTAAAAAAATAATGCTCACCTCAAATCTTTTAAACATGCGACATCGATGGTGAAACATGTGAAATAAATATTATATGACAAAACTTCAAATCCTTTTTGTTACACCTAATCGAATAAATATCATTTTATCTAAAGCATGATCAGTTAGTTTCATGCCATTGTGTACACGCCGGTCACGTGATCGTCTATGTTAGCTTGATGATATAGATTGAAAGGATAAAAAAAAATCAATGCAGTTTAAGGTATCGCAAACATTGCAAATGGCGAAAACAGGCTAAAATTTCAAAAAATGAATTTTGGGGAAATACTTATTGCCACCTAGATTTTAGTAAATAAATGTATTTAGCTATGGGTGTAGTAAATGTTTGCAAGCTCAGTTTAGTCTAATTCATGTTCTAATTACCAAGCACATACTAAAACAAAAGAAAAACCGTTCGCATGAGAACTCTGAAATTCATGAACAATATACCAAAGCAACTCATACCTGAAATAAGTATATGCTGGTCTACAATGTTTAGTGCCAATTCGTCAAAATAATGTTAGGGTTTTCAAGAAATTCAAGGAAATCTTACTTCCTGGTTCAAAGTGAAAGTGGATTCTAAATGAAACTTGGATTTCGAAAAGAGACACTTTTGTTTATGATATTGACAATTTTTCATGCACACAGATTCCAGGTAATAAATCCACGAGAACTACTCGCGGCAGAGCTAGTGGTGGTATTACGTTTTATTGCAAAAATCATTTATGTAAGCATGTTAAAATTGTCGATATAAATCAATTTGGTCTCATTTGGATAAAAATTGATCAGGATATTTGTGATTTTGAAGAAGATGTTTATATATGTCATATGTATGTACCACCTTGCAATTCTAGTTTTTCGAATTCATCAAATTTTGATTTTTTTGAGCAATTAGAGTCCGACATTGTTAAGTATGAAGATATAGGTAAGATATATATTACGGGTGATTTAAATAGCCGAACCTCAAACTGCCAAGACTATTTAGATATCGATAAATACATCGGTCAAAACATACCGTTTGTTAATACAGTTCTAATTCCAGGCCGCGTAAACAAAGACCACGTGGTTGATAACAACGGGTTACGTCTGATTGAAACATGTATAGCAACAGGCCTCGTAATAGCCAATGGGCGCGCTTCACGTGATCGCGATCTGGGAGAATTTACATATTGTTCCGCTAGAGGTCACAGTACAGTAGATTACCTTTTATTACATTATGACGATTTTAAAACACTGCAGAATTTTAATATTAGGAGTTAAGAACGGTCTTCTAGATAGCACTGTAGACCAATTCTCAAACCTTTTGTATTCTAATGCGCTGGACATTTTTGGGGTCACCTTTTTTATAACCCGAATAGCCAACGTTCACAGAACAAAAATAAATGGTATGATGAAAATTGTTACAAACTGAAAAAGGAATTCAAAAAGCTCGAAATATTTTCAATAGAAATAAAAACGATATAAATAGACACTTTTTTATAAATTCAAGAAATGCGTATAACAAAGCAAAGAAAACTGCATTACGAAAAAATAAATTAAGCGAAGGAAAGCGCGTAAATGATTTAGCGCATACAAATCCGCGCGAATTTTAAAAAAAAATGTTAAAAGAAAAACTAAATCACAGAATAAACAGTCAGACAATCTTAAGAATGAAGATCTTTTTGAACATTTCAAAAATTTATTTGGCCAAAATAATGACAATGACAACCAGGATTATTCACACGAGGACACCGTACCGAGTGATACCTATACTGAATTGGATAGCCCTTTTTCAATTACCGAATTGCGAAAAGCAGTGTTTGCTCAGAAAAATAATAAGTGCCCGGGTACTGACAATATTACCAGCGAAATTATCAAAAGCTGTTTTGATATTATTTCACCATTTCTGTTAAATTTATATAACAGAATGTTATCTACATGGGAATACCCGGTTAAATGGGGTGAGGGAATTATCGCCCCTATCTTTAAAAAAGGTAGTATAGACGATCCAACAAATTATAGAGGTATCACGTTAATAAATATCCTAGCTAAAATATACTCAGAACTGTTATTAAATAGACTTACAACCTGGTCGAAGCAATATGATCAAATTCATAACAATCAGTTCGGATTTCAAAAAGGGAAATCAATCGTTGACTGTATTTTATTTTGCATTCAGTCATTTCGAAAGTCATTGACTCTGGTCAGAAATTATATTGCATTTTTATAGACTTCCAACAATGCTTCGATAAGATTGACAGAACTTTTTTTATGGCATAAATTGTGTTACATGGTAGACAACTCCGTTGCCCTTACTTAGTAGACATTCATGTAGCACAGAGTTAACTCATCTTGACCCTTTATATATTGATGCTCTCTCTTATAGCAGACACTTCTTGTTTAGGCCTCACTGAATAAACATGTAACGAACTCAGTGTTACTTAATCAATATACCCACATAATCGCGCACACCATAACATGGTGTCAGAAGGTTAGACAATATGGAAATAAGGATTACGTAATTCTGCGGACTGTTTTGTTACTGTGACACTATACAAGTGTAAAATTCTATTTTAATACAATGGAATTAAATTCGGGACAAAACCCCAGAATGGAGTGGGAAGCAAGAGACCTTGCTACAGCATTCAAGCGCTTTAAAGAACATTCAGAGTTTATGTTTGGAGGCCCGCTAGATAAGAAATCAGAGGAAGTCAAATGCAATTACCTAAGGTTGTGGATCGGGAAAAAGGTCGAGAAATTTTCTCCACATGGGATGTGTCTGACACTGACAAAAAGAAACTAAAAACCTACATGGATGGTTTTGACGCTTATTGTAAGCTAAAGACAAATTTGATATACAATAGATATATCTACAAATCAAGAACACAACACGAAGGCGAATCTTTCGAACAATTTGTGACGGAATAAAGATTGCTTATTAAAGACTGTGCGTATCCAGCCGATATGCAAGACGATCAGATTCGGGACCACATCGTATTTGGAATACGATCAAACCAAATAAGGGAGAAACTTATCCGAGAAGGCTCGGAATTGACTCTCGAACGGTGCATAGACATGGCCAGAACACACGAGCTGAGCCAAGCCCAATGCAAGGCTATGGATGAACCGTCGGAAGTAGATGCTGTGAAACAACCCAAAGGTGCTCCGCATCGCCACAACAGAGGATCGAACCGGTCAAAACCAGGACGCCAACAGAATCCGAAGAAGCAAGAGCATGAGAACTGTAACAATTGTGGTTTGAATCATGGGAACAATAAGTGCCCTGCAAATGGTGAAACGTGTCGTTATTGTGCTAAACTGAATCATTTTGCAAAAATGTGTAGGAAAAAAGTACGAGACGTGAAGCAGAGAAAAGTTAATGAGGTAAATAACACTTCTCTTGATCTTGATTGTCCAGATTTCTTGGTAAATTCTATTGAGCATGACACAATATCGAACCAAGCTTTCGTTAAAGTTGGTATTGGCAAAGCATTCTTAAGAATGAAAATTGACACTGGAGCTCAGGTCAATGTAATCCCAAGATCACAATACATGGCATTAAACATAAAAGGACCGTTGCAATTCACCAATAAACGCCTCTCAGCTTATGGAGGCAAGCCTCTCACTGTAGATGGTTATAGGAAACTCCCATGCACATACAAGAATAAGACCACACATGCAGAATTTTACATAGTAAATTCACCAGGTTATATGCATTGTGTAACTTTTGTTGGTAAAACAAGTATTAGTTATTGCAACTCAAGTTTGATTCTTTATTCAAAGTATAGCTACTTATATTTTATATTTGTTTAATGCAGCACTACCAAGTACTTGGACGGTGTGCAGTTAATAAACTTACTAAAGGCAACTTAAACGTGGTTGTTGTTACGAATATGGCGGGACAAGTATGAGGTTGGTACTTGTATTAAGTTCAAACTCATAGGAGTAAATATGGCAGTAACGCCTACAGTCCTACCTTTTTGTTCTGTTCACCATCTTTTATATTTGATATTTGGCTAAAAATAAACATTTTCTCGCTCTTTTTCTTAACTATCTGTCTATGTGTGGAGGTTTGATTCTAGGTGATACTGTCCTTTTTTCCTGAAATGCAAATTTCACTTTTGAAATTACTAAAGATTTATTATATACTCAACAAAAATAAAAAGTATCCACTTTCCTACCTTAAATTTTGTAAAATTTGAAAACGAAAACTGAGAAATCTGTATGTGGACAACTTTGCATTTCTGTTATCATTGCAAAGAGAAAAAGTGTTCTTGGAAATCTGCAGCCACAACTTAGTTATCTTTCCCTTTGTTGTAATGAGGGTTCCAGGAAAAAGTCAGTGATTCTTTGAAGTATTCACATTGGTTTGAATTAAATCAATCTTTCCACCTCTTGTGATCAATTAAATCATAAAACATTTATCAATAAAACAAGTAGTCCTCGATAAACTACGCTAGAAAGTCCAACCATTTCCAATTACCTCCCTTTAAATTGAATATGTAGTGTTTTGTAATCCATTATTAATTGTAATTCGACTTGCCTTTGCTTAGGTCTTGTTGTGGAATATTATGTTTATGAACAATAGAAATTGAAAACAACTGAGATTAACCAATTAAACACCATTCAAAGCGCACTTTATTAAATGAAAATATGTCAATGAGAATATAAGCATAAAAAGTGGATACTTTTTATTTTTGTTCAGTATATATCATCTCTCTCATTCGCTTTTTTGCAATATGCTGTGTGAGAAACGGGAATATTTTCAGGCTTTGAGATAATAAATCAAGAAAACTTGTATTGTTTTGTTGCTACATTCATTACATCGTGTCTTTCTTTCAAATAGCGAAATTGAACCATTTAAGTTTTAATATGGCCTAACACTTAACTTATGACGTATGACGACCCTTAAAAAATACATATATTAACGCCATATAGTTAGTTAAACTCTTGTTGTACGTACTTGACAGAAGTTCTTGTTTGAATTTTGCAAGTTGAATTGTGGACATTAAGACAATAATCAGTGAGTACGGAGCATAATCATATACAGACATACAGAACTGACAAATAGAAATGGGACAATCATCAAGATGTGTGCAGTTGTCAGTGTGGATCTATCTAATCTGTTCAGCTCTCGGCAACTCAGATGTTGATAATATTACCTATGATGCAGTTAACGTGGACGGAGAGATATTGGTCAACTTGGGAAAACGTATACAGAAGCCTCTCCTTACGCTGATTGGTATGGCCATTAGGAACCAAAACCCGTGCTCCGAGTGGACACAATGGACATCATGTACGGCGCGACTCTCGCAATTCTTTGGCACGAAAAAGCGAACCAGAACATGCAATACCAACAAGACGCAAGAAGGAACCGCGTTGAGTAATCTCGAAGAAGAAGACTTAAGTGTATGCGTTGGAATATGTCCATCAGACTATAACTTGACGTTAAATGGTAACTGTTTGAAGATTTATCGCGTTGCCAAGTATTGGGACGAAGCCGAGAAAACGTGTCAGAATGATGGCGGCCATCTTGTGTACGTTGACAATGACGCAAAGTTCAGTGACGTGAAGTAATTGTCTGCAGACGACAATAATTATTTATGGATTTACGGGCATCGGAAAAACATTAACTCACCATGGGAGACAAGTAATGGCGAGAAACTCACAAAGTTCTACTGGGTGCCGGGAAATCCTAACAATATACCCAGCGAGTTGTGTGTTGTGCTGGAACAAGCATCAACGCGTGGCTGGCATGACGGTGACTGCACTGCGCCTGCTTTTGTACTTTGTGAAATAAAAGCGTAGAACTCGCCATTGTCGTCAAACTTAACAAATAACTGCACTTTTGTTATTATTTTGCGGGCACAATGGATATTTAAAATATTTATTTGTTGTTGTTGTTGTTTTCTCATAAAGGCTTATCCTTATCCTATATTAAAATACCATGTTAATGATCAGGACATATGAGCACTTTACCACTTAGATAGCTAGAGAACATGTTTATGATACTTCGGCGAAAGGCATTTCTTCGAATTTACTTTTGGTAAAATGGTCAGATGACCTACAGCGACATATAGTTGAAGTGGCATGTATTTCTCCACCTTAGATTTATCCCACCTCGTAAACAGTAAGATCTCCACAAAAGCGGCAAGTCAAGAAGTCAAAGAGAAATAACCTAAATTTCACGATGTTAATATCGATTATCTTCGAGATTACTCAATAAAAACAGAATTGTTATTTTGCGTTTTATAGCATTTATTGTATGGAACTTTAGGCATAGTTTGAATATTAAACTTTAGGTTGAACGAATAAGTTATTTAACACCTGATAATTTGATATGGTCGTTTGTGAAGACTCGTAACATTCAATTGAAAATCATCAACTGTTTGTGCTTGATTCTCAAGCCATACTTTATCAGTTCAAAAAGGGTAAATCAAATTTGATGGAGGTATTTCATTTCGCATAACCGGCATAAAAAGCTCTTGGCACTGACGACGTCAATTCGGGTTTTCGACGTTGGCAGCGAAAGGGTTAATATCTCATATGTGACCGATAAATTGTATTTGGATTTATAAATAGTATATGTAGCTACCGAATGACTTCATTAGCAAGCGACGCCCGAAATACTGAGTTCTATTTGTTTCAGCAATTTTAAAGATAGAGCAAGAAAGTAGGGCTGAATTCCAGAATCGTCCCTGGAATGTCTAAGTTTACTTGTAGCACATATATACTGTACCACGGTTTAAAGAGTCATCCATTTAGTTGGAGAAGTTGGGAGTCGTACTACGAACTTCTGGACTCAGAGGCAGACGTTCAGGTCATTATAACATTTATCCGCTGAGCTAAAATAATGCTTCACTATCTATAACGTTGAAACACATTCAGTAATGGGCAATAACAAACACCACAAATACCATATACGCATTCGGGAGTTATTCTCTTGTTGACATTAAGAATTTATTTCCGCTAGTTTTTTGCATTAATTTATCAATATCAACAAGAGAATAGCCGCAAAAGTGAAACTGGATGTAAGTACGTCATTAGATATTATTTTGGAGAAAAATCGTTCTTGAATCACATTCTATTCATTCCATTTAGTTTCCTTAATCCAGATACGAAGAAAAAATCACAAAATCTTTTTCATTGGTCTGTTTTGTCTTTATAGTAAGACCTGTGACTTCAAAAAATAAACATTTTTTTTTATTTTATGAAAAATTGCCTTCCTACATGATTAAATATTTGATGCATGGCATCTCAATGTCGTAAAAATATGAATACCATTTCACGACTGGTATTTGAAATCAGTTATATCTTTATTCAAACTAAATTATTAACACCCGGAATGTCGTAAAAAATGAAACCCATTTCACGACTGGTATTTGAAATCAGTTATATCCTTATTCAAACTAAATTATTAACAACTGGAATGTCGTATAAAATGAAAAGTATTTCACGACTTGTATTTGAAAACAATTACATCCTTATTCAAACTAAATTTGTTTGTTATTAAAACTGGAAGGTATTCATAGAAAAGGCTACCTGCAAAAACATCGATTACATTTTGTTATTGTAAGACAGTATAAAAACAAGTTTGCTTGGTAGTAAAACGTGCATTATTTTGATGTAAATGCATTTGTATTTCGCTGTAAAGAATGTTGATATTCAGGCAGTGTGCAAAGATCAACATTGTGAATTTAACATCAGTCTAACAATTAAAACTGAATAAGAAAAACCCTGATAGTAAGAAAATACTCAATTACAAATAAGGATTTAAATTAAACAGTAAATATGCATTCCCTTTTCTGCCCATGAGCAGACTGAATCAAACCGAGCCTGTAGTACTTTGATATTTGTTGGATTTCAAAGTTCATTTTTTATTTACTAGCATTTATTGTGCCATATATTAGGTTATTTTGGCATCGTAATAGTTTGAACATTTTGCCCCATATTGCCTGTGTTTTATTTTGGCTAGTTTTATTTTGGCCATGTATCATTGTGTGGCGCAAAATAAACACAGATTCGTTATTTTGTCATGTGATGTACGCTAATTTACCAGATTGGTCGGCATTTATCTCGTACATATTGATAAAAGATACATATAGAAAAAAGCAACAAAAGACAGCATAAGACAACAAACTGATAAATATTGTTATTTAAATACAAAAGCAAAACTTCACGTGCAGAAATATATATCAAATGCATAAAAATTATAAAGGTATAATGCAAATAACAATATGATATTTAAAACATTTAAAAAATCTCACATTTTCACAACTTTATTGCAACACACAATAATCCAAGGAACTGAAATACATTAATTAAATGTTAAAATAATGAGATTTATCGAGTTGTTTTGATAAGCGATAAAAAGTGGTCAACGTCGGCAAATAGTGAAAAATAATCGTTATTTTTATGTTTGCACTTCATGGGCCTTATTTTCACCTGTGACATATTTTGATGTGTTAAATTTTGGCCTTTTCATTAGCGTGGCCAATTAGGCCAATTATTAACCAAGGCCAAATTAGCAAAATTTACGATATAATGTTAATAAAACTATAGCGTTGCTTGTGGCGTGTGGCGGCTGTAAAAAGTCTCCCCGTACTTTCAGTCAGAACTGTTAGAACCATTTTTCAATGCTGATTAGCACGGCAAATAGATTTCTTTAAATATTGAGTATCGCTTAACCCGGGTCTAAGGGGCGTAGAAATTTTTATGCATTTCCATTACTGCCATAAACAGGCTTAGTCAAACCGAGCATGGAATATATTGATATTTGTCGTGTTCGGTGGGATTAAAAGTTCTTTTTCAATTTATTTAAATACCACAGTAGCGTTGTTGGTGCCGTATTTCGGCTGTATTAAGTTTCTGCGTAATTTATTCAGTATTGTTATCATTACCACCTTTGAATGCCGATAAGCACGCTGAATAACCACTTATTTTGGGCTCGACACCGTAATATGTAGAACCCCCTTTACGACATTGGTGGCCAGTGTGGGGGCAAATGTCACAGGGTGAGAAAGAATGTGCAGCCAGACCGGGACTCGAACCCGGAACCCCTCGCTTACAGGGCGAGTGCTCTCCCGACCGAGCTATCCGTCCGCATACACATCTTCTCCCCAGATAGTGACTAGATTCGTACAGTAACATACACCCCCTCAAATTTGGAAATTCGTCCTCGAATTCCAGAGAGTTGTGTGTATTTAATTTGCTATTACAGGCTGGTGGCCGAACCTGCTAGATATCACGGTCCCCCGTTGGGCGCCAAATGTCACAGGGTGAGAAAGAATGTGCAGCCAGACCGGGACTCGAACCCGGGACCCCTCGCTTACAGGGCGAGTGCTCTCCCGACCGAGCTATCCGTCCGCTTACACATCTTCTTCCCAGATAGTGACTAGATTCGTACCGTGACATACACTCCCTCAAATTTGGAAATTCGTCCTCGAATTCCAGAGAGTTATGTGTATTTATTTTGCTATTACAGGCTGATGGCCACCCCTGCTAGCTATCACGGCCCCACGTTGGGCGCCAAATGTCACAGGGTAAGAAAGAATGTGCAGCCAGACCGGGACTCGAACCCGTGACCCCTCGCTTACAGGGCGAGTGCTCTCCCGACCGAGCTATCCGTCCGCATACACATCTTCTCCCCAGATAGTGACTAGATTCGTACCGTGACAGTTACATTTTCCCTAGTAAAATAGTCATTGAGAATGTCAGTCAATATTTAATCATCCTATAATTTTGGGCATTATTATGAAACTAACATTTTAACTAAAGGGGTATTTTAAAGTATGCTATACATTGACTTCAGTTATACGGGTCATAAAGCATTTAACACTTAACATTTAATCATAATACAGCATCATATGCAAAAGAAATTGAGAATATCACGTGATACTTTTTGTGTGGTATTAAACAACTTCTTAAGTATTATATACTGACGGTTCACACCGACCTCTGTAAGGTCTCCCATCTATTGAATAACTAGCTTTACAAGACTAGTTATGAGTCAAATTGAAAACAAATAGCCCACACTTGAATCATACCAGATACTGGTATGCTTATAATCTTGCATACTAGATCCGGTTATCCGGTGTTATCACCCGTGTAGGAAATTTCGATCCTACACCCTCCATGTAGAATGAGGTAGGTGCTTACATGAGTGACGTCACGTCATCAGGTATTTGACGTCATGTATTTAGGTAGTGACGTCATTTAGAAAATTAGGGATGTTAACGTCAACGTTTTAGCGCATTAAAACAAACAACTAGACAGTATAAATGTACACAAATATTAATATGAACTAAGGCACTGCCTCTTATCGAGCTCTAGCTTTAATAATCTCGGATAATGATTTATATTAAAAATAATTTGTTTCTAACATTTGTTAGCCTACGATAAAATTATGTGATGTTTGGAAAGAATTTAAGTCTACATCAACTTTATTCAGCTGGACAACTGGCAATCTGACTTTTACTAAACATTTGGGTTTTAATGTGTAAACACAAAGGCTTCTTGCTTAAATTTACAACCCAAATGTTTTCCATTACCTCAATTAATGCAATATTGAATATTGGTAAATTCTTCATTGATACATGTAATTTCTAAATATTATGTCACATTGTCACATGTGCATGAAAATTAATATATTATTGTCTGAAAAATAAATTTTATTTTTTTAAATGTTACCTTGATTACATTTGCATTTGTAACTTGCAATTGCACAAAATTGTCCCATGCTATTCAAAAAATATATGCATGTATATGAATAAAGTTAAAATCTAGACCTAAAAAGTACTGTTTTAATATACATGTACAACACATTAACACCACATTGAGACTTCAATATGTAGTGTGATACATCACCTAGATTTTGGGGCATATTTGTGCAAAGTCATTTGAAAATATCTCCAGGAATGACAATGCCATAGGAATTTTCAGTTATTAACAACAGTAATTTGAAGCTATAGAAGCTGAGTGAAAAATATTGTGACAATATGGTACATATTTGGTGACAATAAGGTACATATTTGAGCCAAGTTACTTGAATGTGCATGATATAATTACTTATTTAAGGTGAAAAATAGTTCAGCTATTGGGCCAAAATAGATGAAATAATCTCAATCAATTAAACATAAACATGTACAATGTCATGTAGTCTGATTATCCATATGTAACACTCCTTTACAGGTCTTAGTAACTGATTTGAAACAAAATGCTTCTTTATATCTATTTTCATTACATAAATGAATTGCGGTTGCCAATCAAATTTTTTTATTTTCTAAAACACAACTTTTTGATGCTGAGCAAATTTAGTGACACCATGAATATTTAACAAACTTTGCAAAAATAAAACAAAACAAAACAGACACCTTGTAAATAGTGTATTTGATTATATATTTACCTCACATACATATTTTGATTATGAAATCATGTTGAAATGTGCAAATGACAGAAAATACCGTAATAATAGAACACTTTTAATTCCCAAAATGAGCACTAACTTGATATTTGATGCTATTCTTGGTACACATGTATTCTGCTTTCTGGTCAAACTTTTTGGTCCCAACTGATGATAATATATTGGAGATTAACCCTTTCCTCCATGTAAACACCTTTATGGCATGGAAAAACTGTGTAGATTCAGATCAGCCAGCACATCCATGATGTCTGATCAGGATCTTCAATGTTCACTTGTTTAAATCATTAGGTTATTTCTGACCAAAAAGTGAACAGTGCAGATCCTGATCAAATGTGCCAGCTAATCTGGATCTACACTGGTCTCACATGGGTAAAAAGGCATGTCTGTAGAGTAAAAGGATAAATTTCTCTTTTATTTAAAATCTCATATTACTGTATATTAAAATTAAACAGGTAATACTCAGCAGTTACTTTGAGAAAATTATTGTCTATAAAATTTATAAAACCTGAAATTTCATACATTTAGGACAATCTGTCATGTTTTTGGCCAAAAAATTAAAAAAAATAAATTGTTTATGGAGGTACCATGTCAAATAGGCCCCAAGTCAATTCAGGCAGTACTTGTAAGTCTATTGTATATGGCAATCACTGTAAAGAGTTAGTTTTGTTTTTAGATTTACACAAGCTTTTAAAAAAAGTATCATTGTTTAATTGATATCTCAAATTGTGCTTGTCATCCTGAAACCCAAGAACAAATAAAAACATCATCTGATTGTCATTTTTGCTTTAAAAATTGGACTGTCATCAAGAAGTAAAGTAATTTATGTTACAGTCATAATCTCTTCCCTACACCTACCCAAGGTGTTGATTCAATCAGTTTTGTCATGGTGTCACACTGTTATATAAGATCACAATTTACAACACTTGCAGTAAAAGTCAGAGGTGCTAATGTAATCAAAGGTGTCATATTTAATAAAATAAATAAATTTATTTCTAAACCAATTTCCATGTTGGACAATGCAAAATACACAGCTTATGTTGCAACCATCAATATTTGATTCTGTGCTAGTGTAGACCGAGTGACTTTTGTAGACTAAGGTCATTGATCAAAAGAGCTTATTGACATATAAATGATGTCTTTTCTTTTGTTGCAACATTTTGTCAATTGTTTTCCCACCTGTTTAGTCATGATAGTCTTGGACAAAAATCCGGAAAAAGTACATGTTGCTTTGTACAGAATGACCAATCTATGAAGCAACTTGTTCATGAAAAATATTTTATAAAACATCATAAACTGACATAGAACATATTAACACAATGATACTAAAAACTTTATAAATAAAATAAAAATGTGGCCTATTTTTGAGGCCTATTTGAGCTTTTTCAAAATAAACTGTGGCTCATTTGACTTGTTTGTGGCCTATTGACTGTAATCCATATACCAATTCCATGGTATTTGATAATAAATTTGGTGTGAATAGACTGATAATGATCCCTGTCTATCAACCAAAAAAATAAACATTATGTTTATGCAGTGTAGACCCAGTGTAGACCCTCATTTTTTTAGGGGGGGGAGGGGCGGCGGCCAGTTTCTTTTTTTTGAACAGGGTCAGTCTTGAAAGCCCCTGTGGTGTAGATTTGCTCTTGTGCCATGTGTTTTATAAGAATAAATAAAAGAAATCTCATATACCTCGTGTTCAGTACTCTCACAAACAATATCTTCGACTGCCATGAGCTCACATGTCTGAATCATGAATGACAAAAAACTCTTATACAAAACTGAATTGTGGCGCTGGTCTACGCGTGTCTCACACTGTGACTGTGAGTGAACATTGCGAGGTCCATTTCACAATGCAACTTCACATAAAATTTGGTTCCCCCAGCCTTACATCTTGTTTTCAAGAAAAACTCCATGCATCTAATTGTTCCGTCACTGGGCCTTATGCTCCTTTGAATTTAAAGGCCTAATAATCCACTGACAAGCTACCATTCAGTAGTTTTCAACTTGATTTCTTCAGTCTAATTTCTAAAAATGGCCGATTGCTAGTATTGCTATTGGTTACAACGAACGACAACCTACTCTCTAAACTGACGATTTGGTTTGTTTTTTGCTTTCCAAAATGCTAGTCCGATAACAATGCAACCGAATAATAAGTTTTAATTTTTAAAGATATTTTGCAATTAGCGATTTATAAAAATAAAGCCAATAACAAAATTTGTCAAAACAATACTTTGCCGTAAGTTTTTACCGGTCAGGTTTTTTTCCCGTGTTTACATGCCCTTATGCTTTGCACAACCAGTAACCAGCGCAAACGGAAGGACATCGTTTTTTTAGCCTTAGTGAATGGGCATTCCTGCGACCTTAAGACGAGCTTAACGCTCGGGTCGCTTCGCGACCCGAGCTAGAGCTCGATATAACAATAGAGGTGTGCAAGAAAAAGTATCTTGCATGAGACATTCGGTTCAGATAGAAAAATCTGTCACCTCGGGTGAACTGTTTCGGTTGCAACGAGGCAGAGTTCACCCTCGGTGACAGATTTTTCCATCTTCACCTCACACTCATGCATGATACTTATAAGTAATTATATGCTCTACCTGGTTTGATAAATGTAAAGTTTGACTTAACGAAGACGTTTACGTTAACGCATAAAATTCGCGACATAGCAGGTAATTAATGTTATGTTACCCTGTCATAAAATACGAGTAAATCTGCATTATTTTATCACTGTAAGGTAAGTTATCTCCTTAAGCTCAATTAGATTATTTATATACACGATCCATATGTGGTACTATGTTATACTCTCTTCATACTCTAGTCATTAATGGTATTATCCAAAGTGAACTAAAGGGTCTTTGTTTATTAAAAAAACAATTATGCAAATATTAAATAAACTCTTTTTTAGATAAGTATTTAAGAAATGAGAAACAATTCTTAGCGAAGGTTTTGGGAGTTTTTGCTTATAACTATGTTCCTTCTCTTTTTTTTGAAACGGAGGTTATTAAAAACATAGCTTTCAATAAAAAGTATCGTTCAACCTTAGAACAACGGATAAGTGCTTTCTGTGTTTCAGTGAAATCAAAATAAATTCTAAAAAAATATACTCTCCGTCAACAGAAAGTTAACACTTTGGTAATTAACGCCAGCTGTAATGAATTGATAAAATATGAATGGCTTCATATAAAATAAATCTTTTAATATTGCGGATTTTCCATGGCCCTATGAAAAACTAAGACGCCCTTAAACACGTTTTCCCATGCGCTGTAATGCAGTTTTGACGTGTTGATTTTATTGCTCTTTTATTCAATATTAAGCTTTTAAAGTTTGGCAGCTGTAAAAGCCTTACAAATGATATTGGCTGTACCTGGGAGCGAACCCGCTCCGTAACGGCGACAGCGCCTAACCCTGCAATTTCGACGACGCAACCAAATGAGCTATCCGGGACAACCCCGCCTTCCCCCCCAAAAAGGGTGATCGGATAGCCCTGATATACGTAATCATCACTGCATGACATCGGTAACGGGTTATTTTACTGATAACAGTACTGACTATATGTACGTGGAGACTTTTTACGGTCGTCACACTGCAAAAATACCGCTTTCAAATGATATTGCTTCTACCTGGGAGCGATTGTTAGTTTCCCGAAATTTCATGAATGTTCTACTGCTATTTTCCGATTCCGAATGATTTCAGTTTCATCAATTTAAATACTTTTGAAAAAAAGGTAACTTTCTTAGAACGGACAGTACGAGGGGTGATCAATAAATTCGCGGAAAAGTGTTCTCGTTTATTTAGCATGCGTGTGTTTTCAGTAATTTTTTTTACACATTTCAAAATCATTTAATTCTGCTTAGATCCGAAAATTTCACGGCGATTGCTTATACACTTATCAAATTATTGTTACTATAGTAACATCACCTAGCGAATCCCGGCCCAACGTCATATTGACGACAACGACTTTGAAACTGCCCATGACAACTTACCATTAATTATTGTCCTGTATGTCTAGTCCTTTTCAAAATATTCACCCCGAAACGATACGCACTTCTTACACCTGGCTATCCAGGCATCTAAAACACTTCTCCTAAATGACTCAGTCTTAATATTCGAGATTGCGACCTTCACTGCAGAGGAAAGTTCGTCAATGCTGTCGAAGTGGATTCCCTGGAGGTCGCTCTTGACCACAGGAACAAGGAAAAAGTCACAAGGTGACAGGTCGGGGCTGTACGGCGGGTGCTCTAGAAGTTCGAATCCCAGCTCCTGTACATGCTGATCCAGGTCTCGTCGGCAGTCACGATCTTCTCCATGAAGGCATACCCTTGGGCTCATACCGCTGTATCATCCATTTACAAGACTCAGTTCTTAGCCGCTTCTGCTCATCAGTCAGTTGTTTTGGAATCCAGCGTGCACAGACTCGTCGCATGTTAAGTTTGTCATGGATGATGTTGAACACTGTTCCGTAACTACAGTCAACCCTTTCAGTTATCTCGCGAATCGTAAGACGCCTATCTTTGTCCAGCAGATCCTTAACGTCAGCGACGTACGATGACGTCTTTGTCACTGGGCGGCAGCTGCGCTCGTCATCACCAGTGCCTTGTCGACCCTCCTTGAACCTATTATATCATTTATAAACCGCCGTCTCTTTCACTGATGAATCTCAATAAGCCTGTTGTAGCATTTCAATAGTTTTTCCTCGCGAAATTCCATTTAACACGCAAAATTCAATAGATGATCGCTGTTCGACACTCATTTTAACACCTGTCATCAAAGAATACCGCTTTTGTTTGCCTTCATAACGTCATAAAAATTTTTTTCGTTATGAACGTCATGCCTAATATTGGCGGAATCTTCACTTATAATTTGGTTGACGTGCGTTAGCTACGGGATGAATAAGACGCCGTGATTCGTACCTTTGTTGATAGGAAAATATGGAATTTTGGGCCGAGATGACGTCAATGGCGTTACTAAGGAAACCATTCCTCAAACATAAATAGGGTCTCTGGTCTATAATTTTACGTATCAATAGACAAATAATGGATTGGGTTCATGGAGAAATTTCTTAAATGTACTTTCATAAATAACTAAATGGGAACACTTTTCCGCCAATTTATTGATCATCCCTCGTATATTTTATTATATTTCAATGTATTTATATTTTGTTAAGTTTTAACAAAAGAGGGCAATAAAAACTGAGAGATAACCAAAATAACAAAATTTCAGTGGTGTATTTATTTAAGCAAGGCATTTTCTCGTTAATTTGACGATCAGGTTTCTTCTGTCGATGTGATACATGTATACAATGATTGTTTGCTGTACGATGTTAATTTGAATCAAATCAAACTCTGTCAAAGATAAAATCCCACCTCTATGTGCTAATCAACAACAATAAAAAACCCTCGTTTATGTAAATGATATAGGCACTGATCGGGACCAAGCAGCGCTCTGTGTTGTTACGTTTAGCACAGTTGGTCAGGGCTACCGAGATAACCCAAAGAAAGGCTGCACGAATAACCCTGATAAAAAAAACCATCATCAAATGTCACCTTTTCTGATTTATACTGAATCAGATTACAATACTGACTCATATGTACGTGGAGAACTTTTACGGCCGCCACACTGTACATTGTGATTGTAAATTGTAAATGGTTAGGGCACAGACTGGATATCGAACCTCTACTGCACTTAGCCACTCAACTCCTAGCACGCTACCAAATACGCTAACAGAGACACCCAAAAAAACGACTGAGCACATAATCCTGGTAACAGAAAGGGGCATTATATAATACTGGTACTTAATTATCACAGAAGCGTTGTTTTTGTCGTGGGGCGGCCGTAAAATGTTTCCCGTACACTGATATTTAAGTAAGATTATGTCAACCTGGTGCGAACAGTAATATGCATTTACATTACTGCTCATGAACAAGCTCAATCAAACCAAGCCTGAAACATTTCGATTTGTGTCGTGTTCGGCATTCAAAATTTACTTTTTATCCCCCGCCGCATAGCGGCTGGGGGATATAGGAATGGTCTTCGTCGGTCCGTCCGTCTGTCCGTATGTCTCCGTCCGTCCGTTCGTCCTTCCGTGCGCGCACATTTCGTGTCCGGTTAATAACTTTTCAACATCTAGAAGGAATGTCATAAAAAATTTAGGCAAATGTTCTCCCCATCAAGACGACGTGCAGAACCCATGTTCCAACATGGCCGGCTCAATGTCAAGGTCACTAGGTCAGATTAAATCAAATTTTTTTTAACGCAATAGAGGTCACATTTTTGTCAGATTGTCATCAAATTTGGTATGAATATTGATATTGATTATTTCTACTCAAATTATTAAAATCATGTTCTTGAATTGCCCAGGGGCCCCGCCCTGGGGATTTAAAAATTTTTGTCTTTTAAATTCTGTTTTTAACCTTTGATTTTCTACAGTTATCAACCAGATTTTGCCACAAACTTTATACCATCTTAAAATTCAATCTTTCCTGAACAATTCATTCACTGGTTGTTCAGTGATAAAATTTGAAACAAAAATTTTAATAGCAGAGTGAAAATTTCAAGTATCAAAGTTTCAATATTTCTACCTGTCTTCAGCTATATTTAGATTCAATCTTAATTGTCGGTCATCCTGATGACCGACATATTATAATCGACCAAACTTGAGCTTTCTAGCTGAACACCGGTTAACAGTGATGTAAAGCAAAGATCACGTTCCAGACGGAACGAATAATTAAGATAATTAGACTCTTACTCAGTCGTTATGTATAGGATATCAACCGAGTACGAGGTGTTTCTGTGTAGGAAATACTTGGTCACGAGCTTCTTGCGACACCGAGAGCGCGAAGCGCTCGAGGTGTTTCATGAAGCTCGTGGCCAGGTATTTTCTACACAGAAACACCGATGTACGAGGTTGATATCCGACTTACACACCTTAATTAGACACATGCAAGTACTACGATTTGAATGAAAGTTTGTCACAAGCATCAGATTTGTTTGAAGAGTTGAGCAGCCGAAATTTTTTGTCACAAAATACATACAGGTTAGCGTCATTATTTACGTATCATACTTTTTGTTGGGTTTAACACCCGCTTTCAACAACAGTATTTCAGTCATACTGATGCGGAAATTGAACAATTCACGCACTCATTCATTCGATCACTATTTCATTCAGTTAAAATGTGCGGCGTTAAAAAATTTTAAACTGTATACTTCAAAATTACCCAAGAATATGCACGAACATGCTTTTTTCAAGCCTTTGACAAGGCCTACAACTTTTAATAATAACTACTTGGTATTCCATTTGTCTATTGAAAAAAAGCACACTTTTGTAAAATCATGTGCTCAGTTGCACAGCATTCCTAAAGGGCCGTCTGTTTTAAGGGAAGGTCTTCATTATATGCAATAACATTGATTTGTGCACATCCCCGATATCCATTTCAAATTCAAAATAAACCCCGTAAACACATTACAACAAACATTTGTCAAATCAATCATTAATTAGGTGAATTAAAATAAATAAAAAATAAAACTTATAACTGGCATACACAAGATGACATGTACAAAAATATTATTGGCGCTTAGCAAACTTTTAGTAGTATATAAAGAAAAAAAGCCAAGTTTCAGATTTCAAGTTTTCTCCTCTGTCAAGCGATGGAAATAAAGCGAACACACAAGTGCTAAAAATTTAACAAGACAAAATGTGTTTTACAACATCGAATTCACTTCAATATATACATGATATTTGAATAAGACTAATCAATATTTGAAAAGGAGCTTAAAATCTCGGTGTTTTTCCATAAATTAATTGGAATATTGCCATAAATGTGTATACATGTATTTTATTCTACGATTTATACTTATTGAAACCTGACTATACATAATGACAATAAGGTACTAAAAGAAATGCATGTTAAACGAACTTTTTTGATCAATATATATGGTACTGTAAGTGTTATCTAAATTGGGTTATAAAAAGAAAATAACATAAAATGATGTGGTGTTTTAATTTTACTTCATTTGTTCTAGTGCTTAAAATGTAAAAAATGTTGTGTGTCTTTTTGTATTGTTTTAATACTTTTAAATATACGTACGAGACTAGGTTGTTCCTCGCACGTGGACGGGTAATTCTTTTCGGAGAACAACCCGTCCACGTGCATGGAACAACCTGGTCTCGTGAATTCTTTTGTTGTCGCAGGTTATTCTCAAAATTATCAACCTACGGCAAACAAAAGAGCCGGTGTGTAATTATGGATAGACTCTTACTCAGTCGTTATCTATAAAAACCTAGAGACCTCTTATTGGCTGTTGGAGAACGTCACATTTGGAGTCTGTACCTATTCTTAAATCCTCTCTCCAGATTCTTATTAGCTAGGCTTATTACTCATAAAGATATTTCCGACAACGAACAATAAACATATACATGTACATGGATTTTGTCTAGTAAATGTACACTGTATATGATAAACAAAAGATGTACAGCTTATAAATTTATTAAACCAAAGCAAATAACATGTGTAGAGAACACAGAACAGAGATTAGCTACTTATTTTGCTAACAACGAATCTACGAACTTGTGCAGCATTTTGTGAAACTCAGGGATCAGAGGTATCCCAGGGAATGTTTTATATGGTTTAGCTAGCTCGATATGGATACATCCGTCGGTACTTTCTTGATAATTATGCTTAACTGTTTTGAATGTTAAAATTGTCTTTGGAACACTAGAACACACAGTTTTGCAGAAATCTTAAATCGGGTAATGAAACTGAAAATAGTAGACACTACAAGTTTAGGCTTTACTTAGTTGTAATTTGGTTTTGAATCAACAAAATAATCTTTGGAACATGCGAACACACATACTTGCAGAAGTATCAAATCGGGTCATGCAACTGTCAATAATAGACAATACAAAATTTTGCTTTCCAAAAAGCTAGTCGGTCATTAGCATAACCTTTTAACAAAGACGGCGCTGTAGTGCATACTTTTGAAATCAATGCGTTAGGTTGTTATTCGAAGTCATGAGACATACTAAGTGAATACCAACATTCTAACGATATTGTTCTAGATCAGAAGAACAATTTTATCGTACCCGTGAGTCCCTGACAGACTGTTCACGTTTTTCTCTCCCACCCTATGACTGTGAAAAAACTTTGTTTTTTAACATATTCTGTAGCTTTTGATATATATTTACAGCTTGATAATCGTTGCTTTCTAACACTTTCTGACACAAACATATTGTTTTAAACATCCAGTTTGAATATGTCCTAAACTGATTATTTTATTCTCATTTTAACCTGTCTTTAACAGCCACCTGTATAGAGCAGCCACTTTTTGTCACTCCCTTGGGTGGCTGCTAAAGATAGGTATGACTGTACACAAACTGTCAAGTTAATTGGTGGTCTCTGAACCTCTGGAATGAATATCGTGAAACTTAAGTGAAATGTTAACTTCATGAACAGGATGTGCTGAACCCATGTTCCAACCTGGCTGGCTCAAGGTCAATGCCGCCTGTGGTGTTTGAGCATATTTCGTGTCCGGTCCAAAACTTTTCAACCCTTACAAGGAATTTCATGAAACTTTGGTCAAACATTCTCCCCGTGAAGACGACATGCAGAACCCATGTTCCAACATGGCCGCCTCAATGTCAAGGTCAATAGTGGTGTTTGAAGATTTTAACCATGCATTTCATTTCCAGTTCATATCTTCTGAACCCCTGGAATTAATATCATGAAACTTTAGTGAAATGTTTAGTTCATGAACCTGATGTGCAGAACCCATGTTCAAACCTTGCTGGCTCAAGGTCAAGGCCGCCTCTGGTGCTTGATCAGGCCAATACTCTGAAACTTATCTGAACACGACATACCCTTACACTTGAATTGGCTTACACCTGCCCGTTGCCCAGAGCTATTGTTTAATTTGCTCTTAACCATCAATAACCTTTTCCACATTCACATCTGCGGCGGGGGATATTGCTGTCGTTCCGACTGCCTCGTCACCAACTTATGCCTTATCAGGCGTTAGAAACTAAGGCATAAATTCTAAGGCAATACGCTGTGAAATGATGTTATCGAACAGATGTAGTAAGTCATTGAAAAAAAGGTGAAATATGCATATCAGGAATTGCTACATTCAGAAAAAACAGCCTCCCCACACAGCCAAGAAGAAGAGAAAGAGAGAGCATGGTTAATGAAATGATCAGATTTAAAACAGACATCGCAAACAAATAACAAAAATGAGAACCCACAGTGGGTTTAAACTAGGTACTAGGGAGGGTGCACCAACCTCACACTTGCCCCAACAAGTTCTCATATCAACAAATAAACAAGTACAAATTGTCTTGGTGAAATAACCCCAGAAGAAAGCACCATAATATTGCATAGACAGCAGTGCTTAATATGAAATTCGCAAAAAAAGATATTATATAGTCAAAATATGTAACAAAATCAACTATTTGTTATGAAATAAAAATACATAATTGTAATTTCATTCTAGATCTAGTAACAACTACAATGTCAAACAATTTCATCGCAGACGCGACCCGTATCATGCATGTCAAAATTTATGCAGGATAAACTACTTTATCAGCGTTAATGTGTGTATGTTTTCACCTTTTTGTCGATTTATTGTTCACGTACTTTACAAACTTGGTCATTTGGAAAATACAAGATCCTTTTGATTCAGGGTCTGATAAAACTAAAACTACAAAGTCTTTACATTTGTGAGCATAAGTAAAATGGTTTTCCATCATTCCTACAAAAGAAAGATCACTATTTCTAAAGCATGTTGTTTCTCTTTTTCCTAAATTCAACTTAAAAAGAGAAACTGTTGAGTTACTAGTTCTCCGGAAACTGTTTATAACCTGCACAACACCAGCAGCGTCACCTTTTTCAAGACCCATCCCCCAGTCTTGGAGAAGCAGTCTTCCATTCAAGTCAATAAAGGCTCCGTGCTCGGCTTTACACTTATGTTTTATGAGGTCCATATAGCAATGCAGCTCCGAGCTTTTAAACTTTCCAATGTTATCTTGTAACTGAGGCTTTTTGGCAAGTATAACATGGCCCTTTGAAGTTCTTCGTCTCTGTTTCTTTTTCTTTACCGAAGATGGATTAATTCGACTTTCTAAATATTCCATCTGGCACATTATACTATCCCTGCGCAGTTGTTTGCTTGGCTTCTTTAACGAAAACCTTCTGGTACGATTGTTTTGGCGATTTGCATGGTCGAAGGGCTCTTTATTACTTGTGAACAGTTCATGAAAACCACTTTTAATTTCTTTGAATTCGACCAAGTCCCACCCAAGAATCCTGCTTTCAGTTGGTGACACTTGTTCTTCATCTGGAATAGTTTCATCCTGTACCCCAGATATCCTTCTTTCAAGTGATATCCGTCGTTCTTCATCAGGGTTATTTTCATCTGGTACTTCTGGTATTTCTTCGATTCTACTTAGTTTGCATCCTGATCCGTGTGTCGAATGTTCTATGTCGGTGAATATATCTGCAAAGTCGTCAGAGACAAAATCGAGTTCAATCTGTTTTGAAAGTCGTCTGTCTGCTTTAAAATGTGTTGGCTCCTTCTTCAGAATACCTTTTAACGCTTTAGCCAGCACAGTACAATCAGATTGTGTGTAATTCACAATGGGGTGGTGTCCATACGAACCTCTTCGTATCTTATGTTCCACGTGGCCGGCGCTTTTCCTTCTATTAGCACTGGTATGCTTCTGATTATGTATTTTAAAGGGTTCTGGTTTACTGCTAACATCTTCCCCTTCGTCATCAATTTCAAGCTGTGCAAGTTTTAACTCAAATCCTTCCGCAATGTATCCTAAGTTGTCCCATGAGTTATTTATTTGTACGGACTTTGATCGTTTGCTCTTTAAATGATCTGTAACAGAGTTGATTTCGATTTAAGTTTCAAATAACAGAAGACTAAATAATTTGTGTGTTTGTTTGTTCGTTCGTTCGTTCGTTTGTTTGTACATTAAATATATGTTTATGTGCCTGCAAAATGAGAGGTATTCCGTACTGTACACAATATATAAAACTGGAGGACATGACGTCACTGAGAAAACATGGCATGACGTCACAGAACCAATCTATCAATATGATATTATCTATTTTCAAATTAAATCAGTTCTAACCACATGCAAAAGGAAACGCTAACATTATAGTATTATTATAAAATTAGGTTATTACACGCGTTATATATTTATGTTTATTTCTGGAATAGACACATGACTTCAAAGCCATCTTTTCCTAAAGCATCTTACAATTAAACATTCTTTTAAACTATGGCTAGAACATTCCGATTTCAAAAAGATCTAAAATAGTACACAAGTTCATTTAGTGCTATGAGTTTATGCATTCTACAAGAACTGCAAGGATTGTATTTACCCCTGGGTGATTCCTTGAGGCCATTGTTATTCTGTTCGACTCCTCTGTGAAAGTCGTGAAATTTAATGTTGTCCAGAGTCATTGTTTTCTGATTTAATTATTTTGTAGACATTCAATCCACCTTCATTCACTCACAAAGTGAACTGTTAAGTTCAAATTGTACAAACTTTCAATCCACTTTTATTCCGTTACTAATTAAAATGTTAAGATCATACTAATCAAATTTTTAAATAAATCAGAATCACATGTAGATCGCTCCCGCTTGAGTATAAAGGTAAAAGTTAATTTAGCTTTCAACGAAAGCACTTATTTTGTCCAGTTAAACTAAAGTTAGAATCCAAACTTTGTATTAACTCCACTTCCATTTCGTTGCTAACTTAACAGTTTCCAAACTATTTAAACTTGGCAGAAAAACTGCAATTATGATAGGTAGATCGCTCCCACTTGAGTATAAAGATAAAACTTAATTTTAACCTATTGTACAGTGTATCATTAATTGTGTCCAGTTAAACCACGGTTCATCCCAAGTTTAATGAACTTTTTAGAGATATAGTTTAAACTAGTTTTGAATTATTAATTGTTTAACATCCATTTTGTGTAAGATTTTAATGTTCTTCAGTATGTCTTCAATAATATTAACAACAATTCTTCAAAAATATTAACAACAATGCTTCAGTCGAATTCTTCTGTTTAAATATTGTTTACAAAACAACAGTCTTCCTGCAATCATATATACATAATATGACCGCTCACAGGACATAGTACGATCAACAACGCTTACAATGCGTGACGAAATGAATCTTAAATACCTCAGAGAGCTAATGAAGACAGTGTACGAAAACAACACCTTAAAATATACTGGTGAAAATAATTTCTGCAGGTAAAATAGTAATTCAATCCAATTAAGAAGATAGAGAAAAAAGCATCAAAACCTATCAAAATGATTTGCAGGGTTTGAAAGGCGTTGAGCAGAACACATAACGAATGAGATTTTTTGTCATCGTACACACATCTGTGTAATATTGAGTTGCATCACCTTAGTGCTAGGCGGGGTGGACAGTTATATGTATTTCCATTACTGTCAATGAACAGACAAAGCAAAGCCTGCAATTTGTTTTCGTTTTGGTGGCTTTCAATGTTCCTATGTTAATCTATTTATAGCCAAAACAACAAAGAAAGGAATCCTATTATGTTAGGTCAAATGTAAAAGGGACTCACTAGCTTGTTTCAAGGAAACATTTTGCGATCAGTAAAAACACTCTGTAAACAGTTTTTCTATCCCTCCTGCTTGAAATTAGAACAATATTTTTATAAGACTCGCGTCACAGGAATAGATGTCTTCTGTCATTTTAGTCATTACTGTATTTATATAAAAACTTACATTTATCTATTAGTTTTTCATAATTACACATCTTGGTAATAAACTCTTATTTTAACGCAAAACATCATAAGCAATGTCTTCTTCTCAACTTCATGACGTAATTTTAAAAAAATAATAAAAATTAACATCTGCTTTCCGAAGATACTTTTTTCCCATGACGCGCCCCATAGTAAAAGAAAAATCTGAGTAATTTTGCAAAAATATTCGATTTAAATATGTGTTTATATTTGCCCTTGTTTGTCGTTAGAGTGCTAGAAGTTTAAAAAATGATACACACTTTATTTATTTGGTCAGTATATTTAAGACTCAGCGAATCGAATAAGATGATTTATATACATCCTTCTGTGTCCGATCTAGTAAGCTTCATCATTCATTATACTTGTTAAAACGTGAATGAATTGTAACAATTATCATAGTCAACAATGATATGCAAACGAGATCATGTCATTCACAGATAACACACCAGCCAATCACACTTTCTTTATTGTTTACGTCTGTGGAAACTTTAATTCATTTGCTCTGGAACGGTTGCATATCTTTATTTTGTAGTTGATGTTTGTTATTGTTGGTGGTGGTGGTGGTGTTTTATGATCACATAAAATAATTTATATACAGACCCTCAGTGGGCTACTTGTTTGACTGGGTGTCAATAAAGTTTTGTTCTGTTCTGTTTTGATTCGTTTCATAGCAATTTTTTGTTAAATATTGATGTTTGTTGTTGTTGGTGGTGGTAATGATGTTTGTTGTTGTTGCTGGTGGTAATGATGTTTGTTGTTGTTGGTGATGATAATGATGTTTGTTGTTGTTGGTGGTGGTAATGATGTTTATTGTTGGTGGTGGTGGTAATGATGTTTGTTCTTGTTGTTGGTGGTGGTAATGATGTTTGTTGTTGTTGGTGGTGGTAATGATGTTTGTTGTTGGTGGTGGTGGTAATGATGTTTGTTGTTGTTGGTGGTGGTAATGATGTTTGTTGTTGTTGGTGGTGGTAATGATGTTTGTTGTTGTTGTTGGTGGTGGTAATGATGTTTGTTGTTGTTGGTGGTGGTGGTTATGATGTTTGTTGTAGTTGGTGGTGGTAATGATGTTTGTTGTTGTTGGCGGTGGTAATAAAGTTTATTGATGTTGGTGGTGGTAATGATGCTTGTTGTTGTTGGTGGTGGTAATGATGTTTGTTGTTGTTAGTGGTGTGGGTAATGATGTTTGTTGTTGTTGGTGGTGGTAATGATGTTTGTTGTTGTTGGTGATGGTAATGATGTTTGTTGTTGGTGGTGGGGGTAATGATGTTTGTAGTTGGTGGTGGTAATGATGTTTGTTGTTGTTTGTGGTGTAATGATGTTTGTTGTTGTTGCTGGTGGTAATGATATTTGTTGTTGTTGTTGTGTTAATGATATTTGTTGTTGGTGGTGGTGGTAATGATGTTTGTTGTTGTTGGTGGTGGTAATGATGTTTGTTGTTGGTGGTGGTGGTAATGATGTTTGTTGTTGTTGGTGGTGGTGGTGGTAATGATGTTCGTTGTTTTTTTGGTAATGCTGGTAATGATGTTTGTTGTTGGTGGTGGTGGTAATGATGTTTGTTGTTGTTGGTGGTGGTGGTAATGATGTTTGTTGTTGGTGGCGGTGGTAATGATGTTTGTTGTTGTTCTTGGTGGTAATGATGTTTGTTGTTGGTGGTGGTGGTAATGATGTTTGTTGTTGGTGTTGGTGGTGGTTATGATGTTTGTTGTTGTTGGTGGTGGTAATGATGTTTCTTGTTGTTGGTGGTGGTAATGATGTTTGTTGGTGGTGGTGGTGGTAATGATATTTGTTGTTGTTGGTGGTGGTAATGATGTTTGTTGTTGTTAGTGGTGGTAATGATGTTTGTTGTTGTTGGTGGTGGTAATGATGTTTGTTGTTGTTGTTGTAGGTGGTGGTAATGATGTTTGTTGTTTTTGGTGGTGCTGGTAATGATGTTTGTTGTTGGTGGTGGTGGTAATGATGTTTGTTGTTGGTGGTGGTGGTAATGATGTTTGTTGTTGGTGGTGGGGGTAATGATGTTTGTTGTTGTTGTTGTTGGTGGTGGTAATGATGTTTGTTGTTTTTGGTGGTGCTGGTAATGATGTTTGTTGTTGGTGGTGGTGGTAATGATGTTTGTTGTTGTTGGTGGTGGTCATGATGTTTGTTGTTGGTGGTGGTGGTAATGATGTTTTGTTGTTGTTGTTGGTGGTGGTGGTAATGATGTTTGTGTGATGATATTGGTGGTGGTTGTTGGTGGTTGTTAGTGGTGTTTTATTATCACTTTAATGGTAATTTATGAATTTAATATACAATCCCTCTTACTACATAGTTGTATGCAAGGGATGTAAATAAAGTCCTTTTGTGTTCTGGTGTTGTTTTCTCTTTCTTTCCCGTAAATTAATTCTGACTGTTAATCAATCACTTGTATTGGTCTTTTTGCACAAAATGCACCCTCCTGAACTACACCACTGTATTTATACTGAGTGATGTCAATAGAAAAAAAGTTGCTCATAACCGAAAGCGCTTGAAATGAAACAAAAATATCGTAGTACTACAATCCTTGCGATGTTTTAGATGTTTAATATCATAGAAAATTGATCACAATAAAATTCTTTTTCTAATAAAAAAAACAAAAACTCCGAGGTTGTTCTTAAATTTTAGTAAACAATTGTAATAAACCACCTGAAACATTTTGGTAAGTCGATAAAGTTTGTAACGATTCGAGATTTGATGTTGTTTTTTTTCTTAAACTTCAAATGATACAAAGTGTGGCCGCAAAATCGACAAAAAGACCTATTTCAAATATTATTGTATTGGTATATTTGCTCAGCATTATAGGATACAAGTTGTGAACGTAAATCAATCAGGCTGCGATGACGCCATGCTTGTGGGTTCAAAATAGGGCCAACCGCCTTGTACAATCAATTATGCATGTTTTGTTTTTTTTTTCAAACAAATGATGTCCAAATTGTAGTTTTCTACGTGGCATAGAGTTAATGTATTGGTATGTTTTTGGTTTTATTTGACGGATGTTAACTCAATTGCCAATATTGTGCGTTTAGATTCAGAACTAAGTATACCAAGAGTTCCTACCACGATAACTCGTAAACATCTATAACTCGTAAAAATATAAATGCTTAAAATAAAGTAGAGTTAAGTTTTAGTTCATAAAACATTGAACATTTGAAGAAATTTTCAATTCAAAATACAAGTTTAAGGTAAATTTTAGGGAAATGAAAATAACTTGGTTTGATAATAAGTTTTTACGAACATTTCGGTCAATGAGTAATTATAAACTTTAATATAAAAACCTTTGTACTAATACTTTTGTTACTTGGCTAGGTCACGTGATCTACAATAATTGCAACAATTATTGTTAAATTTCTAGGTCACTTCACGGTGATGAAATGCTACGATATTTTAATAATCAATTTTCTTATGTCTTGTTTGGTAGTCGTAATGTTTCTATTTACTAAGGGCACCGTCATTTTCTTTTTTAAAAGATCATTTGTGGACATTAAAAGTAGTTATACACACTTTTATAGGTCAAAACATTTAAAGACTTTGCGAATGTACTCGTTATCTTCATAATCAGCAAACATTAACCTTTAAGTTTGTAGTTTTAAATATTTTGAAACTGAATACACAGTGTAATCTGATGAACTATTATTAAAATGAACTAGTACGCTTTACGGGTGATCGCATTAGCGGATATTGAAAATATAAGCACCTAATATTGTTGGACACTAATGTATGGTTCTGTCAGACACTGACGGACTAACGGACGTCACAAGAATAAAAATGGCGACAGGATGTTATCCGGTGATAACAGGACAATTAAACGGTCAATTCACTGACATTAAGTATAGGTTATAGTTTATTTTGAGGCTTGTATGAAAATTAAACGGTCAGGCCCAACGCAGCTGGGCGACCGTTTAATTTTTCATACAAGCCTCAAAATAAACTATAACGTATATAATGGTCGAAATTATTTTTGTAACTGACTAAAAAGTCGCCGCCTAAATAACTATATATGGGTATGCAAAAATCAAAAGTCAAAGTGAAAGTAGTTTTGTCTCAACATACTGAGAGAATATTTTAGAAAGTGAATTATGAAATTTCTTTATCTGAAAACACCATGTGAACATTACTGATTCTCAGGATAAAAACCTGTGTAGCAGTCTATCATTGCTTTGAGTAACAAGGTTTCAAGCGTGGAAGTTCAATTTTACCCTTTATTCATTAAGAAAATGTTTTATAGCATGGTAAAATAGTTTATTTCCGGATCAACGGGCTCATCCGTGTAGTCTGATCACCGACACTTCTCCCTGTTAGATTCACTAGGTTATTTGTGACAAAAAAGTGTAAAATACTGATCAGATGACATAGATTTAATAGGTGATCTTGATCTAAACTGGTCGCCTATGTGATAACAGACGTATATATGAAATAAAGAGTTAAGAAATTCAAGAAGATCATAAGCCAAACAAGTCAAAGCTGAAATATTTATAAGATTTTCCTTTTTCAGACGTTCTAAGTCACGCCTCCTTGAACACTGTAGAAGATCGTCGACGAACTATACATGTTTATCAATAAATGTTCGAACAATATTATGGAGGAAATCGACGTATAATAAACACATTTCAGACGCGCGACTTTATGAGAATAAAGGTTCGAAATATTTGAAAAATACTGCATTGTCATTGGCTCAAAAATAATTTCAACCATTATGATATAATCACAATACTTTGGTGTATGAAGAGGCGAAATTTAAACGACTGTAAATGTGTTCACCATCTTTTAATTTCTAATAAATAACACCACTTAAACTAGCTATTACAATTACTGATTTCATTGGCAGAAGTTGTTCTTAATCTTAGTTACAACAGGCGTTGTTTTCTACTTAATCGCGGAACCACAGTTGGTGCGAGAATCAAATGAGAGAACCGACCAAGGTTTCTAAATAGGTTTCTTCGCTGATTTAATAAAACGGCTGAAATTATCTTTTGAAAAATCTGTTTGGTGATACAACCTTCTTAAATAACATAAAGTTCAACCGGTAATACATGTATCACCTTTTTTATAAAACGCTATCAAGTGTAAAAATTTACAACCTCTTCTTGTCAGTCAAGAATTAATAAAGGCAACGTTCTAGACGTTTAAAACATGATGACAAGCTATACCGGAAATATGTTAAGCATGTTATATCATCCGAGTTTTCACCTAGATATTTGATAACACGTGTAAAAGGGTACTCTACACTCGTATGTTTCTTACATTATGACACCTTTACTGTAACTCGATAATATAGTTTTATCGAGTTTTTGGAAACTTTTAAAAAAAATTGTTTTCTTTTTGTTTTCTATAGGAATGTTCCATGCTTTCCAGCATAGTTATATCACATCATACCAACAAATTTTGAAAACAATAAAATGACGTTTGGAATATCAGAACATCTAAAACATCTGAAACAATGAGTGTCAACAAACGACATCATCGACAAAGGGAAATAGTTATAATTTTAAACCAGTATAACATCATACAGGTGTAGTCTGGCTTATTAAGTCCTTTTTGCAAAACGGTACGTATACATATCCATTCCTGGAATACCCCGCCTCCTCCACAAAGCAAACATTGAAGAGAGTATGAGTGTATATAATGTTCATGTATAATACCACTAATTTAAAATATAAGAAATATTAAATTATAGTGTTACTTTTCCTTTTAACCACAGTCTTCTAGAAAAGTCGATGTTAGAACTACTTCAAACTAATCGTCGCTGGCGCTGGCACCACCTCCTCCGCTACTAGGTGTGGTAGTAATTTGTTCGTTACTGCCGGCCTGGGCTCCAACACTCGGCATTTGGAAGCCAAAGAATTGCTGCCATCCCGGAAAAATCATCATTTTAGGAACCTTTGGCATAGATGGTACCTCTGGTGCAACGCTTGGTATGGTGGCCACTGGTGGCGCAGGCTTTGGTTTTTCAGGGGATGGTGATGGTGCTGGTTGTCCCGAAACAGGTATTACCTCAGGCATTGTAGGAAATGGACAGGATGTTATTGTATTACACAACTTCAGAAACATTCTCAGAGCGTCCGCAAAAGCTTGATAACCGCATTGCGAGTTTGGTGGATATGTTCCTGAACTTCCCATTTGATTGACACTTGTGAAAATCTCCTGAGCCATTGGTGTATTCAAAACAAACATTTGTAAACTCTGGCATGCCATTTGAAGGTTCATCATTGCCATGTCCGCGGGCATGAAAGGCGGCATCATCATTGATGAAGCAAAACTCCCAAATTTCATATGCATAGGCATGTTCGTTGGCCCAAATGGCATTTGGCCTCTTGCGCTGCCCATGCCGTTCATTCCTAGTTGATATGGGATTGGCGACATCGGTACATTCATGCCTCCTGCCATATTTGGTAGTATTTGATTAGGTTGCATTTGCATTATTCCATTGCTCATTTGCATCGCATTCATTGCATTAGTCATCTCCGCTGGCATCTTAGGCTGCATGTTATTACTTTTCAATGACATAATTGTACTGCCAGCAAGATCCGCATTGGCTTGACCTCCTGGCATCACCTTTGGTGTCATACCAGGCATGCTTGGAAGGTTTTGACCTGCTGACATCATTTGCAGCTTAGCAATGTCCTTAGGCATACCATCCATTGGTAAGACCTGGTTTGCCGGTAAACTCTGATCCTTTGCAAGTACATCCGGAAACGGGTAATACGGACTCGGGTTACTTGGAGGGGCACAACACGCATTGCAAAAGAAGAACAACAAAACTGTGAAAGTTTTCTTTGCTCTTCTTGATGCCATCTTCAAAAGAAATATATAATCTTAAATGGTTACAGTCAAAAATTATTATTATTATTATTATTAGTATTATTATTATTATTATTATTATTATTACAACTAGTATTTTTTTCTTGACATTAAATAATAATACTTCAATTCCAACAATAATATAATAATAAATAACTATATATGTATAAAGTATAAATACATAAAAATATATAAATTGTATGCAAAATATAGAATAAAACTATGTGATAGAGTTTCTTGATGATTTCTGTTAAGGTATAATAATTATTGTTTAAAAAAAAAGGTAAAAGTCAGTACTGATATCAATCAAATAACACGACACCGATGTCATGCAGTGATGGAAACGTAAATCAGTGCTATCAGATCAAACTTTTTTGGGGTTGGCCGGATTAGCTCAATTGGTTGCGTTGTCGGAATTGCAGGGCTAGGCGCTGTGGCGGTGCGGGTTCGCTCCCAGGTAGAGGCAATATCATTTGAAATTCACAGTAGCGCTTTTTGTGCAGTTTAGCGGCCGTAAAATGTAACCCCGTACATACTCGTATAGTCAGTACTGTTATCAGTAAAATAAACCGTCACCGATGTCATGCAGTGATGATTACGTATATCAGGGCTATCCGATCAACCTTATTGGGTTGTCCCGGTTAGCTCAATTGGTTGCGTTGTCGGAATTGCAGGGCGAGGCGCTGTCACCGTGACGGTGCGGGTTCGCTCCCAGGTAGAGGCAATATCATTTAATATTTAATTAAAAACTTATTAATTAAAAAATAAAATTTATTATTATTATTATTATTATTATTATTATTATTATCATTATTATTATTATTATCAATACAAAAATATTTATGTGATATGATATAAAAACAACTATTCCTAGCTTAACTAAAACTTTTTAAAATTTAACACTTTATTTAATAAAGAAATTATTTAAACAAAAACTCACGATTTTAGTGTCGCAAAATCCTTTGTTTTAATTTTCTGAGTGACTGACCGCCAACACGCGCTGGCAAGCAGGAACTGTTGCTCAAACCCATCAAAGTTCTCAATAAAGGTGTTGTTCAATTCACGAAACCCATGTTGTGACACTAGATTTGACCACTTACACGAAAACACAACAGGTTACGGTAGCAACATCTTGTCGGAACAAACAAAGCAAAAGAAACATTTTTGTTACTTTTATCTTTACTACACTGTATGTATTTTTATTGCAATTTGTATTTTTCCACGACCTTCTTACACATATGAGACAAAAGTTTTTAAGACCTCGCCTATAGCTGAGAGATGCACTCGCGCTTTAGTTACTAGCAAGTAATAATAGACAGTTTAAACTTCTTCCCTAATACAGTAATTAATTAAAATTCAAAAACCATATGACCTAACACACTTGTTCTCGTGACGTGCCCCATATGGCAGTTTATGGTTTGTCCGTCGTAGTACAACCAGTACGTTGAAAAAAATTATTGGAATTAAAACATATGCATGTACATGTATTTAACGGTTAAAGTAAAGCATTTAAACTTTTTAAAGCAAAAACTAAGATGTCATTGAACTATCACGTTGTGGGTAAACTTGTTGTTGTTGTTTAAAAAAAAACATTTTTCAGAAACCCGATTAGGGTTAGGGTTAGGGTTATGTCCAAAATGAAAGCGTATACATGTGCTAATAGTTCCAATCCACCAGCATTGTGATTTAATCTTTGACCGTTCCAAGCCGTTTCAAACCCCAAAGGTTCTCTTTAAAAATTTTGTCGTTAATAATATTGTCTTACTTGAAATATATCTTCTTATTATCACTTTTCTCTCTACTTTTTGGAGGCTGTGTTTTCCGGGTGTGGCAATTTCTGACAGGCATTTTTCACTTCAAAATGAAAACGCATAAATCTGCTTATACGTAGCTGTACACCAACAACATTGTGGTTTAAAAAATTTATAACAGCGATGTATTTAAATGACTTTGTCACATTTGTTTAATATGATAATCCAAAAAGACAATCAAATTTTTTTTCGAATAAGATGAAATATGCATATATGAAATAAATCTTTGTAACGCAGATGTATCGGTACCTGTACCTCAAATGAAAAAAAACCTTGACGTGTAAGTTTAATTACCGATACCAAGATTAAATACGAACTATGCAGTTTAAAACACTTAGCCAGCAGGTTAGTTAACCATCAATGTTATATATAGAGTTGATTTAAAATTGGAAGAAAAGAAAAGGTCTTGGACAATTCATGATATTATCAATAAAAAGTATCGGTATATTTAACAAGACATATCTTTTAAATATAACGAAGAAAGAAATATAGAGCGGCGAAAAAGACACACTTAAGTAATTTTATTTGACTTGTTATAGCTCTTGACGAACCATCCCTGCCTCCTTTGTATGGCCTAGGAATTAAGCGACAGTCATGGAAACCCCATAAATTCATTGAAAGTGTCTGTCCAAAAATGTTGAAGCTGTTGAAAAAATTTCGTCTGGTGATAATACGTCCATTAAAGAAGCAATATCTTACATTAAGTCTTGATCTGCATTTATTCAGTTTCAATAAAATTCCACTTGTAGAGTTAAAACTCAAGATGAATAAATGTCCTTGAAATATAACATGTATAATAAATTAAAATATTTACAACTTGTTACAAGAGCGAAATCTACCAATTTTACGTAAATTAACTTTTATAAAAGTTCTCCCTCCCGGGGCCTCCGCTTGTGAGGCGACTGGGATAACCACTACACCAAAGAAGATTTGTGTTTGCGGACTTGAAATTAACAATCAGTATCAAAGGAACTAGAAAGGGGCCAGTAAGAACTAGAAATATCTGCACTTCTATGTCGTTTTACACTGTGTATTGTTCGCAAGTGTTTACCTGATATCATGAATATTCCATATACAATCGTATTTAAGCCATCACAATTATGGCTAAACTGCTTATTTACACCGTAAATATGTTTTGCTCCGATACAATTATCGCTTTTAAAAACGAAAATGCCCGAACATGAAAGTGCTAGGTACATGTAAATACTTACGCACAATATAAAATCATAACTGTAATCGTTAACAACACCCACTAACAACCAATCGAAATAAAATATTTGATTTTTCTCGCTGCATAATAAAATTTATTTACAACATTTCATTGGTCGAAAAACTAGGCAAAAAGTGAGCTTAGACAGCTAACGCCAAAAAAAAAACACTCTACTTACATGATACTCTTCAGCGGTGTGAAGGTTTAACCCCTCTACAGTTGACCGAACTGCTTACAAATTGTTGTTTCCTTCGCTTTCTCTTTTCCTATTAAACACTGAAATGTTTTTACGACTTGTGTAGTCTACTCTAAACTTTTTGTGCACGGACTGCATTCATGTACACTTAAAGGATGGTCCCCACGTTTAGTACATGCTTTCAAAATACCATTGCAACCTCTGGCGTTCATCTTGATATTAACTAACGAATTTCTTATCTAAACATGTAATACATGTGACATGTATAATTGCGGATGACCTTTTTAGTAACCGTGCAATTTAGTACCACATAATAGCACAGTAAGTTCTTCAAATATATGTTGATAATGGTAAAAAACAGGACTTCTTGAAAATTTAAGAAATCGGTACAGAAGTTAGATTAGTTTCAAATGTTACTTATAAAAAGTAAAATGTTTACATGAACATATTATATTTTATAATTGTATCATCAAGACTCTCGGTTACCATGACTAATAGCACTCAGAATTATGACAAATTTATTATTTATAGCTTTTTATGCCTCGACTTATACAAAACGGTATAGTGAATAGGCTATTTTCAGGTAAAAAATAGAAATTTTCAACTGTACATGTGAGAAGTGTTGATGTTTTCGGATACAACTATTCCGGATATAAGAAAAACTATGCAAATCGATAAATAATGGTCCGATTTTGTCCAATTTTATTTTTAAATGTATATTTTTACTATTCTTACATAAACACGCCCGTTAAACATTCGCTCCACAACCAAAAAGAGAACACAACACAAAGAGCGAAAGCCACTTCAGGGATTGATCGAAAGCGCTGATTTGTTGACAAAAAGTGAGTATGACCAACATTTTTTTCTCTTTATAGAACATAAAGACGAACTTTTCAAAAATTGCGGAATGTAGTGCCGCGTAAGAATGATGGATCTTCACGGGAAACACGGTTTCGTATTTTAAACATGTTAATTGTTCCGGCTAGAAAATTTTTCCCAACGCACAATAATGCATTTTCTTTACAAACTTGTCATTTCGACTTAATTTCGTTCTTTAATTGCTTTTAGAAATTGTTTCTATTTTGCGTGTAAATCGAATACCTGTCGCAAGTGGCTGTCGTACAGATTTCAGATGGTGTAACGATTTATGTACACTTTTCAAGAGGTGTATGAGCGAAAGAGCTAGTTGCGGAGCGAAATCATAGGAGACAGAGCAAATGTCATTGCATCCTTTTAACTTGTTTGTTAACACATTCATTGAAGGTTCCTTGTTCAGCGCAATATACAAGCATTGTTTAGGATTGTTGAAAAGAAGAAAATAGTTTATATGTGTACATAACAAGTTTGAATCAACATGGGACTAGGCGGGTTGGCAGTACTATGCATTCCAACTTCTGTCCATAAAAAGGCTTACTTAAACCAAGTATGCAATATTTCTACAACTGTTTCATATGTTAATTTTCACATACTTAAATGAATTTATTTTAAACGACGTCGTTGCAAAAAGAAACCGTTTTCAATAATATTTTAGTTATTTGTGGTCTGTTTTGTTTCATTCAGATGGGAGCCTTTAAAGGAAGAGAAAAGGCTATTTCCTATCCCCAAAGAAGAAAAAAAACAGATTTATTCATTATTTAAAATACCGAGACAGAATAGCAATCTGTTTAAAATAAAAAATATTCTAAAGGAATACTATCGTTTTCGTTTCTTAAATATCAAATCTATATATTAAATATTTAAATCTGATCGACAAGCTCCGGGTATATTCCAAAGTAAGTAAATGTTTATTAAAGTGACATTTAAACACGGGATCCATATATTACAATTATCAGTATAAACTGTCCCTCCTTAAAAGCATATGATGAAAACGAATATAGAATCTATTTGAAGTGTAAACAAATTATTTATAGATAAACCTTCATAACTATGTGATCAGATATAATATTTCCAGACACATTTATACACATATATTATGTCTAAATACTTTAGACTAAATAGATATAAAAGACCGTGTTATGAAGAAACAGGCAGGCAGGCGATTTAAAGCACACTGTCACTGACAACCCTACACAATTCAGAAGACTATTATTCAGACTTGAAAAAAAAACTTTACCTGCATCTAAACGATGACGATATTAAATTAACTGGCGTAAAATGACAGATATTTTGGTAAAACATTAAATCATAATGAGGCAAATACGAACGGAATAGCAGTATTTATGTACCCCATAGGAAAATGCGTGAAAACTAGGATTGTCATGTACTGGTGCTTTTCGTTTACTAAAATCAAAATCCTAAGCCAAATAAATGTAGGTGCAATGAATAAAAAAAGATTATAGGAAACTCCTTCTCGTTGCAACATTCACATAAATGGACATTAAGTTAAAAACATATATTGAAATGCCTTGGAGCTGTAACAAATTAACATGGAAAATTCAGTTGTGTAGTGAATACGTTTAGACTGACAAACACAGGAATGCTGTGTTATGTTTTCGCTCTCCCTCTATGCTTTCGCTCCGAAACTTACTTTCTCGGTCCTACACCTCTTGAAAAATGAACATAAATCGTTTAAAGAGGCATTATACCATCCGAAATCAGTCACTAGCGACAGGTATTCGATTTACACGCAACACAGAATTATTTTCTTAAAGCGATCAAAGAACAAAATTAAGTCGAAATGACAAGCTTGTAAAAAAACATGCATCATTGTTCGCTGGGAAAAAAGTTCTAGCCGGAACAATTTATACGTTTAAAATATGAAAACGTGTTTTCCGTGAAGCTTCATCATCCTTACACGGCACTACATTCTCCGATTTTCGAAAAAATCGTCTTTCTTTCTAATAAAGAGAAGAAATGTTGGTCATGCTCACTTTTTGTCTGATTTCGCTCAATCCCGGAAGTGGCTTTCGCTCAATTTGTTATGTTCCCTTTTTGGTTGTGGAGCGAATGTTTACCTTGCGTGATAAACACATAAAAACTTTTCTGTTGCAATTTTGTCGACCCCTTTCCATAGGCCTACCGTTTATCTGTTTTCAAAAATAATTTATATTGCTGTTACTTGTTACCATAATCCTGTTTAAAAGTACAATGTATCAAACATCAATGACAACACAGTCAGTGTCAATAAAATTTATTTATGTCACAAATTACAACCCTCAAGTACATGCCAAACATATATTTTACCGGAAATATCTTGTAAAGCATCGTAAATTTTGTGAAAACATACAAAGCAATGGTGAGATGTAACGCTTGAATAAAGCGTTTTGTTTAACATGGAAATGAAGACATTTCTACGCCAGCATAGAAAATGATTAAGAAAACAATCAACAATTTGAGATTTTTGAAAACAATGAAATAAGCATTTGATTTTTATGCCATACATAGGAAACACAGTCTCCCTACACAGTCACAATTACCAGAAAAATGCAGAGTTCACGTTTAGTTTATATGTGAACAAACATTTTTTTTCTTATTATGCTTTTATGACTTTTGAAAATATTATATTTAAAACGTTCATTTTTACTTTAACTGACATATGTAATAACTGGTGATGAAACAGAATTCTAACTAATTTTAATACCAATTCCAGTATTAAATGAACATTCATTTTTCTACACATAAGTCTATTTTAATTTGTATATTTATTAATGTAGACTTAAGTGTTATTAAAATTAAACTTCAGTCCATTTAGGCGAGCACAATTTTTAAACATAAGAATGTCCTATTATAATAGTGATATTAACAGAATTTTCCGTCTTGTAATTAAAATTTAAAATAGATCACGCAATAACCAACTTTTTTATAAATAATTTTGATAAATAAAGGATCTAAATTTTTCTCGTTATAATATCAAGATTATGTGACTATACCCAATCAATAGTTCTTATACATAGGTCGAGAACAATACATTAATTGCGTTTGAAATGCAATGCGATGAAATGTGATTAAATATTATGGCAAATGTGACTTATTTATTAATATATATATACAATATGCGCTATTTATAAATAAGAAAGATTGTATTTGCAGCAATACACACACTAACTAATGTCAAGAACAAGAAGCTGGAGAAAACGTTTTAGCAAGTCAAAGTTGGTATTGATGTCAACACTGTCTTTCTCAGTAGCTTACATAAGTTTAAGGCCATTATTAGAAAGTACATCAATAGTGTCGTTTATTGACTCAGCGCTCTCTGTCATAGTTATTATAACATCTCCATTCTATATGTTCCTTTTTATTCGAAGCATAAAAGTGTTTCTTTCATTCTTTACCTCGAAGTTTCGCCTTCAGAGCGTTCAACTTTCTTGATATTTTTCTCAACTTCTGTTTGAGTTTCTTCCAATGATTGCTCATTTTCAGTTTTAACTTCAGAAGAATCTACTTCTAACTGTTTAGTTTCTCCATTTGTTTCGAACACAGTCTCAGATAAACTCTCTTCATTAACTTCTGGCAGTTCAACATTTGTCTCCTCAGTAATTGATTCGGTTTCCATTAACTTGTTTTCTGAAGCATGTGTCGGTTCAAGAAACATCTCCATTGTGTTTTCTAACAAATCACTAGACGAACCATCTTCTTCAACAGTATTTATAAATCCATCCCCTTCGAAACCACTCTCATTTCCTGTGTCTCCAATCAGGTTGTCGCGTGCGTTGTCATGTTCTTGTGTTTCAGGTTCCTCTTGTCCGGTGTTTTCGTTTTGTTCTGCAATGTTAGCCTGGCTATTTTCGTTTGATAATTCTATTTCCTGTCCATTACTTTCAAACTTGAATTCTCCAATTTCACCATTGTTTTCAATTTGAATTTCTCTTTCCAAATCGTTTTCATATTCTTGTTGCAGTTGTTGCTTGAATGAAGAATTGATTACTATTGTCTGAAGCATAGGTCTTAAAAAGTGCCACCAGAATGGAAGCATATAAGTCAGACCTGCTGATTGTGGTGGGACGTTGTTGAACCATACTCCTCCGGAATTTGCATCGACGACAGTCTGTCTGGCAATTTTTGGTTCGAAATGAGTTTCCAAGGAACGACCATAGACGCGACTAATCACTTTTCCATACGCATCTGGTACCGCAACTTGTGATAGAATACAAACCACGACAATGATATGTGCTTTGTCCTGCATGAAAGATAAAAAAATATTATTAAATATATTTAATTTAAAATTATTTAAAGATAGAGATGTTAACAGTGATTTGATTATAAGTATAACAGGACCAACTAAACGTTATTTGCTGAGTGCAGGACGAAATGAACATATTTTATAATATCAATATTAACTAGTCTTACCTACAGAACGTTGAAGTTAAAAGTCTAATTAATCTGTTTAAACACTTACCATTTTTAATAAAGGCTTCGTATATTAAGTTTTAAATTATTATGTCTATAATCTACTCCTGTTCGCAGATAATAAAGATGACACACAAACACCGGACGCACTTTATAGTTTTCACGTGACGGTCTCGCCTATAATTCGATGTCAAACAAGGTGTAAGGCAACGAAGCCTGTTATGGCGTGCTTCATTTTTGTTGTAAGTCAAGACTAAACCAGAAATGACAAAGTTAATATTATGTTTTTAATATCAAGTCAACCATAAAACAATTGAAGGCAGCATTCTTTTTGTTTTGTTTTGCTTTTTGACAGATTCGTGTTATTTTTATAGACCTTCATATCCCTATTTAGATCAAAAACAAACACTGACCTAAATTATAACATACGTATTTGTTGTATTATACCTTAATTTGTATTTAGTTTCTAAAAACGTTAAAAACAATGTTTGGAAGTCATAATTAGACAATAACAGTCATTGTTTGTGTTAACAAGACGATAAAAATAACACAAAATTTGTAGATTCGTAGAATTTGGAAAGTGATCGCCTTTCTACGCTTAAACTTATCTATCCATGGAGCAATTGTAACGATGTAAAGCAAGAAAAATGACATATATCAATGGGTTAATTGTACTTTCGAGGTTCCTTACCAGTACCTGCCACATCTTTAAATAACATGACGAATGACGACCGCGTGGAATAAAAATGCTTCTTTAGATATATTTTTGAACAATTTTACAGATACATTCAGTACTTTTATTTGCTTCACTTACTAATTCTCCTTATTGGTAACGAAAATGTTAAGATTATTATGATGATGATGATATAAGATGGTTGCTCGTTTTTGAACCCATAATAATACAAAATCATCTACTGGAAATCTGTCTTAAACATGAAATACACACTTGATGATTTATTGAAGAACTTTGCGGCCTAGTATTTTGAAGGCTATTTCCTCCGCTCAGAGTTTGCTTTATTTCGGTTAATTACCAGTCCACAAGTCATTACTACGGCAACATTTTTATCAATTAATTGCTGAAATAGTCGTTTTAAAGAATTTTAAGCAGAGTTATTTCGGTATGTTTGTTATGATCGGTTAGGCATCTATTGTTACTTTTGAAATGAAAAGCAATCACTTTTAAAATCCAGATGTTGTGATTTAGTTCTTGCTTGTTTTGTGCTCACGAACGTTGACCAGTCATCTTTACAAAAATGACACATTTTAATATAAGAAGCATAAGCAGTTTCAGAGACAAGATAAATAGCAGCAACATATCGTTATGGAACTACCAATGGAGACTATGGTATTTAAGTTTATCGGATTCAGACAGTTATGCAAACATTTTTCCAACATACAAAAACAAAAGTACTACGGTTTGTATTTATTTGATCTATAGCGCTTTATAGTCGTCTAACCTGATAGCCATGTATTAGCGACACAACTTGGTATTATTGCCTATGCGACAAGTGTTAATAAAAATAAAAGTGGAAATAATTTTAGAAGACATCACAAAAAATAATAGAAGCCAATATAAGACGGTCATACAGTTTAATTGTTAAAATATTTTTATAAACTTTCTCCCATACTATGTTCCTAAATAAAGAATTTAGAAAATAAATCAATTATTAATTTGAAATTCTTAAAACCACTCAGTTATCATGTGTTAACTAATCAAATAAAGAATTATCAGTTTTTTAAACGTGGAAAATTTAATCACTTTTGAACATAAACATAAACGCTAGCATGGCATACATTATTTGCTTAAATGAAAAGGATGTTGAATAAAGTCGAAAAGCAAGATTGTTGGTTAATTGTTTTGCGGGAAAATAAGGTTCATATATGACATTTTATCTAAAACGAAAGCCTGGTATCGTTTAAACATATTTTATTTCCATTAAAATAAGTACATTTATCACATATTATACAGTTTACAGTAGTTGATGATGAAAAATAAGCTGAACAAAAGGATGGTGATAAATCAGAGTAGTGTTTTCCGAAAAATAAATAAACAAACTGTTATAATATGAAGGTTAACAAAGAAAACCGCGAGATATTGTACATTATCATTTACCTAAAGCGTGTGACGGTTTTAGACTTATTTTACATAAATTTCAGACTTATGATTTGAACGGCTTTTTCTTTTATTTCGATGTGTGTTAGGACATTATAGCATTATTTAGTCCGAGCTTCATGTACAAATAAATAAAGCCATAGATAAATAAATACATTTCTGCACAAAAGTCTCGCCGGATATGAGAATTTTTTCTATACTTTTTAATTTACCCTACTTTTAAAATTCGTACTTTTCGCAACCCTTAAAAATGGCATGGTCTGTTATAATTGTAAAAAAATAATAATAAACTCTTTATTTAGAGAAGGTAACTCATTATAATGACAATCATATATAATGACAATAGTAATCTTATTTGAATGAGGCCTTCAAAATTCAGCATACAAACAACAACAACATTCAACACGACAGACACACAATCTATACAATGCTATAAAATAACATATTGTAGAAAAAAAAGAACATAGTAACTCATTTTTTAACTTTTACAAAATATATATTCAAAACAACAGCAAAAATACAACTGACAGACATACAAATTTAATATTATATAAAGCAAATGACCCCTTCTGCAAAAGATATAGAATTCTCATAATATTTCAGAAACAATTTTTATTTAAATTTAAATGCTTTCAAGTTATAAGTTAATTTATTTCCACTGGTTGTTGATACCTTGTCTCCATACAATTGTAACTAAAAGTATGCGTTCGTATTTGGTTTCTTGTATTATGTCTTTTATCTCTATTGAACAATAATTTTCCATACATGCATTTAAAACAAACATGTTTGAATAATTATTTTGTTATTTATTTAAACAAACAACTGATCACAATTCATCTTTCTATGTCCTCCCGCTGCATTCAGCTGATTGTGTTTTGGATCGTGAACGGCTGGGTATTGTTCCATTTCTAGTTATCCTTCTGCAACAATGACATAATAAATCCTTAAACACTGAAGAAAAGTTGCGATTAAAGACGAAGTAGATAAAGAAATTCAAAGAGGAGTTGATCATCTCGAATAGTAGACTTATGTCACTGAATACCTTGTAGGAATTTCTGAATTTTCCTCTTAAATGGCATGGTCTGTTATAATTGTAATACAAGCCCGTCATGGCTTTCAAACGCCCAAAGAACATTAAGGACATTCTTGTAAAAACTACTTTTCAACCTCAGAACAATGTTAAATATACATCTGTTTAATGTAACCGTCCTAGATGTTCTCACTGCTCTAACATCATTGAAAGTGATAGTTTCACTAGCTCTCAGTATCATACAGAATTTAAATTAAATCATAATACTGATTGTACAAGTTCAGATGTAATTAATTTAATAACTTGTAAAAAATGCAATATGCAATATGTTGGCCAGACCAGTCAAAAGGTGTCTAAGCGTATGAACAATAACCGTTCTTATATCAATAGCTATATAGATCCTGCATTTTCTACACTGGTTGCACCCCATTTCAATCAAAATAATCACAGTCTAAATGACTTTAGTTTCATGTGTATTGATAAAGTTCATAACAATATGGAGAGACTAATGAAGGAACTTACTGGATTTATAAATTGGGAACAGTTTTTCCACAGGTTCTAAATTCCAAAATATTGCATGGCTTATGAAAAGGTTTTACGGTGCTGATTATATAGGTTATTAAGGGATTTTTATCTACCAGTAATTTTCCTTTATTAAGTCTCTACATTTTACAATATAGATGAAAGAATGAATTTATTATCTGCCTTACATTTTATAAAAATTATATATGTACACTTGTTACTGGAATCCATTGTACATTGTACATTCCAGTCCGGTCTGGTGTTCCTCAAGGATCCATATTGGGTCCTCTATTATTCTTATTGTATGTAAATGATCTACCTTTGTCAACTTCTTCTACTACTGATATGTATGCTGATGACACGACTATTCATAATTCTGATAGACAGATTTCTAGCATACAAGCTAATTTACAGCAGGACATAATTAAGGTCCAGAGTTGGTGCACTCAAAATAACATGGTTATTAATCCAATAAAAACAACATGTATGATACTAGGGTCCAAACAAAAGCTTAATAGTAATGTCAAATTAGAACTGTCACTTGGCGACACACTTATTCAAAATGTTACCGTTCAGAAGCTTCTTGGTGTATATGTTGATAGTTCATTAACATGGAATATCCAAATAGATAAGACTTGTTCTAAAATTGTTTCAAAATTATCATTACTAAAGCGAATTTCTTTTTATCTGACTCCTGAAATGAAACAATTATTTTATAATGCATACATTGTTCCCATATTTTATTACGGATGTATAACTTGGTGCAAAACAAGTCAGTCAAATTTATAAGATTAATGCGATTGCAAAAGCGAGCTGCTAGGATAATATTAAATAAACCTACACGCACACCAACATTTGAGCTCTTTAGAGAATTAAAATGGTTATCATTTCAAAGCAGATGTAAATACCATGTTTGTCTATTGGTTTACAAAACATTAAACAATCTTGCACCCAAATATCTTAACAATATATTATCTTTTTCTACTAATTCCAGTTACAATCTTCGATCTATACAAAGGTATCATATTATAAATAACAGACCAAACACAAATTCTCTAAAACGAACCTTTAGTTACTTTGCTATGGAAATTTGGAATTCTGTTCCATCACATATAAAACACATTCGCAATATTATGGCTTTTAAGACACAACTGAAAACATATCTTCTACTGCAAGATTGTGACTAAATATGATCATCGATGTATTTTTTCTGCTTACTGTTTTAACCGATCTTTTGATATGTTTACAGGTGTCTGTCAACTTATTTAATTTTGATTTAAATGACTAAAATGAACATTTTTATATTTCATGAATGAATGTATGTTGTTGTTGTTTTATTTTAGTTTTGTTGTTGTTGTTGTTGTTGTTGTTATAGAAGGCCTTATTGTAAATTAGACATTATATTTTGTAAATTTAATGTACTAAATAAGTAACCTTCTTTAAATAAAGATATTATTATTATTATTATTATTATTATTATTATTATTATTATTATTATTGTGCTTTGTATGCATTTTTTTTCTACCAGTGACTGTTGAATCTTTAAGATCCTGTATTTATTACATAAATTTAATGTATTTCCTATTCTTATCAACATTATATTATTTTTGGCGAAAAGGATCCTGTGATTTTATATATGTTTCCTTTATTTTATTTTATTTTTATTTTGTTGTTGTTGTTTGTGCCAAATAATGTGCGACTTCTTTTTGCGCTAAAATTGACGTCGTTTATATTGCTATCTGACGTCTTTTTACGCCAAATGGTTACGTTTGTTTAGTAAATTTAAATAACATCATTTTTACGCCAAAATAATACATTATTTATAAGAGATGTAACAGTTGATACAATAACATTTATCAGAAGAAGAGTCAAATAAACTCGAAACGCGTAGTGAAATATTGGAGTTTGTCATCCTTTATTTGTTTATATTTGAATTTTCCTCTAGAGTTGAAATTCCTGTCCATTTCTTCAACAACAAGAAGAGCACCACTTGGTAGGAGGCAAATGTTTAACAAGACAGCAACCATAAGCAGCATTTTAGTGATTCTTCTTTGTTCAATGTTCCGATCTCCTCTTGCTGAATGTGATCGGAAACCATCGATTATAGCCGATCTTTGACGGAGTTTGAAGATTACCATGCTATTGAAAGTTATAATAAAAATACCAGGTATCCACCGCATGATGATAACCATTAAGTACTTTGTTGTAGAAGGTCAAAAACGTTTCTTTTTCTTTATAAAAGTTTGACAAAGCTGGGTAAACGTTGTTGTTTATTTCAACAACCGTCATCTGAAAAGCAAAATGCAATACAACAGCCAACAAGAATAGGTAGATAAGAATAACTACGACAGTCATTTTGACCATTGTAATAATTTTTGGCACTTTGAATGGAAACGCTACTGCTATGAACCGCTCTACTGAAATAGCAACCACCAAAATAGCAGATATCCGGCTAAATGATATAGATATACAAAGAAACGTTGTATACCGGTGGAAAAGGTGCCATTTTGCAAAAGCAGGCCCAAATGTTTTCAGAAAGCAAGTCAGTTTTCGGATTAAACAAGCGACTAGAAAAAGAAGATCTGCTATCGCAAGGCCTGTCAGAAGAACATGTGTAGCGTCGAACACTCTCTTGTGCATTAGAACAATCAAACTGAGAATGTTTCCAGAAACACCAAATACAGTAAAAAGAGGAAACACCGCGCATTCAATGACAAATGTTATCCTGTCCGCTGTGATCTTAGAAATCATGTTATCGTTCATGTAAGCAGTCCAGTTCAGATATTCGTCTCTGATGGAAACGTTTGAGTGGTTAAGAGCGATATCGATATAAGTGTTGTTGTTATCGTCGTTGTTGCTGGTGTTGTTGCAGTGTTGTTCAACATTTAATCGCTAATTGTGTTAGCCGTATGGAATATCGAAGTGGTGGGCAAATGTGATTGTAACATCGTTCTGAAAACGAATTAAAGCACTGAAGTTACGAAGGGATTGACATAAATACCACACTATCGAGTAATTAACAGGAAAATTGTTTCTCTAGATGTACTACATGTCACTTTGCCAATAAATAAATATGTTTTCTCAAAGCCGGTAACAAAACATGATAATTTACTTAAGAAAAACTAGGCTTTCAAAAATAAAGAGAACATACTGTAAAACGCTTTAATTTCGCGAGGTCAGCAATTTTCTTTATTCGCGTATAAATGAATTCGCGATGTCGTTTTCGGATATACTTATTTTCGAATAATATGAAAAATCATCATGTATTCGCGGTATTTATGAATTCGCGAGGTTAGCGATACGCGAATATTAGCGAAAATAAAACTAACACGAGTAAAACCAGTTTTACAGTATAATATGTACGATTTTCATCGCAATGCGCGACTGACGTTGGTTGGTGGGAATAACGTATTCTGAACTTGGATGAATTCAATCGCGAACTGTTACCTATGTATAAAGAAACCATCTCGTTTTATTTTTAATAAGTAATTAAACTGGCATTTCAGAATTCTCTAAAGGGACAGGAAATGTGAAACAGTCTAATTTAATTTATTTCTATTATATCGTTGGCAAAATGAATATACAGACTGCAGATATAGTATTGCATATTTTACAAGCATGTTAAAATTAAATTAAAGACTTGAAATGGCAAAATATGGCATTGGTTGGCTGCGTATTTCTTCGACCCAATACCGAAAATACCTTGTTTTGTCTTAATGGTCTGTAAAGAGCCGTGTTGCCTTCGTTCAGTTTTTATTATACTAATGTATGATGTCTACATTAATGTATTTTTAATATTTTGCAGAAACCCGTTTTTGTTGCAAGTGTATCGCTCATAAAATATCACATGCATGAACAGGCTCGGTTTGATTGAGCCTGTTCATGGGCAGTACTGAAAAAGCATATTACTGCCCATGCCGCCAAACCCGGGTTGAGCGCAACTCAATATTTATACAAACTGGTATACCTTGCTCAAAATATTATTACGCCAGACACAATAATAAAATCAATAATAAAATGATATTTGAATTTTTATGGGATGGAAGGGATAAGATAAAGAGACGAACTATTATTGGGAACAAGCTAGATGGCGGAATAGATAGACTTTGCCAGACTTTGAAAATTACTCAAAAACATTAAAACTTAAATGGATTAAACACTTAAATAATGAAACTAATGCAAACTGGAAATTAATACCGACTGCACTTTTCAATCAATTCTGGAAAAATTTCCTAATATTTCATATGAACTTAGATTCGCTGAAAACACTACAAACATCCAAATTGTCTAAATTTTACAAATGCCTTCTTTCTATATGGATTCAATTTAAACAATTATCTGGGAACTACATTAAAGCAACTAACCATTATGAGATAAGAAAGGATATACTAGACACAATAATATGGGGAAAAGAGTTAACTATTGTGAGCATTTACGGCCCAAATGATGACAATCCTGTATTTTGTTTAATCTATATTTAACAGGATAAATGATATTAATAATGAGTATGTTATAATTTGTGGAGACTGGAATCTTGTTATTAATCCCTCATTAGATTATGAAAATTATTTACATGTTAATAATCCCAAATCAAGAAATATCATTTTAAATTATATAAATAGTGAAGAATATATAGATATTTGGAGAGTTATGCACGAAGAAAAGCGTCAGTACACATGGCAGATACTTAATCCAGTTAGAAAACAATCAGGATTAGATTTCTTTCTTATACAAAGCCAAACTCAAAATCTTGTTACAGATAGCAGTACAATAACAAGTTATAGAACTGATCATAAGGGTATTTTACTAAAAATTAAATTATCAGAAGTACAAAGGGGTCCAGGTTTCTGGAAATTTAACAATTCACTATATTAAAAGAAGAAAATTACGTTAATATTGTTAAAAAATACTTTAAAACTACTAATTGACCAGCACCGAGTAGAACAAAATGATAATAATGAAATAAACACAAATAATAATAATAATAATAATAATAATATAGGGTTAAACATAAATTACCAATTATTTTTAGAAACTTTTTTAGCCATTTTAAGAGGCATTATCAAATATGAAAAACGATAAAAGTCCAGGTCTGGATGGTAATACCTCCGGATTTTTTTTTCCTGGAATGATTTATCAATATTTGCTCTTGGTTCACTTAATTATGCATACAGAAATGGGAAATAATCTGTTACACAAGTGCAAGCTGTTATTACATGTTTACCAAAACCAAATAAAGATAAGACATTTTTAAAAACTTGGAGACCTATATCGCTTTTAAATGTTGTTTATAAGCTTGCTTCATCTGTAATTGCAAACCGTCTTATGAAAATATTAGATGAAATTATTCATCCCGATCAAAAAGGATTTATCTCTGGAAGATTTATTGGAGAAAATTTACGCATTATGTACGATATTTCGTTTGAATCTAAACTACAAAATAAAGAGGGATTGCTACTATCCATTGATTTTAAACAGGCATTTGATTCTTTATCATTGGCATTTATCTACAAAGTTCCTTATTTTTGTAGGTTTGGCACATCGTTCAAGCGATGGATCAAATTATTTCAAAATGGGGCCGAAACGTGTATTTCACAAAATGGTTATTTATCTGACTTCTTCAAACAATCACGTGGTTGCAGACAGGGGGACCCAATATCCCCGTACATTTTTATTCTCTGTGCAGAAATATTAAGTCTGATGGTAATAAACAACAAAACAATAATAGGTGTTACTTTAAACAATTATGAACATAAGTTATGCCAATATGCCGATGATACGCAAATTTTTCTTAACGGTTCAGAAATGTCACTTAGATCATGTTTATTGACATTAGATAAATATTATCAACTATCTGGCTTACAAATAAATGTTGAAAAAACAAAAGCTGTATGGTTTGGTTCTAGAACTAACTCGAATATTAAATTATGTAGAGATGTAGCTTTAGATTGGACGACATGACCTTTAAAAAAACTTGGTGTTAATTTTTCAGCAGATGTATTAAACATATGGAGAAATTTAACATTATTTGGAAAAATCACTATCATAAAATCTCTTATTATATCAAGATTTGTTCATTTATTCATCTCTTCCCAATCCGCCATCAGATTTATTTACATATATTGAACAAAAATGTTACAAACTTCTATGGAATAATGGTCCCGATAAGATCAAAAGAACACAGTCGGTATGAAATATCGATGCCGGTGGTCTTGGAATGATAGATTTAAAAAAATTCATTTTTGGGTTGAAACTGTCATGGCTTTGAAAACTAGCCAGAAATAATAACTTTGGGAGTATATTTTACACAAGAAAAGTAAACAGAATTGCAAAATCCATTTTGGAAAAACGTATTAGAAAGTTGGAGTTTTCTTTGCAAGAAGATACAAATTAATGATGCGTAAATTGTTCTTTTTTCTCCATTATGGTATAATCACAATTTTGTAAATAAATCGCTTTTTTACAAACATTGATACGACAAAAATATTGCAGTTTTAATAGACATTATAAACGATGACGGTGAATTTTACACGTTTAATCAGTTGCAAAATATTTACAATATTAAAGAACATTTTTCCAGCGATTCGGAATGGCTTTCTTTAGCATATTTATTTCTGATATCCAATTGGATTTATTCATTAACTTATTTAAAATGATATAAGTGTCTATTAAACCTATATCAGATATGATATCGTTAACAAAAATTATATCGGAGTCGATCCAATTTTTTTTAAAAGAGACTTTACAATATTAGAGGCACCTTTTTAGATTATCAAAGATTATTAATAAGTATCCCAAACGAATGTAAACATATAATCAGACAAAATAACGAGAATTACAGAATGCTTAAAAGAAACATGCACCTAAACACATATTTGAAGTACCTTATTAAATACAAAAAATGATGTAGGAAAGTTTATGATATCTTGACGGACACACAAACTATACATGAATCTTTGAAATGGTAGCCATATTTTGGTAATTTTAATCAAAATGATTTTTAAATAATGTATAGAAATTTAATGGATATACAGGAAATAAAACTTAAAGATTTTCAATTTAAGCTTAATAACAAAATTTTAGTGACAAAATCTTTTCTATTTAAAATAAACAAAATTCAGAATAATCTGTGCTCTTATTGTAATGAAGAATGTGAAACAATTTATCACCTTTTTTGGAATGTGACAAAGTGAAAACATTTATTACAGCTGTTAAACAATGGGTGGATGTACATTTCAATATTACCTTAACTGATGATGAAAAAGTATTTTTACTTAACTCAAGCATTGAAAGTGAAATTGTCAGGTTCTTTACAATCCTATTTAAATATTTTATTTACAAAACGAAATTTAAAGACGACTATCGTTCTATACTGACAATTCCTCATTTCGAAATCTATTTAAAACACAAAATTAGACATCGAAAATATATCCTATATTTAAACCAAAAAAGAATACGCCGCTACAAATAACTTTAGCCAGTATACTGGACATTTTGAAAAACTTGACGCAACCATAACATACTTGTAAAACAAAAGCATATTGCAGTGAACATGGAACCTTAAATGGAGTATTTTCAGATAAAAACCAATTCATGTTCAGCGGCGTATGGTTCCCAGATAAAAGAATGGGGTTTGTCTTAAAAGAAAAAAAGACAGAACTAAGCAGAATATAATTTAACTAGGGAAATGAGAATATAAATCTTGCTTATCATAGAGAACGCCAAAGACAAACATTTTTGATAAGCTTAAATATATAGTTATTGATAAAATGTAAATTAAATATAAATTTATTATTTCAGATTCAAATTTCAAAGACTGACTCTGTTCAAGTCAAGAATACGACAATGACAACGTCAGTCATTGTAAATAAAATTGAAAAATTTCAAGCACAAATCAAATTTTAAGATACAACTAAGAACCCCATTGAACACCCCCACTTTTAACAATGTACATGTTTCTCAAATAAAAATTAAAAAAAACTAGTTATAGATTGCAAACGTTGTTTGGCTCTGAACATTTTATTTATGTTTAATACCAATTAAAAAGTAAATTTTTAATCAGAATTACACATGTACACTCGCGCGCATAACTCAATGACATAATGTTAAGAACGGATAACGTCTTACAGTAAAATAATAATAATAATAATAATAATCATCATCATCATCAGTAAAATTATAATAATAATCAGTAAAATAATCCGTTACCAATGTCATGCATTGATGACAACGTATATCGGAGCTATGCAAACAACCTTTTGGGGGATTGTCATGGCTACCTCAATTGGTTGCGTTGTCGGAATTGCAAGGCTAGGCGCTGTCACCGTGAGTGTGCGCGGGTTCGCTCCCAGGTAGAGGCAACATCATTTGAAATTCACAGTAGCGCTATTTGTGCAGTGCGGTGGCCGTAAAAGGTCTCCCCATACGTACAGTCAGTACTGTTATCAGTAAAATAATACGTTACTGATGTCATGCAGTGATATATAGGATACAACATGAGTGATCATTTTATACTGAAATTATGAAACAAATAAGAAATTCTGCAACAGAAATAAAACTATACAGAAGAAACATCTTAATAAGCCCGCAATTAAGAAACATATTAAAAGATAAGAAAGGGTGTAAGCGTATATACAACATTATGCAAAGTAATGTAATAACCACTCCGTACAAATGGAGCCATCTTTTAAATGACCTAACTGCGAATGAATATGCTCTGTTCTGTAAAACAACCGCAAAGAAAGACGAGATTAAACTTAAAAACTTCCAAATCAAAATAAAAAACTTATTATCTTATTATTAAGTATTTTATTTATAAAACAAAGTTCAAAGATAACTGTAGAGCATTACTCAACCTAAGACTGTTTAAACAATACTTAAAACAAAATTAATTGCCAAACAATACATATCCAAAATAAACAGAAAAAGTGAAATATTTGACAAAATTTTTAGCACTATACTCAGTAAACTTTCTGAATAGGTTATATATTGACAGACATAATAATATCCCCGACAATTTGAGAAAATATCAAATTTGAGTAATTCAGTTATTGTTTTATTAAAGTACTCATTCTGGTTATATTAGAGCTGTCGCATTAAAGTATTTTACAAAGAAGTTTATACAAACATGTAAAGTTTTAATTTAATTGAAATCTACCGCCATACGAGGGGAGGCGGGACGGGAGCGACTAGTTTCTATTATAGTATCATAGTTTTGTTGAAGTTGTACTCAGATATGTATATGTTTCGAGACCCTTGAAACTAAAAATATGCATTGTCATATAATTGTGTAAGAAATGATGTACTTGCATTATGTTTTGCCGAATAAATGGGGTTACCCACAATGGGGCCCGAAACGAAACAAAAATAGATGGCGAAGTAAGGTATGGCTTATCATTCCAATCAGTTGTTGTTTAAGTTTGTCACAGTACGTGACGAATAACTAAGCTTGCCACAGTACGTGACCTATAACCTATCGTGTCACAGTACGTGACCAATAACTAGACAACCAGACAGACAAGAAAATCGTTCAAAGTTTTAGAAATTTGATATCTTTATGTTTCATATATACGAAATAGTTGCAGCAAAGTTAAACTCGCTTGTATCTATTTTATGAGCATCGTGTTTCTATTAAAGTTCTATCATGTTACTGTCTACTTTATCCATTTATTGTCTCATAAAAATCCTATTTCTAAGGGGGATACATATTAAGTCTAAGCCTATAACCAACTTCGCACGAAAACACTATTAAGTCTATTTAGTGACTGGAAATAATAAACAGTAAAGTAATGAAAAGTTGTTAACGCCATTTCTTTACTTCAAATAGCTCTAGACAAGATCTCATAATTGTGTTTCAGATACAAGTCGTTGCCCTAAATACAGAGACCAAAAAGTCACTCTTCTTCAGTTACTTTCTTCGAGAGAAGTCGTTGTTGTCGCCCTTTGACTTAAATCGTACACGGAACACTGTGGTCCGAACAATTGTCTGCATAAAGGAAACAGTACCTACATAATTATTATTTCAGGTATTACTAATATAAGGACAAACAGACAATATAATCTGTCAAAAACTGCATTTTCCGGTTTAAGAAATCACAGAAAAGACAAACTGACGAACTAATACAAGTTATTTCAGGATGCTGCTGCGAATTATATAAAAGTGAAACAACAGTGACGATGGGATATTTTCAAGAAAAGACTTTCCGAAGGCAAACACATTCAGATGACAATACAATTTTATCTAGGACGATGTGATATAAATGATCGTTTGGCGCCATGACAAAAAAAGGGAGCTTTTTGAAGGTAGAAGTGTAAACCCTGTTCGTGGACTTACACGATGTAAATGGATCTAAACTAATTTCAGAATGAATTAAGAATGCTTATTTGGCAGAATTGAACAATGTGTAGACGCACAGGCTGATCTGGGTCTTCATTGGTTGCTAAGCTAAAATGACGTGTCGTTAGGTTAGTTTGATATTTCCGGGTATACGCCGCATGCCGATCAATATGAAACGGGACATCGCTTGCTCAGTTTGAAAGCTCGGTTTGATGACGTCGGATCAGGGGTGGTCTGGTGCCAATATTTAAAGGAATATATCAGTATAAAGCTGAACGAGTATAAGCTCGGCAGGAAGATGGGTCCCGTGAACGATTATCTCGTTTCGATAAAAGATGAAGACCGACAGCAGATGTGTGTTGAATACTCGGCGAGTTTGTAAGATTGTAACATAAAATATCTCATCAACCGACGTAATGGAATACTCGGCGAGTTTGTAAGATTGTAACATAAAATATCTCGTCAATCAACGTAATGGAATACTCGGCGAGTTTGTAAGATTGTAACATAAAATATCTCATTAATCAACGTAATGAAATACTCGGCGAGTTTGTAAGATTGTAACATAAAATATCTCATCAACCAACGTAACGGAATACTCGGCGAGTTTGTAAGATTGTAACATAAAATATCTCATCAATCAACGTAATGGAATACTCGGCGAGTTTGTAAGATTGTAACATAAAATATCTCATCAACCAACGTAATGGAATACTCGGCGAATTTGTAAGATTGTAACATAAAATATCTCATCAATCAACGTAATGGAATACTCGGCGAGTTTGTAAGATTGTAACATAAAATATCTCATCAATCAACGTAATGGAATACCCGGCGAGTTTGTAAGATTGTAACATAAAATATCTCATCAACCAACGTTATGGAATACTCGGCGAGTTTGTAAGATTGTAACATAAAATATCTCATCAACCAACGTAATGGAATACTCGGCGAGTTTTTAAGATTGTAACATAAAATATCTCATCAACCAACGTAATGGAATACTCGGCGAGTTTGTAAGATTGTAACATAAAATATCTCATCAATCAACGTAATGGAATACTCGGCGAGTTTGTAAGATTGTAACATAAAATATCTCATCAACCAACGTAATGGAATACTCGGCGAGTTTGTAAGATTGTAACATAAAATATCTCATCAATCAACGTAATTTAAAATCTAAACCAAGAGCGATTCCATTTAGTTCTATTTTGGCGGGAAAGATATGGTTAGTGGTTGTTTTTTGGGCGTTTGGTAAAGAAAGCCCAGCATTCCCCTCCCCTCCCCCCTTAATTTTAAAGACGTTTACCGAACTTTATATCTAGGAAGAAGAATTTTGAGTGTATTAGTTGTTTGTTGTTATTTTGGTTTGGGGTGGAGGATTTCCCATTCAAAATTTATTGCCAGAAGGTGGTCATTGATCTTTTTTCTAGTTACTTACAACAACAACAACAATACATTCCAGACACACGTATCACATCTAAGGTCGCAAAGTACATGTATTTGATGATAATTTAAGATTCCCATCTCTTATTACTACGCGACGGTTTTATTCCCCATTAGTCTGATTAAGAATATTTCAGACAGACAGTCTGTATAGAAGATATGATAAAAAGATTTCTGTATTTCCTTTAAATTATTTTTTAACTTTAATTTTTTCGCAAGGACCGTCCTATCAAACATTTGCTGATCTTAAAATGCGTATTTTTTTGTTCTTAAATACGCATAAATTTGATGCCGAACTGATATTTTTGATACTGAACGTTGATTTGCAATGTTAATGTTGAATGTTGAATGCCGTTTTAGCCAGGTATTCTTGGGAAAACCCTGGTTATAAGGTAGGGTATGTCACTGGGCGAGCGAGCATAAACATTTCATTCAGTTTGTTTAATAAGTTTACTTTTTTGGGAAACTATTCAGGTAGAACATTGAAACTTAGCATAGTTGTCCGACATCACAATATTGTCCGACATCACAATATTGTCCGACATCACAATATCAATTATCAGGATAAGTCTGAGAACGCTTCACTGTATTTTGTCATAGTTGTGTCCTTCCCTAAAAATATGGCGACATGGTTTCGTCGCATTGCGGCGTCTTCTTATTGAAATTGTATTCGCAAATAATCAGGCCATGCCTTTATAAAGAGATGTCAGAAACCTAATCAAAATATGAGCGTCGTGACAAGAATTTTAATATGTTTTGATAATTTGCATAAATGTCGGTTTGATATTATATTAATTAATATAGTGTAACAGTATTTAATTGTATATTTATTGGTGAGTTTTATCATAAAACATTATAACTTTATCACGTAACTGAAAACAAATTTTCTGTAAATAAACTGTTTTTTGTAATTAAAACTGTTCCTTTCATATTGTATATCCTTCTATTCCCTATTCTGTCTCGACCCTTCATTCGCTCCCAGCTAGAAACAAGACTAAAAGAAGGTATATGATTCGGGAAGGGTCGAAAAGAAATATAGAGGGAAAGGGAGAAGGAGAGTGGCAAAGTTTTGGAAGCTTATAAAGGGAACAGAGAGCAATGCAGACGGACAGGCAGAAAGACACAGACAAGCAGGCAGCAAGGCAGACAGGCATTCTGGTACTGTAATAGCACTAAATTTCTTCCCCGCTTTTTCGCAAAATCCCCAAATGATATATTCGCGCATTCCTAAATTCGCGCAATTTTATTGTCTTTAACACATATTGATTCATTGTGTAATTTTGCTTGGGTTTGAATGCGCGCATTGATTTTAGCACGAAATACGCGAAATTTAAACACGTGTTTTAATATAACATTCGTATCGCTACCTTGAAGGTCGATGTCTCAGTGTGACATTGAAGCAAAATCATATGTAACCCATAACTTTGTTATTTGCATTTTGTTGTTTTTTTTTTCATAGAAATGATCGTTATGCTCCCCGAATTAAACTGATTCGAAAACAATCACATTGTTCATAGTCTATACAACTAACCGTTTTTGTGACAAAACAGCTATAAGAGAAGCATCACCAGTCTCCGACAATCTCTTGTATATTTATGTGCCTCCGGCAACATTACAATTCGTCACATTGCGCTCAAATTTGCCGACTCGCGGCCCTCATTAATTCAACTTTTTCGAAGGATGGGTACGGGTCTGCAATGGTTTTTACGGCGCACCGTAATATTAAGAATTCGCCAAGTCTCTTCCAAACACGGAAGTCCGCCAAACGTACTCAATGTTGAATGGTTGAAAGAGAAAAAACTATTACAATCAATAATAACATTTAACTGTTAGCTGGAAATTATAAAACAGAACAAAGGTTTCATTGAGATTAATACAACGTCTTGTTTATTGCTTGTACGACTGTTTTAGAATTGATTGTGTTTCTTTTTTTCCTGTCTGAGGTTTACACATCTTTTAAATTTTTAAGGTTATTTACCTTTTTTAAATTTTTGTCATTAAAATGTACTGCATCAATCAAACAACAGAAAAGATCACAGTCATGATATGTACGAAAAATCAGGTAAATTACTTTGACATCTTTGACGGATAGAAAAAAAGGTTTGAACATCGCATAGATAAAATCAGTTTTACCGACAGTAATAATTTATCTACTTGAGGTGTCCATTGTTGAGCAAGTGTGAACGTGATGTCACCGTTTTCGGGCAATTGAAATTCTATGGGCTCATTTTCACAAAAGTACCCGACTACCCGTCGATACTACGATTTAAATAATAAATAAAAACTGCGAACGTGACATGCGTTCATTTGTGTCGTATTACTTATTAGAGTGGTAAGCTTTTAGGTTTATTAAGGTGAATAATCAACTTTCAATGACTACAAAACCTTGAAAAGCTCATTAGATTTGTTTTAGACTTTGTATAGTTTGATAAAGTTTATGTAAAAATATGCTTAGCGGCAGCTTCGTTTGTTTACCTACTTACTTACTCGTCCATTGAAAACGATGTTTTTCTCTTTTTTTTCTGCACGCTTATTTCCTTAGAACGACTTAATACTTTGCTATAATGCTTTAGCCCCTGTCACAACCCGCCGTACTTGCAAGTAAGTGCTGTCTATGTGCAAAAACGTGTGCCAAATTCAGGGATCAGTACGTGGTGAGTACCGTCTCCGTACGGATTTGGGAGCACGCAGAGTTTTATGCATGCAAAACTTTCTCTGCGTTCGAGCTGCAGCCGGGCTAGGGATTCACCCCTCTACCGGTGACGTGCGTGCCCTGTACGTCCACGAGCGCATTAGGCCGGTATTCCATGGTTCCGTGATGCATATTCAGTGTCCGTGTCCGCGTCCGTGTTCGCGATTTTCACTCACCAAAGATATCGTAGGGTATATTCCATACCTCCGCGTTCGTGTCCGTGTCCGCGACGTGGAACGGACACAGAGATATGGAATATACCCAACAATGTCTTTGGTGAGTGAAAAATCGCGGACACGGACGCGGACACGGATCACGGATCACACATCACGGAACTATGGAAGACCGGCCTAACGCACTGCCTCCGGGAGGCTTTGCGTGGTCCGTGCGTGGTCCGTGCTTCCTCAGTTCAACTGTCCAAAACGCGCACAGTACTCAGGCGGAACTTACAAAGCAAGTACGTGCTCAGCACTTACAACGCACGGTGTGCGCACGGACCTCTGCGGTATACAAAATATATATCGAGCATCGATAGGTCGTCCATATATATATCACCTAACAGTGACCGAAATACTCACGTTCACCGCACTTGCATACACTTACAACGGGCGAGCGAGTAAGGCCGCTATTCCATACCTCCGTGTACGTGTCCGTTCCGCGTCGGTGTTCGTGTCCGCGACGTGGAACGGACACGGAGGTATGGAATAAACCCAACGTTATATTTGGTGAGTGAAAAATCGCGGACACGGACGCGGACGCGGAACGGACACGGAGGTATGGAATATACCCAACGATATCTTTGGTTGGTGAAAAATCGTGGACACGGACGTGGACGCGGACACGGACACGGATCACGCATCACGGAACCATGGAGTAGCGGCCTAAGAACACCGTACGTGAGAAGCGCATGTAAGTACTGCCTCCGTACGTTAAAATGAAAATCGCACGGGGATCTTGCGTTGAAACTATGTTTTCAGCTCGTACAACTCAATAACCACCTACGCTATGTACGATCCATGCAACCGCTTACCCCTAGACGTGCGGGCCACGTACCCACAACTTGCGCAACCGTCAGTGTGACGTTCTTCCTCTCTAATCTTGCCACGTCCGACCCAAAAACGCCGCGAACGTGACCTCCGCAGAACACGTACGGACAAAAAAAGACTCACGGCGGGTTGTGACCGGAGTTTTAAGTAAAATACATTTTAATTTTTACGTGTAGAACGTTAATTTGTTTCATAGTAGCAGTGTGGTGATCAATATGGCGATGTCAAATAAGGCATCCCACTAAGTAAAATTCACTAACAACTAAATTTTAAAAAATATGCCCTGAAATACATATTCCCGTCGCATGCTTTTTACATTGTACATTTGTATATATCTTGTCATATTTTCAGTATTCTCAATGTCTTAAAATAATGCATATCTGAATAAATATTCCAGAGGGACTTGGCCCTTTCATTGGAGGTAATAATTGTAGGGATGGTTTTTCTGGGGAGATCGGTTAATCTGGTTTTCGTGGTGAAAATACTTGGATTAAATGCAACAATCAAAAAAATATGTGTTATGTGTAAGCACAATGTAAGTTTTCAACAAAATTGATCAAGGAGTTTCGGATCAATTTGGGCAAGCGATGCCAATGGTTCACTTAAGCGTCATTAAGGCCAACGCCCCAACTCAGACTAGCTTTGTTAATTTTAGCGCCTGTTAACTTGTAAGAAAGACTTATAAATAAGATTCTGATGCGCTTCACATGAAAATAAGGATCTCCGTCTAGACAGATGTCATTATTTGTATAGCCACTACGAACGCGACCCCTGAAAAGGACTGCCATTTAAATTTTTAATAATTTCTAACATCCCAGCCTATTTTATAATACATTATTCCATAGTTGGCTTAACTTTCATTATGTTTCAGTGTGAACGTGACTTCGTATGTAACAGATCTCAATACCGGGCATAGTAATTAAAGCCGTGCAATTACTTAATACGGCAACGCGAAAACTTATAGGTCGCATTGTGTCTAGCTCGCTGACGTGACTCGGTCTTCGCATCTTAAACAACAATCCTTTTATGCTAACTCATTCGCATACCAGTGGATTTGTCTGTTTGCATTGATGATACTATTTAAACAAGGAAATTACAACAGGAAACCCTGCTTAACACTCGGACAAAAACTGTTAATTCACCAGCGAACGTGATAGGAGCTACCTCGGCATCCGTCACGGTGGCCGATTACGCTGAATCATTCGTTGTATCCGAACACATAATTACTTGCATTTTTAACGCGAACGTGAGACCGGACTTTTTAAATCGGTAGTTTAGGATATACAAGGCAATTGGGTTTTTTTCATATCCTCGTCTGTAAACTGTTTGACAGATCATTCATTATATCGAAAATACAATTGATCCTTTTCGTCATACTGTAAGAGCGAACGTGAATTCAGACATGACCTTCACATTGCAAGTATACGATGGCCCAATATCTCCTATGTATGTATTTATGATTTCACCAAATTTATGAGTCACCCTGATATCATGTAGGTATTTCATGGTGATATAATACGTACACGGTATATCGGGTATACAGGACGATCGCTTTTAACGACGATCAAAATCTAAATCATGCACCTGACTGTAATCTTATCTAAAACGCGGATGGCCGAAGCAAGAGTTGAACTGTTACAGAAAATGTGAAATGTGGACGGGAAGCATCACTTCAGGAAGGAACACCGATGGCTTTGATAAAAACAGTACAAACGAACACAGAGATCAAACGCAAGAGTTTACAAATCATGTTCTGACCACAAGAACGGACTGAACCCATGCCAGGAGTATAAAGCCTTAAAAGCTTCTGACTAGCATCAATGCTGCGTATGATCGACGTTTCGACGTCTGACCGACGCTGAGAGACACAATTCACAGCGTCTAAATGATTAAGACAACTATTAACTAGTGAACTGCCAAATTGAACACTTTCGGAGGAGTTATTTCGGTCTCTCTCTACATCAAACATATAGTACTAGTCTCTATAACTGCGTGGCTTTAATGCAAATTGCTGCAAACTTTATTAGGGGAATATTTTAGAAGAATAAGAAGAGTTTAAGCAAAAATAATCTAACAATATCCATAGCATAGCAGAATTAACAAAAATATTTCATGCCGCTGCTGAGAATTTAATTTTCTTGGCATTAATCGCTGCACGAACGCAATTGGTCAACTTCCGCTTTCTCTGCTATTCTACGACAATCCATACTGTAATTACATGTATTGCAGTTTTGTATAATCGTCCAGTTACAATCAATGACGATACGACAAGTGAACATATTTGATATTATTACACAAAACAACTTTTTTGCGAAACTCCTGTAGTGGCCAAAACTGTCAAAACTTATTAGGGCCTATTAGAGTGGTTCGAATTCATAGTTTTTCATTTAGACTAAATGAACCTTCTGGTAAATGCGATAATTAGATAAAAACCATTCTAGAAAGATCAGTATCTTCCTTTTATTTGTTTGTTTATATTTCATAACAGTTTGGACGTGTGTGATTGGTTGGTCGCATTACGTTGGTAAATCGGAACTATCCCAGAATCCAATTCTTCGAATTCGGTCGTAGCATGGCGGAGATAGCCGAAAATTGCCGATTGTACCTTGGATTGTCCTTCAGTTTTATGCAGACAATTAAAGGCCATTATTTGTCGCCTGAGATTATAACCATTACTCGAAACACATTTGGTCCCTACCCCATTAATTTTGGAGAGAACATAAGGTTCGGCGTCATTTCACAATTCTGTACATTTTGTGGTAAATTTTACAGGCATTTATATAAGAGCAGTTTGCAATATTATTTGGTAAGTTTTTATTTTGTCTCAGTTTACATGCACTCGTTCGTTGGTTGTGTTAGGAAGTTTCCTCACGTTCACTTTTTCCCGGTCTTCTACAAATTATATTTTAATTTTGATGATTGAAAACGCATAAAAAATTTCATCCTGATACGTGACTAGGCACCGTTAAACTTTAACCGAAACTTACGGTGTTCCGTATAGACAATTTAAATTTTTTTCTCTCCCTTTTCCGCGAAGGCTCGATGGTACGATGATGAAATCACGTTGGTACGATGGCACGATGATGAAACCGCGAAGGCACGATAGTGAAACCACGAATGTACGATGGTGAAAACACGAAGGCACGATGGTACGATGGTGAAAACGCGATGTAATATTGCGGTTTCATTACGTACCATCGTGGTTTCACCATCGTGCCATCGTTGTTTCACCATCGTCCCATCGTTGATTCACCATCGTGCTATCATTAAAAGTGACCTGCCCAAAATTCGGTTTAAAATTGTCATAGGATATTGTCATACTCATCTTCGCTTGATGCAGAGAATATCTTCAAATTTAAAGTCACTAAAACATCTTAAAAAAACTGTAGAAGACAATTCCATAATTATGTTTTAATGATCCTGCGCCCCTCGAGCAAATGAAGTGTCTAGATAACAAGATGGCCATACCACGTGGTTTATGACGTCATTTTTGATATTACGGCAAGAAAAAAAACCCATCGATTCATATCTTTGAAGACTAGTAAGTATTTTATTAGTTCGCCATTTTCGACGAAATTTAGCGCATTCTAAGGGGAAAATTGAACACTAGCCACGGGGACCAATACATTTGTTGCCTTTTGTCTACTTTTGTCTGTGATTCGGGGCAAATACTGATGAAAGTTTTATAATTCAATTTCAGTATTTGCCCCGAATCACAGACAAAAGTATACACAGGGCGACAAATGTATTGACAAACGTGGATATTGTTCAACTTTCCCCTTAGAATGCGCTTAATTTCGTCAAAAATATTAAACTAATAAAATACTTACAAGGCCTTGAAGATTTGAATCAATGGATTTTTCTTGCCGTCATACCACGAGGTATGGCCACCTTGGATAAAGCAAAACCAAATTTTATTTCATGGTATACCACACTTTATCACGGAAAAACGTTTCAAGTTTCAAACCAGTGGCTTGCTGAAGTACACTGTCCCCTAACCCACACCCGCCCTAAACAAATTTTGGACTTGACCACGAGGAAAACTATGTCACTCTTTATACTGAACATAATTATGTTAGTATCATGAAAACTGCAATAGAAGTTTGCGCCACATTCTGACTCGGGCAGACCAACCAAACAACTGAATGATAATGCAAGTATCAGGATACTGCGTTTGCGGTCTGAGGCAAAGTGGTGGTATTGAATGGCGCAGCAGCGCATCAGACCCCAGTAGTCGTATCATGAATTTTTCAGTAAAATACACAGATATTAACACTAATAATACCACCACTTTGAATAGAACAAGTACTTTTAAAGTATATGCCACATTTTCATGTAAAAGTGTCCTTTGAAAGGGGCATAACTAAAAAAATTGAAACAGGAGTAATCATTCTTGTTCACTGATGGCATTGTTCATGATGATGATATATTCCCAGTATTAAATGAATAGGACTAGTAATTTCAAAGTTATATGCAAGATTAAGTTTCATGTTGAAGTTGCATTTGAAAGGGGCATAACTCAAAAATAGTCAAACAGGAGTTATCATTCTTGTTGTAACCGATGTTGTTGTTCATGATGATGATATATTCCAAGTATGAAGTGAATAGGACAAGTACTAACACAGTTTAAGGCAACATTAAGTTTCATGTTGAAGTTGCATTTGAAAGGGGCATAACTCAAAAAAAGTCAAACAATAGTTATCATTCTTGTTGTAACCGATGTTGTTGTTCATGATGATGATATATTTAAGTATGAAGTGAATAGGACAAGTACTTTCAAAGTTAAAGGCAACATTAAGTTTCATGTTAAAGTTGCATTTGAAAGGGGCATAACTCACAAATAGTCAAACAGGAGTTATCATTCTTGTTGTAACCGATGTTGTTGTTCATGATGACGATATATTCCAAGTATGAAGTGAATAGGACAAGTACAAACACAGTTTAAGGCAACATTAAGTTTCGTGTTTAAGTTGCTTTTGAAAGGGGCATAACTCAAAATAGTCAAACAGGAGTTATTATTCTAGTTGTAACCGATGTTGTTGTTCATGATGATGATATATTCCAAGTATGAAGTGAATAGGACAAGTACTTTCAAAGTTATAGGCAACATTTAGTTTCATGTTAAAGCTGGGGACTACTGGACGACGCCGACGGACAATAGGATCCCTATGTGCCTACCTGCTAACACAGCGACACAAAACGTGTACATTGATTGGTTGTAGACATTTTTAGAAAATGTTAACGAGTAGAAGCAATAAGAATCAGAATACATGTATATGTTTCTACCTTTAATTCCTTTATACTAAAATATAGGAATAACCATGCCGTAATTTTGAAGTTTGCGACGGTATACACAGATTTTAATGGTCGTAAATGATTTAAGACCATTAAAATCTGTGAATAACGTCGCAAACTTCAAAATTACGGCATGGTTATTCCTATTCTAACGCTCTTCCATACTACCCTCAATCGGGCCTCATTCCATACGTTAAACGGGTACCATGTTCTATTTATCCGTATAGTAAACAACGGTACGGTATTACCCAAGGGAACCCGATTATCCATACGTCGGTGAGATTACCGACAGTAAACAAGTTAAATAAATCACAAATAGAGGTCAAAACTTCAACATTTTTTATTACATCGACGTTTCGGCCATAATGCCTTCTTCAGGATTGTTTGTCATAACAGGAAATGACGTCAACGTCAAACGACAGTAAACAAGGAATTTTACGGTCGCAAATTTTCGCCATCTGACCAATCAGATTGCTCGAAATTTATTTAGTGCGTTAGAATACCTTTTAACAATACAAACCGCAAGGCATTTTGGAATTGCTAATTATGTTCGCATCAGTGCTAACTGTTTTGTTTAAAAGTGGACGTTAGATCGCACTGACCAACGCTTGGTCGATAGGTGAGAGTCACAGAGTTTTTTTTTAAATTATTTTCTTTCACAGTGATAATAGTTGGAAACGTGTTTCCAAATTCTTTTCTTTCTGAGTGATAATAGTCATAACAATGTTTCCAGGACCCAAGATCATGAAACTAAGATTGGAGACCAGTCTCAAATCTCAAGCATCTGATTGGCTGAAATGGTGACCAGGCAAAATTATACATCCGCTGTTCGGAACTAGTCCGCCTTTATCAAACAAGATATAGGCATGAAATTGCTTTCGTTTCTTTATGTGATTATATACTTGTAAACAAGCCGATTTTTAGGGTAAAGAAGCCCCCAGGTGAAGAGAAAAATAGCATAAACGTGCATATTAAAACGAACTTCATTCGAGGAATACAGAGTTATTTGGTGTAATGCAACCTAAAACAGTATTTCAGAGCGCCCACTTGATCGTTTCTGGTACATGTAGCATGGGAACTTGAGTGTCCGACACGACGACGCTTTACTTGACAGTGCCGGGGCGGATGCTGAGGGGGTTCAGTGGGGTTGCTCGAACAGCAATATTTAATTTACATGGAACTTTTGGCCAGAAAGTTAGAAAATCAGTTTTCTGGCTAATGACAGTCTCATCTGGTCGAATAATTATAGTAAAAAACTGCAGGCCTAAGAACCGCCTAAAAGTAGTTATAATATTCAAAAGTCCTGACAGTAGGTATGTCGACCCCTCTTTCAATGCTTTTATTTTTTGTTTTGTTTGTTGTGTATTATTTTTGTCAAACTTGCACGAAGATTTGTAATTGTTGGGAAATTCAACATTTTTCTCGGATTTTAGGGACTTTCTTCAATATCAAATTGATTACCGTAATCGCTCATGTAATGGTCGCATCGAGTAACAGCCGCATCCCGTTTGTGAGCGTGAAAAATGATAAAAAAAATACAATTGCTTTGTAAGGGCCGCGGCAGCAATCAAGTTGACTAGATATCGGTAAATTTGCCCATTGATTTTTGAGGGAAATTGTTGGGAAATTCAGCATTTAACCGGGATTCTGGGAATTTCGCATTTTTATGAACACATGTCCCTACTACGCAGAGCATTAAATTCTTGACGTTTTAGTGGTGTCATAAAACCTGTTAATACTTATGCCCCCTCCCCAAAATGGAAGTAATGAAGGTATGGCCCCTTTACTATATTAACTGTAGCGTATAGAAAGGCGATGCCATAGAGTAAGATGGTCCCAAGTTGCCGTAGTTGTGAGGTCGCAAAACCAGTTCTGGGAGAAGTTGCACTGAAGTAGAAACGTTATCTTCTTTCACTTGAATCAATTCCTTTGGTAAATAGTTAAATGCAAAAGCTGGAGTGATATTTAATTATTCAATATTGTAGAATCATAAACAATGTATATCAACTGCTTTGCGGTCGTATCCCTTACATGACGTCTTCACGCATGTTGGCGTTATAAATCGTTTGACGTTCCTACTTAACGTTATATAGGTGATTTTTAAATGTTTGTTATCGATTGTAAATGAAATAACAGAGGTGTCACGCCCCCTAATATATTTCTTATAACATCGATACAACCGCAGCAATATTATCCACCCCAGTTATATTTTCTCCAAATATGTTTCTTTTTATTTATTCATTGGAAAATAAGTTCCATGCGCGTCATAGGAGTATACGTCTCCACATGGTAAATTGATAAAATTTCCCCAGGGGCTAAGCTCCTCACATTTCTGTCTGAAAAGGTGTAATCAACCACAACAACTGTATGTTTTCAATAGATTTTTAATTATTTTTATAAATTTCTTTCTTTTTGTTAAGCTTTATAGGCTAAACAAGTTTCTTCATAACAAAACATTTTATGACCATTGTAGCAATAAAAATACAATAAAATAACATTATGCAGATCTCAGTGTGGTAAGGAATAACAAAATAATAACAATTACTAATGAAATTTTATGATTTCATGAATTAACACAGTGGTAGGAGTTTGTTAGGCAAGAAGACGTAAGTTAAACCCTTTTACTCTTTATATGCACATTTTATCGCATTATATGTGCGATCAGTGTAGATTTAGATCAGCTTGCACATCTTGGTTAGAAATAACCTAATAAATGATAATGCTCACAGATTGGATCCTGATCAAATGAGACGGATGTGCCAGCTGATCTGCATCTACTGTTCACACAAGCTGAAGGATGTATATATGGAGAAAAAGTTATACAATTTTCTACAAGAAGTCGTGTGAATATTTATTTGTCAAAACACAGAACATAATACTTAACCATGTTAATTATTTAAAAAAAAATAATCTTATAACCAGTATACCTTAAAACATAAAATAAGTTAATATCTTCCATTAAAATTATGAACAAAAAATAAATTATATGCAGCTTTATTAAGATTTTAAGTCAACACATGGTCAATCTGTAGAAAAATTTTGACTTAATTCTGAAAACACTAAAAAAACAACCTTAATATCATAATAACACATCTGATTATTTTAATAAAAAAAAAATAAAAACTATTGCTGAAACTGACCATTTCTTTCATTTGTATTATAAAAGCATCAGTAAAGAAACATAGAATATTAAATTCTGTCTGATATAATGTGCTTGAAAACAGAACAATTTTCACAGCACTAAAAAAATTAACAGAAAGTAAAAATAATTGTTGTTGTTGTCAATTCTGTTTAACACTCTTCCTGTTTGTGAATGAAGACACCATGATGTGAGCAATAAAAAACTGTTATGTCATTTTGCTTACTTTCAATTGTTGGTTAACTGTTTATTTCAGAGATAAAGCTTTGATCACATGACATTCTGATCAGAATGTCCACTTGTTGCCCATGTGATTACACACATTCCATGCAAAAACGGCTTCAACAATTTTATTGATTTTTTGCCATAACACAGTCTTACGAAATTTCGAAATAAAAAATCAATTAAATAAAAAACTTGCAACAATTTAATATAATGATTATACAAACATATAAATCACACATGTCAATTAAACATGTGAAATGACCAAACATGTATTTTGATTAGATTCAACAGTAAAGGCTCAATCCTTTACAATGCTACAATACAAAACAATTCTATATACAAAATGAAAGCCCGAAGTATTTGGTTTAACGCACCAGATCAGGTTTATACGTCATCTGAAATCAATTTTAACACATGCCTTAGTATCACAACAAAATTACACATTTAATACAAGATGGTGTAATACCATGGGTAAGTCTACAGCAGTATTATACTGAGGTATAGTGCACATAGGGTAAAGTGCACAGTACTGTATAGTGCACAGTAGGATACAGTGCACAGTAAACATGATGAGATTGTATATGAAACACATAAAATACTTTACTGTTTTCTCTGGATAAGCATTCATTTTGCAAATAATTCTAGTAACTAACTAGCTTTACTTTCTCCTCTGTACCTTTACTGGCCATAATTATTGCAAATGCTGTGAAGCCCGCATAAAATAATAAATTCCTATTTGATCCTTTGACTCCTTTTGGATTTCTGTCGATCTTTTTACATATTAATTTTTTTTTTCATTCAATTTTAGATTAAGCACAGGTAAGATCTGTTACTGATGGACCAAATCATGAGAGTCTTCCATAATATTTGTTCACATTTTTGTTGTTACTATATTGGAAAAGCACTTATATTTTTCGAAAATTTTTGTGTTACTATAAGGTGAACATTTTTCACATTTTAACAAAATTGTGTTATTTTTAATGAGAAATTTATGGTAAACAATGTCGTCTGCTAAACTGACATTGTTTCAAGAAGCATCAATTTTCCAAAAACAGCTTTTTCAATGACATGCCCAAAATAACATTAACTTAGATCATCAATGTATTTTCTCTACTATACCCAGAGCTCTCACTGGACTTGCAAATCAGGGAGAAGTTGTGTCATAATTTTACTTTATTATGGAGAAGTTTTAAGTAAACTGCATACTTTCCTATACAGTCTATACAAGACTTCCCCCATAGCTCGAAGAAGTGAGACCACTTCTCCCAAGTCTCCCCCTAGTGAGAGCCCTGATACCAATTACAGTTTTGTTTCTGCTGAGCAAATTCAGAACGAAAATTTTGGACAACCTGAATAAAGTAACAAACATCAGAATGAACAAGACCGCTTATAGTTCTTGCCCTTGTCCATTTGTTCCTATACTCAGCACAAAAAGAAACCTGACACTTTATAACTTTAAGATACATATTCAAAATCGTTATTTTTTGCATCCTCCCATATTGCAAATCTATAATTTTGCATTCTCCCGTAAAAATTAATGACAAAATCACTTGTCTCATGCACCAGAAATGTCAAAATACATAAAGAAGTTAAAAAAAATCATTCAATCTTCATTTTCAACCAGAATTCCCAAAGGTCGTCAATCTTATTCCAGTAAATAGGTCAAATATGCAGCACCAGGTTTCTTTTTTTTGTTAACCCTTTCCTCTATATATACAAATTTTTACGCATGCGTGACCAGTGTAGATCCAGATCAGCCAGCACATCTGTGCCGTCTGATCAGGATCTGCACTGGTCTCTTTTTGGTCAGAAATAACCTAATAAATCAAATAGCTAACTGTGCAGATCCTGATCAGATGGCACGGATGTGCCGGCTCATCTGGATCTACACTGTTCGCCCATGCCATAAAGGTGTGTATATGGAGGAAAGTATTAAGCACATTTTCCATGCATAAACACAAAGTTTCTTTGAAGACAAGCTGAGGTCAATACGGCTGGATCACTGAATCAGTTCTGATTTCACCTTTCACTGATTTAACACAGTTCTAAAAATATCCCTTCCAGAGCCTGCAGAGTTTCTTCCCCTTGTCTTTAAATTACTTCTCACGTTACAGCAGTTTTTTCTTTTATATTCTTCAATTTCATATCAATTTTAGCAGTATTGTCTAGCAAAGGTGAATAAATCCAACCTTTCAACATACAATTCTTTATTTCAAAATTTAAAGGAATTTTTAGCAATTTTTGAAGGTTTTATATGCAATAATTTGGATTAAAAAACCCAATGCTACTGCAAACTGGAAAATAACTCCATTATGTCCTGGTGTAGTTTTTATACTTGTCTTATTTGTGTTGTCGAAGTTTTACACAAAAATTGAGAAAGTATTCCAATAAAACAAAAAACTTCTACATTCTATCATGCAGAGTTGACTTTGTCTACACTGTTCAAATGGTGTGTTTGAGATATAAAATGTTGTCGGGGAAAAAAGAATTTAAGAAAACCCCAGTTTACAGAGCAACTTAACGTAACTGTAACTCTATTCTGTTGAACCCAGAAGTGTTTCTGGTATGTTAATTTTAATCTCCCAAGCTTTTCTAAATGAGCAAACAGCCACTGTGTTCACACCGATCTGGTAATTTCAATCTCTTCCACATCTCTGCAACTATTTTCCTATTGTCTGTTCACAACATTTTACAGGCACACAGCAGGGCAGGCCTCAAACTGCGTTGCAAAGCTCTGTAGAACTTTTTGCCCCCGTCGAATTCCTTGCCCTTTCCACAACAGGGAGTTCGCTTTTTACAATTAATTATATTCAGAGACAGTTGAGTCCTGAATATCGGGACAGTGTCAACAAGAATCACAATGATGTCAGCTCCCGACTGGTTCTGCACCAACAGCTACACCATGACCACTACGCCCACATGTCATGTACGACACATCAGTCCACTCATCCTTATCTGGGTCATAGCATTCAACTGTTGACAAGAAATCGTTTCCATCATAACCACCTGAAAAAAAAAGAGAATAAATATTGTAAAACTTAACCCATGTTCTTCTGCAATAGAATTGCCTTGTAATGAATTTGGACTGTTCCATTCACAGATTAAAGGGGTGTGTTGCAGAAATTTTTTGACAGATACCAACCCCCTGATAAAGATTAACCCTTTCCTCCATAGAAACACCTTTATTGTATGGGCGAAAAGTGTATGACCAGATTAGCCAGCACATCCATGCTGTCTGATCAGGATCTGCACTGTTCGCTTTATGACTCGTTGGGTTATTTCTGACCAAAATCAGACTGCATTCATGCGCAGGCTTAACTGAATCTACACTACAAAGTAGTTGCCTATTGGATCTACAAGCCATATCAATGGATTAATTGGTTAAGAACCCAAACCAGTTTCAGTCTGCTTAACCCTTTCCTCCATAAATACGCATTTTTACTCTTGTGCAACCAGTGTAGAACCCGATCAGCCGGCTTATCCGTGCCGTCTGATCAGCATCTGCACTGGTCGCATTTTGGTCAGAAATAGCAATCAAAAAGCGAACAGTGCAGATCCTGATCAGACGGCACAGATGTGCTGGCTGATCTGGATCTAAACTGTTGGCCCATGCAATAAAGGTGTGTCTATGGAGGAAAAGGTTAAATTTTATATTTTACAAAATGATCTTGTTTCATAATATTTTATACTTTCTTACAAAGTTTGTGTCACAGTGGTAAAAAATAACATAAAATGTGGCCCTAATGCATACCAAAAGACAATATTAACTTACTCAATGTAAATTTATTTTTTAAGTAAAAATATTTGTTTCAAATCGTTCGTTTCTTTTAACAAGAATCAAACAGTGTTGATCCAGATCAGGCAACATATGTGCCACCTTATCTAGATCTACAGTTTTCCCATGAGATAAAGGTGTATCTATAAAGAAAAGAGTCAACAATCAAGAAATCTTTGCCCTAGGTTATAAAACTGAGCATGGAAACCAGTCTCAAATCTCAAGCATCTGATTGGCTGAAATGGCAACCAGTCACCATTACTCAGTTTTATAACCTTCAGCCCTTATTCATGAACACTACTTACCTAAGGCATATAATTTGCCACCAAGAACAGCCACACTGAGTGCGCTACGGGGACTCTTCATCGGGGAGACAAACTCCCATTTATCCGTCAAGAGACAATAGCGCTCTACAGAGCTCAGCTGACTTGAGCTATCATAACCACCAACAGCGTAAACATACCCGTCTAGTCCAGCAATACCTGAAACCAGAAAGAACAATGTTAGCTATTTCCCAATCAGTTTACTGTTCCAGAATATCATTCATAGGTTATAGGTAAAATTGCAATTTCATGGGTTCTTAAAATTTCATGGTTTTTGGTAAAATCACAATTTTGTTGGTTCTTCAAATTTGCATTGTTTGTGGTAAAATGACTTTTGTGGGTTCTTAAAATTTCATGATTTTCATTAAAATTACACTTTTGGATCTTAAAATTCAAGGATTCTGGATAAATTACATTTTCATGTGCCTAAATTTTTATTTTCAACAATACTTGAAGTATACAACTAAATTTTGTTGGAAATCAACGAAAACTAGTTCCCCGTGAAATTCAATAAAGTCACGGTAACTAACCAATAGTCACAGTAACTAACCAATAAAGTCACAGTAACTAACCAATAAAGTCACGGTAACTAACCAATAAAGTCACGGTAACTAACCAATAAAGTCACAGTAACTAACCAATAAAGTCACAGTAACTAACCAATAAAGTCACAGTAACTAACCAATAAAGTCACAGTAACTAACCAATAAAGTCACAGTAACTAACCAATAAAGGGAAGTCACAGTAACTAACAAATAAAGGGAAGTCACAGTAACTAACCAATGAAGTCACAGTAACTAACCAATAAAGTCACAGTAACTAACCAATAAAGGGAAGTCACAGTAACTAACCAATAAAGGGAAGTCACAGTAACTAACCAATAAAGGGAAGTCACAGTAACTAACCAATAAAGGGAAGTCACAGTAACTAACCAATAAAGGGAAGTCACAGTAACTAACCAATAAAGGAGTGAAAAAAAAACAACAGTGAACCTAAATGTATGATGCCTGTGTACATTTTATAAATGTGCTTATTCATGCCCTAGCCCTGAAATCCATGCCAAGAACTGCTAATGGAAATTAGCCAGTTTTCACATCTGTTAATTTGCATGTTAACTGTTTTGCCATCCTTGTTTACAAGCATGATTTGAGTCATTCACAGAAAGACCAGGTGACAGACAGTAGTTATTTCATTCAACCAACCCTTTTTCCCCACCCAGACTTCTTATACAAAGCCTTAATTGACTACCCATTACCCTATGGGTTAGGGCTGTTATCTGCAGGGCAAATAGTGCAGATCCAGATCAGCCAACACATCTGTGCTGTCTTATCAGTTTGTGCACTGTTCACTGTTGATTTGTTAGGTTATTTCTGAACAAGAAGAGACCAGTGTAGCTCCAGATGAGCCTTTAGATCAAGAGCTACTCTGTTTGTGAAAGCGATAAAACTTGTATATATGGTGAAAAGGGTTAAGCCATAAATCCCAATAGTCACGGACCATCACAATTTCATAATATTATACATGGGTTACGCAAATAATATTATCATGCAGAATAATTTTGTAGACCCTGATTAGATTCTCTACACAAATGTACAAGTATTTGCCGAGTTTGGGTCTACAACAATGATGATTATGAGTTTCTCAGAAACCTTAAAGGTTACAGTTAATAGGTTAATAAAGAAAAGTACTGATGTTTTCTAAATTCTAATTAAACATCTAGGTTGTGGTAATGTCATGTACCAATTAATCATTTTAATGTAACAAGGACTTGTTAAAAAAGATGCACAACTAATTTGCATAATTAATATGAAAGAAGATTCAATTAGTTTACTGATTATCAAAGACATTAAAATGTTGAAATTTAAAATGACCTTTAAATAAAGTGTAAAAACTTAATCTGCATATCTATAAGTTATTGTTTTTAAATGACCTTTAAACAAAGTTGTAGCATAAAACCTATTCTGTATATAGTTATTTTTTAAATTATGAACAATGCTGCCTTGAAAAATATGGGAGGTATTTAATGTTGAAGAATGGTTCAAGTGGATGCAAATTGTCCAAGATTCCAGTGGTCCTGTTAACCATTTCCTCCATATGTAAGCTTTTATGGCATGGCAGCTGGCAGATCTGTGCCAATTTACAGCTGTAAATTTACAGCTCCACTAAAATATGTCACAACGTTGAGTATATCTTACCAGCGCCACTCCGACTCGTATTCATTGGCGACACATATGCCCATTCATCCTTCTCCGGATCGTAGCGTTCAACACTTTTTAACCGTTGTTGCCCGTCAAAGCCACCAACAGCAAATATTAGTCTATTAACACATGCAACTCCAACACCTATTCGCCGACTGTTCATACACGCAATCTTCTGCCATTTGTCTAGATCTGGATCATATCTGAAAACATATATTCGCAATTTTTGAATACATGTACAGTTTTTGTCACATCTCTGAAAAAGGTTTTCTTGCATTTGTATGTAAAATATTTCTTTCTTTTTCAGAAAGCCCTATGATTATGAAATATTTAACTTTGTTTCTTTATTAACTTATTGCAATGCAGTATTATATGACATATGCCGTAAACAAACATTTCTTACATATTTCAATAAGGAACACTTACCCATATTTAAGAAGTTTCAGGGATTTAAAATTTGTTTGTAACTTTCAGGGAATTTGTTACAAACAATATTTATCACTTAAACATATGCATAACAATATACTCTCTTTAAATATTTGAATGTCCTACTATTTCAATACAATTAACATGTGTCAAACTGTAATTATGTCCTTCTCTGACCCGGCGGACAAAACATTAACCTCTCCAAATTGTCCAAATGAGCTTAAACAGTATTACCTTCACTTAACATTTATTGTGGGAATAAGCATTATTCAATTAAAAATTTACCTGATATGCTGTCTTTGAAAAGCTGCCAAATGTTTTAAGTAAACATAATTTGATGATATTTAAAGTTTTAGTAAAAACATTTTGTGCATATGATTTTGTTCAAAGCATATCTATTTATTTTTAGCGCATAAATATTTTTTACTTTACCAGAAAAGTACTTCATTGCAATTTATTATCATAAATAATTTTTATCACTCTTTGTCACTCTCTTGGGTGGCTGCTTAATACAGGCTTGACTGTACACAAATATTAGATATTTTGACATAAAATTGATACATGTAATATTAAGTATAGAACTGGTCAGTGGGGACCATTTGTGTCATATATTCACAGACACAAAACTGATGATAAATGTTTTTTTAATAATCAAATAAATGCTAATATTATAATTTATATATAAGCAGGATAGTCTGTTTAACCTAAGATTATCAATATGAACATTCAAATTTTGTATCAAATCATTTAAATAGCAACACCCAAAACAATAGAATTAATAGTTATGCCAAGATTTTAACAACTGATACCAACATGTACCGCTGTTATTCATGATCAGTTTTGACTTAGGCTAGGCTTTATATATTTGTTAACAGTTTATTAACATACATATTTGTACTTTTTTCCACTTTTCTAAACTTGGACTAGTCTCTAAGCCCAAGCATATGATTGGTTGACCAGTCTCCAATCCCTTGCAGACGATTCCTTGAATAGACCACAAATTGACCAATCAGAAGCTAGAATTGGTTTCCCAACTTAAGGTCTATTTTACAAATCTCCAATCTCAAGTTTGCTATTGGTCAGTTTTCCTCTCTTTGATATATAATCTTGGGACCTGGCTTAACTTTTGGAACATCTACGATATCATAAACTTGAGACAGCAGATGTCTAGTTTAAATATTTGGCTGAAGTGTTTTATTTAAAATACAGTAAAAGGACAGGAATTCATTATGGTTAATATGAAGTGTTTATTTAGATAAAATCTCCCACTTCTCCTGTTACAAGTCCATTTTTAAATGCTGATGTACACGACAATATTCGTTTGAATGGCAACTTGTTCTTTTTTGTTAGAATACTTGCCATTGTGTTAAAATTCAGTAATGGACTCATCCCTTTACTTCATATATATTGGTTTTATTGGGTGAGCAATCAGTGTATATGTGTCGCCTAAAGTTGCATTTAAAAGGGGCATAATCAAAATAAATAAGAGTTATCATTCTTGTTGTCACAGAAGGTTTTGTTCATGCTGATGATATATTCCAAGTATTAAGTGAGTAGGACAAGTGCTTTTAAAGTTAAAGGCAACATTAAGTTTCATTTAAAGTCAGGAGACTTCTGGATGCCGCCTCCGGACATAGGATCCCTATCCATATCTACTACCTATTGCAGGTGACACGATGTAGCTTTATGGCTTAACAAGTATACAGTTTTGGCCTTGCCTAATGTCACAATTAATTTAGTATGACTTGCAAGTCTATTGTTTATGCCATCTACACTGGCGAAATAATAATGATTATTTACAATTAGATATAAAATAACAATATATTTGCTATAAGACATTCATAAATGCCAATCTAAGTCACTTATAAACTGTCTGATATATAACAAAGCTGTTTTATACATTACCACAAGTGACCAAGAATAGACATTATCAAAAATATAGTTTTATAAAAAGTATCTCTGTATATAGTTTGGTATTAATTTCTTTTTAATGATTTTAATTGGTTGATTGATTGATTGATTGATTGATCTGATCATTAATATTCAATGACTTTTTAGCAGTTTCTGACTTTTCAAGACAAAATAACTCTTTACTTCATGGAAATGGCTGTAATCCCATTGGGCAAAGGGTAGATCCAGATCATCTGGCACATCTATGCAATCTGATCAGAATCTATATTGCTCACTTTTAATTGTTAAGATTCACTAATTCATCATGGTTATTTCTGACCTTAAAGTGAAAATGTTGATCCAGATCAGATCCAGATCAGATCCAGATCAGATGGCACAGTTCCAAAACGTGATCAAACTCATAGAAATGGAATACAAGGATAATTATATTTCCATTTTAAAATTCAAGCAACCTACGTATTTTCATTAATTTAGCTAGATCATTTACTTCAAAGTTAAACCTTGATTTTTCCATTAAAGTGATATCACAAATGATGCAGGGTATTATATAAAATAGAATTTCTTAATTTCATATTTTAATGTAATCACATAATGTCAATAATTAAATAACATAATTACAATATTGTCATATTTATCAAGTATGTAGTATGCTCATCAAAGATCAAGGAAACATCAGTTCCTAGTACCCACTATTATTATTATTTTCTTAAAGTATCGGATGGCCAGAGAAAAAAATTTTATAAGATTCTCATCCTGATTTTGGGAAAAAGATGGGGTGGGTGGACACTTTAAAATTTTTATTTTTTATTAACGAAATACCTGAAAATAGAAGTAAAAACTAACTTAAAATTTTGAGAAAATGGCATTTATAGTTACCAGAACATTTGGTGTAGAATATTCGTCCATCTTTTCAATTTCTTCCAAAAAATCAAGATAACAACCTACAAAAGTAGCAGGTTGGTGCCTATTTTTGTTTGAAAAGCCATACCAGTCTTGAATAGCGACGCTTCAGTAAGCTTTAAAATGATGAACATTTTATTATTGTCTGCTATGTTTTTTCCATATCCAGGATGTTCTAAAACCTGTTCTGTCCGAAACAAAATATGTTCCGATTTTTTTACAAATAAAATTTTTTGGGGTGGGTGGTTTTGGACAGGGGCGGGCAGGGATGAGAATCTAAAATATTTTTTTCTATTGCCTTAGTGTTTACTGAATTAAAATGGTCTAGTGCGGCACAGCTGAACCATTAATTTGAATTGTAGATGCTCATAAACAAACACTAACTGACTTCATGTTTAAATTATATTTATTATATTGGTTCATTTACCCAGTAAATCAATCAAATTATGCATAAATTATAATGCTAACTTACTGAAATAAATTTTCTCAACAATTTGAAAAATACTGCAATACCATTGGAAAAATATAATTTAACACCCCAGTTACACAGAGCCTTCGGTGAGTGATCAGTGACTTTTCGGCCAAATTATGGAGTGAACTGATGACAACGTATTAAACACTGATATCATCTTTTGGTCACCTGTTTGCCACTGATCAACTGCTCTTGAGAAAAGATAAGTTCTTTTGGTGAAAAATAACCGATTGGGATTTTTGAACATGTTTAAAATTCTCGATCAGTGAAAATATTTTACAAATAACCGATCGACAGCCTGTCTACAACCGTCGTCAACGATCGACAACCTGTCTACAACAAATGTCCCCGATGGGCCACCGATAAGCAACCGATCAACTAATACATACCACCAATAAAAGAAGATGAGAATTAAAGCGTGAGAGTTTGTCAGTTTTGATCGGTGGTTAATAGGGATTCAATCTGTGACCAATTGACTGCTGCCGTCACATCATCGGTGATGTTTTTCGGTAAACTGAAAAGTCATCGGTCCTCATCACTTAAACATACTTTTTTAAAGAAAAGAACCAACGGCAACCTATATCACAAGAATTGCAAGCTCTTAATCACCGATCAAACAAAGATAACCAAATATGAATCCCCGGCCATATCTGACCACCGATGATTAGCTATTAAACACCGATTTATCAGCGTTACGCTTGATTTACATCAGATTTACAAACCACAAAAACCGATAGTATTTCAGCATTTTTACTGATAAAATCATACTCATCACCCACTCATTGCTGTTCGAGTTGGTTTCGGTCTCCTACCAGCAACCTATGAAATATTTATTTAGCCGATTGAACATTTGGCCATCACCGATGGCCGGTTACACAGAAAACCTCACGCATGGCAACTGACCAAAACAGCGAGTAACTTAAAAATAAAATAACATATTGGGCACCGACCGTCTGTGTAACTGGGGCCTAACCACTGGCACACCTGTGCTGTCTGAAGTGGATCTACACTAGTAACTCGTCAATAACAACCAAATGCATCAAAAGCCAACGATGCACATCCCGATCAGATGGCACAGATATGGTGGCTGATCTGGAACTACACTGTTCACCCATGGATGAGATATAAGCAATATCCTATGGAGTAAGGGGTAAGCAGAATCTAGCGAAGTGAGGGGCATTGTTTGTACCCTAGCCTAGTTTCCTAATTCATCAAACTGTAGGCAAATCAAAACACAAAAAGAATCCTCATCGCAAGTTTGTGAACACCCACATTCAAGCCTTGCCCAAGTTTATCGCTTTGACCTCTACATTTTTACTATGATATTAATGTATCACAAAGAATGACAAGGGAATTCTAATGGCAAGATTTTGTGAACACCCACATTCAAACCTTGCTTGGTTACCTATTTCATTTATCGCTTTGAACTCTATATTTTTACCAAGAAATTGATGTATCATGCTGAGGATAGGTGACAAGTGTAAATCCAGATCAGAAGGCAGAGGTGTGTACACTCTTGGCTTCTTGGTCAGAAATAATCTTATGACTCTAAAAGTGAACAGCATAGAATGTGATGAGATGGCAGAGATTTGCTGTCAGGATCTACACTGTTCCCCCATGTGATAACAGGTGTATTCATGGCAGCATTAACTAATATATCCCGTCAACAACAGTCACAAACGATATATGTATTTGACTTTGTATGGAGGATTTGTACGTTTTTTTCATTTTACTATTTTTAAAATCATTCCATCTGGTACTGTGTAAAGTGTTGCAAATGATAAAACCCTCTTCTTGCAAATACTAACCTTTCAGCGGAGTTATGATTTATTTGTCCCTGAGATCCCCCGATAGCGTAAATCATATTGTCCATTGCACAAACCCCGACACGATTTCTCGGCAGAATCATCGGACATCGCGGTACCCAGCAGTGTCTGTATTGATCATACATATCAACTGAGTTCGAGTCTAAATTGCCTTCGGGAGAATTATTTCTACCCCCTACGGCATAAAATGAGCCTTTTACAGTACATCCGCACAGCCCACTTCGGGGCGTGGGTAAATCGGGAAGTTTTAACCACTGATTAGTTTGTGGATTGTAGCACTCAAAATTACTTAATGATTGTCTTAAATATCCTCCGGCGGAGAAAATTACTAACGGAGCACATGGTTTTCTCGGTTTTTCCGGACACACTTGATGTAATTTTAATCCCTGAAAAATTCGTGACAGGTACTCTTGGCACTGAGGCATTTTCTTCAGAACAGTACAATGTGTTAACTGTTTTTCTAAAAAGTTGGGAGACAAAAAATGGCAGCGTACCGCCGACAGCATACTTTCAAGTTTACACAGTCTTTTCTCCGTGTCATGTTGAACCCATCGTATCACAGCATTAAACACTTCTGATTCACATTTTATGTTCAATTCATCATGCTTTATTAGATTTACTAGCTGACATGATGTCAACTGTAAAAACTCATCACATTTTATAACTTCGGAAAAATGCTTATAAATATATTCTCTAGCCTTTGCTTCCAAATCTGTGCAACCATGTTCGCTAGCAAAATCCGTAATTCCTATACAATTACTGGCATCTAACTGCTGTTCTAAAAATACACTACAGGCCTCTACAACATGATTCATTTGGAACATAGTTGCTGCAGGAAGAAGGTAGCACACATTTTGTTCACTTACACGTATTTCTGCCGTGTATGCAAAATCTATTAAAACTGCTAATGTGCAAGGATGAATTCCGTGCAGCGGGATAATACTCATCTCTTCTTCTCTCATTCCACCAGTAAACATTGCACGAAAATATGAACTAGATGATGCTAACACTATTTTATGACATTCAAATTTTTCGTCACCTACAAGTAACGTCACATCACATAACTTTGACGACCGTCGCAATGTGTTCATAATTTCTAAAGCTTCTTTAGGATGTTTCATGATCGTAAAATGCATATTTCCATCGCTTTTCTCTGTAGTGACCTCCCGTGGCCGGTAACATGAAGAGAAACCGACTCTTTCATTAATTTTCTTCTCAAAATCGTCCAGCTCGGCTTCCGTTTTCGCCTGCATTTTGATTTCTGTTGTTGGTATCGCTCAAGAAAGTGGATTCAGTATGGGCATGATTGCAAGTGTTGTTCAAATCTTGATGAAATCTAAAAACAGAAAGACAATTTATGAAGCAACTGAAACTTGTGTAAATTTAAAAAAAAATAATTACATTTTTTTTCCATCACAAGTTTTTGCTTTGAATGTTATCTCTAAAAATGTATATATTATTTCTTAATTTGTTACCACAGCACAAGAACAAAATGACTTTATCTAATTGCTAAGGTATATCAACTGCCTTTCTAGCACTTAGGTATTGCTATAGACAGCACCTGGAAGCTGACACCTGAATTGTTCCACATTACCTACTCTGTATTGGGAGAATATCTGATCAAAATTAGATGTCATCTGTTCATAAATAAACTGAATTCACACACCAGAAACTCGATTTCAGGTTTTATAGTAAATAGATTGAATTTTTTTAAACTGTTTTTGTTAACGTTGAAATTGCCCATCTATTTGTATTTAACATTCAAATTGTCCAATTATTTGTATTTAACCCTCAAATTGCCCCAATTTTTATTTATATTTCATATTAAAATTTGATTTAGTATTAATAACAATGAGAACAATATGTTAATTGTGACTAATCATCAAAAACAAGAAACAAACAAATGCTATTCGTCAAAGTTTAATATAAAGGGTCCAATATGTAACAACACCATAATTGTTCTATTCATCATAATTTATTTGAAAATGTCAGAACATGTCATTTTAGGTGCATTGGTCCTTTTTGTAAGTGTAAAGAACCACCCTTTAAATTCAAAAATTACAAAAAATAGATAACAGTATGTTATAAACTTTGAAAGATTTTGTAAGCTACTAACATTAGCTACTAACATTAGATAAAAGCATGTCTGGTGTTTTCAAAATTAACTATTGTTAAACAAAATTATTTTTATTAATTGTTAAAATGGTAAATATATTTAAGCCAGAAAAAGTGAATAATTATTTTACCTATTTTAACAGCCATAAACTAAAAAATCACATAAATCCATAGTAAATTAACAAATTTTATTCCTTGCTAAGTTTTAATTCACTAATGTTTTTTATTATTCAAACACACTTTTAATTTATTTATCCAAGCCTAGGTCAATAAATATAATCCTTAATTTCATTGGTGTTGCACCCGAGAAGTCCAAGTAAAAATACTCAAATAAATCCAAAATATTTTGTTCAAAAATTTATTTTTATTTCACCAGAATAACTAAGTCACTATTGCACCAATATTAAACTCTCTAAACATTTTCATGCTAATGTTACAAAAAGTTTCTGGCCACCATTTTACAGAATTTATTCCTAATAAGAGAACTTGTACCAAATGAGACTTTGTCAGTAGTTTACCTATATAATCTATCTACCAATCAGATTTCATATAACTCCGTCGCTGAACACAAGAATTTTCATGTGTGGTAAAAACCCATACAGGTGTGTCATTCAATATTGCTTTACAAAAGCCAGTCATATTATATTAAGTATCGGAAACGGGTATTTAAATATGATCGAGTGTAACCATGATTTGCAGTTTTTCCCCCAAGTCTCGTAAGGTCAGCGAATTTTGTTGGTTAATAGGTTAAATCGAAACTGATTGCAGTTATGCATGTACATGTATGTTGAATATGGACAATTAATACTATTAAGATTTTTAAACAGGTGCTTAAGGTGTGTAAGATGCTTTTAAGATTTGCGAAATGTAACGAAATTTTAAACCCTTTACTCTATGGATGATGCTTACATCCTATGAGCAACTTATGTAGATTCAGATCAGACTGATTTTAACCCTTTACTCTACTGATAAGGCCTATGTCGCACATGGAATAAGTGTAGATCCAGATCAGACTGATAGCTTTTAACCCTTTACTCTACTGATAAGGCCTATGTCGCACATGGAATAAGTGTAGATCCAGATCAGACTGATTGCTTTTAACCCTTTACTCTACTGATAAGGCCTATGTCGCACATGGAATAAGTGTAGATCCAGATCAGACTGATTGCTTTTAACCCTTTACTCTATGTATATGGCTTACATCCCAGGTGTAACCAGTTCAGATCCAGATCAGACTGCTCCTATGTGCAAACTGATCTTAATCTACACTGGTGGCCCACATGATTAAACTTTATGCAAAATCATATTTGAAACTGTCAATATTTTACAAAATACTGCCAAATTTCTCACAAATGGCAAATAACCTTATGCAATGTCTGACAGTGTTAGATATCACAAATTGCATTAACTTATAATGCAATTATCAGTGTTATCACAGATTGTATGGTCAAACTGCATGAATTTTATAACAGTGTATAGCCTGTACATATTAGCTTAATAAATCTTAAATGACTAGCAGATAAATTTAAAAACAAATATTTAATAGTAGAAAATAATCATACTCAAAAAGTCTAATTCGGAGTTTATCAAACTTGGTAATCTTTAAATCAAGAGAGGTTAAAATAAAAAAAATTTCATTATTTTACTTTCTGTTAACCCTTAACCCTCATGGGGAACAGTATTCTACACTGTTGACTGTTTGATTAATTAGGTTATTTCTGACCAAGAACCGACCAGTGTAGATCCGGATCAGATGACAATGATGTGTCCGCTGATCTGGATCTACACTGTTCGCACATGTGAGAAAAACTTATAAATATGGAGTAAATATATTACGATACCTTAGTAATTAGGACCTTAATACTGATTAATGATCAATAGCTGTGAACTTTTATAACACCTGTACATGTTGCATTCCAATATTGGAATGACAAAGCTGAAAAAAGCCTGCTTGAACTTTCAGATAAAGCATAAATAACAGCGAAATAACGCTGCCAAGTACAAAATGACGACAAACCCAACTGTAGCTATGACAACATTATAATGGTCATTTTCAGAAAAACTGCTAATTCATTCTTGCTTTACAGGCTTGGACAGAAAAATTAACGCTTCAGAACTAAGGGTCCCCAAGGTGGGAGAAAACTTTATGGATTCATTTGCAGCTTTAAGGGTCAGAGAGAAACAAAAGAAAAGACTGGTGCACTGAGTTTTGGACAAGGTGTGGTACGAATATAGGGAGTATTACATAAAAACGAAATGACATAAGCTTTTTCTTTTCTTCTAAAACAAAATCCAGATTCATTATCACTGCAATTAGCTTTTGTACAATTTTGGATGAGAAGGGCGGAGATCAGAGTTGGCTGATTGGTTTGGGGATTGGTGGGTTTCAGCCAAATAGTAATGTGATGACTCCAGATCCTACACTGAACCTTCAAGATTTAACCCTTTACTCCATTAATTTGGGCCTGTGTCATACCTGTGTAGATCTAGATCAGCTGGAACATCCTTGTAATCTGATCTGGATCACATCTTGGTCAGAAATAACCAAATTAATATTAAAGCGAACAGTTTAGATCCAGATCATGTATGTAAGCTTCCATGTATGTGGATCTAAACTGGTAGTCCATGTGATGGAAGGTGTATATATGGAGTAGTCCATGTGATGGAAGGTGTATATATGGAGTAGTCCATGTGATGGAAGGTGTATATATGGAGTAGTCCATGTGATGGAAGGTATATATATGGAGTAGTCCATGTGATGAAAGGTGTATATATGGAGTAGTCCATGTGATGAAAGGTGTATATATGGAGTAGTCCATGTGATGAAAGGTATATATATGGAGTAGTCCATGTGATGAAAGGTGTATATATGGAGTAGTCCATGTGATGAAAGATGTATATATGGAGTAGTGTTAAATAGAGAAGCACTTAATTTGCATAAAACATTCCAAACTCCGAAAGAAAACACTGGGAAAACAGTTTCCCTTCACCATGATCATTTAATGGAAACAAAATCCATTCATTTAATCAAATAACAGAATGCATAACTAGCCTTAAGCCAGTGAACAAATAAAATCACACAATACCTGATAAACCAATCAGCTAATCTGTAAAATATCCGTGTTATTTGATTTAGTGATATCATTGCAAAACTGCCATGTCATTGCTTGCATAAAATTTTAATGTTAATCTGTGTGAACAAAATTTCATGCACTTAGCCAATACAGCAAATGGTATTTTTGTACATCATCAATTACTATCAACAACTCAAGGTCATATTTGTGACCAGAGCTGGTCACTGTTTGTAACTGTGCTGTAGACCCAAGGTCAGTCGTAACATAGCTGAATGAGGTCTACACTTTTTACAATTTTGCCAATTTAAAATACAGTCCAAATTAAGCAAAAGACGAACAGTAAACAAAGATCACCTGTGGATATAGACCACATTTTATTTGTCCCAATGACATACTTACACCTGTCTTTTAAGACAATTTCCTAGGTTTTCCTGTTTGTAATCTTGGAAGACATGTTGGACTGTATTGGTCTTACACAAAGAATGAGCCAGCTGATCTGGTCTAAACTGGTTACAAAATGTGACCTAATGTTGTGTTAATTACTTCAAACGGTTAACTAATATAGACTGGAAGTAACCACTCGGAGTCAATCTGTATAATATAAGTGATATAATTAACCAGTTCGATTATAAATACGACACCAGAAGCATGGAAAAGAAACTCCGCCGGAATTTTCAGGGCTTCATGACAGATTAGATAATCGATGACTTACAGACAAACTTATCTAAATAACAAGGCTTAGTGAAGGTTATAATACAACCAACACTTACAAGAGAAACCCACCTAAATAAAGTAGTTATACATTAAAGTTACCCTAAACCCACCTTGATAATCGTTTATATCTCTGTTGATTATAAGCCATGCTTGTATTCACACAAAATGTATCCACCCAACGTCCAATTTACATATATTACAAGTTAATTCCATTACATATGACCGTTTTCTGGTATCGCAATGTGCCAATTCAGAGTTTTTTAAAATTAAAATTATAGGTTTGACAAGTATCTCAGTAAATCCAGATTGTTCAAGCTATGGACGCTGAGGGGAAAAGTGTCTTCGGAAAGCAACGTCATTCCTCGATCAGCAGACCCGTTTCATAGCAACTAAATTAAATATTCGATACAAAAATGACAAAATGCGCGTTAACAACTGGAAGCAGCTTCAAATTGTGTTTTTTGCGCAGCTTCACCAAGGGTTGTTGCATTTAAGGGCGAGTCAACATGAATGTCGGCAAAACATTTCTAACAAAACAATGCATAAGCATGAAGGGCTGTAATGTTTCTAGTACTGACAAAGTATTCTGATGAAGTATAATTGCGTTAAGTATTGGGGAAAATGTTAAAATGCCATGATTTCGTGATTTATAATTCAATATTTGGTCAGTTTTAATTCGTTGAAGGACCTACCCTTTAAATGCATGAAAAATTAATACCCCACGAATATTCATAGTTCTTTATAAATTCTATATTTTATCGTTACTAAGTATTAATTTGACTGACCTTAGTAACCCTGAAAATTAGTACCCCACAAATATGGATGTGTTCATTGTACCTTATGTCATACTACAGACGGGGCTCATCTCACAACATTCGCAAATCAGAAATTATCAAAAAAGTAAATTATAACCAGTTACAGATGTAGACTGTCATGTGCTATTCTGTTTATATAACTAGGCATGATCTTATGGCAGATTTGGGCGAATTACATATTTTTTCCAGTGATAAAAACTCATCTAAAGTAAATTAAAACTGCAAAACCTTTTGCTGATGAATCATATTTAAATTAACTTGTTGGTCACATGACTATCAACTTATCTGTAACATACTATGGGTGTTGTTTTTAAAAACATCTGTTACAATCGCTAAGAATACTGACAAATCAAACAGCTTGACAGAACAGCAGAACATCAATTCTCTTTATTATGCCATCTGATCAGGATTTACACTGAACACTTTTAGATTCATTGAGTTATATCTGACAGAGCCAACCAGTTTAGATCCAGATCAGATAGCAATAATGTGCCAGCTGATCTGGATCTACACCTACTGCACATGCATTAAAAATGAATTTATGAAGTAAAAGGTTAAATGAAGGACTAATTATAAATAAGAAACTTAAGAGAAACTTGAACAAACAAATTCACTCACCAAAACATGAAATACATTGTTCATTGTTTCACACGACTGAAAGTGGCATTACTTCAATTTAACCCACTCTTGTATGAAATATTAAATGTAACTGGAACTATAGGCACAAATTTGCAGCATTAGTTCGGGCTAATAAAATTTTAATTTAATAAAATAAATTTTGTCCGCGCGACTAAAAGCAAAGTAGGATTTCCGAAACGTCACAAAAATCGAGATCGCGCATGAAGTTGTCTCTTCGTCGGTGCTAAATATAGCTCCATTATATTTAGTATTTAGCTTCTTAAAAGTTCGTTAACTATAATTTAACAATATCATTGAAAATCCCGTCTATAAGAAAGAATTCAATCGGACCTTTTGTGTTCTGTTAGAGAGTTTATATATTGGAGTCTATATGGACAAATATGATTTTTCAATAGTATATTCTTACTTAAGTTTAGGGCTGGGGCTTTAACCCTAAATTATTCCATAAAAAATTGTTGTTATCCACTGGCAAACAGTGTAGATCCAGATCAGCTGGCACATACAAAGTCATGCAGTCAGTTCAGGATCTACACTGTTCTCTTTCAAGATTTCTGACCAAGCAGTGAAACATGCAGACTAAGATCTTGATAGCGTGGATTTGCCAACTGATCTAGATCTACACAGTTTGCACATGTGATAAAACCTTTAGAACTGAAGTAAAGGGTAAATAAGCAAACATAAAGTGAAGAAGTTACTCAAATGAATAAGAATGGATATAAAATAAGAAATGGAAAATGAAGGCAAAATTTTCACCTACCCAAAGTAACAAAATTTATATTCCAACCATTATACATAGGTAACCAAAATTTATCCAAACTCAACATAAAAATTAAATCTCGACACAATCATTATACTGCACATGACATAACTGATGATGAAAGCGTTGATACTAAGTCGTTTAAATTTAGGTTATACAAAGTAAGCTATCGGCACAATCTCACATTTTGTCGATAACACGGTCCAAGATAACAGGACATACCATACTTTCCATCGACTATGTTTACATAAACTGCAAGTAGTCACATCAATGGTGCAGCGAACGTGAGCACATTGACGAAAAGTAAACATTAAAGTTTTTGTCTATTTTGATGTTTATGGGCAAACATGAGAAAAAAAAGACGGATTAGTTTACAGTGATGTATGATATATTATTACGTTTCCACCCTGTTGGTTTTTACATTTCTTCACTGCTCCATTCAAAGATATTTAAATCATAGTCAGTCGCCTCTATTGATCATTTCAACCACCAAGTTCAAGGACGTTTTCATTTCACGTTCGCTATGACACAGGTAGAAATTTTCAGCTGGATATTAAAACTGAAAGATGATTAATAACTCTTGAGATTAACTGAACATATGACAACAGTGAGGTGGTCTTTTTTCACGTTCACGTTCGCAGTTTAAATTATGAGCCAAAATTTAGTGCATTTTAAATTTAAAATAGAATTCAGCAGTTTTTAAGCACAATATTGGGAAAGCGCATTTGGGAAGATTTGAATGTTGCAAATACTGACAGAAATTAAGAAATCTCACAGCCTTGTGTGACAAGGGCTTTTGTTTTTAATTAAAGTAAATTAATGCTTAGAACAGAAAATTAAGTAACTAAACTCTTTACTTCAGAGATACACTTTATTGTGCGGGCAAGAAGTGTAGATCCTGATCAGGTGACACATCTGTACCACCTGATCAGGATGTACACTACTTAACTTTATTAGGTAATTTCTGACCAGTATGCAACCAGTGGAGTGGTCGCACATGATTAAAAACATGTAAATATAGAGTGAAGGTTTGAGGGGGTAGCCTGTGAGAAAATCATTAGCTACCGGTAATGGTGCCATGAACAAACAAGAGCTGTCAGAGGAGACAGCATGCTCGACTATTCGAATCATTTGAAACAAATGCAATTTGAAGATTAAAACAATAACAACTTATAATGGCCATACATTCATGTGCAATCAGGAAAAATATTAACAAGTGAATGGTAAGGGAGACATTCATTTCAAATAACAGAAATAATTCCTTAATGTACCATAAATATTAAACTGAATAGGGGAATAACTATGAAATATTTCTGAATTTGTTAGAAAACTTGTAAGTAATTTTTTATTAGAGACATTTACTTTTAGTCAAATATCAATCACTTCAGTAAATTGTTACAGAAAAAGAACTGAAATGAAAATAAAATGGAAGTTTGAAGTTGATACCTTAAGTATTTGCAAAGTAATCGATGAAGTGCACTTAAGTGAAAATATAAGTGAAACTAGAAATGTGTCCATAGGACACGGATGCCCCCGCTATGCATCGTTTTCAGACACTCAAGTGCAATGATGGTAATAATAGCATTTCAAAGACAGTGATGTTCCAGTAATTATAAGAATATGCATAAACTTGAAGATCAAGTAAATTATTTGTATTTGTGGCACTGTTGTCTGCTCATTATGGAAATGTCTGTGAAGAAGTTGGTGGTAATGCAATGCAATGTCATAGTGAACATTTGTGCCAAGTTATTTTGAAATCCCTTCATTCATAAAGAAGTTATAGCCTGAACAAGTAAATTCAAGTTTTAGTAACTGTGACCTTGACCTTGGACTTACAGGCATGGGTAATGTACGCAACACACCGCCTTGTCATGGTGAACATTTGTGCCAAGTTATTTCGAAAACCCTCCATTCAAAACAAGGTTATAGCCCGGACAAGAAAATTCTATTTTTAGAACAGTGACCTTGACCTTGGACCTACAGGCATGGACATGGTACACGACTCACCACCTTGTCATGGTGAACATTTCTGCCAAGTTATTTTGAAATTACTCTATTCCAAACGTAGTTACAACCCTGAAAAGAAAATTCTATTTTAGTAACAGTGACCTTGACCTTGGACCTACAGGCATGGGCATGGTACGGGACACACCACCTTGTCATGATGAACATTTGTGTCAAGTTATTTTGAAATCACTCTATTCGTAACTAAGTTACAGCCCAGACAAGAGCATTCTATTTTTAGTAACAGTGACCTTGACCTACAGGCATGGGCATCGTACGCGATACACCGCCCCGTCACGGTGAACATTTGTGTCAAGTTATTTTGAAATCCCTCCATTTATAATGAAGTTACAGCCCGGACAAGAAAATTCTATTTTTAGTAACAGTGACCTTGACCTTGGACCTTCAGGCTTGGGTATTGTGCGGACACACTGCAATGTCATAGTGAACATTTGTGCAAAGTTATTTTGAAATCCCTCCATTCATAACAAAGTAGTAGCCCGGACAAGATAATTCTATTTTTAGTAGCAGTGACCTTTGACCTACAGGCATGGGCATGGTACGCGACACACCGCCCTGTCATGGTAAACATTTGTGTCAAGTTATTTTTAAATCCCTTCATTCATAACGAAGTTACAGCCTGGACAAGAAAATTCTATTTTTAGTAACAGTGACCTTGACCTTGGATCTACAGGCATGGGTATTGTACGCGACACATCACCTTGTCATGGTGAACATTTGTGCCAAGTTATTTTGAAATCCCTCCATTCATAACGAAGTTAAGGGCCAAGTGTATATTTTGCTTAACACAAAATGTAAGTGAAAAAGGGGCATTATTTGAAAATGTTGGAAGCAGGGTTATGGGTCTTGTTGGTAATGATGTAGATTTTGATGGTGAAAATATATTTCAAGTTTCAAGGCAATATCTCAAGTAGTTTTAAAGATATGGGCAAAATGCATATTTTGCTTAACACAAATTATAAGAAAAAAGGGGCATAACTTGAAATATATTGACAGCAGAGTTATGGGTCTTGTTGGTAATGATGTAGAATTTGATGGTGAATATATATTCCAAGTTTCAAGTTAATATCTCAAGTAGTTTATAAGTTATGGACCAAAGTGCATATTTTCCTTAACGCAAAATTTAAGTGAAAAAGGGGCATAACTTGAAAAATATTTGTAGCAGAGTTATGAGTGTTGTTGGTTATGATGTAGAATTTCATGGTGAATATATATTCCAAGTTTCAAGTTGATATCATAAGTACTTTTCAAGTTATGGACCAAAGTGCATTTTTTGTTTAACGCATTAGTTTAACGGACGCCGACACCGGGGCGAGTAGTATAGCTCCCCTATTCTTCGAACAGTCGAGTTAAAAAAAGAAAAACATATTTAACCCTTTACTCCATAGATACAGCCTTTATTGCATGGGTAATAGTTTAGATCCAGATCAGCCAGCACAGCTGTGCCTTCAGATCAGGATATAAACTGTTCGCTTTTTGATTCATAGGTTATTTCTGGCCAAGATGCAACCAGTGCAGATCCAGATCAGGAGGCATGGATGTGCTGGCTGATCTAGATCTAATCACACATGTGTAAAAAAAAGTGTACATATGGAGGAAAGGGTTAAAATAGTGAAACAGTCACTTCAAGATAGAATTAGATTAGGAAGACACACTCAAAGCGCTGAAAGGGTTGAAAGACTGGCGTGCTGGTTGAAAGCGTAGTTTCAAGGGAGTAATGAAAATGTCTTGAACGGCGAAATGCACATTAAGGAAGTGGAAAGATTGCTGTTGATGGTCTTTAATTGGCTGTCATAAGGGAGCAATGAATAACAAGAAGTAGTTTTTCATATAAGAATTTAATGTAATAACTCTTTGATTAACACAAGAGAGGTGGAGAAGAAGAAAAGAATTGAACTTTTCCTGCACATATATCATTACTTTAAACATATGGAACTATGTGTATGTTTTTTTGTTTGTGACAGTCACTATCAACATCATTAGCCAATAATTCAGTATATTCAGGGATTTCAATAGATGCAGATACTTGCATTTTGATGCAAGGAAATTTGAGGTTTTCCACTTTTGACCTCATCTTAATCTTACGTTGGGGGTCATTTTGATGCAGGAGCGTATGATAAGTGGTCGAATTTTGCAAGAATAATGATAAATTTTGCATTCCAAATATGAAGTAAATACTAATTGGACCCTTGTAAATATAAAATATTATGAAAATGAAGTTAAAGCACTTTCACAAGTAGTAAAGTTTTGTGAACACATGATATGGCTTGTGTAAATCTGATCATGATCCCTTGAAAATTTTCAAAAAATTCTCAACAAAAGTAAAAGCTATTGAAATCACTGAGTATATAGTACCGTGGTGATAACCATTAACCTGGCTTTTGCTGAAAAATTTATCATCAATCTAATACCCTATGATGCATTGTTTCAATAACAAATCTCAAATTTGCAGCAATAATTTAAATATCGAGCGTGGCCGGAACTAATTAATTAACTGTAGTAACATCTTCAACATTCGATTCTGATTTACCAAAATTTTTCAGCTTTTCATTAATTTTAGAAGAATTTTTAAGTGTGCATTTTAAGAGTATTCCTTACGATAATAATGCTAGAAGGAGGAGTCAGTTTAAGCCCGGATATTTTATTTTTCAAGTGAAAAATGAAAACATACCAGAAAACTGCATTCCACCGTGTGATGATACTGCTACCTTAGTTGCTTGGCAAAATCTCAATCCACGCAAGCTAACAAAAATGGCGACCCACGCTAGAATTTCCCGCAATTTTGGTCACGTGACTGATTTGTTTATAATCATAGCCTCCTGTATTTTGATTTCAAGACAAAAAAATCTGCCAACGTCTGTTAGCTTATTAAACTTACACAACACCACACATGTTACAAAAAATGCATTACCTGAAGTACACAATAAAAAGCCTATTATGCAGTCATGATCGGGAGCAAGACATTTCAACCCCTCGACATTTCAACCACTCTGTAATTTTTAAAATCAAAGAATTTTCAGCCCCTCTGGCATTTCTCGAGCAAAATCTCGATCCACAGCTACTCCAACCTAACCAAAATGGCAACCCACCCTATCTCCCGCTTGTCACCTGATTGATTTAATTTTTCTTTTTCTTTTAATATCCTTTCATATTTGTTTGAACAACAATATTAAATTGTTTTTTTTGTATTTATTTGTCGCATTTTCTTACAAACATTCGCATTCCTTCGTAATATTTGTGTTTTCTTAAAATGCACTACTTTTATTCCGCACAACTACAAACTCTTTCAGGCGTAACTAAACTACTCATGCATATCCAGTTGCCTGTTGACTGCCATAGCTGGTCGTGATTTCACTCTACATTTGTTTGATGGAGTTTTTGGCATGGACGCTCTAAATTACACAGAAACTTACTATAAATCGCTCAGCATTCGTGGAATGGTGTACTCGATTGTGCTTGAAACATGTGCAGAAAATTTCGGCCTGCTTTCGCGGTGACCACAAAACCCCACTTACTTGATACGCTCTCGTGGTCGCAATGATACACTCGGAGTTAATGACCGCACATCGCCGTGTTCATGGCATTGTTAGTAAAGACTGGCGCATGCGCACCAGTCTAAAAAAAGAAATTGCTTTATATATAAAGTACCCATCACTAAATAAAAAGACATAAGCAGTAACAGAAAAGTTGGGCATTTTATCAGGTTCTGACCCTTGGGTAGAGAAACCAACTTTCCCCAGGCTTGCTGGACACCTTTCTCAAACAGCATATTCTGATTCTGTTCCGAAGCGATAAAACGAGTTATTACACGAGGAGCCAACAACAGATGCTAATCTATTCCCCCCACCAGGCATCCAGTCTTGGTCAAAACTAATGGCAACTAACAATTAAACCCTTTAGGTGCAAGTTTAATTGCATGGTCGAAAAGTGTAGATCCAGATAAGCTGGCACATTAGTGCTGTCTTGTCAGAATCTACACTTCTAGATTCAATTGGTAATTTCTGACCTGAGGTTCTTGCTGATCTGGATCTACACTTGTCACACACTTGATAAAACCTGTATACATGGAGTAAAGGGTTTAAGTAATCACTCAACAAAGGTTACAAATTTTGAAATCTCCAGCAGCAAAAGAGTGAACCTGGACTGCTGGCACAATAACCCAACACAACATGCCCCCTTTGCATATCCTATAAACTTGAATTAAACGGCAGACCTACTTCATGACAAGAAATAATTCTATTTCAACTAAATGCTCAAGTTACAGTCAAGAAGTTTTTTGGTTTAGTCATTGAATAAGAACACGATTTGCATTGAAAATGGAAAACCACAAAATGCTCAGTATCACACCAAACATTACCTTGATCTATATGTTGCAAAATTGACAGAAAGCTGACAATCAGGTAAAATAAAACAACAACAAAAACACAATAAATACTTGCAAAAATAATCCAACACTGTTGAAATAAATTTGAAATCCAACACCTGTCACCAAAGTCTGTACAATACTACACCATTAAACTAGTAACAAAATTCTAGAAAACCTTTTATATTCCATTCTTTCTTACTGCATTGGGAAGCCATTTAGTAAGTTAAATAAAATTGTACATCAACGTTTTGTAAGACAATGCAATCAAATCTCTGATTTTAAAATTAGTCTGTAGTGTTCACTTACTTTAAATGATGCTTATTTTACCATCACACTGTGTTTTTATCCCATCCACAGATTTAACTTCAATGAATAATGCACACAGTTGTGAATGAAATAAATGAAAACAAGCAAACAACGCTAGTTTTCTAACACAAACTTAATGCTGGGCGAGCACAGTTATTGGTTCCAAATCGTACCGGCTAATTAAACATTAAAATGTTTTCTTAAACAGTATTTAAGACCAAATAAACAAGACAGAAGTCTAAATTCAGCTTAACAAACTTCTGAATACTTATGATGACACATAAAAATACTTTCATCGTTTTAAATCACGTCCACATGATACAGTACCAGTAAAACCCATGAGCAGATAACATACGAAAAAAAAGTTATACCTTTCAATTCACAGTTGATGAAGCATCTTTTCTTCATAATTTTACCACCCAATGGGACTTCAATCCATTACAAGGTATTCCAACTATAAAACAAAAAAATCATGTATATGAAAAAAAAATGTTTATACGATTTTAAGTACCAGTGTAATATGGTCACTGTCTATACAACAACTGTTACATTCATGTCACACCTTTACACCGCAGTCGTCATTCATAAACTAAGTCAATACGTTAACCATAGTGAATGACTCGGCAAAAAAATCTATACCAGTTATTTTGCAAGTGGAGGGCTTGATTACACAGTTAATGTGAACTGCTATCAACATACATAATGAATGAAAGGGCATCAAAGGTCGTTTTACAATGGTCAGGTAGTCAGATAATAAACATTGACAGTCACAATAATAAACCAAAAATGGGTTTAATAACTGGTTTTTATCATTTCATATTATTTGTAAAATTTGAAGTTTTATCAATTAACAATTTCAGTTAACTCAACAATTGCTTTTTTTACAAACATTTTGGGTTTTTTAACCTTCTTACTCCATGAGTCAAAGGGCCAGTGTGCAACCAGTATAGATCCAACTGAGTCTGCACATATGTGCAGTCCAATCAGGTAGGATCTAACTTTGTTCCTACTTGGTCGGAAATAAGCTAAGAATTCTACAAGGCAACACTGGGTAGATCCTGGTAAGATGGCACAGACTGCTGTGATGCAGGTCTACACTGGGTAGATCCTGGTAAGATGGCACAGACTGCTGTGATGCAGGTCTACACTGGGTAGATCCTGGTAAGATGGCACAGACTGCTGTGATGCAGGTCTACACTGGGTAGATGCTGGTAAGATGGCACAGACTGCTGTGATGCAGGTCTACACTGGGTAGATGCTGGTAAGATGGCACAGACTGCTGTGATGCAGGTCTACACTGGGTAGATGCTGGTAAGATGGCACAGACTGCTGTGATGCAGGTCTACACTATTTGCCCACGTGAAAAGTCTTATATATGGAGTAATTCAGATGTGCAAGCTGATCTGGATTTACTCTGTTCACCTACATGATAAAAGTCTTGTTTATATTGTAAAGGATCAAACAATTTATAGTAGGACACTCAGTCTATATGATCAACAGTTAAATCATGTAAACCATTTAATTGCGGGTCATGTGCAACCTCTGTAGACCAAGATCTGTCAATGTATAAATTTAATCTGAACAGGGTCTACAGTGTTTTCTATTCATTTAAATCTGCTATAGATTCACAGTTCAGGGTGGAATACTTCAATGTCACAGTTGTGATTAATATATATTGCACTAATATATAATGCCTAAAATTACTGAAAAGGAGCAAATCATGCCAAAATTTTATACCAAACGTACATTTTAGGGTCCGTTGTAAATTGTACTATGAGTATCACTATAATCAGGGAATTCTAAAGATGCAGCAGTAATATTTAGATGCAAGCAACTTGTACGTTGAACATCTAAGAATATTCAATCACATTTACTTTGATTACAGGTCTTTTACAGTTTGTATTATAAATTTTGATATTTGAAAGCATTTAGTATTTTCTCCCTGATACATGACCAGGCATCTTTAATACAATTCTATACTACACCATATGACCATAAGTAGAGTCCATAACATTCACCCTTTCCTCCATAGATACCTCTTTATTGTGCGGGCGAACAGTTAGATCCAGATCAGCCAGCAAATACATGCCGTCTGATAAGGATCTAAACTGTTCGCTTTTTGATTCATTAGGTTATTTCTGACCAAAATGCAACCAGTGCATATCCTGATCAGACGGCATGGATGTGCCGGCTGATCTGGATCTAAGCTGTTCACTCATTAAAGGTGTACCTATGTGCCGGCTGACCTGGATCTAAGCTGTTCACTAATGCATTAAAGGTGTATCTATGTGCCGGCTGGCCTGGATCTAAGCTGTTCACTAATGCATTAAAGGTGTATCTATGTGCCGGCTGACCTGGATCTAAGCTGTTCACTAATGCATTAAAGGTGTATCTATGTGCCGGCTGACCTGGATCTAAGCTGTTCACTAATGCATTAAAGGTGTATCTATGTGCCGGCTGACCTGGATCTAAGCTGTTCACTTATGCATTAAAGGTGTACCTATGTGCCGGCTGACCTGGATCTAAGCTGTTCACTAATGCATTAAAGGTGTATCTATGTGCCGGCTGACCTGGATCTAAGCTGTTCACTAATGCATTAAAGGTGTATCTATGTGCCGGCTGGCCTGGATCTAAGCTGTTCACTAATGCATTAAAGGTGTACCTATGTGCCGGCTGACCTGGATCTAAGCTGTTCACTAATGCATTAAAGGTGTATCTATGTGCCGGCTGACCTGGATCTAAGCTGTTCACTAATGCATTAAAGGTGTATCTATGGAGTTAAGGGTTAAAAGATATTTACACATTTCAAAATGCAATATAGAAATGAATTTCCACAATTATACAGATCTAGACGTCATACAAAATAATTCCTTTGGCTGAATAAACTGAATTCAAGACAGCATTGCCACAATACAAAGACAAAAAGTACAAATTTCTCCACTTAAAAGAAAACTGACCATTGTAAACTCTTGACCATTGTAAAATCTTGAAAACGTCGCCTGAATGGAACGAAGCTCTAACTACCATTTTCAAGAAAACTGCTTCTAAAGTTTTAGACACTTGTATCTCCTTTATTTTTCATCTTATATTGAAGAGAAAATATATGAGAATAATCAATTTTCCATGAAGATTTTGAATATTAAGTTATTTTTTTATATTTTGCATTGAATGATAAAATATTTATATATTTGTGTTTGGAGATAGAGCTTTTTGATAAAAAAATAAATTAATTTATTAAAGATACTTTATTCTATCGGGACATAGAGCAAATATCATTCACGAAAATGAACAAAGAGCTATTTGTTTTAACTTTATAATAGTAAAATTGGTTAAAAAACATTGATTTATTCAGCCTATTTCACACTGTATCGTTATACAGTCCATGTGCGTCCCCATTTTGACACTGGGGCCAATGGGGATCACAACCGTAGCGACCCCGGGAAGTACCGCATTGAATTGGTTTAACTGTTCAAACAGGCGATCACTGGTTAGTTACCCTGGTGTTGGTTTAATACAACCGGAACTTACTGGGAGCGCAACAAATGTCATGTTTATTCTGGGGGAGATCCGTGGCATCTCCTTCCGGCATGATCCGTCTCTCCCTTGTAAGACCACCGGTTTAAACCTTAGTAAACCAGCATTTGATGTGTCCAAGGTGGAGATAGTGACTCTCGGTTTGAACATGGTGTCATGGAGGAGAGCCGACATAGCCCTGACTTGTGCTGGTCGAACAAAGGCTTAGCATGGTAGCAGCTTGTGAATACCGTTAAAGTATTGGTGGAGCCAAGGCTACCTCGCAAGCCGGTGGGTGCCGATTCAATCTCGGAAGCCATATTTAAACCATTATTTCATATTTAAATTTCATTTAACCCCGATTCAATGCGGGTTTTCTCAGCATCGCTTGGTTGTGTTCGCGGCAGCCCCAATGTCTAAACCGGGATACACCGAGGCTGTATACAGGGACAGTGTGAACTAGGCTTATAATCCCATAAATCTTGCCGGTTTAATCCGCCCCACTGGCTAGAAACAACTGGCATGCACCAGGGCATACAAACACACTATAATATGACCACAAGTAGTACAGATCCATGATACAAATTTATTAAATTTTTGGGTTTTGCTTATTATTAGCTGTCAATATATTTCCAGAAAAGCTGGTGCTGTTCCTGGAAAATGCTACCAGAAATAAACCATTTTTACAAAATTTCCAACTGTTGTTTCAAATGAATTTTAAATGTGGGTCCTATAATGATATAATCTTTAACTATAGGAACTTCTGCAAAAAAAAATACATTGACTTTGAGTTTATAACTTCTTAATGAAAATTTAAACAGTATTTTAACATTTAAGATAAAACAACACCAACTTAACAGTCAAACAATAATAAAAATTCATGAAGTGAGAAAATGACATGAACATAGTTATTTTACAAAGTACCAACAGTGCAGTTTTTAGAATTTTTTTTACATTTCATTTGCGGTAAATATCTTACAATTCACAGTAGGTACTTAACAAGCAGAAACAATTGTACTGAAAGTAATCTGTAGCATAGATAACATTGATTTGAGCTTTAGAGTTACAGTTTGCACATTTTGTAAGCACTCATCTTGTGGCATGAATATCAGCATTGACTTCAAGTTTTTTTCTTCTAAATTCTACGATGCTTGGTTTAATCACGTTTAAATAACAGCTTTCTATTGGCCGAGTCACACATAAAGCAATATTCCATTTAACAAACAGGACATAGAGCATTGTAATGCCAACACATAAAGTGGTCACATGTTGGAAAAGTAAGTGTTTTATTGGTTGGAAAAAAAAAATTAGCAGTGAATCACTCTAACTCCAGGAGGTAAAGCATTATAACTTTTACAAGGATGTAAAAATAATGGAGATAGAGCAAAATGTTACGTTGTAACTCCTTTTGTGACCTAGATATCTGAATTCAGATGACACCAAGTGCTCACGATTTCATACATGTAAAAATCTCAATTTTGAAAAAAATGGAGATAGAGCACTATAATAGTTGGGCAACGAAACTTGAAAAATTCCGATTAAAATATAAATAATATTGATTCATCTTTTTAGCAGTGACAAAAACAGAAATATATGAACACAATACACATAAAAACAAATAATTAATCTCTCAGCTAATTAGAAAAATGACCATTGTAAAGTCTTGACCATTGTAAACTCTTGACCACTTAAAAATCCGATCAAAACATGAAAAATATTGACTCATCATCTCTTTAGCAGTGACAAAAAAGTGAAATGTAAACATTTCACTTTGAACTTACCAACTTCTGCCACTGTACTTTGCCCAGGAGGCACACTTTGTAGGACAGACATCGATCAATATCTACAAATTGACTGGTGACATTTTCAATTTCAGATCATCAGCCACACGGAGTTTTCTTTGGGTTTTCTTGCTTTTCTGTTATCGTTTTGACAACATGTTCTTTGGTCATGCTGGGTTTGTTTTCTTTTTTTTTCTGTTATCTTTTTGACAATGTGTTCTTTTGTCACACTGGGTTTTGTTGGTTTTTCTTATTTTCTGTTATCTTTTTAATAACGAATTCTTATGTCACACTAGGTTTTGTTTGGTTTTCTTGTTTTTCTGTTATCTTTTTAACTATGGGTTCTTTAGTCACACTGTGTTTTTTGGTTTCCTTGTTTTTCTGTTATCTTTTTAACAATTGGTTCTTTAAATTCAGCGTTTTTCTGCAGGGCATTGTGGGTTATATATGCAGTTCTGTCCTCATGTTCTCATACAATGACCTGAAAATATAATAAAATTTATTTTAAGTCTTCATCATAGCCATTGAGTATCAGTGAAATAATGGAATAATACCTGGTATTTTCACTGCCAAAATATATAAGACCACCCTAAAATTAAGATCACCTTAATAATAAAACCACTATTCCATAATCACATTTTACATTTTTCTACAAATTTCCACCAAAAATGGAGACCACCTCAATATTTTGACCACTTGAGGAGTCCAAAAGGTGGTCTTAAAACGGAGTCAAACTCTTTTTCTGTAAAAATGTAAATGTGTTATTCTAACTGTTTTGCTGGAATTGTTTTATTTTCTTTTTCTTTACTATAATTGCTTTCTGTAAAAACCCAATCTCTGCGAAGTTAGAACACACAACATGTTAGATCTGCTTAAGGGTGTAAACCCAGATCTAAAAGTTCAAGCATGCATTCCTAGGTTTTTAAATGATGATGTAAGGAAACTTGAACAAAGTTATTAGTCAATTCATATATAGCATAATAACTTTTTAATAAGCCAATTGTTTGAACCATGATATGTTTAGACACTTATCAGATTTTAAATGGGTACAGGTTGACATGGGTCTACACTGTTTGCAAATGAGATGTTTAGGCGTAATTATGAACCATAAGAACTTGCTTCACCGAAACTCTTTCTCATGTACAATTAAACTTACCAAGCATTGTTTATTGCCGAAAAAGTGATTAAAAAGATACAAAAATGCGGAAAATAAGTCATAAATCTTGTTAGTTACAGTATCTGTTTCCTTAAACTGTTCCCAAATACAATAGCATCCGATTACAAGATTTGTCGGTCCAGTTCTCAACAAACTTTTCGTTATCTCATTGTAATGAAACTGTATATAGATCCATTACTTATGACAATATTGGCGAAAGAACATTGATAAAATTATAGAGATATTTTCCGAAACTTAGACCTGTGTCGCCAGCATCATGGTAAGTGATATCGTTGTCTTGTTTTCAATGTAAATTACAAATCTCTAAACTTAATTACACATTGGCGGGGATCATTTTACACGTACCTATGATGCAGCGTCTTTTAATATCCCACCCGTTAAACAATACTGAAACAGTGCTGACTGAAAAACATGTGGTTCTTTTTGCTGAAATTTTATCAGCAATAAGTTACCGAAACACTCGGTGATTTTCTTCATGAATGTAAATATTTTAACCTTTAATCCACATTATACTTGTACATTTAACAACTTAAAACTTGGACCAGTTCATTCCTTATTCACTGGCCTGCCACAAAGATCTCTTCTAAATAGCAGAGTGTAGACCCTGATCAGATGTTACTTAAGAATGACAATAAGACGATATCCTGGTCACGGCACCAAAATATTGTACAGTGTAAGGGTAAAAACTAAAAAAAGCGTTGTGTTCAGGTTCGACCTTACGTTTATTTCCTCTGATATGTACTACAAAACAATAACAATGACGTCGACGTGAAAGTACGTCTGCCGCGACGTGGCACCAAGACGTCACACATAATAATGGTATATTTTATCCGACAATACCCTTTTCTCCACTGGATACGGCTGTTATGCAATCAGCAAACAGTGTAAATCCAGATCATCTGGCAGATTTGTGCTGTCCTTTTAGGACCTACACCTTCCAGAATATAATGGTTCTACACTGTTGGCCCATGTGAAAAATCATACAAGTACCAATGGAATACAGCCTTAAATGGTAACTGTATTAGCTAAAAAAAAAATATACATAAATAAAATACATGTAACCAACAAAAACAACTAATTACTTTAAGGTTTTATACAAAACATGTTTGAATACCAGGTAAATACTGACACACAATAACAAATAAAAAGAATATAGTTTTAAAGCAAAAGATTTGAATATGATAATGAAGATAGTATGTTCTTCATCCATATCAGATCAGGTCATCCGGTGTTTTCACCCGTGTAGGAAATTTCGATCCTACACCCCCATGTAGGATGAGTCACGTGAGTGACGTCACGTCTTCAAGTATCTGACGATAAAAAGGTTTGTGTTAATATATATATGTGTTTATATATTTCAACATAAGGAAAATAAATTAGTTTTAATACATACACAGAAATGTTATAAATAATAAAAGGTATGCAAGAAAAAGTATCTTGCATGAGACATTCGGTAAAGATAGAAAAATCTGTCACCTCGGGTGAACTGTTTTGGCGGGAACTCGGCAGAGCCTCTTTCCCGCAAAACAGTTAACCCTCGGTGACAGATTTTTCCATCTTCACCTCACACTCATGCATGATACTTATATTACAATAGTGTTTAGATCTCTAACCAAGTACAGGTAACAAACAATTTAAGTTTTGTTTGAAAGTGAGACATTTATGATAATTTCTCCAGTTTTATGGACCTTATCACTACTCCCACAAAATTTAATTTAGTCAAGGACCAACTGTAAAATTATGTATTCCTCATTAAGTACATGTGTTCCAGTTGTCACTGAAGAAAAAAATTTCTTTGAATATAATTATAATGTTTTGTCAAATGCCAAGTCACTGATGTTGTGTGACCCTTATTATTTTTGTGGAGTAAATATTGTATCTTTGCATCAGCTACTTGTGAAGTCCTGTGAGATGTTGACTGCTAAAAACATTGGCAGGAACTGGTCACACACGTTGACTGAAATAACAGACCAACCCATAACCCAAGTTGATTGCCACATATAAGATTATATGATTTTTCAAAATTCCATTAGTGATTTACATAATGTTATTATTTTCAACATAAGTTTGTTGCTCTAACTTGTAACTTGCTGTAACGTGATCAGTCAGTTTCTGGGTCCCAACTGATCAAGATCTACACAGTGCAGCTTTTATGATGTATTCAGGTTTATCTGACCATCCAACGATTGAACAGTGTAGATCCTGATCACACAGCAACCATGTGCCAGCCATCTACGACATTTGCCGAATTGTGATAAACCTGTATATATTTGTAAAGTTCAAATGACTCAGTGTTTATGACAGTAGCTATGTTAACATCTACTAAATTGCAATCAGACAATGTAATCAAACATTCTGACCATTCGTTTGATCTCACTGCTAGACAACAAATTAAAAATTAACTACTTGTCAGTTCTCAAGAGACAACTTTGAAGATTATTATAACTGTTGTTTCACGATTTATATTCGTGACAACAAAATTTTGTAATTTTCTGTAAGACACCATTTCTGTGGATTCTTAATTTCATGGAACATAATTTTCTGATCAACATATTTTACTTTCAATTCTTAATTTTGTAGTGGTTTTAATCATGAATAAATATGGAAACAACAGAAAACTATTTGTAAACATTTACCCCATGGATGGCTCATATCTCATGTGCTAGCAGAGACAATGCAGATTTTTATTTTATGCTTTTCAGTGAAATATAGAATTTTCCCGGTGAAATAAAAGTGGTATGTCACTGTTTTTGAACAGTGGAATATCATTTTATTTTCACTGATTTTTTCACGTTGTTAGCCAAATGCACATAACAAACCAAATGCGAACGTTAAGAAAACGGTCTCAAATTAATAATTTGTATATTTGACGTCATGACGTCACGTCATAAAGTAGCGGTTTTGGCGCCATTTCTTGCAACTCTTCTGTCAAATCACGCAAATTTTGCACTAACAGCATAAAATAAAAAGAAAATTTGTTTTTCCCAGTGAAAGATAGAAATATATTTCACTCGTGAACTCCGGAATTATGAATTTTCACTCGGGGGCTTCGCCACTCATGAAAATACGAATTCCGGAGCTCACTCGGTGAAATATATTTCTATCTTACACTGGTAAAAACAAATATCCTCTATAGCTTGCACATCTTCAGGGAATGACTTAGAGAGAGACTTAGGAGAAATAGTCTCCCAAATGTTAAGTACTTCTCCCTCTTCTCAGCCATGGGAGATGTTTTTACCTATATGTTTTATACAGAAATCCAAAATTCTAGTTGACTTTTCCCTAAAATTGGAAAAACTTCTCCCTGTTCTGACAGTCTAAGTCAATTCCTGATGTTGCAATCTGATCTTGATCTACAGTGTTAACTACTCTGTCAGAAATAACCTATGAGGGTAGATCCTGATCACACTGCTCAGGCTGATCTGGATCTACACTGGTAACACATGGGATATAGGCAGAATCTGACTCTGCACTGGTCACACATGGGATATAGGCAGAATCTGACTCTGCACTGATCACACATGGGATATAGGCAGAATCTGACTGCACTGGTCACACATGGGATATAGGCAGAATCTGACTCTGCACTGATCACACATGGGATATAGGCAGAATCTGACTCTACACTGGTCACACATGGGATATAGGCAGAATCTGACTGCACTGGTCACACATGGGATATAGGCAGAATCTGACTCTGCACTGGTCACACATGGGATGTAGGCAGAATCTGACTCTGCACTGATCACACATGGGATATAGGCAGAATCTGACTCTATACTAGTCACACATGGGATATAGGCAGAATCTGACTCTGCACTGGTCACACATGGGATATAGGCAGAATCTGACTCTGCACTGGTCACACATGGGATATAGGCAGAATCTGACTCTGCACTGATCACACATGGGATATAGGCAGAATCTGACTGCACTGATCACACATGGGATATAGGCAGAATCTGACTGCACTGGTCACACATGGGATATAGGCAAAATCTGACTCTACACTGATCACACATGAGACATAGGCAAAATCTGACTCTACACTGGTCACACATGGGATATAGGCAGAATCTGACTCTACACTGGTCACACATGGGATATAGGCAGAATCTGACTCTGCACTGATCACATATGGGATATAGGCAGAATCTGACTCTACACTGGTCACACATGGGATATAGGCAGAATCTGACTCTGCACTGATCACATATGGGATATAGGCAGAATCTGACTCTACACTGGTCACACATGGGATATAGGCAGAATCTGACTCTGCACTGATCACACATGGGATATAGGCAGAATCTGACTCTGCACTGATCACACATGGGATATAGGCAGAATCTGACTCTGCACTGGTCACACATGGGATATAGGCAGAACCTGACTCTGCACTGGTCACACATGGGATATAGGCAGAATCTGACTCTGCACTGATCACACATGGGATCTAGGCAGAATCCATGGAGTACTTAGCATTTTTCAATTTATATGTTAAACTTTAGAAACTTAGTTAAATACAGTGGAGCTCCGCTATATCGCGATCCGCTATATCATGAAATCCAATATAACGCAGTCAATCCGTGGACCCCGTTTTTTCCCCCCAAAAATTGATACCTGCATTTTGTCTGTCTTAAACGGAAAAAAATATTATTATACTGCAAAGGAATTTGCTTGAATTTGATTGGATAATTTGCCGTTAATGTATATCCGTAGATATGAACGCACGTGCCTTAATTTCCCTCTCTGGCCTCCCACCTTTTGTTGTCATCCGCCATTTTGTTTTGAATTTCCGTAAAAATGCATAATTTGAAGCCAATATTGTAAATTATAAAGCGTAATGCTTAGGGATTACTAAAATTGTTACAGAAAATATTTGTGTTATGTTTTAACGTAGAAAACAATCAGATTATTCTCAAATTTTGTAAATAAATATCCAATCGATAGTCCATTCAATTTCTATAGAAGTGACGTCATGCAGGTAAATTAATAACATCAGACATGTAATTATTGAGGTTCTCTGAGGGGAATTACGCCGTTCGGCATTAAATAAGCGAAATAAATGAAAAATCAATGTTTTCTAATTATTTTTGTCTGAAAAAGTCTCTGCAGTATAATAAAACAATTTTTTGGTTCCTTGAAAGGGTATGTGAGGATATATTGCCGGTCTGGGTGTCATATTATCCCTCGCCTGCGGCTCGGGTAATATGACACCCAGACCTGCAATATATCCTCACACACCCTGTCAAGGAACCAAATAACTATATAATACTTTTTTCTGGCTGAACGAATATTTAGAGACGAGAATTTTTATTAAAGAAAGATTGTTCGCACAATTTTATTTTATGGGCAAGTATTAGCACGATTAAAAGTATACATCGTTCACGTTATTTCTTATTCGTAATAAAATTATGAACATCAGACTTAAACATTGTAAATTTAAATGCACAGTCAGAATTTACCATGATCATATAAGTCTGTGTTATTTAATGTGATGATGCTCTGCGTATTACTGGAAGAAGAAATGTGACAAACTTTCACATGTTTAACAACTTTCTATTTCATAATAAGAATTACCAATGTTTTACAGAAATGCTTTTATTAAAATATTGTAAATAAAAACAAATAAACAATGCAACATATAATAACATTATGTTTATTACAATGTAGCGAGTTGATAAACCGGAAGGATAAATAATTGCCTGTTAAGGGTATGATGTTTTATTGCATTCGAATGTCTGATTAATTAGAGACGAAAATAATATGTTGTTTTCGGTGTCCCATTTTTAAGAGGCTGAAAAAGTTATTTTGGCAAAATAATTTTGGTGTCAGAACACTTAGAGGGTCCGAAGACTTAGACAAAATACCGATAAAACATAATGATAAATAACTGTGTACATGTATTATAATGCTTATCCAGGGTAACATTACATCCACCATATAAGGACTTATGATTAGCGCAAGTTCCTTTGTCCCTCCAATATTGCGGATCCGATAATAACGCGGTTTGAGGGCTGGACCCTACGGACCGCGTTATGTTGGATCTCCACTGTATACTTATGGACAAAAGTCCTGTCCGGCATGATTTTTCCATAATATCTTTTAAACACATGAAATCCAAAATATGCCGAATTCCAACAAATTACCGCTATAAATTTGGTATCTATGAAAAGATCAAATTATTGTGCATTCCATGAAGAAGAATTTTGGAATATGAGCAATTTACTGCCAGTAGAGTAATGTGATGAAAATTGACATGCAAAAAGTTCCAATCTTCTAACCGGACAAGATTTTTGTCCATTAGCATACAATGACTTCATACAGCCTAAATATACTTTTAGTATCATGTAAAATCAATACCCTAAAGTTTCTTTTTACATTGTCAATGTATGATTGAATTACTTATCTCTGATTACACCCATTTCATAATTTCAGTGCTGACATTATCAAATACTGTAATTTGCATTTTTTCACTTTATCTGATCACGTTTACAACCCAAAATCAATTTGAAGAAATTCTTATATGACAGGTGAAGTTCTCTTTAAATCAAAGATTGCCAGACAAATATATTTTCGAATAACAAGTTCGATATTTGTCACACAAATCATGCTGGGAACTAAAAGAAATGTAGACCCAGAACACGTTTCTTCTGGTATGTGCCAGGGATTTTGTCTAGTGCCAGGGGATGCGGCCCATGCCCTAATTAAGGCCAATAATTTGGGTGATAATAGCTTCATTTAAGGGGAATGAAAATACCTGATGCAAAGTAACTTTTTGGGGAAAACTGCCTGATGTTAAGTAACCTTGTTATGGGGAATTTACAGGTCTGTACACACCCCTGACTAAAGAAGGCAAAGAGCCTTGCGAGCATAACAATGTTTGCTTCAACCCTGTACTCCATAGTATATGGCTCTATCCCTGGTTTGACCGTCTTCCATCCAGATCAGCCTGCAAATGTGACCACTGACCATGATATACATTATTCACTCTAAGATTCATTGTTTTATTTCTGACCAAGATTCAACCAGTGCAGATCCTGATCAGATGGCATTGATGGCTGATCTGGATCTACACTTGTCACTTATACTTAAAAACACATATATATGTTATCAAGTGTAAAAAATAATCTAATTAGTCGAAAAAAAAAGCAATCAGTGTAGATCCTGATCAGATGGCAGGAATGTGGCGGCTGATTTGGATCTACATTGTTTGCCCATTCCATATAGGCATATATAAAATTATAGAGTAAAGGGTTAAAACAGAGGAAATTATAATTCACTCCAACCCTTTATAATATCTATACTATTGACACAGGCCTATACAACCTGACAATTACCAAACCTCCGATAGCTTGATATAATCTCTATACCATACTGTGAATGACTTTACATATTTTACACTCTCTTAAACTACCTTATGTGAATACAATTTCATTACTATCAATTTTGCGAACGTGAAATAAACCAAGGTGAAGGCTGCATTCTATGATAGTGCATTTTTTTGTTGTTAGCATAGACAGATACTGCACTTCTGCGCTCAGTTTCGCTCCATGTTTTATCATAAACTTAGATCAGGGGTCAATGTTAATCAACAATCTATTAAAAGTGCGATAAAAAAGCCTTCAGTCAATTTTAAGTGACAAGATGGGACACCCTGAGAGCATTTAAACCATTACATCATATATACAGTGTCAGGTTTTCTTTTTATCAAACTGGCCACCAGTGTAGATCCAGATCATCCCTGGTGCTGTCTAATCAGGATCAACATTGTTCACTATTATATTCATTAGGTTATTTCTGACCAAAAAGCTAACATTGTCGATAGTTATCAGACAGCCTGGCTAAACATTGTAAGTCAGCTGCTGACTCTGCCATCTGATTAAAATCTAACTTGTTTACTTCTTTGTTGGTCAGAAATGACTTTTTGAATCAAAAAGCAAAAAGTGCATGTCCTTATGAGAGAGCCCAGATGTTCCAGCTGATCCTGATCTGCTCTGTTTGCCTCTGTCCGCCCAGGACATAAAGGTGCATAAAGGAAGGGTTAAGACTTAGTCTTTATAAATTATAAATTACACATCAGCATTCAGCTGCAGCTGGTATAAGACTCAGTCATATGTCCTGCCAGCATTTATTGCAAACATAGTCTATATCCATGGTAACTATCCTTCCTATTTGAATTTTAAAAAAAAGACAGAAATAAGAAAATTCTCAGGTTTTAGGTTACAAATTTTCATATAAAATAACATGAACATAAATACAAATTGCTAGGTTATATTTTCATTTAATATTTATGAACTGGCTAGCGCCAACACAAGGTTAAGACCACAAAATTTAATATCTACGTTGGGGCCATTTTTGTATCACAGGGGATCGGCTACCCATAATTTTATGAAATAATAATCTATATCTGTGCAGTCTCATCTAGATCTACATTGTTCATTTCTTGGAACAAATGTTAATTGTCAGATCAGTGTAGATCCCGATCAGACTGGATCTGGATCTACACTAAAGTCTTGTCACACAAAAAACCGTACCCCAAGAGTTAAGATCTAAATATACAATGTATTACAATGTAGACAAGGGTCCACACTGGTCACAATAAGGACTGTAGTTGTGCTACATCATTTTACCATGCAAACAATTCACCATTTGCTAATTATGTCATATTGGCCACAAATGTAGACCCAGGTCATCACATTCATATCATTCTGTGCAATCAGATCTGGGTCTACATTTAGTCCATAAGCGATTGCAAATAAAACATAAACAATATAAACTGACACACCCAAATATAAGATATTATAATAGTAATTGTACACTCAGGCTGGTCAAAAAGAGTTAAATGCATTGTTCTGTGATAAACACTGCCCGAATTTACAGAATGGTTAACCATAACCACTGGACAGACCTACCAATTTCATTAGTAATGAAACAAACAAAATGGAAAACAAATGTAGTTGGCCATCAAAACATTATTAGTATAGGTAAAAAGACTGTATATCGGTTAAGCTGGTGTTAACATAGTAATTGGTCGAGACTAAACATCCTTTCAGGACTTCCCATGGAAGAGTAGCAGGATCTAAGTGTTCCACTAATACGGTCAATGGTCACTCTGACAAGATTGGCTATCATTAATAAAAGATGCTACAGGACTTTGTATACCAATTTAACTAATGTAATCTGGTAAACCGTAAACTGCACAGGTCAAGAAATGTTTGTAAACGACAAACTGCAGCCATGTCTGGGATGTTAACCGACATTTGTATTTAATCTAAACTGGTAGACCGTGAAGGGCTAAGGTCAAGTAATTTTTGTAACTGACCTAACAGCAAATTGTCTGAAATTCAAAAATGCTACATTTTCTAGTCTCAGTGTTTCTACATGTTTGTGATAGTTACTAAAGGTGTGTATATGGTAACATTACAGGGTTATATATGATTGCACCAGAGCACTTGGTGACAATCATTCTGTGAAAGTTTAGTTGAAATCTGTTGAGAAATGTAGGAAGAGTTGCGCAATAAAAGAAATTGTTTACGCCCGCTGGAAAATCTTGTTAAAATGTTATAATACAAGCAAGTGTTGCTTAATTCTAAATAATAGTTTAAATTATTGTGCTATTTTTTGTAAACTTTTTCCTTTCAAACATATTAAGCCAATATAATATGCATGATGGAAAAAAATGTTTTGAAATAAAAAAATTAAAAGCCTATCTTTTTCACACACTTTTGGATGTGTAAACTCCTTTGCAATTTTTATCAACAATTTAAATATCCCAAAAGATGAATTTGACTGCATTTCAATGAATTTTTTTCCCTAATCTCAATAAAAAATACTGATTAATTTTTCAAATTTTTGGGGGCATGGTCATGTCCCCCATGTTCCTGTTTTGGAAAAACACACTGGTTTCCTGCTTTACTACAAATTTCGATTTGAATTAGATGTTGACCCAGCGAGCAACCTCTATAAACATCTGTGCTATGCAGCACTTCACAAGAAGCCGACCATGTTTTTTATCATGTGATGACTGTTAGAACTGTTGCTTCAATCAAAAGATGCTGTATTTTACTTCCAAATTAGGTGTTGCTGTCAATCAAATCTTTGTCGCTGTGGTTTGCGGATGTTGAAACAATAACAAAAGGTGTGGCTTAAAGTAAAGCAACCTGAAGGCATGATTAACAATAAACAACGTTCTGTCAATTATACTTTTCCGCGCTACTTTTCATTGAAAATATCAGTCGCCGCGCATCGTGTTTGATGTTTTAGTTGCAAGCCAAAATCTAACTGAAATCAAAATTTGTAGTAACAGTTCATTATGACTCGGAACAATATGCTCAATAAAAACAATCACTTTCTCACTATTTTATTACATTGTCGACATCAAAAAAGTATGAAATGAAGAATAAGGTTGATGGTTTAAATGAATTTGGCAAACAAGAAGTGGGGCTTGTAAGATGTAAACTCACCTAGATCTATGATAGGTTTTTCTGTGCGAGGGAAAACTCCAACCAACTGGTTGCTTAGCAGATGTCCCAATCAATAAGTCACTATTCGGATAGGTCCTGATCAACTGGTCACTCAAGGATGTTTTAATCAACTGGTTGCTAGGGGGATGTCCTGATCAAATTGTTGCTATCAACTGGTTACTATGGGGATGTCCTTATCAACTGCTGCAAACAACTAACTGTCCATGTACTGAAAAAAAAAAAATAGTTTTCATCTTAAACTATTTTATTAACCCTATAAAACACTGCTCACAGTGTGGGATCATGATGTCACATCTCCAATCACTGTTTGCTGTTAGATTCATTAGAATATTCGTGACCAACATGTGAACAGTGCAGATTCAGATAACATAGATTTGCCAGCTGATCTGGATCTACACTGTTCGCAAACACGATAAAACCGAGAGAGAAAGAGCTGAAGAGAGTGAGAGAAAGTTAAACAAATACTGAGAAGTGAAGGAGTCAGTGTTAACCAGTCTCTTGTCAAGATGAAACTAGACTGTGTCCACAGGACACTGATGCCCCCACTGCTGCAATAACATTTGTTACAAAATTTTGTACCAGGTATTAACAACATGTGGTGATCATGATTAGTAAATGAGGAGTAAGTGCCACAAAATTTAATAACTAACATAAACAAAGGGCCATAACTGTGGTGAAAATTGTTGCAAGACAATGTCCTTGACAACAATCTTCACATCATGTCTAATCATCTGTGCAAGTTTGAAAGAAATCAGCCAAATAGAAAATGTGAAGTTGATGCCACAAAATTTTGTAAGTGAAATAAACAAAGGGCCATAACTGTGGTAAAAATGGCAGCAGAAAAAAATCTTTTTTTTATGATCATCTACCCAGCCATCTTGATCATGTGTGCAAGTTAGAAAGAAATCTGTCCAAAAGTAAATGAGGAGTTGATGCCACAAGATATTATTACTGAAAAAAAACAAAGGGCCATAACTCTGGTAAAAATAGTCGCAGGAAAAAATCCTTTCTTTACGATCATCTACACATCCTGCTTCATCATCTGTGCATGTTTGCAAGGAATCTGCCCTGTAGTTTAGGAGGAGTTGATGCCACAAGATTTAATAACTGAAATTAACAAAGGGCCATAACTCTGGTAAAAATGGTCACAGGAAAAAATCCTTTCTTTACGATCATCTACACATCCTGCTTCATCATCTGTGCAAGTTCGCAAGAAATCAGCCTTATAGTTTTGGAGGAGTTGATGCCACAAGATTTAATTACTGAAATTAACAAAGGGCCATAACTCTGGTAAAAATGGTCGCAGGAAGAAATCTTTTCTTCACGATTATCTACACATCCTGCTTCATCATCTGTGCAAGTTTGCAAGAAATCTGCCTTGTAGTTTAGGAGGAGTTGACGCCACAAGATTTTATAACTGAAATTAACAAAGGGCCATAACTCTGGTAAAAATGGTAGCAGGAAAAAATCCTTTCTTTACGATCATCTACACATCCTGCTTCATCATCTGTGCAAGTTCGCAAGAAATCTGCCTTATAGTTTTGGAGGAGTTGACGCCACAAGATTTAATTAATGAATATAACAAAGGGCCATAACTCTGGTAAAAATGGTCGCAGGAAGAAATCCTTTCGTCACGATTATCTACACATCCTGCTTCATCATCTGTGCAAGTTTGCAAGAAATCTGCCTTGTAGTTTAGGAGGAGTTGATGCCACAAGATTTTATAACTGAAATTAACAAAGGGCCATAACTCTGGTAAAAATGGTTGCAGGAAAAAATCCTTTATTTACGATCATCTACACATCCTGCTTGATCATCTGTGCAAGTTTGAAAGAAATCCGCCTTATAGTTTAGGAGGAGTTGATGCCACAAGATTTGGGGACGTACGGACGTACAGACGTATGGACGTACGGACGGACGGACGGACGAGTGCAACTCTATATGCCTCCCACTTTGTGGGGGCATAAAAAAAGTCCTGTCACCCAACCCAGCAAAACCAACATCCCATGTGTGATATAATAAATGTGTTTGAACGCACAACTTTATGATTCAAACTGCTACCAATCTGACTGCTTTTAAATAAAATTATCAATACAATAGTTTAACACTTAAAATAAACAAAATTATTAAATATTTCATGGTGTGGTGGGGGAGAATATTGATATAATGCAATAATACAAAATATTCAGTCGGGATATGGAAAATCTATTCAAATTGGTAGTTAAATGACGTCATTGTGTAATAACATGTGAATGGGACAGTCTTTCCTTTGAAATAAAATCTAATCATTACAGTTAAAGGAGAACTCTACAAATTTAAACTTCCAAGGTCAAAAAGAAAAGTTACAGTAGATCTACATTTCATACATGTATAAAGGTTTTAAAAATCTTTACTCAATAGAAAAACATTTATTGCATGGGCAAACAATGTAAATCCAGATCAGCTGGCACATTTGTGCCTTCTTATCAGGATCTACACATTTTGCTTTTAGATTAAGTTATTTCTGACCGAGATGCAACCAGTGCAGATCCAGATTGGGCACACAGCTGTGCTGGCTGATCTGGATCTACGCTGGTCACTCGTGCGTAAAAACACTTATATAGGAAAGGGTTAACTGATATCTGGGCCTCATAATCTTCCAAGCCAGGTGAATGGGATAAAGCATATATATTTAACTGGTTACTCCGACTTTCAGGGCATGAGCATGTGTGCCCTCTGATCAAGATCTACACTGTTCACTTTAAGATTCAATCGTTATTTCTGACCCAAGAAGCAACCTCTACAGTCTTTAATCCAGATCAGGATCTACACTTGTCAGCTGTGATACAACCATAATATCATATATGGTGTAAAGCATTAATGCACATCATGTATAACAGTTAAACAATCGAGCTTTTTACTTTTGCCTCATTAGTTGTCTTTAACACTATTTTAAAACTAAAATTACTTTATATTAACCCCAGCTGTTTCTAAAATTACAGGTAGAGTATCCCTTTAACTACATTAAATCACATTACATCAACTGTTACAGTTAAAGAGGTCATCAGTGAATAACTATAAATGTTTATACACTAAATTATTCTATACAAACAATGACACAGGTTTATTTCCACGCATGCTCAGAGGTAGTAAGAACGTGAGACCGTCGCCACACATGGCTAAACATAGGTAATCATTCAACGAAAGTGAAATCTAAATACACAACCAACCTACTGTCATATTCGATATAATTAAAGTTACCACACTTTATCAATTACAGCTATTGGGAAATGAAATCTCATTGCCTACCAAGGTAATGTTAAGGTCGCTGCACTAAAAACGGCCCATATTGGTAAATGCGTTAAACTGTCAAGTTCAAAACTTTTAACGGTTTAAAATCTATATAACCACAAGAATTAAGTATTCTAAAACCAAAATAAGGTAATGAAATATGTAAATTCCTTTTGATTATTCTTAAGATCTATGTATTATTTATTTCACGTAAACTTGAAAAAATCATTAATTGACCAAAATTACTTTGGTAAGTAAACCATATTGCTCCTGTTTACTGACTGATGGTTGTGACAGATAGATGTTTTACAGTTACTCATCAATAATCGCAACTAAGGAAGGTTATTTCATTAAAACAACACTGCCAACTGATGGTTATAAACTGCTCATCTGCCAAATCTAGTTTTGCCAACCACTTAGAGTTTTAACACTTAAATCCACGGGTATGACTGAGATCTCAGACACTGTTTGCTTTCTGTTCAGAAAATAAGCTAATAAATCTAACAAGAGCCAGTCGGAAACGACTGCACGCTCGACCATTCGAAAAGTCAGACATATTTAAGCACATTTTAAACTCAGGGCTTCATTTAAACTGGGGAGTGATTCAGGAGTTTATGACACCCCCAACGCACACACATGAACAAAAGTTTCTTAATCCAAGTTAGGAAATCAATAAATTACACTAAATTTATTCTTGTAAGTTTTTTTAGAGGGTTTACACAATTCAGCCCATACACCCCTGATTCCACACCCATCAACCCACTATCCCTGCCCACCTATAGTGGTGTGGTGTGGTGTAGTATAGTATGGTGCTGGTTGCTGTTGTTGGTGGTGGTGTTGTTATTGGTGTTGTTGGTGTTGTTGGTTGTCGGTGTTGTTGTTATTGTTGGTGTTGGTGTTGTTGGTGGTGTTGCTGTTGTTGGTGTTGTTGTTAGTGTTGGTAGTAATGGTGTTGTTGGTGGTGGTATTGGTGTTGTTGGTGGTGGTAGTGTTGGTGTTGTTGTTGTTGGTGGTGGTGTTATTGTTGTTGGTGTTGTTGTTGGTTGTCGGTGTTGTTGTTGGTTGTCGGTGTTGTTGTTGTTGGTGGTGGTGTTGTTGTTGTTGCTGGTTGTCGGTGTTGTTGTTATTGTTGGTTTTGGTGGTGGTGTTGTTGGTGGTGTTGCTGTTGTTGGTGTTGGTGTTAGTGTTGGTAGTAATGGTGTTGTTGGTGGTGGTGTTGGTGTTGTTGGTGGTGGTAGTGTTGGTGTTGTTGTTGGTGGTGGTGTTATTGTTGTTGGTGGTGGTGTTGTTGTTGGTGTTGTTGTTATTGTTGGTGTTGTTGTTGGTGGTGGTGGTGTTGTAGGTGGTGGTGTTGTTGGTGGTGGTGGTGTTGTTGGTCGTTGTTGTTGTTGTTGATAGTGTTGTTGTTGTTAGTGGTATTGTTGGTGGTGGTGTTGTTGGTGGTGGTGTTGTTGACAGTGTTGCTGATGTTGTTATTTGTGTTGTTGTTGGTGGTGTTGGTGTTGTTGTTGTCGGTGGTGGTGGTGATGTTGCTGTTGTTTGTTTTGGTGTTGTTATTGGTGTTGTTGTTGTTGTTGTTATTGGTGTTGTTGTTATTGGTGTTGTTGTTGGTGGTGGTATGTGGTGGTGGGGGGGGGGGGGGGGTACAGTACAGTACAGTAGATTAAGCATAGCATAGCATAGCATAGTATAGTATAGCATAGTATAGTATAGTATATGCCCCCACCCACCCCACAACCACTTAACACTTTTAACCAAAGTATGTTAAGTACATCTGTTTTAAACCTTTTCTATAGCATTACATATGAAAAACACTAACATTGAAACTTTAACCATAATTTCTAAGTCTTAATTCTAATTTCTAAGTGAAAAGGCAAAAAAAATATAAAAAGCAAGGATGAGTTATGGCCCTTTGAACATCAACCTGATGAATGATAAAATAAAGGTATACAAAGTTTTAAAATTGTAGTTTTAATAGAATGAAGTTTTTCAGACTGGTTAACGGTCAATAATTGCAAGTTGACTGATTCTTACGTATAAAATTGAAGCGCAAAGACCAGTCTTCAGAAACTGAAAGTAGTTAACAAACTTCACAACAACGTTTAGAATGAGCGATTATTCAAAGAAAGCCGTTAAATACGAACACTGGCACTCTTTTGTTGCGAGATTTTGGGTATAAATCGACCGATCCCATGCCATTGGCGACGAGTCCCGAGTCTGAGCAATTTGAACCAATGTACCGGTGTCGAGCAACCTCCCGTACTTTCCCCCGAAAATCGGACTGAAACTAAACTTGAATCCAACCTTCTGACATATTTGGACACCAAACTGAGTCCCACTCAGAAGCTATCCTTGAGCTAGCTGTAGCACAAAAACACATTGCCTCCACCTGACACTGACTCCAGCCCCACTCCTTCCATTATAATTTTAAATGCAATCATTCATCAGATTCATTTCACATTAATTGCAACCTCAAAGAAACTTTTCCTGCCAATGGAAATTATTTTTCCATAGACAGGTAGTCACTGCATTGGCAGTAACTTCGTTCTGGCATAACAGTTACATCACTTAAGGGTTTCCTGTTAAGGAACCAGACCTTATGATGCTTGGTGAAGCTGAATAAAATCCCTAGGGTTTATTTACATGAATTAAGAAAATATGCCAATTTGGCTATTTTGCAACTGATTTTTTTCCCAATTTCAAGATTTTACAACGCGAAAATTTCCCAACTGTAGGGGAAGGGGAACCTTTCCCCTTTGGGGAAAAAAAACGCTGTTGGCATACATAGTCAGGGTCATGATGGTGAACAAGTTTCAAAGCTATTCTACAAGAAGTATGAAAGTAACTTGCTTGCACGAAAACTTTAACCTGAAATTCTATGTCAAAAAAGGGCCATAATTTGATCAAAATCAAAGAAAGAGTTATGCTTCTTGGCATAGATAGTCAGGGTCATGATGGTGAACAAGTGTCTTAAGTTTCAAAGCTATAGTACAAGAACTATGAAAGTAACCAGCTTGCACTCAAACTTTAACCTAAAATTCTCCGTCGAAAAAGGGCCATAATTTGAACAAAATGGAAGTTAGAGTTATGGTTCTTGGCATACACACTTGGAATATGATAATGAACAAGTGTTGAAAGTTTCAAAGCTGTAGTGTAAGTAGTATGGAAGTTATGGGTTTGTACACTAGCTTGCACGAAAACTTTAACCTGATATTCTCAGTCGAAAAAGGGCCATAATTTGATCAAAATGAAAGTTAGCATTATGGTTCTTGGCATAAACACTCTGGACATGATGATGAACAAGTGTGCCAATTTTCAAAGCTGTAGTATAAGTAGTATTGATGTTATGAGTTTGTACAGTAGCTTGCACGAAAACTTTAACCTGATATTCTCAGTCGAAAAAGGGCCATAATTTGATCAAAATGAAAGTTAGAGTTATGGTTCTTGGCATAAACACTCTGGACATGATGATGAACAAGTGTGCCAAGTTTCAAAGCTGTAGTATTAGTAGTATTGAAGTTATGAGTTTGTACAGTAGCTTGCACGCAAACTTTAACCTGAAATTCTAAGTTGAAAAAGGGCCATAATTTGATCAAAATGAAAGTTAGAGTTATGGTTCTTGGCACACACACTCGGGACATGATGATGAACAAGTGTGCCAAGTTTCAAAGCTGTAGCTATAGTAGTTTTTAAGATATAGGTAGGTTGCACGCAAACTTAAACCAAAGCGGGACGGCGATGCCGATGCCAACACCGACGCCAGAGTGAGTAGAATAGCTCGACATATTCTTTTAATAGTCAAGCTAAAAATGACTAGTGTAGATGCTGATCACATTGCATGCTGATCTAATTTTACACTTGTTGCAAAGGGAATATAGAGTTAAGATTAAAAATTCATACAGCTAAATTTTGCTATTAGACTCAACTTTCTGACAATCAGAGACAGTCCATTCATTTTTTGAGGGCTGTTTAAGATTAGACCCTGATCAAACTGTGTAGGATGTTTTGGGTCTACCATTGTAGCAAATACAACAAAATGCAACGTTTAACGGGTAAAAGCTATGTTGCATAGTTTCCATGAAACTATTCCAAAGTTGGCCAAAATGAGTCAAACTCCTAACCCCTAATTAACCCTTTACTCTATAGATATGCCTAAATCACATTGGCACACTGTGATTCAGATCAGCCAGCAAATCTGTGTCGTAGGATCTACACTGTTTGTAGGTTATCAGATGGGACAGCTGATCTGGATCTTCACTGTTATCCCATGCAATAAAAGACATATATTAAGGTTAAGAAAGGGATAACACTTTCCTTTATGTCCATAAATATATCTGATGAACTAGTGACTGTGTCCCCTGCAAAAAATCTCTTGGAAATTACTGTTTGAGTCGCCTATATATAGATCAGTTTCATGTACCATGGGCCCATATTTCTTCAAGGGGTCTCTGGGACTCAGGGGAGGTAAAAAACAACAGATTAAGAATTTTGACCTTGTATAACTATTATGACCCTGCAGTTTACATTGAATGCTCTTCAGCATATTCTGTCTGATCAGGATCTGCACTATTCTGTCTGATCAGGATCTGCACTATTCTGTCTGATCAGGATCTGCACTATTCTGTCTGATCAGGATCTGTAGCATATTCTGTCTGATCAGGATCTGCACTATTCTGTCTGATCAGGATCTGCCAGGGCTTTTCATCAGAAAATTGGGAAGAGGCCCTGGCCTTTCCAATTGGGAAATTTATGCACAATAATTGTTTACTTTGGGAAAACAAAATTAATTGAAAGATGGGTTCTACTTTATGAAATTGAATAGTAATAGGTATTTTTAACTTAAATCTAATTTATTATGCACTCTATTTTCCAGACTTAAATTTTCAAACACTCCTCCCAGAAGTTTTATCCATTTTTGGACATCTTACCTAGCATTTTGGGAAGAGTTTCTGCCACAATTGGGAAAAAATACTATATTTTTGGATTGGGAAGAGGCCTTTTATAGGCCTCTGTTATATAAGGATGAAAAGCCCTGTCTGCACTATTCTGTCTGATCAGGATCTGCACTATTCTGTCTGATCAGGATCTGCACTATTCTGTCTGATCAGGATCTGCACTATTCTGTCTGATCAGGATCTGCACTATTTGCATTTTAAATCTGATTATTATTTTTAATCAATATGAACCGTTTTCAAGATGGCTGTTGCTCATGTCGTCTGATCAGGATCTATACTTTTCGCTTTTTAATTTTTAGGTATTTCTGACCAAACAGCTAACAGTGCAGATCCTTATCAGATGACACAAATGTGCCGGCTGATCTGGATCTACACTGGTTGCATATGTAATAAAATGTGTAAATAGAAAAGGTTAAAGAAGCAATATTTCCTGATACTAACTGACTATGTTGTATCTATGTTCGCCATGTCAATGCTTTACACCATGGTAATGTTACCCTCGGCAAACAGTCTACCATAGAGCCAGATCAGCTGGCATCTGATCACGATCTACACTGTTTGGTTTTCCATTTATTACATTATTTCTGACCACGAAGCAGAGTGTAGATACTGATCAGACCATATGGATATGTTGCCTTATCACGATCTAAACTCTTCCCACTTGCAGTAAAACTATTAATATGTGGTAATGGATTAATTTTATCAGTGACACATCATAATTATTATAAAAATGTGTATAACCAAACTGGTATTTCAATCTAGATCTGTTTATAGCAAACATGGCTATCAGCACATTTAACGTTAATACTTCCAAACAACCGAATAGGGGTTATCAAAACTGTAGAACAAACACTGGTTAAAAGCTTCAATCAATAGTAGATTTGAATAGAGCTATAATGAGGACCATAGTTTATATGATTAAATGCCCAATCAGTCTAAATAATTGACAAATATATGTTAATTACTTATTTTTAGTACCAGACAGTACAGAAAAATAAGCAAAAAATGCTGAGTCATGGTGACAAAGCAATAATAAAATCTCCCATACCTAATTACACTTAATGAATACCTTTCTGACAGGATTTAAGAGATGATTTCCAATCTGCACACAGGTCAAATGTCATATATATTGAAGTGGAAACTAATGTGTGCAAAATGCTTTAACTGCATAGTTTTCTGGTGATGGTGCACCGAAACAAACATATCATTTGCATTTGGAAATAAATTACATGTATATCAACTGTTTGGTGCCAAACTATACTATCTTCATCATAATTCTGTACAACTTAGATTAATACTGCAATATTATTTCCCAATTTAATACTACACCCAGCCCTCATAACTGTCAGGAGTACAATCTATAATACATGTATTATGCATGCTTTAATGATTCTTATTTATAAAAGTTTTTTGTCCAATGAAACTAAAGTAATTCTTTTCAGAACAAATACTAGAGACGAATTCTGAAACCTGACTTCTATGCACTAGTCTTACAGTAGAATTGCAAAACCTAATCAGCACAAAAAGGACATTTGTATTTATGACTAATGTTCCCATGTCAGGGCTTTTTTGTCCGTTTACAAAATTTCTTTAAAATCATGCAGTTTTGCCCCAAGAGTCCAGCTGGCACATCTGTGCTGTCTGATAAGACTGTACACTGTTTACTTTAAGATTCACTCATGTTATTTCTGACTAAGATGCAAGTTTGCTATAGTGTAGATCCTGATCAGGTAGCACAGATAATCTGAATCTGCATCATGTACTAAGTGTTCACACACAAGTAACAGCCATATTCCATGGAATAACACCCCAGTTACACAGAGCCATCGCTGAGTGATTGGTGAGTTTTTTAGCCAAATTAAACACCAATATCACATTTTGGTCACCTGTTTGCCACCGACCAACTGCTCTTGAGAAAAGATAAGTTCTGTCGGTGAAAAATAACGGGTTGTTTTTTTTAACATGTTTAAAATTCTCGATCGGTGAAAATATTTTACAAATAACCGATCGACAGCAGTCTACAACCGCTGTCAATGATCATAAACCTGTCTACAACCAATATCGCTGATGGGCCACCGATAAGCAACCGTTCAACTGATACCTACCACCGATAGAAAAAAGATGAGAATTAAAGCATGGGATTTTGTCGGTTTTGATCGGTGGTTAATAGTCAGGGCTTTTTCAGGGGTTTTTGGGAAAAAGGCCCCTGCCCAAATTGGGAATTTTTGACGCGGTAAATAGTCAAATTTGGGAAAAAAGTATTCAACAAATCAAACCAAATTGGGAAATTTCAACATTCATTTATCTGCACTATAGCTTGATTTGCCTTGGTTTAGTGTCCCTGGAAATGTTACAAATCTCTTCCAGGGTTTGTTCTGACAGCTTTACAGATGTATCACTTACACAGTAGAATGGTCATCATCTGATCCTTAGAAACTTGGCAAGTTTCAACTGACTGGGAAAGAACTTTTGAGTTTAGTTTTGGAGTACCCTTGGCATCTTTTTTTCGCGGCCTTTTTGCATAGTTTTTACTATTATACAACATTTTTAAATTTTCGTCACTAGTTTTCGCGGGTCAGTATAAAAGCCAGTGCTGCACATACCATTTTTGATTCATCCTTTCTGTTTTGTACGCAGCCGAACAATTATCGCGAAAAAACATTTGTTAACGAAATAAAAATATAATTTCTGTTAATATTCAAACCATAATTTGACCATAATATAAGTTATCTGGAATCATGGGCGCGGCGCTCCATCTTCAACTTGCGTTACGGTAAATACCGGTTTTTACACCAGTACATACATTTTTCACGGAAAGAAGTTTTCACAGATCGCCGATAAACAAACAATTCGTGCTTGAAAAGTCTCGATATTATAGTTTCCGTTTATCATTTTGTAAGGCAAATGCGTTTCGGTTCAAAAGGGGAATAAATTTACGAGATTGGGAATTTTATTCTTGAAATTGGGAAAAATGGTCACTATTTTGCATTGGGAACGGGGCCGAATATCGGCCCCGTGAGATAGGTTGAAAAAGCCCTGATAGTGATTCATCTGTGACCAATCAACTGCTGCCGTCATGTCATCAGTGATGTTTTTAGGTAAACTGAAAAAGTCATCAGTTCTCATCACTTAAACATACTTTTTTTAAATAAAAGAACCGATGGCATCCTATATCACGAGATATGCAAGCTCTTAATCACCAATGTCACTGTTCAAACAAAGATTACCAAATACGAATCACCAGCCATATCTGACGGAAAGTTTTGAACTATTGATGATTAGCTATTAAACACCGATTTATCAGCATTACGCCCCATTTACATTTAGCTCTGATTTACAAACGACAAAAACCGATAGTATTTCAGCATTTTTACCGATAAAATCATCCTTATCACCGACCCATTCCCGTTTGTGTTGGTTTCGGTCTCCTACCAGCAACCTATGAAATATTTATTTAGCCGATTGAACACTTGTCCATCGCCGATGGCCGGTTACACAGAAAACCTCACGCATGGCAACCGACCAAAACAGCGAAGAACTTAAAATAAAATAACATATTGGGCACCGACTGTCTGTGTAACTAGGGCCTATAGGGTTTATATGCCTAAAAGTATCATTGTACTTTTAAATTACATATAGTGAGTTGAACACATGAGAAATTCTGTTAATATTTATATTACATGTAATTTCGAAATTCCAAAAACTACTGTGTTGGTCATCTATTATTTCAAATATTTTTAAAAGGAAACTGTAACGAAAACAAGGCTAATATATCGTGAAAACATGGACTGTACAGGAATGAGAACAGCTTAATAATGTTGATTTTGCCTATATACTTGTACATTCCTGACCATCTTATAATAACAATTTGGTATTGTTCCTTTACACCAAATTATATTAATATAGAAAAGTTTGTTTTCTCCCTGGCCACAATAGAAATTTCAAAATCGTGTCTAAAACTTAGTCATAATGCAAGTAGAAGCAACAATGGACTGGGGCAATGTTTCTTGCATACCAGCATAACTCAACTGAAAGGATGTGATATCTATTTTTATCTCATCTCTGAAGTGGAATGAAAACACAATTTACTGGATTCGGGTAAAACATGTGAAAGTGCTTAAAATATAATTATTTAAGTAGCAATCATTTTTATTTCCATTCAGTTGATAGGGGCAGCCAAATTTTCCGAATTTTAATTAACTTTGGCTAGTCAAGCATTTTATTTATTTTTGAATAAGTGTCTAATTCTTCCAGGGCTCCAGTTATGGTAACCTTTTCTGAATTCTAATTAGCAGTGTCCATAAACAAGTTTAATTCCCAGTGCAGGGGAAGAGCTCCATGCAAGGGAGGTTACCAAATCGGAAAGAACCCAATGACATTTAGTGGTTATTTCCCTTGAAACTGGCAAGGTAAACCTGTAGTTGCACAATCCAGAAGTTTTTTCAGGTAGGTAGTAATTTATTTTTACCAAAAGAGAAGGAGAGACCAAAAAGACAATTGGAGATTGGAGATTTACAATTTTAAAAACACCCAAAGGTTAAAAAATAATCGAGTCCTTTCATGAGGGAAATACAATTTGGAAAGATGGCTTGAAATTGTAACAAAATTCTCAGAAAATTGTAAGAAGCAAGAAAATTAGAATTAACAGCAAACTGATGTTAGGTACCATGATTGTAAATGGCAGTACTGGTATTTGTGAGGGTTGCATTGCAAACTTTATGCACTGAATCTGTTCTTTCGCCATCATTCCAGGAAAAAATTGTGGGGTTGAAAGGTTTCTATTCATAAAGCCAATTACAGCTATTATACCAAATCATCAATTTCTGATCATTTGATCAACTGATCAGTTGAACATAAGTGTCGCCCTCTGATATTTTGTTGGAATTAAAAAAAGGTTTGAAGAAGAAATATTAGGAAATGGCAAAGTTACCTGAATTTCAAATGTTTTTTTATGACAATATTCTGCCAATAAAAAGAATCGTAACCACGTCAAATTTGACCATGGCATGTTAAATAAATTTTTGCTACAACACAATCAGTTGTAGGGAGGAAAACTCAGTCCACTTACACAATCAAGAGTAGATACATTTCCAATATGAAAACTAAATTATGCACAACATGCTTATGTCAAATTAACAACATGCTTATGTCAAATTACTGTAATATTAAGCATGCTACTAAAACGTTTTTTTTTGTATCGGTTAATACCTTTCAAAATGTGTTTTATTATTCATTCCATAGCAAAAACATTAACAATCATATTTATTTAAGCTCTTATTTCAAAATTATATAGCCATAGGTGTTATTCAATTGTTCATGTCATAACAAGTATACTGTAATACATCACTTCTATGGCGCATGAAAAAGGCTCAAAAGTAAATTGAAGGTGTACCTGTATACAAAATTACCGGTGCACCTGTAAATTTATGCATTGCACGTATAAGTTTAAGTGACGGACGTATAAATTTACTGGTGCACGTATAAAATACCAGTGCATGGCCATTTCAAATAGCGGTGCACCTTCGTTTTTACATGTCCATCGTATATATTTGTATGTCCTTCGCATAAATTACCGGTGCACCTACATTTCGATTTTGACCCTTTGGTTATTTATACCCATATGAATGATAGCCAATCAAAATTAGCCAAATTAAATTTACGAGTGTTGACAGTATGTTGAACAATGCAGTGAATGTATACTGGGTTTAAAAATGCTTGAATTTTGAAACTATTTAAAATATGTTAATATTTTTATAGCTCACAAAAAAAAAAATAAATTGTAACTTATTTTAAGTTTAAACCTAACATTTTTAGCAAAAACAACTGTTTGGAACAAGGGTTGTGATTGCTTGATCATTATCATATTTTTGTAGGTCCACCACTATTTTAATTATTACAGATTCACCTTCAATTTAAAAAAAATGATGCACCACTAATTTACAGGTGCACCTGTAAATTTATATGTTGGACACATAAATGTATAGGAGCACCAGCACTTGTTTCCTTTTAATCCTTTTAGAACACCATACACTTCTACACCTCAGCAGATTAATAAATATTTTTAGCCTAGTGGATTGTCTTGGGTTGCAGAACAGTTCATATAGCCTTGTACACATTATCCCCGTGTATGCCTCAGTTCATCCCAGTTATTTGTAGCCGGGATGAAACGGGAAGATTCATAAACCCTTGTCTACACTTTCCAGATATACCCCGTTTGCATCTATTTCCGCGGTACTAAGCTTTATAACAAATAAATATAATAAAAAAGTCACATACCTTTGTTTTCTTTTGTGTTCAATACATCCACCAATCTTTCATTTAAGATCCAGCAACAAGAATATCCAATAATTGTTTGAAGTTTTTTATTTTAACGGCTTTGTTTATGTCACGTGACAACACCCATTGTGTAAGGGAGGTAAATCTGGTTCCGCGGTATGAAAGTCTTTACCATACTGTCTGAACAGGTGTATTGGTATCAAAACATTAACTGTTGAACATTTTAAACAAATTCAGCCACCACACATTCATAACAAAAAAATTGTAAAAAGTCAACAATAACATGGCCATTTACACACACATGTATACACTCCTGTTAATGTTTTTATTTCTATTACTCTTCTTTTGCACAATGGGGGCATCTAAAGACAGTTGCCCTCCTAATAACCTTCACTTCAGTGCAAAATTTCAAGTGCACCCAGTGAGGACAGAAATCACACTTCCCCCATTTCACAAAAACAATGCTTGTGCATCCTTTTAACTCAGCTGGGGACCATAAATTGCACACACAGCATTTGTCTTCATCTGAATCACCAATGTCACTGTCACTGCTATCAGAGATGGATGGGGTAGTGAGACATATTGGTCCACCAGATTTAGATATACCAGATGTACTGGGCTTTTCAAGGTTTAAAGGTGATTTGGAAATATTGCTTTTGATTTGTTTGTTACAGACTTCTTGTTTGTTAATACATTTGGCTGCTGACTTGCTTGCATTTGATTTGGCTTTATTTTCAATAATGGCAGTATTCTTGCTGTTTAACAAATTGCCACATAAATAGGGTGGAACAAATTTTTTCTTTAGTCTCTGCTTTACTTGCACAGATGTTATTGTTCTGCTTTCAAAGAAAGATGTTACATTATGTTCAGACTTTTGAGACTTTGGATCTTCATGTGAAACTTTCTGCTGGCATGGTACATTTTCATCTGCTTCACAAGTGGATGGCTCAGCAGGATAAATGGAAGATGGTGCAGTATCCTTTATAGAAATACATGCTTCATCTAAAGGAAAAATACCTGATTTTTTGAATGCAGCAGTAATATTTGATGGGGAAAATGCCTTCAAGTAAGGGTTTCCAGTTAACTTGGCAATTTCATACTTGGTAATGTAGGCTCCTGGGTTCTTTTGAAGGTACTGCTGGCATTCAGAATAATAAAACTTTTTAAACGGCCCAAACACACCAACATCTAATGGTTGAGTGAGGTGGCTTGTGTGTGGTGGCAAAACAAACAACAGAACATTTGATTTCTTTGCCCATTCAGTCAATGTTAATGATAAATGGGACTTATGCCCATCATACAAGATCAGGGTAGGATGATTGTCCGCTGCATTTGAAGTAAAGTGCTTGCTGATGTGTCCTGTGACATAATTTTCAAAAACAGCAGAATTCACCCAGCCACTGTCTGACATTTCTCCACCAGATCCATGAGGTGCATCTTCAATGAATTTGGGATTCCATCTCTTACCTGGAAAGATGTAATATGGAGGAACAAAATTGCCTAATGCATTTGCTCCACCAATAATGGTAACATTAGATGACTTTGGAGATGTTACTGTCTGGGGCTTGGATTCTTTGTCACAGACAATTTTTGGTGGAGTGTGTTGAGTGCTTATGCCAGTTTCATCGATATTGTATATCCGTTCTGGCTTATCAAGGAGATCATTTTCAGTGAGAATTTCTCGTAGTTCACGAAAATAGTTTTCAATTTTTTCATGTGAAGCCCCTTTGGCTCTAGAAATTTCAAGCTTTTGAGGTTGTACAATTTTCAGATCTGGGTGTCTTTTCAAAAAAGCAGAAAACCATACAGTACTCAAAGAATCTTTAGATTTAACATCCTTGCCCAACGAACGAGCATAGTCAGCTGCAAGAAATCGAATGTTTGTCATGGTATACCCATAACCCACATTTGCCATATGCTTGATATGATGAGCAAGCGCAGACTCTTCTATATCAGTGAACAAAGTTTCTGGTCCAACCTTACAATCCACTGATACAATGTGTCTAGTACGGTCTCTTAAAGTGGATTCTGGCACACCATACATACGACAAGCCCTATAAACTGACATGCCAGATAATGTAGCTGCATATGCCAATTTCAAATTTTCTCTTTCATAAGGTTTTCTTCCAGTTGTGCCATGAACACTAGCTCCCTAAGAAAGAGAAAAATTTACAGTAGTGTAACCTTATTTTATGACTACAGTATGGTAGAGGTTTTAAATAACCAATGTCAACAATTTTGACAGCAGACAGCTCGCAAATTCAAACATTTCAAGATAAGTACATCAGAAACATGTGTGCTCTTGTTTAAACAATTGTTCATTTGAGTCAATCTTATATATTTACACATTTTACCTACCAAAAAGCGACTCATTCTGCAATATTTTGCAAATTAATGTTTGACAGCAGATAAGTAGGTCACTTCTGTTTACATACAGGTGGCGCTTCAAGTGAAAATACCGAAAAGTGAAAATAACGCGGAACCGGATTTAACGCGGAAATAGATGCAACGAGTATACATCTTAAGCACATTGAATCAGGATGAACTTAAAATATAAAATCATTATTGGCTTCCATAGTTGAATTGGCCTTTAACAGCTTAGATCATAGCCATATCTAAGTTCTAACTGTGCGAAACTTACCGTTCATTGAACTCGACATTTACCGACGCGGGACGAAACATTTTGAGGGCGAATATACCCGTGTAATGTAGGCCTTCGTTTGATATTATATCGCCTGAAACAGTATATTTTACAGTAAAATTATCTTAAAAAGAGAATAAAAGTGTGTTAATATGCGATTTGCCCTTACACGAGAAGTATTTTTCAATGTTTCTCTCTGCCTGTTTTTGCCAGAAGTTTTGGTATGTCTATAAACTATATATACCGATTCGGTTCGTGACATTGGACAGTGCAAGAGACAGCGGACTTCCGCATTCCAGAAACGTCTTTTAAGTGCGCTGTATACATCATCGCTAAACGTGGTATTGGTTTAAAGGCTAATCCGAATGACTGTAAGTAAATTTTTTTTTTGAAAAGCGGGAAATCTAATTAATATGAATTAGGCTATGACTAGGTACGGCAAAAGCATATTCCAAATAAAACTACTTATTCACGGTGCCTATCCATATCGGCTGTTTCTTTGCAAAATTCGCTATATCGGCAGTTTCTTTGCATCAGCAACGGCTATTCTTTGCTAAAATCAATGGAAGGAGAGCCAATGTCCAACATTCCAGGAACTAATATTACTGATATAAGGTATATTGTACAAAAATATGTAGTGCACGGAACATTAAAATGTCTTAGCTATTGATTGTAGTTTTAACTTTTTAAATATCAGCGATGGTGGCTGAAATCTCGATGAAACTAGTTGACGATACAACGACGTAGAGCACATGTCCAGCTTTTTCGCAGTCTATAAATACTGTTTACTTTGATATCTTTCGTATCCAGCGCTATATTATATTCATTTTTTCAATATTTTTCCAAATAATACTTACACAAATAGGTCGAAATGTAAATGGATTTATCAAAAACACCTTACTTTCGGTTTTATTGAGGCACCGGCGGACTCTCTGCCCACCAGTTTTTAGCGCACAGCCAGACTCTCTGCATCGCGCATATATGCAGGCTTTATATGATTATGACTGTTGAGACATCTGTTTACTCATTGTACTGTATACAAGTATATCAATAAAATGATCGTCTGTATAATAATGTTTAATATAATTTTAATTTTCTTTATTGCATATATTGCAGAATATGCAGTTGTGTGCTGGTGGTTTAGCGGTGATCGGGTGACAAACATTCTGATGACTGGAGTTTGTATAAAACATTCCAAACAGAGTGGGGCTTAAAACGGCATGTCACAATACACAGCTCAAATTTGTTCACATGGAATGTTTTTAAAAAGAATACCACAACAAGAACCTGCTGAAACAGCAATGCCATTTCACAGTCAAGGCCAGAACTCGTGTGTCATGTATGGAAAGTCGTGTAGCAGATCTGATTCTTTAAAAGCAAATTTGCGTTAAAAACATTTTAAAAACTCGAATAGGTGTTGATGTTAAGAAATGACAGTATAGAATATGCTGTAACATATGTGTACTGAGAACCTTATTAGAATGATGATAAGTGATTTTGGTTTTCTTGTTATTGTTAAAATGATGTTGATGTCAAAAGCACTAAGACGAATTTGATCAGATTTCATTTCAAGCGGCCAGTTATTAAAATTAAAACAAAACAAACTTACTGTATTTTAATATTTATTGATGTATTGATGCTTAGTATAGTTCCTACATAGTGAACAGTTACTAGTTAGTAGTAAATTTATGATATAAAAAGGTATTTTACATTTTTGATTGGTTATTAGATTAGTGGTTGGTTATTCAAATAATGCGTGTTTACATTAATCATAAATAAATAATGAGCATAATTATAAACTTTCAGGTTATATAGGATATATAGGATACTAGCACTGCAATTGCACTTAAAAACTAAGGGCTTAACCCATCTATAGTTGATCGTTATGCTTACCTCTTTGGTTGCACGACGTTGGCAGGGGTTTAAGAAGGTTGATTGGGGAAATCTTGTAGAAGAACCTAGTAGCTCGATCTGTTTCTTTTATCCCAGCCATCGTGTTTCCATGTGCTCTGGTCTCGGTTAGGTCATAAAGTACCCGATCTTTTGCTTTACAATGCTATTAGCTTCTTATGTTTTATGTAATTGTGTGCGTTTGCATGCAACATTGTCATTGGTTGCAGTTACATGTATTTCAGCTAGACAATTTGTACTTGTTTGTTCATATGAAAAATTGTTGGGGCAAGTGTGAGGTTGGTGTGCACTAGAACTTAGTTTAAACCCCAAGTGGCAAATCGTTGTGCCACTGACGGTTTCAATGCGGTAACCCCTCGGGTTCTCATTTGTTTTGTTAATTGTTTTGGAAGTTGTCATTTTATAAACCATGCTCTTTCTTCCTTTTTTTCCTCTCGACTGCGTGTGGAGGCTGTGTATTTTGAATGTGGCAATTCCTTATATTTTATCGACGGGTTAATGCCAGAAGGTACCAAGCGACATTTTTGTGTTTTCGAGAAAATCAAGTTTTAAAGTTCAAAGTTAAATGGTAAATCAAGGATTACTGAGTTTAAATTGATACTTCATAAAGTAATAGAATATATAAAGTCCTATAAATCTAAATAATATACATGTCATTATCTTAATTAATGACTGCTAATTAATTAGTTTTATGCTTGGCACCTTTTGGCATGCGTCCAAATAGGCAATAATTTCTTCCAGAAGGTACCATATAAGGTATTTGGTTCCTTTTGGCTCTAACTGTTTAACGGATTTGTTTCATATTTATGCTTAAAAGGAACCATGTAAGGAATGGTCCCTAATGGTTTTCTGTCATTTAACGCAAAATGAACAACCAGACTAACCAGATTTTAATTTTATTTGAGCTAGTAAATAGGAAATGACATTTTTATGCGTTATATATTACAAAAAGCAAAATAGATCAGTCATAAAAGGACTATTACACACATTTAAACTAGTATTTCTTGTAAACAACTGACTTGAAAATGTAGACTGCATAATATTTAGACAATGTACTTAGAGATAAACATACATTCAAACATAGGCCTGTATGCTATCTATATTCTTTACTCTGCTTCTGTATCCTCGGCTTCGGAGTCAATTGGTACAACGTGTTTTTCTTGCTGATTGGAAAATAAGCATAATGTTGATAAATCTCTTCTGGAATTATTTCCCGTTCACAAAGACGGATGGGATCCTTTAACTTCTGAATCAATATTGGAAGTTTTGACAGGTAGCACAGACGCAGGTCTTTATCAGACTGGCCACTTTTAGGATTAGCCCTGTTTCCTTGTTGACATTTGTACATTGATTTCCTGAATGTTGGTGATGTCAAATGTAAAATACAAACACAGACCTCGGACTGTCTTGTCACAGTTGTAGCCACTTTACACGGAGTCAGTTTATACACTGGCCAGTAATGGATGTTTTGAGATTTTTCAACACTTCTGTGTTTCAATCTTTGAAGTCAATAATATAGTTGTATTTTGTTGGTACAGTTACATATGGATTTTTCTTCCGAGCTAATGCGATAAGTGTACACCACTGTAAAGGGACAGACGAGTGTGATTTTCTTCGCTGTTTCCATGGATGCATGGACCGAATCACATTCCATCTGTAAATGTTCTGATAACAAAAACTTGTGAATTATTCAATTTAATTGTGGTACAATTGATAATATGAACTAAGGCACTGCCTCTTATCGAGCACTAGCTTTAATAATCTCGGATAATGATTATATTAACAAGAGGGCCATGATGGCCCTATATCGCTCACCTGACTACAAAAGTACTCTCAGCTTGTGGTTTCAGACAAGAAGATTTTTAAAGTTTTTCCTATATTAGTATATAAGTCTATGTAAAATGAAGTGACGCCTGGGGCGGGGCCAATTTTGACCCCAGGGAAATCATTTGAACAATCTTTGTAGAGTTCCACTAGAGGGTGCTAAGTGCCAAATATCTAAGCTCTAGGCCTTGTGGTTTCAGACAAGAAGATTTTTAAAGTTTTTCCTATATAAGTCTATGCAAAATGAAGTGACCCCTGGGGCGGGGCCAATTTTGACCCCAGGGAAATCATTTGAACAATCTTTGTAGAGTTCCACTAGAGGATGCTAAATGCCAAATATCTAAGCTCTAGGCCTTATGGTTTCAGACAAGAAGATTTTTAAAATTTTTCCAATATTAGTATATGTCTATGTAAAATGAAGTGACCCCTGGGGCGGGGCCAATTTTGACCCCAGGGAAATCATTTGAACAATCTTTGTAGAGTTCCACTAGAGGGTGCTAAGTGCCAAATATCTAAGCTCTAGGCCTTGTCGTTTCAGACAAGAAGATTTTTAAAGTTTTTCCTATATAAGTCTATGCAAAATGAAGTGACCCCTCGGGCAGGGCCAATTTTGACCCCAGGGAAATCATTTGAACAATCTTTGTAGAGTTCCACTAGAGGATGCTAAATGCCAAATATCTAAGCTCTATGCCTTGTGGTTTCAGACAAGAAGATTTTTGAAATTTTTCCTATATAAGTCTATGCAAAATGAAGTGACCCCTGGGGCAGGGACAATTTTGACCCGAAGGAAATCATTTGAACAATCTTTGTAGAATTCCACTAGAGGATGCTAAATGCCAAATATTTAAGCTCTAGGCCTTGTGGTTTCAGACAAGAAGATTTTTAAAGTTTTTCCTATACAAGTCTATATAAATGAAGTGACCCCTGGGGCTGGGCCAATTTAGACCCCTGGGAAATAATTTGAACAATCTTTGTAGAGTTCCACTAGAGGATGCTAAATGCCAAATATCTAAGCTCTAGGTCTTGTGGTTTCAGACAAGAAGATTTTTAAAGTTTTTCCTATGTAAGTCTTTGTAAAATCAAGTGACCCCTGGGGCGGGGCCAATTTTGACCCCAGGGAAATAATTTGAACAAGCTTTGTAAAGTTCCACTAGAGGGTGCTAAATGCCAAATATCTAAGTTCTAGGCCTTGTGGTTTCAGACAAGAAGATTTTTAAAGTTTTTCCTATATAAGTCTATGCAAAATGAAGTGACCCCTGGGGCGGGGCCAATTTTGACCCCAGGGAAATCATTTGAACAATCTTTGTAGAGTTCCACTAGAGGATGCTAAATGCCAAATATCTAAGCTCTAGGCCTTGTGGTTTCAGACAAGAAGATTTTTAAAGTTTTTCCTATATAAGTCTATGCAAAATGAAGTGACCCCTGGGGCGGGGCCAATTTTGACCCCAGGGAAATAATTTGAACAATCTTTGTAGAGTTCCACTAGAGGATGCTAAATGCCAAATATCTAAGCTCTAGGCCTTGTGGTTTCAGACAAGAAGATTTTTAAAGTTTTTCCTTTATAAGTCTATATAAAATGAAGTGACCCCTGGGGCGGGGCCAATTTTGACCCCAGGGAAATCATTTGAACAATCTTTGTAGAGTTCCACTAGAGGGTGCCAAATGCCAAATATCTAAGCTCTAGGCCTTGTGGTTTCAGACAAGAAGATTTTAAAAGTTTTTCCTATATAAGTCTATGCAAAATGAAGTGACCCCTGGGGTGGGGCCAATTTTGACCCCAGGGAAATAATTTGAACAATCTTTGTAGAGTTCCACTAGAGGATGCTAAATGCCAAATATCTAAGCTCTAGGCCTTGTGGTTTCAGACAAGAAGATTTTTTAAAGTTTTTCCTATACATGTCTATATAAAATGAAGTGACCCCTGGGGCGGGGCCAATTTACACCCCTGGGAAATAATTTGAACAATCTTTGTAGTATTCCATTAGAGGGTGCTAAATGCCAAATATCTAAGCTCTAGGCCTTGTGGTTTCAGACAAGAAGATTTTTAAAGTTTTTCCTATATTAGTATATAAGTCTATGTAAAATGAAGTGACCCATAGAGCAGGGCCAATTTTGACCCCAGGGAAATCATTTGAACAATCTTTGTAGAGTTCTACTAGAGGGTGCTAAGTGCCAAATATCTAAGCTCTAGGCCTTGTGGTTTCAGACAAGAAGATTTTTAAAGTTTTTCCTATATAAGTCTATGCAAAATGAAGTGACCCCTGGGGCGGGGCCAATTTTGACCCCAGGGAAATCATTTGAACAATCTTTGTAGAGTTCCACTAGAGGATGCTAAATGCCAAATATCTAAGCTCTAGGCCTTGTGGTTTCAGACAAGAAGATTTTAAAAGTTTTTCCTATACAAGTCTATATAAAATGAAGTGACCCCTGGGGCGGGGCCAATTTACACCCCTGGGAAATAATTTGAACAATCTTTGTAGAGTTCCATTAGAGGATGCTAAATGCCAAATATCTAAGCTCTAGGCCTTATGGTTTCATACAAGAAGATTTTTAAAAATTTTTCCTATATAATTAGTATATAAGTCTTTGTAAAATGAAGTGACCCCTGGGGCGGGGCCAATTTTGACCCCAGGGAAATCATTTGAACAATCTTTGTAGAGTTCCACTAGAGGGTGCTAAGTGCCAAATATCTAAGCTCTAGGCCTTGTGGTTTCAGACAAGAAGATTTTTAAAGTTTTTCCTATATAAGTCTATGCAAAATGAAGTGACCCCTCGGGCAGGGCCAATTTTGACCCCAGGGAAATCATTTGAACAATCTTTGTAGAGTTCCACTAGAGGATGCTAAATTCCAAATATCTAAGCTCTATGCCTTGTGGTTTCAGACAAGAAGATTTTTGAAGTTTTTCCTATATAAGTCTATGCAAAATGAAGTGACCCCTGGGGCAGGGCCAATTTTGACCCCAGGGAAATCATTTGAACAATCTTTGTAGAATTCCACTAGAGGATGCTAAATGCCAAATATCTAAGCTCTACGCCTTGTGGTTTCAGACAAGAAGATTATTAAAGTTTTTCCTATATAAGTCTATGTTAAATGAAGTGACCGTTGGGGCGGGGGCAATTTTGACCCCAGGGAAATAATTTGAACAAACTTTGTAGAGTTCCACTAGAGGGTGCTAAATGCCAAATATCTAAGCTCTAGGCCTTGTGGTTTCAGACAAGAAGATTTTTTAAGTTTTTCCTATATAAGTCTATGCAAAATGAAGTGACCCCTGGGGCGGGGCCAATTTTGACCCCAGGGAAATCATTTGAACAATCTTTGTAGAGTTCCACTAGAGGATGCTAAATGCCAAATATCTAAGCTCTAGGCCTCGTGGTTTCAGACAAGAAGATTTTTAAAGTTTTTCCTTTATAAGTATTTGTAAAATGTAGTGACCCCTGGGGCGGGGCCAATTTTGACCCCAGGGAAATAATTTGAAAAAACTTTGTTGAGTTCCACTAGAGGATGCTAAATGCCAAATATCTAAGCTCTAGGCCTTGTGGTTTCAGACAAGAAGATTTTTAAAGTTTTTCCTTTCGGTTGCCATGGCAACCAGAGTTCTGCATGGAATTGATTTCTTTGAACAACTTTGGAAGAGCTTCATGCAAGGAACATTCCAGCCAAGTTTCAGCAAGATTGGCCCAAGAGTTCAGGAGAAGAAGTCGTTTGAAGAAAAAGTTGACGACACACGGACGACGACTGACGACGGACATCAAGCGATCACAAAAGCTCACCATGAGCACTTCGTGCTCAGGTGAGCTAAAAATAATTTGTGTCTAACATTTGTTAGCCTACTCATGCACGATATAATTATGTGATTTTTGGAAAGAATTTAAGTCTGCATTGACTATCTCTAAATTCAGCTGGACAACCGGCAATCTGACTTTTACTAAACATTTGTGTTTTTAGCTCACCTGAGCACGAAGTGCTCATGGTGAGCTTTTGTGATCACCTGATGTCCGTCGTCCGTCGTCCGTCCGTCCCCAGGGAAATAATTTGAACAAACTTTGTAGAGTTCCACTAGAGGGTGCTAAATGCCAAATAAGCTCTAGGCCTTGTGGTTTCAGACAAGAAGATTTTTTAAGTTTTTCCTATATAAGTCTATGCAAAATGAAGTGACCCCTGGGGGCGGGGCCAATTTTGACCCCAGGGAAATCATTTGAACAATCTTTGTAGAGTTCCACTAGAGGATGCTAAATGCCAAATATCTAAGCTCTAGGCCTCGTGGTTTCAGACAAGAAGATTTTTAAAGTTTTTCCTTTATAAGTATTTGTAAAATGTAGTGACCCCTGGGGCGGGGCCAATTTTGACCCCAGGGAAATAATTTGAAAAAACTTTGTAGAGTTCCACTAGAGGATGCTAAATGCCAAATATCTAAGCTCTAGGCCTTGTGGTTTCAGACAAGAAGATTTTTAAAGTTTTTCCTTTCGGTTGCCATGGTAACCAGAGTTCTGCATGGAATTGATTTCTTTGAACAACTTTGGAAGAGCTTCATGCAAGGAACATTCCTGCCAAGTTTCAGCAAGATTGGCCCAAGAGTTCAGGAGAAGAAGTCGTTTGAAGAAAAAGTTGACGACACACGGACGACGACTGACGACGGACATCAAGCGATCACAAAAGCTCACCATGAGCACTTCGTGCTCAGGTGAGCTAAAAATAATTTGTGTCTAACATTTGTTAGCCTACTCATGCACGATATAATTATGTGATTTTTGGAAAGAATTTAAGTCTGCATTGACTATCTCTAAATTCAGCTGGACAACCGGCAATCTGACTTTTACTAAACATTTGTGTTTTTAGCTCACCTGAGCACGAAGTGCTCATGGTGAGCTTTTGTGATCACCTGATGTCCGTCGTCCGTCGTCCGTCCGTCCGTGCGTCGTCAACTTTTTCTTCAAACGACTTCTTCTCCTGAACTCCTGGGCCAATCTTGCTGAAACTTGGCAGGAATGTTACCTGCATGAAGCTTTACCAAAATTGTTCAAATGGTTCCAGTCCATTGCCTATCTAGGTCACAGAGGTTAAAAATAGATTTTGAACATGAAATTTTAAAAAATCTTCTTCTCTGAATCCGTAAGGCCTAGAACTTTGATATTTGCTGTGTAGCATCACCTAGTGGTCCTCTACCAAGATTGTTCAAATTATAGCCCTGGGGTCAAAATTGGCCCCGCCCCAGGGGTCACTTGATTTTACATAGACTTATATAGGAAAAACTATAAAAATCTTCTTGTCTGAAACCACAAGGCCTAGAGCTTAGATATTTGGCATTTAGCATCCTCTAGTGGAACTCTACAAGTTTATTCAAATTATTTCCCTGGGGTCAAAATTGGCCCCGCCTCAGGGGTCACCATTTTGCATAGACTTATATAGGAAAAACTTTAAAAATCTTCTTGTCTGAAACCACAAGGCCTAGAGCTTAGATATTTGGCATTTAGCACCCTCTGGTGGAACTCTACAAAGATTGTTCAAATTATTTCCCTGGGGTCAAAATTGGCCCCGCCCCAGGGGTCAGTTCATTTGACATAGACTTATATAGGATAAACTTTAAAAATCTTCTTGTCTGAAACCACAAGGCCTAGAGCTTAGATATTTGGCATTTAGCATCCTCTAGTAGAACTCTACAAAGTTTGTTCAAATTATTTCCCTGGGGTCAAAATTTGCCCCGCCCCAGGGGTCACTTCATTTTGCATAGACTTATATAGGAAAAACTTTAAAAATATTCTTGTCTGAAACCCCAAGGCCTAGAGCCTAGATATTTGGCATTTAGCATCCTCTAGTGGAACTCTACAAAGTTTGTTCAAATTATTTCCCTGGGGTCAAAATTGGCCCCGCCCCAGGGGTCACTTCATTTTGCATAGACTTATATAGGAAAAACTTAAAAAATCTTCTTGTCTGAAACCACAAGGCCTAGAGCTTAGATATTTGGCATTTAGCACCCTCTAGTGGAACTCTACAAAGATTGTTCAAATTATTTCCCTGGGGTCAAAATTGGCCCCGCCCCAGGGGTCACTTCATTTGACATAGACTTATATAGGAAAAACTTTAAAAATCTTCTTGTCTGAAACCACAAGTCCTAGAGCTTAGATATTTGGCATTTAGCTTCCTCTAGTGGAACTCTACAAAGTTTGTTCAAATTATTTCCCTGGGGTCAAAATTGGCCCTGCTCTATGGGTCACTTCATTTTGCATAGACTTATATAGGAAAAACTTAAAAAATCTTCTTGTCTGAAACCACAAGGCCTAGAGCTTAGATATTTGGCATTTAGCACCCTCTAGTGGAACTCTACAAAGATTGTTCAAATTATTTCCCTGGGGTCAAAATTGGCCCCGCCCCAGGGGTCACTTCATTTGACATAGACTTATATAGGAAAAACTTTAAAAATCTTCTTGTCTGAAACCACAAGTCCTAGAGCTTAGATATTTGGCATTTAGCATCCTCTAGTGGAACTCTACAAAGTTTGTTCAAATTATTTCCCTGGGGTCAAAATTGGCCCTGCTCTATGGGTCACTTCATTTTGCATAGACTTATATAGGAAAAACTTTAAAAATCTTCTTGTCTGAAACCACAAGGCCTAGAGCTTAGATATTTGGCATTTAGCACCCTCTAGTAGAACTCTACAAAGATTGTTCAAATTATTTCCCTGGGGTCAAAATTGGCCCCGCCCCAGGGGTCACTTCATTTTACATAGACTTATATAGGAAAAACTTTAAAAATCTTCTTGTCTGAAACCACAAGGCCTAGAGCTTAGATATTTGGCATTTAGCATCCTCTAGTAGAACTCTACAAAGATTGTTCAAATTATTTCCCTGGGGTCAAAATTGGCCCCGCCCCAGGGGTCACTTCATTTTATATAGACTTGTATAGGAAAAACTTTAAAAATCTTCTTGTCTGAAACCACAAGCTGAGAGTAATTTTTGTACTCAGGTGAGCGATATAGGGCCATCATGGCCCTCTTGTTTAATGTGTATAACACAAAGGCTTCTCGCTTAAGTTTTACAACCCAAGTGTTTTCCATTACCTCAATTAATGCAATATTGAATATTGATAAATTCTTCATTGATACATGTAATTTTTAATTATTATGTCACATTGTGCATGAAAATTAATATATTATTTTATGAAAAATAAATCTTACTTTTAAAATGTTACCTTGATTACACTTGAATTTGTAACTTAAAGTTGCACAAAATTGTGCCATGCTATTCAAATATATATATATATATATATATATATATATATATATATATATATATATATATATATATATATATATATATATATATATATATATATATATATGCATGTAAATGAATTAAGTTATAATCTAGACCTAAAAAGTAATGTTTTAATATACATCACATTAACACCACATTGAGATATCAATATGTAGTGTGATACATCATCTAGATTTTGGGGCATATTTGTGCAGTCATTTGAAAATATCTCCAGGAATGACAATGCCATAGGAATTTTCAGTTATTAACAACAGTAATTTGAAGCTATAGATGCTGTGTGAAAAATATTGTGACAATATGGTTCATATTTAGTGACAATAAGGTACATACTTGAGCCAAGTTACTTGAATTCATGTGCATGATAGAATTACTTATTTAAGTTTATTTAAGTTGAAAAATAGTTCAGCTATTGGGCCAAAATAGATGAAATAATCTCAATCAATTAAACACAAACATGTACAATGTCATGTAGTCTGATTATCCATATGTAACACTTCTTTACAGGTCTTAGTAACTGATTTGAAACAAAATGCTTCTTTATATCTATTTTCTTTACAAATATGAATTGTGGCTGCCAATCAAATCATGCATTAAAAATGTTGTTGGTCCATTTTTAAAATGTATTATAACAATGTTAAGAGATTATTGTTCACAAAAAATGTAAACCTGGGAACACATCAATTGGCAATAAAATGCCATTATTCATAACCACTTTTGGACCTCTGTCTGGTGAGTATTTTATACATGTAAGATATAAACTGGAAAATGTGAATTTCAAATTCTGAAGCTCATTCCAGTTGGTATTTTCTAGATTTTGTATTTTTTATTGCAGAAATCTAAGCAAAACTACTGTAAAATAGGTAAATTTCTCTTAAAAAATACCATATATTAAAAAATGTAAACTTCTATACTGTTAAAATTGCTAAAACATAAACATACAAAAGAAAAAATCATTGTATTTATTATTAGTGCAACTTCCAGTTTTCTGTGTAAAAGTCCAGCTTAAGCAGATCCAAGTACCGGTATATTCAGATTTTCACAATACAATATTTTAAATACATGTCATGTATTTAAAGAGGCCAAAAACCCACTGACATGGCAAGAAAATTTTCTTCCTCTTCACAGCAATCTACATTTTTGTTTCAACAATTTAAATGATTATGAAAGCTTTGATTTTTTTTATTTTCTTGATATTTGATGCTATTCTGGGTAAATATGTATTCTGCTTTCTGGTCAAACATTTTGGTCCCAACTGATGATAATATTATGTGGAGATTAACCCTTTCCTCCATGTAAACACCTTTATGGCATGGAAGAACTGTGTAGATTCAGATCAACCAGCACATCCATGATGTCTGATCAGGATCTGCAATGCTCACTTGTTTAAATCATTAGGTTATTTCTGACCAAAAAGTGAACAGTGCAGATCCTGATCGGATGTGCCAGCAAATCTGGATCTACACTGGTCTCACATGGGTAAAAAGGCATGTCTATAGAGTGACAGGGTAAATTTCCCTTTTATTTAAAATCTCATTTTACTGTGTATTAAAATTAAAAGGGTAATAATCAGTAGTTACTTTGAGAAAATTATTGTCTATAAAATTTATAAAACCTGTAATTCCATACATGTAGGACAATCTGTCATGTATTTGACCAAAATATAAAAGAAAATAAATTGTGTCTGGAGGTATCATGTCAAATAGGCCACAAGTCAATTCAGGTTAACCGTAGTACTTGTAAGTCTAGTGTATAAATGACAATCACTGTAAAGAGTTAGTTTTGTTTTTAGACTTACATAAGCTTTTTAAAAATAGTACCGGTATCATTGTTTAATTGATATCTAAAATAGTGCTTGTCATCCTGAAACCCAAGAACAAATAAAAACATCATCTGATTGTCATTTTTGCTTTAAAAATTGGACTGTCATCAAAAAGTAAATTAATTTATGTTATAGTCATAATCTGTTCCCTACACCTACCCAAGGTGTTGATTCAATCAGTTTTGTCAGGGTGTCACATTGTTATACAAGATCACAATTTACAACACTTGCATTAAAAGTCAGAGGTGCTAATGCAATCAAGGTGTCATATTTAATAAAAAATTTATTTCAAAAACCAATTTCCATGTTGGACAATGCAAAATACACAGCTTATGTTGCAACCATCAATATTTGTTCTGTGCTAGTGTAGACCAAGTGACTTTTGTAGACTAAGGTCATTGATCAAAAGAGCATATTGACACATAAATGATGTCTTTTCTTTTGTTGCAACATTTCGTTAATTGTTTTCCAACCTGTTTAGTCATAATAGTCTTGGACAAAAATCTGGAAAAAGTACATGTATGTTGCTTTGTACAAAATATCCAATCAATGAAGCAACTTGTTGAAAAATATTTTATAAAACATCATAAACTGACATAGAACATATTAACAGAATCATAATAAAATCTTTATAAATAAAATAAAAATGTGGCCTATTTATGTGGCCTATTTGAGCTTTTTCAAAATAAAGTGTGGCCTATTTGACTTGTGGCCTATTGACTGTAATCCATATACCAAATCCATGGTATTTGATCTTAAAATTGGTCTGAATAGACTGATAACGATCCCAATCTATCAACCAAAACAATAGACATAAATATTATGTTTATGCAGTGTAGACCCTCTTTTTTGGGGGGGAGGGAGGGGGGCGGACAGTTTCTTCATTTTTTTTTTAGAAAACATGTCTAAATCATAAATGACGAACATGACCAGTGACAAAAAACTCTTACACAAAACTGAATTGTGGGTGGTCTACGCTAAGCTCAGTGTGTCTCACACCGGAGTGACTGAACATTGCGAGGTCCATTTCACAATTCAACGTCACATAAAAGTTGGTTCTCACCAGCCTTACATCTTGTTTTCAAGAAAAACTCCATGCATCTGATTTTTCCGTCACTGTGCCTTATGCTCCATTGAATTAAAAGGCATCCACTGACAAGCTACCGTTCAGTAGTTTTCGATTTCCTCAGTCTAAAAATGGCCGATTGCTTGTATTGCTAGGGCGCAGGGTACAGTTTCCGAGCAATTTTCCGAGCTTTGCCAGTGAGTGCAATGTTATTCTGTTTGAAAAAAATACAATTGCATTAATAAAATGTTGTTATTATATTTTCTGTGTTGCATAAGAATAGTGGCTTTCAAATTATTGGCAACTGTACTAAAATACACATCCTTCAGAAAATATGGAGATATTTAAGTTAACCCCCACCCCCTGATTTTCACATGAAAATCTATCAAAATTCATGAATGTTTGAAAGCCTGCATTTTTTTTCCTGCAGAGAGTTGACTCATCTAACCCCTTTCTGGTCAATATTTCAACTATCCCTAATAACCCAAGCACCAGGAAAGTGTCTCCCATCCAGCTACTTTTTTCAGTATTTGTCACTGAAATACCTGATTATCAAGTTTTTCACGTGCTCGTCTCTGAAAGCTGTTTTCCCATCCGACAAATGCTCAACTTACAACATGCAAAGCTAGCATATACATGTTTTAGCAGTCAGCATCCCATTAACTATCATGTAAACTATGCAATTTTAAACAAAATCTTTCATCTTTATTTCAAACATTAATTATAATGCATTTTATTCTGGGGTACCCCAAATATCTAAAAAATCCACCGGGACCAAAGTGCGAAACTATACCCTGCCCACCTATTGGTTACAACGAACGACAACCTACTCTCTAAACTAACGATTTAGTTTTTTTGCTTTCCAAAATGCTAGTCCGATAATAATGCTTACGAATAATAAGTTTTAATTTTTAAAGATATTTTGCAATTAGAGATTTATAAAAATAAGGCCAATAAACAAAATTTGTCAAAACAATACTTTGCCGTAAGTTTTTACCGGTCAGGTTTTTTCCCGTGTTTACATTGCCTTATGCTGTGCACAACCGGTAACCAGCGCAAACGGAAGGACATTGTTTTTTTAGCCTTAGTGAATGGGCATTCCTGCGACCTTAGGGGCGCAGGGTACAGTTTCCGATGCGGCTTTCGGAGTCTGGGACTGCGCGCGAACTCTTGTTTACTGAAAATACAAAATTTGTACTGCTAAAATTGTGTTGTTGTATTTTCTGTGTTGGAGGGGGGTGGTATCATGTAAACAACAAGCAACTGGTCTACAGTAATTATCCTTCAGGATTTAATAAGACCTATAAGCTCACCCCTACCCCTGTTTTTCCAGTGCAAATTTGGCTAAAATCCTACATATCTGAAAGCCGGCAAAATATTTCCTGCAGGAACTTTTGAAATAAAACCCCTTTCCTGTTAATATTTAATATGTGCCCAATGCCCCAAGCAGATGGAAAGTGTCTCCCATCCAGCTTGATTTTTCAGCATTTGTCATTGAAATACCTCACCGTCAAATTAATCTCAGATTCAGCCGAGCACACTGTGTTTTCATCCGGTTACTATTCAACTCAGAACATACAAAGCTACCATCCATGCATTTTAGCCACCATGATCAGATTTCTTATTGCACAAACTATACATAATTTAAAAATTGCACAAACTATACATAATTTAAAAAGAATCTCACATTTTTAATTTAAACAATCATTTTAATGCATTTATTTCAAGGGTACCCCAAATATTTAAAAAATCGACCGGGACCAAAGTGCGAAACTGTACCCTGCCCACTTAAGAACTTGCGTCTCCCTCTCAAGTCTCATATATCCCCCTTTCATCTCAGGTTTGATCCTTTTCGGATTCAACAAAGCACTTTAATCATGTTTTATAAGCCAAATGAGGTAAATAGAGCCAATCTGACACCTACACCCTAATAAAGGGAAATAAGCAGAATATCACCCCCTAGGGCAGGGTGATAGTATTTCTGTTACAGATGCCAAACCTCCCATCAAAACTGAGAAAAATGACTGTTTTCAACTCAAACTATGTTCAGATATTGCATTTGCATTTCATCAAAGTCAACTTTCGCATACGAAAAAATTCAGGTTTTTACCTTAAGGGCGCATGGTACAGTTTCCGATGCGGCTTTCGGAGTCTGGGACTGCGCGCGAACTCTTGTTTACTGAAAATACAAAATTTGTACTGCTAAAATTGTGTTGTTGTATTTTCTGTGTTGGAGGGGGGTGGTATCATGTAAACAACAAGCAACTGGTCTACAGTAATTATCCTTCAGGATTTAATAAGACCTATAAGCTCACCCCTACCCCTGTTTTTCCAGTGCAAATTTGGCTAAAATCCTACATATCTGAAAGCCTGCAAAATATTTCCTGCAGGAACTTTTGAAATAAAACCCCTTTCCTGTTAATATTTAATATGTGCCCAATGCCCCAAGCAGATGGAAAGTGTCTCCCATCCAGCTTGATTTTTCAGCATTTGTCATTGAAATACCTCACCGTCAAATTAATCTCAGATTCAGCCGAGCACACTGTGTTTTCATCCGGTTACTATTCAACTCAGAACATACAAAGCTACCATCCATGCATTTTAGCCACCATGATCAGATTTCTTATTGCACAACGCTTTGCGACCCGAGCTAGAGCTCGATATCAACTGATATTGCGTACAGGTGTTATGAAGAAACACACTGGTTTCTGTCTGCCACATGAATCAGAATAGTAAACTATTTTGTTTAGGTCTGTTGAATGACACACAGACTTTGTGTTCTTTGGGAGGAATTTCGCATATTCACAAGATCCTCGTTTGCCCTGGGTTTCGTCCCACATGTAACAGAAGACATGTTTATTCCATAAACTCCACAAGTATCTATCCATTTTGTGTAGGGAGTCGTTCTTCTTGCCCATTTTCGAGTAGGTACTTCCCCAAGCAGCATTACGTGTTTAAATCATCATCAGACCATGCATCATTCTGGCAAAACAAACATACATTTATTACACCATGGGAAATATTAGCCCTGTTATTCTTGTAATAGCAGGATCAGCAGAATCTTAATATTAAAGTTGCATAATTTAAGATGTTAGATAATAAAAAAATAATAATTTCAGAAGTTTTTTTAATATTATCATTGTAATAATTGCCATAGAAGTTCCACACAAACGAACAAGAAATAAGCAATAAAAGTTTAATTTGTAGTTACAAAATCAGATTAATTTCATTTATCATTTAAATATCAATAACTTCTCTTTAATTACAATGGAAATTTAAAAATAGTAATTATAGGTTACTCACATTTTCAGCAGTTTCCATAGATTCATCATTCTTAAACTAGCAGATATTTTCTCTTAATGCTAGAAAAACATTCCATTTATCTAGGTGTGAACAGATTACAGCCGATCTTGTTATCATAATTAATTGGTGGACAAGTGTAATTGGATATAGAACATTATCTTTCTTTTCTGTACCTTTTCATGTATTAGCAAACAGTGCCATAAGGTACCAAATAAACACTTCCACAATAGAAACTCAATGATATGTTATTGAAAAGTTGTGCCAAAAGGTGCTAAGCGTCATTTGGTTCTTTCTGGAATATAAATATTTATCTCGCTATGCTATATAAATAATGGCCATAAGGTACCAACTGCCTACTTGGCTCCTCCTGGCATATACTGACATGCGTTTGGTCCTTTATGGCAACAAACATTCCTTCAATAATCACTTGGTCCATTTGGTTTTAACGTCATAACTTTTTCAAATTTTAATATATGAATTTGAATTTATACAGAAGGTGGATACCATAAAACTATATCAACATATATTAAAAGGTCATTTTCACCAAAAATGTCGTTTGGTACCTTCTGGCATTAACCCCTCGTTATTTCACTTTTTCATGCTGTCACTATAAATTGTTATTAAACCTTAGTTCTGTTTTCAAACTATATACAATGTGCTAATGTCTGTGATTGTTAGAGAGGATTTTAAATGATTTGTATATGAATAATTAGAAAATCTGAGGATTTGTTTACACTCGGGGCTTTTTCATTTAAAGATATCGAGTGCAAATTACAATTTGCTTAAATGCCAGATTAGGTATTTTTCAATCATGTCACTTTTGAGGTTTACTTGTATGTTAAGCATGATCAGAAATACCAAATAATGTTATAGTAATATGAACTAAGGCACTGCCTCTCTCGGAATCGACAACCGAAAACTAAAACTACAGTGAACAATGGCTGCTCATTAACATTCTGTTGGTATCTTTTTAACATTTTTAATGTCAGCATTTTAGCAAATGAATATAACTAAAAACTAATTTCATTTTGTTGTAATGTTTTATTTTATATTACAGTTTATGGATATGGCGAACATAATTGATACTTTAGAAGCATTACATATAAAATTCTGTATTCATATACTATTATGTATACTGACCGCAAATAAAAAGTTACCACTTTTACCATTTGCATTGATGTATTGAAACTATTCAGTATCGCGAAATAGCACTAGTACATTCTTGCAATTTTGGGTAACTCACTGTCATCAGGTTTTTTTCTGCTGAATTTACTTAACAATTGAAAGTTTCCAATGTTTTCTTTTAAGACAAACTCTGGCGTTTATTTTCTCAACCTTTGAAAATGGAAAAAAATCAACAAAATGGAAACCAGGTAACTTGAAATTGACAGAATGGTGGCAACATAGTAATTGTTTCAAAGTTCATCATAAGTAGAAATTCCTATAAATCCATTCAAATTTAATCAATTACTTATAGCCGTTAGTTTTTATCAAAGTAATTATCAAAGTGTTAACTTTCTATTGACAAGGAGTATATATACACTGTATGGTAAACCACTGTTTAGACCACACTGATATTAAGACCACCTTCATAGTAAGTATCCTATTTTATAGTTTTGATATACCTCCCCAAAATATATGACCACTCAACTATAATAACCACTGTTTCCCAGTCCCAAAGGCGGTCTTAGCATTAAGTGGTGATAATTGCAACTATAAAGTAAATTCTAATAATTCTTGGTATTGCACAAAGATTTATTTCGCAAATAAAATTTAAAAAATCGAAGTTACCTTGAACAACTGTAAAATCAGTCACATTTGAATAACCAGTCAATAATCCTCTGCTATTCATTAGTAAATATACCTTTGTAAAATCAAAATTGAATTAACCCTTTCCTCTATATATATATGCAAAATTTTATTGCAGATCCTGATCAGGCAGAACACACATGCCATGTAATCAGGATCTACACTGTTTGCTTTCTGGTCAGAAATAACATAGTAAATCATTAAACAAACAGATTGATATCTTTTTAGTTCATATCTTATTAAAGCTATACTGGTATTAACCCTTTACTTGACAGATCTATACACTTTATTGAAAATTAAACAGTGTAGAATTTGATCAGCGGGCACAGTTGTCCCATCTGATCATGATCTGATCATGATCTACACTGTTCGCATTCTTATATATGTATTATTTCTAACCAAAATAAAAACATTGAAGGTCCTAAGGACGATCAGACATTACAAATGTGCGTCGCAGCGAAATAATCGAGATCTACACTAGTCACACATGCAATAAAATGCATACATATTGAAGTCAAGAGTTATGATAGTGATTCATATTGTACTGCATCCGAGGCCTTCGAGGCATAATTTTGTCAACAATGCTGACACATAACTACAAAAAATGTCTCCAATGCAATGATCAAAAACAAAATCCATCTACTGAAAGCCAAAAGCGGTCATCAGTCTTTTTTCTTTTGCCGATGACCCATTCTGGCTTTTAATAGATGGTACGTAAAAATAACCATTAGTAAAAATATGGAAAATAAAATGTTTGTCAACAGAACACCGTACATCTTAAACAATTAATGTGTCCTATGTATGCAATGCTCAAGAACATATGCAAAAATAACAATTTTGTCAACATAACTTACACATTACTCATACAAAAATGCATCCAAGAACATATGCAAAGTTAACAGTTTTGTCAACATTACTGACACATAACTCATACAAAAAATGTGTACTAGGGATGCAATACTCAAGAGCATATGTAAAAATAACAATTATGTCTTCATAAATCTCACATACATGTAACTCATACAAAAAACACATCCTATGGATGTAATGGTCAAGAACATATGTAAAAGTAACAATTTTGTGTACATTACTCATAGCAAAAATGCATCCTATAGATGCAATGCTGTCTGATCAAGATCTAAACTGTTTGCTTTTTTTATTCATTAGGTTATTTCTGATCAAATTGCGACCAGTGCAGATCCTGATCAGATGACACTTATGTGCCAGCTGATCTGGATCTACACTGGTCTCACATGCGTATTTATGGAGGAAAGGGTTAAAAACAGAGAAATACCATTTTTTTTACATTTTCACAAATTTGTTTTCTACCTGCTAAGAAGCATTTAACTAAGATACCCCTCTTTCTGTACCAATCAGATGGTGCATAGTGAGCGTGTGATTTTTGTAGTATTTCGAATTGTCATTTTATTCTACTCTTCCACACACACACATTCTTGGAGACTGAATTCTTCGTTTAATTGGAGTTTTTTCACCAAGACAATTTGTACTTGTTTTGTGATACGAGAACCTGTTGGGGCAAGTGTGAGGTTGGTGCACCCTAGAACCTGGTTTAAACCCCCAGTGGCAATTTGTTTTGCCACTGACCGTTCCAAGGCGGTATCCCCAAAGGTTCTCTTGTTTATTAATTGTTTGTGGCGTCCTATTTGAATTGACATACATATATAAAACATGCGCTCTCTCTATCTTCCTCTCTTCTTTTTCGCTGCGTGGGGAGGCTGTGTTTTTTTAGTGTGGCGATTCCTGATATGCATATGTTGCTTTTTCAGAGCATTACACGTTTTCCAATTAAACTTAAACAAAGCATTATGTTGGCATGTTGCAAAGTAAGTTTTTAAATATATATGTGTAGACAGTCTGTGGTTCAATCTGTCAGTCTGTGGTGCTATGTTGTCCAACAATTGCAGTGGAAGATCTGGTCACATAAAAAACAATTCAACAGCAAAATAATGAGAATCCTGGGCTAGAATTCTTATTCTTCAAAGAAGACCTTGGATGTTTATCAACAACTTAATGTTTTCACACAGCATCGCTCATAAAAGTTGCTGAGTAGTTGTTTGGCTCTTTCCAACCACTTGTGAGAATTAATGATACATTACCCATTAATTCATTTAGTTTCTGCAGATTTTCCACGTTGACAGAGAAAACTATCAAAATATAAACGCTTTGTATGTTCCAACTTGTGATGAAGAATTCAAATACAGTGGAGGCATGTCAAATCATGCCTCAGACAGCTGAAGTTGCAGACTGGCTGAAAAAGTATAATATTAATATTAATGATGAACCGCATTTATGTAAGTTTTAACACTGAATAACCTTCACCTGTATTGCACATATAGAAATACAAATACAACTTTTAAAATAAAAGATCTATCATTGAAAAATTATTCAGATACAATGGTATTTAGAATGGTGAAAGATTTGAGATGTGTTAAGGAAATTTATGAGCTACAATACTATGTTTATTATTAATAAAAGAATTTTAATAAAAATAAAACAATAAACCTACAAGAGTACTTTTGTTTGGTGCCAGTCTTTGAATCAGAGCTGCACTAACCCATGATTGACTGTGTCATCTTTCTAGCATCACCTGGACCTGAAATATGACAGGAAGGGTTGAGAAATTATTCATCTTGTAAACATTATATTTAACATTTTACTCCAGATAATATGCCTTTTATCACATGGGCTACCAGTATAGATCCAGATCAGCTACCACATCTGTGTCATTTGATCTGGATCTAAACTGTTAACGATTTGTCAGAAATAACCTGAAGAAACTAAATGCAAGCTGTTACGTTCTGATCAGACAGAATGGTTTAAGATATAGTCCATATCTGATGGCTTTCATTTGGGTATGGAAAACATTTGGGTTGTTTAAAGTGTTTGAACCCCAGTGGCTTCACTTTTGAAGCCCAGTGTCTTCACTTGGGTATGTAAAATAGTTAGATTTTTTAAAATGATATTAATGAAAGAAAAAGAAAGTATAAAGTCTGAATTATTTGAACAAGAAATACCTGGGAATGGCATGAACTATTCTCCCCAAAATACCAAAGAAATTTCAGAACACCAAAATTAATAAAGATATGACAAAATAGTGGTTCATTTACCTTAATTTCTAAAGGTCCCAAATATAGAATTCCATCCAAAATTGATGTTGCATTCGTTGATTTGCAATAAATGGTGCAAAAGAGAACATGCTGAGCCTAATGCACTTTCTAACTGGAAAAAACACATATTTAAAATAATAGACACTCGTATATCATTTTATGAAAGAAACATTGCTTTATTACCACCTCGACCTCGTTTTAACTTTCGTCATTTGAAAAAAGGAATTCAAGACTTTCATAACAAATTTGTTTTAACACCCGCTGATAAGGCTTCTAATAATGTAATTATAGTGTGACGGGTGCACTATTTTAATATTCAAACTGAAGAACTGAACAGCACTAATGCTTATGTACTGACTTCTTCATCTGAGAGTGATATGTTACTGCACACACTCTACAAATTACAAAATTTAGAATCAGTATTGAGCCGAAACAAGACAAAGTACCTACTATGTATTGGTTGCCTGAAATGCATAAAACACCGTACAAAGCAAGATTTATTGCTAACTCTAGTTCTTGCACTACTACTAAATTATCCGTGCTCTTAACTTCTTGTCTTACAGCTATTAAAGAACATGTAATTAGGTATTGCGATAAGGTTTTTGAAACTTCTGGCAAAAATTTATTTTGGTCGATTAAAAATTCAAATGACGTTTTAAAAAAGCTTAAATCAAATAATTTTCATGCGTTCTGTTTGTCTACTTATGATTTCTCAACTTTATATACCTCGCTCCCTCATAATTTAATAAGAGACAAACTAACCAGTCTCATTGAAAAAACGTTTGCTAGAGAAAATAAAACGTTCATCGCTTGTAATGAACATAGGGCATTTTTTACAGATGGTTCTTATGATAATTATACTTTATGGACTTGTCAAGACCTAAAAGAGTCGCTAACTTTGCTACTGGATAATATTTATGTTAGATTCGGTACCTCTATTTATAAACAAGTAATAGGCATCCCAATGGGTACTAATTGTGCACCCCTTGTTGCTGATCTGTTTTTATACTGTTATGAAAGAGACTTTATGTTATCAATTTCTACTGAACATCAAGATGATATTATTACAGCTTTTAACAACACCTCGAGGTACCTGGATGATTTATTAAATATACATAATAACCATTTTCCACTACTGGTTAATAAGATCTACCCTAGAGAACTACAACTTAATAAAGCGAACACTTCAGAACAGCAAGCAAACTTTCTCGATCTAAATCTGTCAATTGAAAATGGTTATGTCACTACTAAAATATATGATAAAAGAGATGATTTTAATTTAAATATAGTAAATTTTCCGTTTTTAGACGGCGATGTTCCCCGTGCAACATCTTACGGGGTTTATATTTCACAGCTTGTTCGCTTTTCAAGAGCTTACAACGATATTAATGATTTCAATGAACGTAATCTTTGCATTACAAAAAAAAATTTTAAAACAAGGTTATCGGTATCACAAATTAAGGAAAACATTTTGCAAGTTTTATCGTCGATACCCAGATCTAATTCATAAATACAGGTGCAGTTTAAAATCACTATTGCAACAAGGTATTTCACAGCCAGTTTTTTTATGGAGATTTAATTTATAAACTTAAGAAGATAAAGGGCACTGTTAATTTCTCCCGGTTATTCGTAAAAACCATCTGTAAATTTAAAAAGAAAGGTTACCAACATGTTATTTTACAGCGCTCTGCATGCCTGGTGATTAACCCTTCTACAGTTGATCATTATGCTTACCTCTTTGGTTGCACGACGGTGGCAGGGGTTTAAGAGTTTATGAAGGTTTATGGGGAAATCTTTTCTTAAAAGAACCTAGAAGCTCGATTTGTTTCTTTTATTCCTGTCATCGTGTTCTTGCTGATTTTACTCCAGGAGCTCTGGTCTCGGTAAGATCATTGAGTACCCGCCCTTTGGCTTTGCAATGCTATTAAATTCTTATGTTTTATATGTTTGTGTGCTTTTGCATGCAACATTGTTGAGCGAATAAGTGGGTTGGAGTTTTTTGTCACCAAGACAACTTGTATTTGTTTTGTGATATGAGAACCTATTGGGGCAAGTGTGAGGTTGGTGCACCCTAGAACCTGGTTTAAACCCCCAGTGGCATTTTCATTTGCCACTGACCGTTCCAAGGCGGTAACCCCTCGGGTTCTCATTTTTGTTAATTGTTAGTAGTGTCTCTTTTGAAACTGATCATTTTATTAACCATGATCTCTCCCTCTCTTCTTCTTGACTGTGTGGGGAGGCTGTTTTTTCTGAATGTGGCGATTCCTGAAATGCATATTTCACCTTTTTTTAATAAACATTTCCTCCAAATGTGGTAAACACGGCTATGCCGTGCATGAACTTCAAATTTGCCACAAGATATTAATAAAACATCAAATGCCTGTATTGAAGAATTTCACTTTTCCTGAACACCACTTCTGTAAATATGTACTATTAACGGTATATTAATCTAAAACTTTTATAAAAGGGAAAGAAATTTTAACACACATCAATAAAATATTAAAGGATCATTCAAAGACATTCCCAAATACATATTGTTATTTTTAAAAATCATCACTTGCAATGGTTTAGTGCACTTAAAATCTTTTCTTATCAGGAGCAAAAAATTAGAGTCAAATCAGCCTGCAAATGTTAAAATGTATACAATCTGGATCTACTATGTGTGCTTCTTTATGTAAAGGATCTAAAAGCAAACAGTGAAGATCCACAAATGCATCAAAAACTGTTGGTCTTAATCCTTTACTCCATAGATACAATTCTATTACATGGGCAATTGTGTAGATCTAGATCAGATGGCACATTTGCGAACATGTTTTGCACTTTTCACTTTAAAATTTATTAGTTATTTCTGACCGAGATGTCACCAGTTGAGATCCTGATCAGATTGCATGAATTTGTCAGCTGATCTTGATCGATACTGGTTGCATACAAATTAAATTGTGTATATATGGAGAAAAGCATTAAGTTCTTGCAGCAATTAATCACTGGGAATCACAACTTAACCAAGCCTTCAACTTCAAAAGTTACAGTAGCAAGTGCTTGTAAAAAATTTATTTCTTTGGGAAAAAGATTTGTCATTACAACCTTTTGATTGAATTCGGAATTTTATCATGGTTAAAAAACTCAATTTGATAATGGTAAATCATGTTAAATAACTTTACGGTTTTTCTTCTGTAAAAAAAGGAATATGCATATCAGGAATAGATCGTTAAAATCTAGAATCTCAACGCTATAGTATGGTACATTATGGGTGAAGTCAAATACTTAAATTCAGGCTATCGCGGAAAGTCTGTAACAGAAAATTCCGTAAATCAATTAATCTAATTAATAGTTAGTAATTAATTTTTATGCCATTGCATAATGTGATTTTTTTAATAATTATTAGATATAATTATATATACCGTATAAGTGGTTATTTCTGCTGTGGCTTTATTTCTGCTATTTCTGCGGTTAAATAAATGACCGCAAATTTAAAATCCGCAGAATATTTATCCCTTTGTGAACTTTATAACGGTCACAGTGCATTCTACATTTTGACTTGATAAATGTGTAAAGTAATAACGAACGACGACACACTTTTTTAACGGGTTGCATACAAAAATAGATGAAACGAAAGGCTATGTACAACAGTTATACATGCTTTATTAAACAATATTTGAATAAACGATTACGTTCAGATTTTCCATTTGCAGCTGATTGGTAACTCAAACATAATAAATGTACTCGTACATGTATTAGTACATGTATTAACTTTTACTATATTTATATAAGTATGTATGGCAATGGCATCGATCTTTATATTTATAATAATAATAATAATAATATAATAATATCTTTATTTAAAGAAGGTTACTTATTTAGTACATTAAATTTACAAAATATAATGTCTAATTTACAATAAGGCCTTCTATAACAACAAACAAATAAAACAAAAACTAAAATAAAACAACAACAACATACATTCATTCATGAAATATAAAAATGTTCATTTTAATCATTTAAATCAAAATTAAATAAGTTGACAGAAACCTGTAAACATATCAAAAGATCGGTTAAAACAGTAAGCAGAAAAAATACATCGATGATCATATTTAGTCACAATCTTGCAGTAGAAGATATGTTTTCAGTTGTGTCTTAAAAGCCATGATATTGCGAATGTGTTTTATATGTGATGGAACAGAATTCCAAATTTCCATAGCAAAGTAACTAAAGGTTCGTTTTAGAGAATTTGTGTTTGGTCTGTTATTTATAATATGATACCTTTGTATAGATCAAAGATTGTAACTGGAATTAGTAGAAAAATATAAGATATTGTTAAGATATTTGGGTGCAAGATTGTTTAATGTTTTGTAAACCAATAGACAAACATGGTATTTACATCTGCTTTGAAATGATAACCATTTTAATTCTCTAAAGAGCTCAAATGTTGGTGTGCGTGTAGGTTTATTTAATATTATCCTAGCTGCTCGCTTTTGCAATCGCATTAATCTTGTTAAATTTGACTGACTTGTTTTGCACCAAGTTATACATCCGTAATCAAATATGGGAACAATGTATGCATTATAAAATAATTGTTTCATTTCAGGAGTTAGATAAAAAGAAATTCGCTTTAGTAATGATAATTTTGAAACAATTTTAGAACAAGTCTTATCTATTTGGATATTCCATGTTAATGAACTATCAACATATACACCAAGAAGCTTCTGAACGGTAACATTTTGAATAAGTGTGTCGCCAAGTGACAGTTCTAATTTGGCATTACTATTAAGCTTTTGTTTGGACCCTAGTATCATACATGTTGTTTTTATGGGATTAATAACCATGTTATTTTGAGTGCACCAACGCTGGACCTTAATTATGTCCTGCTGTAAATTAGCTTGTATGCTAGAAATCTGTCTATCAGAATTATGAATAGTCGTGTCATCAGCATACATATCAGTAGTAGAAGAAGTTGACAAAGGTAGATCATTTACATACAATAAGAATAATAGAGGACCCAATATGGATCCTTGAGGAACACCAGACCGGACTGGAAGCATGTCTGATATATCACTACCATATTTCACTGACTGAAAACGGTTCGATAAATATGATTGGAAGAGCCTGATAGTAATGTTAGAAAACTGGTATAAACTTAACTTGAACATCAATATTTTATGATCAACAAGATCAAATGCTTTTTTAAGGTCTACAAAAAGTACACCTACCATTTTACCATTGTCAATATCATTTAACCAGGAATCAATAAGTCGAATTAATGAGGTTTGGCATGAATGTTGTTTACGAAAACCTGACTGGAACTCGTGAATTATATCAAATTTTTCAAAAAAGGCCTGCATTTGATTAGCAATATGTCTTTCAAAAATCTTTCAAATAGTCGGCAAAATAGAAATTGGTCTATAATTATTAGGATCATCACGTGTTCCCCCTTTATGTAAAGGTATTACCCCAGCAACCTTAAGTTCGTCTGGAAACTCACCTGTTTCAATAGAGCTGTTGATTATACAGGCTATTGCAGGTGTAAGACAGTCTCTGCATATTTTCAAAATCTTCGCGCTTATGCCATCTAATCCCATTGATTTATTCACATCTAACCGATCTATTATCTTACATACCTCAAATGGTGTAATTGATTCAAGTGAAAAATAAAAGTTTTTTAGTTTATGTTGTAACTGCTGTTTTAATAGATCATAATTTTCCAGTTGCAATTCTCCTTTACTTACAATATTTGCAACATTAATAAAATGACTGTTTAAACTATTGAGAATATTATGTCTTCCTTGAACTTTTTCATCATTAACGGTAAGAGCATGAGGTATATTGAGACTTTCTTGATCTAAACCTGATACATTCTTGATATTTTTCCATAGATATTTTGAATCCCTTTTCTCCTCTATAGATTTATTAAAGAATTGTTTCTTGCTTTTCTTAATTATTGCTAAATACTTATTTCTCTATATTTTATATTCAGTCCATTGCTTGTTTGCCTTAAATTTATCTCTTGTTTTTCGTGCTGTTTTTACTTCTTCTGAAAACCAACCTGGCTGATGTAGTCTTTTTACTCTTTTTATTTTTGTAGGAGCAAACTTAGAGAGTAGTCTGTAAAGAGTGTCATATAATATATTAAGTGACATATTAGGGTTGTTGAAACTTTCAATGACATCCAAATTGGAATTTAATAACTCACTGCAAAAAAGGTTTGAATTGAAACAACTGAAATCTCGATAAATTATAGTTTTATGTTTGTCTACTTTCTCAACTCTATTTTTACTTATTCTGGTAAAAGCAACCGGATAGTGGTCACTTATGTTTATATTTGGAACTAATACTTCAGAGATGTTTTCAGGGTTCATGGTATAAATATGGTCAATTATTGTTTCCGATTTTGATGTTACTCTAGTAGGGACATTTACTAACTGTGATAATCCTAAATCCCGAACCAGTTGACCCCATTTAGCATTTTTAAATGAATTATTACAAGAAAAATCTATATTGAAATCCCCAAGCAAATGCATTTCAATGTTTAAAGCTTCAACCTTTAACAGCTGTGTTTCATATGCATCAATCCATATATTCGATGCATTCGGTGGTCTGTAAATAAAACATATTAAAAAAGGTTTGCAATTAGAGTAACATATTTGTAACCAGATTGTTTCGATGTCATTACCTTCCAAATCAGTTCTCCTTATAAAGGGAATGTCATTCGAAAGATATACTAAAATACCGCCACCAGATTTAATGCATCGATCCCTTCTTTCGAAAACCATTTATGTTAAGATCATCGTTACTTATGCTGCTCGTTAAAAAGGTCTCACAAAGTCCTAAAATGTTAACGGAATTTTCCTGATTCAACAATAATTTTACCTCGTCTAATTTGGGCAGCAAATGTTGAATATTTAACGATGCTATATGTAATCCTTTAAATGTAAAGCCAAATTCAGAGTTTGTCTTGGAAACATTTTTCTCTAATTCTTGTGAGGGATACCTGTCACGTGGCGACGTACTTTGATCAATACCAGAAAATGAAACAATTTCTAAATCGCAATTATCACTATTATGATCACAATTATCTTTCAATTTGACATAACTTTCATTATCAACTTTAACCGATTCAAAATTACACTGTTTGCTTAACATGTTCAAACAATTTTGATTTTTTCGTTTCATACTGCGGTCTTTATTTAATAAAATATTGTTTTCTGTAGGTAAGTTGGTATGAGTGACATCTAATGAAGAATAATGTGTATACTCTAATTCATCGTTCTGTGAAATTTTAAAATTCTTATATTTCCACTTTCTAAAGAGACTGCATAATTTTAATCCGGTTATGAAAGAATTTGATGCCGCAGAAATAAAAACGCCCATGAATTTTAACAAAACTGCAGGATTTGGAGCCCGCACAAATAACCACTTATACGGTAGGTATTTTCTTAAATATTTGGGTAACAGTTTTGGGGCCATTTGTCATTTTGACAAAAAGTTTCCATACATACTCCTTTTAACGCATGTGTGACCAGTGTAAATCCAGATCAACCGGCTCATCTGTGCTGTCTGATCAGGATCTGCACAGGTTGCATAATGGTCAGAAATTACCTAATGAATAAAAAAGCGACCAGGTTAGATCTTGATCAGACGGCACGAATGTTCCGGCTGATCTGGATGTAAACTGTTCGCACACGCAATAATGGTGTATCTATGGAGAATGGGTTAAAACACGGCTTTGTCATGCCTGTAATTAAAAGAAAAATGTGAAAATGCTCATAAAAATGTACCTCATTGCAGAACACTGTTTTGTCATTTATACAGTAATTGAGATGGGAATTTAGTTAAACACTTGTTGCGTAGGTACTTAGTCAGGTTAAAAATAAAAATTCCATGTACAAGAAGCGGCATAACTCTGTCAAATTTAATAGATCTTAAAGATATTGGCATCAAGTGTTGAATGCAAGTAAGCAATAATTATTAATCTATTTGGGTACACAGCTTCACTATGTATTAAAAAATTAAAAACTGAAATAAATATTATTCTTTATTTCTTGCAGCAATTTCCCTCTTTGGGAAACACGGCTTCGCCATGTCTCAAATTAAAAATTGTTACAGAAGCAACTTCTGGTAATAATTTGTCTCTTTGGAAAACACAGATGTCGTTTGCAATTGTTATGTCAAACGTTTGCTTTAATTTGTATCTTTTAACCATTTCCTCTATATATACCATTTAAGGTGTGTGTAACCAGTGTAAATCCAGAGCAGCCGGCACATCCGTGCCATCTGATGAGGATCTGCACAGGTCACATTTTTGTGAGAAATAACCTAATGAATAAAAAAGCGAACAGTTAAGATCCTGATCAGATGGCACAGATATGTCGGCCGATCTGGATGTAAACTGTTCGCGCACACAATAATGGTGTAACTATGAAGGAAAGGGTTAACACACAGCTTTGGTGTGCAAACAATTCAAACTTAAAGTGCGAGTATTCAGTTATTCATTGCTAATTCTTTCCTTGGAAAACACGTGCCCGCTTTTAAATTGTTACAGTTGCCAAATGGTTCCTGTTGCAAGTAATTGTTGAAATTAATCAGCAATCAGGGCTGGACAAATTTTTTTTTTTTGTAACTATGGGGTAAACATTTCAGCTAGTCCCACTTTTGCGCAAATAAGCAAATTCTGATTGGTCAGTATCAACAGTAAAGAAAGAAACAGGAATATCAAGAGGAAGCGTAACATGAGGGCTTGATAATGTTAAAATAGATCTCAAAACATGTTATTTTGTAATAAACTTATTGCTATGGTGCTAAAAGAGAATGGCGCATATCAAATTAACGTTTAAACTAGTCTACACTAAACAATTGAGCTAGCCCACGGACAAGCAATCAGATATTGTGACATTGTTCGATACAATTTTCAGCTTGTCCTATGCGTCAGGCTAGTGGGTTTGTCCAGCCCTGCATAGTCATGTAAAGGAAGGGCAAATTCTGTGCTGTTTATGAAAGGTAAATTAAAAAAAATTACCTCTCCAGTAGTCTAATTTTTCTCCTATTCCAGTTTCATGCTCTTTGAACCAGATTTGTCACGCATTTTTCATATGTATACTTCAAACTGAAATACAAATGACAAAAAACAAATTTTATAAACGATATTATTTGCCCAATGCATGCATATACCTTCCGATGACTTAATTTATTTTCTTAGTGACAGACTTCCTTAAAGTCGCCGGACCGTCGGACCTGTCCGGTAAAATCTGAACTGGTCTGATGTGATTTCCAATGTTGTAGGACCGAATTTCTGGCAAAAACTTGATCTGCATATTCCAATTTTACTCGCTAAATTACAATTTTACTCACTGTTCTGATTCAAGACTGTTCCGAGGGAAATGAGTGAGGATATCCGAATGAAATATTTTACGTATTCGTCATAATGACAATTTGTACCACTGAAAAAAAACACCCTTAATACTGTGTTTTGCTTATTTAATGTGTTAAATGTTTCAGTCAGACAGAAATTGTTTCGGTCAAACAGATTTTCACATCTTGTCTGACCTCATGTCTGACACTTTTTTACAACTTTCGGGAAGTCTGTAGCAATCATTACACTCAAACATCTGGACCCAGGCATGTATACAAAAGCTCGACACAAACTATTGGACTGTGAAAACTAAATAAAATAAATAAATTTTAAAATTTATACCAATTAATTAATGGTCAACACGGCTTCACCATGCAACACATTTGAACTTGTAACAGTTACTTGTTTGACAGAGTCAGAGGTGTAGAATTCCACTCGACCGCTCGCCATGGCGAGTAAATGATCCGTTGGGTCGAGCGAAGCGGCCGAAACACTCGATCGACCGGGCGAATTAATTTTTCAGCAAAGCAAATGTGTTTTCTTCAAAAAATGAAATATTTCACTTTGTTTACAAAATACAATTCGATTTCCGTAATTTCGGTCGATTTCCGGTGTATTCGGAACGTTTCTGATGTAAAGGTAACAGCAGCGATTTATTTTTATCCTCATTGGGTTTCCCAAATCAGAACGAGGCTGCAAGTGCACATATTTTCCCGCTGTATGTCAAAAATTATGTAGAAACAAATGAAGATAACGTTTTTTTACACAAGATACGGGTGATGATGAAAAGTGAGAGAGCGAGCGAGACAGTAAGAAAGAGATAGAACGAAAAGAAAAACAAAAATTGCAACAGAAAGAGTATTTTATTTAAAATGTAAGGGCGAATACTTTCTGTAAGGGCGAGTGCACTGTCACTTACTCATTCACTCGACCTGCAGGGCGAGTGGGTCAAAGAAAATTTCTGCACCTCTGTTAGAGCAATTATTCCTAAAATCTGAAATAAATAATTAGTGGTAAACACGGCTACGCCGTGCTTCCTATTTAAATCATTCTACACTATGCCTCATTTTTTTATGAAATGTAGCTCTAATAATTTTTATTTGTTGTAAATGAAGCATTATTCAGATAGCATTTGGTAAACACAGCTTTACAGAAAGAGTATTTTATTTAAAATGTAAGGGCAAGTGTACTTTCTGTAAGGGCGAGCGCACTTTCTCATTCACTTGACCTGCAGGGCGAGTGGGTCAAAGAAAATTTCTACACCTCTGCAGAGCAATTATTCCTAAAATCTGAAATAAATAATAAGTGGTAAATACGGCTTCGCCGTGCTTCCTATTTAAATCATTCTACACTATGCCTCATTTTTTTATGAAATGAAGATTTAGCTCTAAAAATTTATATTTGTTGTAAATGAAGCATTATTCAGATAGCATTTGGTAAACACAGCTTTACCATGCCTCAAATTTCAACAGAGTAGCTGTATGCTATATCTGAGAACCTTGGGTTCGAGTCCTGATCATGAATACACATCTTCCAATGCCATTAGCTGTTCAGATTTCATTTGACCAGTTCTGTCCAGTCTACAATATCCAGAGTTAATTCAACGCAATACCTAATCGCTTTCCCACACCAAATTAAAACAAAAGCAACCGATATTACTATCTAAACTGCAATGTTAAACTTAATGTTCTTGTTGATGATTGCAGTAAAAAAATTAAATAAAAGCGTCTTAAATTTCCAGTGTTTAGAATGTTGGGGAAATCGGTGTAATTGTCACTTTATCACTCTGTATTTTAATTAATTAACCAAAATTCAAACAACTTCCGTAATGCGCATAGCTACGGTGGAGTCTACTGTAAGACCCTTACTCTGTTACAATATTAGGTTTTAATCAATGTAGAAACTTATTTACCTTAATTTTGTTTTGGCGAGTTTAATCTTAATTGTTATCTAACATATGGAAGAAGAACTTCTGAAAATGTGAATCGAGAAACAAAATGGCGGCTTTTCAGTTTTTAAATCCGGAAGTAAGCACAAAAGACTATTGCACCCGGATTAAAGTCACATGGTCCAATCAGAAGCCGTATTTTGCGACACGGTTTCAAAGTTTCAAGGTACTCCTTTTTGCTCATGCGCAATACCGTAATCGGAATCGACACGATTTCGACGCGCTTCGCACGTCGAAATCGTAGGGTCGATTACGTATTAAATTGAAATTTGGTGTTAGTTTTGATAATGTATTCGATTTTGTCAATGACAATTTACTTCACACCGTTTTCAACATGGGAATTAAATACATGTAATGTTAAACACAATTGTTAAAGACGATTGTTTTCAAAAGAACAATGTTACAATGCCATGTAAATACTCGGTAATGCTTTTAAAAGATAAGAACTATTTATAATCAATATTGTAAACACATATTGCATTGAAAGTTTTTTTTTCAAAAACATTGTGCCATCCTATGTAAAAGTGTACTATATTTTTAAATTTCAATCATTTTTGCCATAATTTTTGTTCTTAATTCGACGGTTGGATTCAACAATGTTTTGTGTGCCATAAATATACACGCCAATAAAAGTATAAAGTTAAGATAAACGTGTTTATTTTCATTAAGAAGTCTATTCCATTTGTTAGCATAAAATTAATAGGAAATAGAAATCAATCAATTTTATTTGACGAAGTATAAATAAGAAAATATTATTTTCTGTAGTGTGTGGAGTCACATACTAACCGTTTATCTTAACTCGAAATCAATTTGCCTTTGATAAATTCGCCTTTAAAAACTACATGTTTTCTGATTTGAATAGACTTATTAAATCATTTTTAAATAATTGACTTTGGGTATTTCTTGTTTGATAAAACTAGTTATTTATCTCTCTCTCTCTCTCTCTCTCTCTCTCTCTCTCTCTCTCTCAATATGCAATCTTTTTATACTATTATAGCAATGCGATAAATAGAAATGATTATTTGGCAGACCTGATATTGAGACTGGGAAGGAAAGAGAGGGAAAAAGAGGTAGGGGAAGATGGGAGAAGAGAATAGGGAGGAGAAGCAGAGAAACGGGAAGAAAATGGAAGGAAGGATAAGCGAGAGATAAGAGGAGGAGAAAAAGGGAGGGGAAGAGAGGGAGGTGAAGGAGGGAGAAGAGAAAGGAAAGAAGAGAGGGAGGGGGAGGTAGAAGCGAGATGGAGAAGAGAAAGATGGAGAATAGAGAGGAATGGAAAGGAGGGCGAAGAGGAAGGGGAAGGAGGGAGGAGAGGAAGAGAGAGAGAAAAGAAGAAGAGGGAGAAGAGAAAGAGGATGTAGGGAGAAGTAGGGAGAAGAGATAAAGGGAAGGGAAAGAGAAGAGGAAGCGGAAGGAGGGAGAAGAGAGAGGAAGAAGGAGAATACAAAAGAAAAAAGAAAGGGAAAGGAAGTGCGAGAAGTGAGGAAGGAAAAGAGAAAAAGAAGAGGGAGGGAGAAGAGAAAAAGGATGTAGAATGAAGTAGGGAGAAGAGAGATAAAGGGAAGTAAAATGAGAAGAGGAAGGGGAAAGAGGGAGAAGAGAAACGGAGGGGAAGGAGAGAGAAGAGAGAGAAAAGAAGAAGAGGGAGGGGTAAAAGGGAGGGAGAATGCTAGGAAAAAAGGGAGGGAGAAGCGAAAGAGGATGTCAAAGGAGCGAGAAGAGAGGAAGAGAAGGGAGGAAGAAGGGGAAGGAGGAAGAAAGAGAAGAAGGAAGAAAGAGAAGAAGGAGAAGAGAGAAGGAGAATAGAAGAGAGAGGACGTAGGGAGAAGAGAGAGAAAGGAAATGGAAGGAAGAGAGGAAAGGGAGGAAGAAGAAGGGGAAGAGGGAGAAAAGAGAGGAAGGGGAAGGAGGGAGAATAGATAAAGGGATAGGAGGGAGGAGAGGAAGGAGAGAAAAGAGAGAAGGAGGGAGAAGAGAGAGGAAGGAGAGAGAAGAAAGAGAAAGGGGAAAGAGGGAGAAGTGAGAGGAAGGGAAAAGAGAAAGGAGAGTGGAAGGGAAAGGAGGGATAAGAGTGAGAAAAGAAGGAAGTGGTGGAAGAGGGAGAAGAGGAAGTGAGAAGCGAGATAGAGAAGAGAAAGAGAGAGAAGAGGGATAAAAGAGGGAAGAGAAAGCGAAAGGGTAGAAGAGAGACAGAAAGAGAAGAGGGAGGGAAAGGAGGAAGAAGAGAGAGAAAAGAAGAAGAGAAGTAAGGGGAGAGGGAGGGAGATGGAGAAGTAAAAGAAGAAGAGGAGGAAGAAAGGAAGAGGAAGGAGAAGAGAAAGGGGTTGAAAATAGAGGAAGGAAAAGGAGGGAGGAGGGAGAAAAGAGAAGAAGGAGGGAGAAGGGAGAGAAAGAGAAGGAGGGAGAGAGAGGAAGGAAGGAAGAAAAAGATAGAGGAAGGAGAGAGAGGAAGGAGGAGAAGAGAGAGTAAGGGGAAGGAGGAAGAATAGAGAGGGAGAAGAGAGAGGAAGAAGAAGGTAGAAGAGAGAGGAAGGAGAAAGAGGGAGAAGTGTGGGACGAGAAGACAGAAGAAGGAAGAGAGAAGAGGGAGAAAAGAAGTGGGAGGGAGAAAAGAGAGAAAGGGAAAGGAAGGGAATGAGAAGTGGAAGAAGAGAGAGGAAGGAGAGAGGAGAGAGACGAAGGGTCTGGAGAGACAGGAATGAGGAAGAAGAGAGAGAAGGGGAGGAGAAATGAGGAAGGAGGGAGAAGAGAGAGGAAGGAGGGAGAACTGGGAGGGAAAAGAGAGATGGAAAAGAAGGAGGGTGAAATAGAGAACGAAAGAAGAGAGAGGAAGAAGTGAGAGTGATGGAGAAGTGGGTGGTAGAAAGAGGTAGGAGAGAGAGGGGAATGAAGGAGAAGGAAAACATGGAGGAAAGGTGACAAATGAGGATGGGCGCCAACGGTGGAGTGTAAAGAAAAGGAACGATGTGATAGAGGAGAAGGATTGATGACATTCCAGATATTCGAAGTATAGGAAAACAGGAAAAGTTGCAAATGAATTAAAGGCCAGTTTTTAGAAAAAAATAGACAGGTAAATAGAAAGGGTATGTGAAGGACAGTTTGCTCAGCCTTGCGGCCACATAGTATTACACGCGCCAAGCCAAAATTGTTCCCCGAAAGGAACTGCCTTCTTGAAGAAGGACCGAGTGAATATTGATATACATGACCTTTTATATCGAAACAGTTTGTTTGTATAGCTGTAATTCTATTCGATAACTTCTCTTGTTTTTTTAAAAAATGCAATTTTGTAAATACTATATTGGGAGAAAAAATAAAATAAAATAAAATAAAATCGAACACATGTTCACACCTATTTGGTTAACTTGGTGTGGTTTTTTGTATAAAAGGTAGGTAATTCATAAAATTATATTCTTTATCTTAAGTTTAAGCCCAAAAGGCAAAAAACTCCAAATAATTTCTTTAGACTAATTATGGCATTCCATTTGCGCTTTGGAGCTTAGATCACTCCTTCTGGGGATCATAGAAAAAATGTTTTTGTCGATTATTACTCGTAAAAACCACATTCCATATTTGATAGTTTATCAAACCAGTTTCACGCTTTCATCAATCATATCATAAAAGTTAAGCAACGTTGTGTTAAGATCTCCCGTGGCACAGTGGTAGAGCTTCGGACTCCCGTTCCGACAGCTACGGGTTCGAATCATGTATAACGTTTCTTTTTATTTTGTCAATCTTCCAATTTTTTAATTGCTGAAATTCTTAACGGTAATTGCCAAAGAAAACGCAATTTTTTGGAATATTTTAATGTGTAAAAGTTTACTAAATTGGCAAAGGTAGATTGTTTTAAATTTAAAAAGTAACCAATCAATGCGTTAATGGTTCACTGATATTTTGAACTTTCTCTCCTACAGTAACCCCGTACAAACGCGAGAAATTTTCGTTTCGGCATGTAGAAATGCATATAATATCCTCAAAACAAGTCCATTTGTTAACCTTTACTTACGGCTACACAAATCCCATCATCAATTTTATTTTTTAAGTGTTACTGAATGCAAATGTGACAATGCCGGGCTTTCAGACAACCGGCAAGATGAGGTTTTGGGCATGATCCAAGGAGGCATGTCTCGACGTGAATTCGCTCGTCGATGTATTGTTCATCGTCCACAATATCTCGCTTTGCCCGACGGCACATCTACCAATTTGCCAACTTATTAAATTTTTACACAAATAAAAAAATATTACAAAAAATAAAGTGTTGCGTTTTCATTGGCTGTCAGTTTATAAACAGAGTTGGATGAGAATACGAGGTGAAAATGTAATAGTGATAAAATGTAGAAAAGGCAGAATACGTATTCGTTATTGTAGGCCATCAAATCAAAATGGTTTATGTCCTTCTATATACGAAAAAACTTCTCTGCATAAAATGCTCAATAAAATATTAAACTCATTATTTTTATAATTATTATTTAATTTAGCAAAATTGTTTTACAAATTTGATTTTGCAATGTTTTCTTGACATGTATTCATCATGGAAATCTATTACTAGAAAGGTAAATCAGAAATAGACTTGAGCGCTGCTCCGACCACATAACTGTATTAATCAGAATCAGCAAACATGTATTGTTTTATTAAAATGCATTGAATTTATCATAATGACAGTGAGATTTGTCACAAAATGATTCAAATTAATCAGCAAAAGGTTTGCAAACTTGATTGATGTTATCGCGATGAAAACTGATCACCGAAAAACAATTTACCCATGTCTGCCAAATGCTAGGTTTAAACTTTGTCCAGAGCAGTTCCGTTTGCTGAAAACCTATTGCGCCATGGGATGTTGGTCAATCTTGTCTCCATATTCAAGTTTTGTTAAAATGAACGCAGAAACACGGTATTACGACCCGAAACTAAGTCAACCTTGTGTAAATCCGTCTCTCTCTCTCTCTCTCTCTCCCTCCCTCCCTCCCTCCCTCCCTCCTCTCTCTCTCTCTCTCTCTCTCTCTCTCTCTCTCTCTCTCTCTCTCTCTCTCTCTCTCTCTCTCTCTCTCTCTCTCTCTCTCTCTCTCTCTCTCTACGTTCATTTTGAACCAGGAAGTAAGATATCCTTGACTTTCTTGAAAACCCTAACATTATTTTGACAAATTGGCACTAAACATTGTAGACCAGCATATGCTTATTTCAGGTATGAGTTGCTTTGGTATATTGTTCATGAATTTCAGAGTTCTCATGCAAATGGTTTTTCTTTTGTTTAAGTATGTGCTTGGTAATTAGAACATGAATTAGACTAAACTGAGCTTGCAAACATTTACTACATCCATAACTAAATACATTTATTTACTAAAATCTAGGTGGCAATAAGTATTTCCCCCAAAATTCATTTTTTTTTGGAAATTTTAGCCTGTATTCGCCATTTGCAATGTTTGCGATACTTTAAGGCAGTAGCGGATTTGGGGGTATAGCGGATAGCCCGTTTTTATCTTAGACATTTTCTTTATTTATACATTTAGAATAATTAACCTTTATACCAAGAGAAAGAGTGAATTCTCCCCTTCACTTTAATGTATTTTGTTTTGATTTCAAATTTAGCTTTGAGAGTTTATCTTATTTATAAGTAGAACGAGGCAATCGGAAGTCGATACCTACACCGTGATTTTGCTAATGAAAAGAACAATAAACATAAAGTTTTATATCAAAAGTCTGTAAACATTCAAAGAATATGGTTTGGTTTGGTGTATAAATTAACCTTTTATCACTCATAAAAAACATGTTCTAATAAACCTGCAAATTGTCACCAAACAGAGATATAAATAACTTCCATGCACTTAGTCAGTAACGGATTGCATATGTATGCTACTCAAGGGGATCGTCTCAACTTGATCTGTCAAATCGGTGTCAGAGGCGAGTTAAAAGTTAGGTATGACGTGTTGTGGAAATTAACAATTGAACTAATATAACGCAATGTAGTGAATATATTGTACATGTATTAACTGTAAATATTTATGTATCAATGAATTGGCGAGCCTGAGGAAATTCTGACAGTGCTTTCAGCGGAAATCTTAAGTCAAACACTTGAGTCAGGTGTGCTGATGGTTAGTCATTGACTTCTTTATTCCTTTTTTTCAATTTGGCCATTTTTTCGAATAGAATACGTTTCTACAGCCTTCCATTTCGTTGTGCTGTTTTTGTATGAGAGCTCGCATACATTTGTACATGTACGTAATGGATGAACTCTGTAAGAAAAAAAATCATAGTTTTTTTTCTGGCCACCAAGTTTAGTTATCGCCAGTAAATAAAGATATTTTTACTAAGCATTTATGCTTTTTGATACGATAGTACTGTATATTCCATTTGATTTCTCTGTGATTACAAAAACCCAGTTTATGATAAGTATTATTTTAAAATGCATTTCATTGATCTGTGTCACTTTCATTAGAAAGTAAAATAGCGTAAAATGCACATTCCTTAGGGAACGTGGATTTGTAATTATATGATATCTTTGAAATTCTCAATGTTTTTAGACATATTTGAGGTGAGCTTATGGCCGAAATTTCAGAGCTCTAGACCGCCGGCAAAAAAAAAACGCCGGGAAAAAAAACACTATAATACATAGCGTAAAATGCACGTTCCCTAGGGAACGTGGCTTTGTAATTATCCGATATCTTTGAAATTATCATGGTTTTTAGAGATATTTGTGGTGAGCTTATGGCCGAAATTTCAGAGCTCTAGACCGCCGACAAAAAAAACCGCCGGAGAAAAACACTATATTACATAGCGTAAAATGAACGCTCCCAAGGGAACGTGGATTTGTAATTATCAGATATCTTTGAAATTCTCATGGTTTATATAGATATTTGAGGTGAGCTTATGGCCGAAATTTCAGAGCTCTAGACGGCCGGCAAAAAACCCGCCGGGGAAAAACACTATAATACATAGCGTAAAATGCACGTTCCCTAGGGAACGTGGATTTGTAATTATCGGATATCTATGAAATTCTCATGGTTTTTAGATATATTTGAGGTGAGCTTATTGCGCCGAAATTTCAGAGCTCTAGACCGCCGGCAAAAAACCGCCGGGGAATAAACACTTTAATACAAAGCTTAAAATGCACGTTCCCTAGGGAACGTGGATTTGTAATTACCCGATATCTTTGAAATTCTCATGGTTTTTAGAGATATTTGAGATGAGCTTATGACCGAAATTTCAGAGCTCTAGACCGCCGCCCAAAACAACCGCCGGAGAAAAAACACTATATTAAATAGCGTAAAATGCACGTTCCCTCGGGAACGTGGATTTGTAATTATCCGATATCTTTGAAATTCTCATGGTTTTTAGAGATATTTGAGGTGAGCTTATGGCCGAAATTTCAGAGCTCTAGACCGCCGGCAAAAAAAAAACCGCCGGAGAAAAAACGCCTTATTACATAGCGTAAAATGAACGTTCCCTAGGGAACGTGGATTTGTAATTATCCGATATCTTTGAAATTCTCATGGCTTTTAGAGATATTTGATGTGAGCTTATGGCCGAAATTTCAGAGCTCTAGTCCGCCGGCAAAAAAAACCGCCGGAGAAAAACACTATATTACATAGCGTAAAATGAACGCTCCCAAGGGAACGTGGATTTGTAATTATCAGATATCTTTGAAATTCTCATGGTTTATATAGATATTTGAGGTGAGCTTATGGCCGAAATTTCAGAGCTCTAGACGGCCGGCAAAAAACCCGCCGGGGAAAAACACTATAATACATAGCGTAAAATGCACGTTCCCTAGGGAACGTGGATTTGTAATTATCGGATATCTATGAAATTCTCATGGTTTTTAGATATATTTGAGGTGAGCTTATTGCGCCGAAATTTCAGAGCTTAGAGCTCTGAAATTTCGGTTTTTAGAGATAAACCGCCGGGGAATAAACACTTTAATACAAAGCTTAAAATGCACGTTCCCTAGGGAACGTGGATTTGTAATTACCCGATATCTTTGAAATTCTCATGGTTTTTAGAGATATTTGAGATGAGCTTATGACCGAAATTTCAGAGCTCTAGACCGCCGCCCAAAACAACCGCCGGAGAAAAAACACTATATTAAATAGCGTAAAATGCACGTTCCCTCGGGAACGTGGATTTGTAATTATCCGATATCTTTGAAATTCTCATGGTTTTTAGAGATATTTGAGGTGAGCTTATGACCGAAATTTCAGAGCTCTAGACCGCCGGCAAAAAAAAAACCGCCGGAGAAAAAACGCCTTATTACATAGCGTAAAATGAACGTTCCCTAGGGAACGTGGATTTGTAATTATCCGATATCTTTGAAATTCTCATGGCTTTTAGAGATATTTGATGTGAGCTTATGGCCGAAATTTCAGAGCTCTAGTCCGCCGGCAAAAAAAACCGCCGGAGAAAAAACTCTTTATTACATAGCGTAAAATGCACGTTCTCTCGGAAACGTGGATTTGTAATTATCCGATATCTTTGAATTCTCATGGTTTTTAGAGATATTTGAAGTGAGCTTATGGCCGAAATTTCAGAGCTCTAGACCGCCGCCCAAAAAACCGCCGGAGAAAAAACACTATAATTTTTATTACATAGCGTAAATAGCAATTTCCCTAGGGAACGTGGATTTGTAATTATCCGATATCTTTGAAATTCTCATGGTTTTTAGAGATATTTGAGGTGAGCTCAATGCCGAAATTTCAGAGCTCTAGACCGCCGGCAAAAAAATCCCCGGGGAAAACATACTATAATACATAGCGTAAAAAGCACGTTCCCTAGGGAACGTGAATTTGTAATTATCCGATATCTGTGAAATTCTCATGGCTTTTAGAGATATTTGAGGTGAGCTTATGGCCGAAATTTCAGAACTCTAGACCGCCGCCAAAAAACCGCCGGGGAAAACATACTATAATACATAGCGTAAAAAGCACGTTCCCTAGGGAACGTGAATTTGTAATTATCCGATATCTTTGACAATCTCATGGTTTTTAGAGATATTTGAAGTGAGCTTATGGCCGAAATTTCAGAACTCTAGACCGCCGGCAAAAAACCGCCGGGGAAAACATACTATAATACATAGCGTAAAATGCACGTTCCCTCGGGAACGTGGATTTGTAATGATCCGATATCCTTGCAATTCTAATGGTTTTTAGAGATATTTGAGGTGAGCTCAATGCCGAAATTTCAGAGCTCTAGACCGCCGGCAAAAAACCGCCGGGGAAAACATACTATAATACATAGCGTAAAAAGCACGTTCCCTAGGGAACGTGAATTTGTAATTATCCGATATCTTTGACAATCTCATGGTTTTTAGAGATATTTGAGGTGAGCTTATGGCCGAAATTTCAGAGCTCTAGACCGCCGGCAAAAAAAACCGCCGTGGAAAAAACTATAATAAATAGCGTAAAATGCACGTTCCCTCTGGAGCGTGGATTTGTAATTATCCGATATCTTTGAAATTCTCATGGCTTTTAGAGATAATTGAGGTGAGCTTATGGCCGAAGTTTAATAGCTCAAGACCGCCGGCAAAAACCGCCGGAGAAAAAACACTATATTACATAGCGTAAAATGCACGTTCCTAAGGGAACGTGGATTTGTAATTATCCGATATCTTTGAAATTATCATGGTTTTTAAAGATATTTGAGGTGAGCTTATGGCCGAAATTTCAGAGCTCTAGACGGCCGGCAAAAAAAACGCCGGAGGAAAAACTCTGTATTACGTAGCCTAAAATGCACGTTCCCTCGGGAACGTGGATTTGTAATTATCCGATATCTTTGAAATTCTTATGTTTTTTTATAGATATTTGAGGTGAGCTAATGTCCGAAATTTCAGAGCTCTAGACCGCCGGCAAAAACTACGCCGGAGAAAAAACCGTATATTACATAGCGTAAAATGCACGTTCCTTAGGCAACGTGGATTTGTAATTATCCGATATCTTTGAAATTCTTATGGTTTTTATAGATATTTGAGGTGAGCTTATGGCCGAAATTTCAGAGCGATAGACCGCCGAAAAAATAACCGCCGGGAAAAAAACCCTATAATACATAGCGTAAAATGCACGTTCCCTAGGTAAGGTGGATTTGTAATTATCCGATATCATTGAAATTCTCATGGTTTTTAGAGATATTTGAGGTGAGCTTATGGCCGAAATTTTAGAGCTCTAGACAGCCGGCAAAAAAAACGACGGAGAAAAAACACTATATTACATAGCGTAAAATGCACGTTACCTAGGGAACGTGGATTTGTAATTATCCGATATCTGTGAAATTCTCATGTTTTTAGAGATATTTGAGGTGAGCTTATGGTCGAAATTTTAGAGCTCTAGACCGCTGGCAAAAAAAAAACGCCGGAGAAAAAACTCTATTACATAGCGTAAAATGCACGTTCCCTCGGGAGCGTAGATTTGTAATTATCCGATATCTTTGAAATTCTCATGGTTTTTAGAGATATTTAAGGTGAGCTTATTGCGGAAATTTCAGAGCTCTAGACCGCCGCCATAAAAATCGCCGGGGAAAACATACAATAATACATAGCGTAAAAAGCACGTTCCCTAGGGAACGTGAATTTGTAATTATCCGATATCTTTGAAATTCTCATGGTTTTTAGAGATATTTCAGGTGAGCTTATGGCCGAAATGTCAGAGCTCTAGACCGCCGGCAAAAAGAAACGCCGGGGAATAAACTATAAACACGATCCTGTGAATTTTCGGAATATTATATTTTCCGAAAACTTTTTTTTTATTTTATCGATTTTCTTGCGGATTTTTTTATCAAGTGATTACACATGAATTAAATAGAAAAACTGGAATGGTTCAATGCCCTATCTTGTTTAGTTTTCGAGAAAATTGAAAAATAAATTCAATTTCAAACTTCGATTCCGATCGGAATTGACATTTTCCGATCGGAATCCTGAATTTTCCTATCGGAGAGGTGATTCCGATCGGAATGTTTCATGTGTTCATTTAATTCCTATCGGAATTCATGTTGCATTTATCTTTCCGACCGGAATCAGTCCTGTGGGAAAAGTTATTCCGAACATTTATTTTAATCGCAACTGATGTCGTATTTTTATAATTTCCAGTTTGTAAAGTCAGTTGTTGTGTTTTCTTACGAAAATGAAAAAAAATCAAAAATAGATTGTGATAAAAGATAAACAAAATGTAAATACAGTGAACCCTGTCTTATCAGCCACCTGCGAATAGCAACCACCTGTCTTTACAGCCAGTTTGAATATGACCTAAACTGACATTTTGTTCTAGTTTTTTTACTGTCTTTAACAGCCACCTGTCTTCAGCAGCCACTTTTTGTCACTCCCTTGGGTGGCTGCTAAAGACAGGTTTGACTGTATTATTTTAAATATACACTCACTATTTTGTATGTAAGTTATTGTTATTATATTTTGTTGACAATATCTGACTCTCTTGGTCATGATTGACAACTTGAAATTGATGTTATCGTCAACATCGTTTAATGTTTATTTAATTTATTATATTACGTTATCTCCAGTCTGATCCATTGAAGAGGTGAAATTCGTTATTAATTTTTTCATTCCTGGTTTTATTTTTTTAACTTGACTTACTTTTTGATTTATATTCTAAGATCACTTGTCAGACTTACTGATTCTCTTTAGTCCTGTCGGTTATTTTCTCATTAAAGGTCAATCTCATTCTTTTATGTTGAGACCATAGCATGCAGATTATGGAATGTTATTGATGTGCAAATACCGCGTTAAATACCGAGTTAAAGGTTTCTTATTAAGTTTTATCGTCTTATTGGTAGATCAAAATGGGTACCTATGTTTACTTACTTGTGTAAATTTTGAGCTCAACTAGGTTCTAATGGTTGTGTTTCCTTCACTGCGCATTAACCGGCTAAAAACCGAGACTGCAATATTTCATGTCAAAAAATAAATATTTCAAATCTTTCTATCCTTTTTAATAAGCAATTGGTTGGTTGTTAGTCAATTACATTTGCATAACGCACGGATACATGTATAACTTCTATATCACCGGCAGAATATGATCTCTTGGTCAGCAGTCCTGCAATCGGTTGAGAACTCATTTTAGAAGAGAACATGTTTTATCGACAATGTAAAAGAAATTTACAAATATACTCAACAAAAATAAAAAGTATCCACTTTCCTACCTTAAATTTTGTAAAATTTGAAAACGAAAACTGTGAAATCTTTATGTGGACAACTTTGCATTTCTGTTATCATTGCAAAGAGAAAAAGTGTTCTTGAAAATCTGCAGCCACAACTTAGTTATCTTTCCCTTTGTTGTAATGAGGGTTCCAGGAAAAAGTCAGTGATTCTTTAAAGTATTCACATTGGTATGAATTAAATCAATCTTTCCACCTCTTGTGATCAATAAAATCATAAAACATTCATCAATAAAACAAGTAGTCCTCGATAAACTACGCTAGAAAGTCCAACCATTTCCAATTACCTCCCTTTAAATTGAATATGTAGTGTTTTGTAATCTATTATTAATTGTTATTCGACTTGCCGCTGCTTAGGTCTTGGTGTGGAATATTATGTTTATGAACAATAGAAATTGAAAACAACTGAGATTAACCAATTAAACACCATTCAAAGCGTACCTGATTAAATGAAAATATGTCAATGAGAATATAAGCATAAAAAGTGGATACTTTTTATTTTTGTTCAGTATATATGTTTTCAAATTCATAGAGTTATTGTTGTTATTTCACCTAAATTGTACAATAACTATTGTATTTAAAAAAGAGAGAAACATAAATTCGAGAAAAAATAAACATATTTCTAGAAAAAATCGTGAACAAGTAATAGTATACAGTAGTGTGTTTTAATTACCTTCATCTCAGATTTGATGTAAAAGTTACATTTTTAATATTATTTTGCAGATAATGATTATTAAACAAAAAAAGATCGATTTAATATAAGAATCATAATTCGGTTAAAATTTGTATGAAATTAGGATAGTCGCATGGTCTCGCACGATTATGGATACATATAATAGAACTGTTAGTTTGAAAAATTCCGATCGGAAGAGGTGATTCCGATCGGAATGTTTCTGCGTTAATTTAATTCCTATCGGAATTCATGTTGCATTTATCATTCCGACCGGAATCAGTCCTGTGGGAAAAGTTATTCCGAACATTTAGTTTAAAGGCGTTCGCTACAGTTTTTTTACGAGTAGTACACTACGGTACCACCGTCTAAGTGCAATGTATAAAACACAGTTCACGGTCCAATCTGGGTTTTATCAATGCATAAAACACAGTTCACGGTCCAAGACATGACTTATTCGGACATAGCTCGTTTCGGATACGTATGTGGATTATTGGTTAAATTTTGGCTTAGGTTTTAAATTCGCGCACTGGTCCGAGCGCGAAATACGCGAAAATTAAGCCATCGCTAAATAAAATGATACCACAGTAATAATTAATAAGGTTCACTATATACCTTTAAGGTTTTTTGTTTATACATAATTACCCCCCCCCCCCTCCCCTTTGAAATTGCAATTTCGAACAAATTAACATGGTAACCTACATTTTTCTTTTTTATTTTATGTTTGTTATACATTGGTGAATATATTGGTAGTATATGGTGAAATTCTATTATGTTTAATTTAAGTAAACTTAAAAACATCCCTAAGAATGAAAAGATTTGACGATAAATTCTTTGTAGTAAAATAGGTAATTCTTAATTTCTTATATGTGGTATATGTGTTTCATTATTTGTATTGCAATAATTAGCAATTTTTGTTTGTAATTTAGAATGATTTTAACTGAAAAATAGAATTATTTATGATATTCTTCTGATACATTCTATGATTTTATGCCGACAAAGAAGTCTATTAAAATCGTAAATATTGTTCAAAATGTGACATCTTCGGTATCTAATAAAAAACAAGAAACCGCGGTAAGGTCCCATTTTTATTTAGTTTTTCATTGCATAACATCATGTTCTTGACATAGACAAAGTTTGAATGAAATCTATTATTGGGAAAATTTTGATGAAACTGTAGCGACTGCCTTTAATCGCAACTTATGTCGTATTTATAATTTCCAGTCAGTAATCAGTTGTTGTGTTTTCTTATGAAAATGAAAAAAAATCAAAAATAGATTGTAATAAAAGAAAAACAAAATGTAAATATTATTTTAAATATACACTCACTATTCTGTAAGTAAGTTATTTTATTACAGTACCGCATTTTCAACGTGTGACGTATAGGCTTGAATGTGGAATAAGATATTTCTTTAAATAAGGATCTCCAGCTTGAAGTATTCCCCTTAGGAAAATTTTGATTCCACTTTCAGAATGCTTAAGCTAATACGATACTATGCTGTCAGAAATGAACAGTAATTGTGCATGTATTTAGTACATTTATAAGTGTTCGGTGCGCTATTGACTTTAGATTGAGAATATATCAAATAGAATGTTTTTACTTCATCCGTCACTGTGTTTCTTATTCTCTGCGATGGCGATCCTAACTGAATTGCGCTTCGTTTCTCCAAGGCTTGAAATGCAATTTATTTTTATTTAAGCAAACATAAAGAAAATTAAAGAGTAAACAATGCGAGAAACTGACTGTATTTCACGTTCAAAATTTGTAGAACGTAGTCCTGGTATATTTTTCATAGACGCATACACAATCTCACTTAAGTCAGATCTAACAAAATGTTAGATCTGATGACGGTCCGCAGTCACCGTACATAAGTAATAGCGGTTTTCCCTCGATTACTATTTTTAGAAATTGCCAACACAGGAAGCGTATTTATAACGTTCGCAAAATGATCCGAAGATGTCATTACATTAGAAATGCATGCAATACTACATAAACACATATATCTCCAGTAAAATATGTCTTAGGCAGGCTGTCAACACTTTCCATGAGTTAAAATACTATTTTTACTTTCACTTTTGCGATTTTATAGGCGACAATCTGATTGGTTTAACGGGTTAGTGATAAAAGCATGTTTTAATTACTCGTCGTCAGATCCTAAGAGCTCAGCGGGTTTCAGGAAATGATTTTATTCCGATTGACGCATACAGATTGTAAAATAAGTTACTTTTCTTGACTTCGATGTATGTTATTAACTTGGTCTTAGTGATACAAACGATTTATTACAATTATTATAGAGTTTATACATTTGACAATAAATCTATAAAACACATGTCAGGCACCCAGCTTTCTTCAAATCGATAAGTAAAATATTTTTCTATTATACTGATATTACGATTAGAATACTAGAAAAATTCTTCCACATTCTGCACTATACAAAAACATTCATATCTACAAGTAATCTACAAATCGAATGATAAGATGTAACGAAATGTCCGAAATTAGTTTCATTTTCGTTTGCATTTTGTTGTATTTATGTTTAATACATATGACTAATCGGAAAATATTAACATAACTATAATATATAATTTGCCCCCACCCCCGCTAGATCCGCCCCTGGCCGGATAACATTTTGTCAAGAATCATCATTTTAATCAGGGATGATATTTTGTCAAGATTATATTCAGGCCACAGAACGTATATGTCACAGAACGCATATGCCACGGAACGTATATGTCGCACATGTGAAATATTCGGTCAATACGGCACACTCTTCAGCCGAAATGTGGACATTAAATGTGCCATATTCGGTTGGATTTAGCTTTTATATGGCCACCAAAACATACTGGTCACTTACCAAAAAATGCGCATAAAAATGAAAATAGCAACGTATATGCTATTAAATGCCGGAATTGTAAATACCAAAATTGCCATCACCATCAACATCGTCAAAGTCTGCAATAGCAGCAACTACAGATTCTGCAATAAAGTTTATTTAAATTTTAAATTTCCTTTTGTCTCTTATCAATTATCAAGCAGATCTGCAAGTCAAATCATTAAAAAGAAAAATTAACGTGTGATGACGAGGTTTGATGATGATGATGATGATGATGATGATTATGATGATGATGATGATGATGATGATATTTAAACATGATGAAACGAATATATCTTATCATTTAAATAACTTTCTTTTTTAAATTCTAAACTGTTATGTTCATGTTTATGTTATAATCGCCATGAAACAAGAACCGGGAAGAAAAAAACTAATTAATACTCCTGATTTGCCCGTTCTCGATTTTGTACTCTATGGTTGCGCAATAAATCACTTAAAAACGCGATAAAGGTTGAACCAAGGTAAATCCAATTCCCATAGACCTCAATGTTAAATTGCAAATATTCAATGCACATTTAACATGATTTCTATCATCTTAATTTCTAGACATCCATATATGACTGTGAAGATCTACATTTCATCTATTCAAAAACACACAGCAAATGGGGGGTTAACTTACTTGTAAGAAAATTACTGATCTCTAACCGAACAGACCCTATTTTAAACGCGGTATCGCAAATACGGTGCCAAATATATACATCCGCTCTACCGGAACTAGTGCGTCTCTACCGAACGAGATATAGGCATGAAATTGCTTTCATTTATTTTCCTGACATGTTATTCCTGCAAACAAGTCACAAACAGGTCGATTTCTAACGGTAAAGAGGCCCCCAGATGAAGAGAAAAAAATAGCATATATTGAAACGGATTTCATTCGAATGGACCACGGAGGAATACTGAGTTATTTACCTTAATACAACCTAAAAGATGCGAGTCGGGATTTCGCATCGCGTTTGCAGGACCCCCTATCGTGATCTTATCGACTTCCTATAGTGTCTTCTTAATCTCGACTTACCAACCCTTAGATCGGCAGGGCGAAACGATTGTCCCCAGAAACATCAACACATATCTTGGTTTGGTAACCCGTCTGATATACTAGTGTCACAAGGTAAATAATCTCAAGATTAAGAAAATGTCATAATTTATTTACTTAGTGGACACAACAAATTTAAAAACATACTTAGCAGAAAGCGTGCACTTTTCACATTAACTGCTTTTCTTAATGAATACATTTTAGCACCGTTTACACTTGAAGAATATTCGCGTGTTTTATTTGTAAAGCAATTATCACAATAATATCCTTATATACGCCGTAAGTGTTATGGTTGTACAAAATGACACTTTCTTAACTATTTAACTCCTAATTTTTTTTTAATGTGTTGAGTCCACTAAATAAATAAAATATGTATGAAATTTTTAATCTTGCGATTATTTCCCGTGTGACAATAGTATATAAGACGGGTTACAAACTTAAAACTGTACTCTATTTCAAAAGGAAGTGAGTGCTTTCTTTTCGATGAATTTTCTTTAACTGATCTTCTTAATTAATACATTTTAGCACCGATTACACCTTCCGAATATATTTGTACGGCGATTATCATTATATCCTTATACACTCCGCAAAATGTTATTGCTGTAAAAAATGACATTATCTTAAGTATTTAATTTGTTCCGTGCACTAAGTAAATAAATTATGACATTTTTAATCTTGCGATTATTTACCGCGTGAAACTATAGTATATCAGACGGGTTACCAAACCAGGATATGTGTTGATGTTTCTGGGGACAATCGTTTCGCTCTGCCGATCTATGGGTTGGTAAATTATGAAGACACTATGCGAAATCGAAAAGATCACGGCAGGAGGTCGTCTAAACGCGATGCGAAATCCAGACTCGCATCTTTTATCGCGTTTTTAAGTGATCTAATGCAACCATAGAGTACAAAAAGGAGAACGTGCAAGTCAGGAGCATTTAGTAGCTTTGTCTTCCCGGTTCTTGTTTCATGGAGATTATAACAATGTTATACATAAAAGTTCAGAATTTAAAAAAGAAAGTCATCAAACTTCGTCATCACATGTTATTTTTATTTTTATTTTGTTTTGGCTTGCAGATTTGCAATATAATTCATAGGAGACCACGGGATCTTTGTAATTTAAATAAACTGTTTATTGTAGGTTCTGCAGATGCTGCTACTGCAGACTGTGATGATGATGATGATGATTATGGTGATGATAATGATGATGATGATGATGCAGCTGCTGCTGCTGCTGCTGATGATGATGATGGCTGTTTTTGGTATTTACAATTCCGGCATTTAATAGCATCTACGTTGCTATTTTTATTTTCATACGCATTTATGGTAGGTGACCAATATGTTTTGGTGGCCATATAAAACCTAAATCCAATCGAATATGGCACATTTAATGTCCATATTTCGGCTGAAGAGTGTGCCGTATTGACCGAATATTTCACACGTGCGACATATACGTTCCGTTGCATGTGCGTTCTGTGACATATACGTTCTGTGGCCGGAATATATTCTAGACAAAATATCATCCCTGACTAAAATGATGATTTTTGACAAAATAATATCCGGCCAGGGGCGGATCCAGCGGGGGTGGGGGCACCGGGGGCACGTGCCCCCTCCCCCGCCGGCTCCGGCATGGACACAGATTATAGGGGCACAAGTTTGGTGGTATGTTTCATTATAAGCTTTAATTCGGTGATTCTCACAATAATATCTGATATCGCTTATACACTTTAGTTCGCTCTGAAATATTTTAAGCTTTAAACCTCGACATTTCATTTTTATTAGCAACATATATTGAAAATATGACAATATAAGCATCTAATAAAATGACTGCAGCTTAATCTGCTTCGACCATTACACCATATCGTGTATATTTATGTACAACACCAGCAGGTGACAAATCGTTAACCTGCGGAAATTGGCAGCAGGAAATGGACGGGTCCATTTTAAGAAATGACATCCTATTTTCAAAAATAAACTCGTCTATTTCGCATCCAGCAGAGGACGGGTACAAGTGATAAAACCACTGTACTAATACATGCGATAAAAACTGAGACCCGTCTAATGTTTAGCTTAGTTTGAGCACATATATATTCTTGTTACGTTATCGGCACGGAAGTGTCTTCTCGACCGGGCCCGGCACAGTTAACAGAACGATGGGAACCAGACTAGCGCAAATACTGCAGTTAACTGTTATATCGTAATTGTAATATATAATAGATGACAACTTAAGAATTTAATTATCCGCATTGTGGGAAATTTGTTATAGATGAGATAGTTGTTACATAACTTGAACAATTCTAATCTTTTGGAGATCTCTTGGGAGGGGGTTAGGCCTAGTATTCTACCGTAGACAGCGCATAGATGTATATCTGGCCTATTTTAGTAATCAAAATCTATGCATTATTAAAATGAAATACACAAATACCGCTTTCAGCTTTTAGAATGTAAAACGTAGAGCTCGGAGGTGGCGGTCGCCTCTTCACCGAGGAAAACAGAAAACAGAAACTCGACTTTCTCTCTTTTAAAAAAGATTCCCGTCTTTAATAGTGTAATGTTTTCAGTCAAATTAAACAGCTATAGCTATATAGGTGGCACGGTTGAGTAAAGAAGTGCGGTAACGCCAAACGCGCTACTCCCTTTCATTTTTGTGAAGGGGGAGGGGGGCACCGAACCCCCGGCGAAGAGACCTCTCGATCCGCCCCTGAATCCCAGAACAAGTATATATTTGAAATGATATTCCATTCGTACAAATTCCGCATTAGCCGAGTGATCTAGACCGTTTCTCAACATTATATCTATGACTCCTGGTTCTGCAGGTCGTTGGTTTGAATCCCGATAACGTCATAATTTTTCTTTAATCTCAAACGTGTAAATTTCTTCGTTTTTATCGAAATAAGTTAACAAGAGAGGATCTTTAACACCCAATATTAAAATTTTCATATAACCATTGTATTAATCATGTTAAACAAAACACATCGTCTGTACACAGTCAGTTATGGGATTCGGATTAATAGAAAAATCAATGGCTTTTAAAATAATTTTCAATTATGAGTATGTTAAAGGTGGTTGATTCTCATTCCCCGTCGTTATTAAACACACTTTAACGATTTATAATTAACTTTGATTAACATAAATTTAAGATACAATCAAAATATATGAATTTACCGACGACCACATTTCTGTGTAGTTGGCATTTCTTTACTTTTTGCCCGAATCGCGTGGTCAATCACGCGAAACACAGCCGGTATTATGTCCTATTAAAACACGTGCATTTTTCTAACTACTCGTACACTCGAATATGTGACTAAACACTTAAAACAACTTTCAATCATCTGTGTCTATAAGTCTTAATGTCGTTTGAAATACCTGTTTAATAATTTCCACAACTTCAGGTCTAATATCGCTTTAATATTGATTTTTGTTTTATGATTGTTTTTGTTTTTCGTAATAACCAGTTATGCGAAACATTCGAAACCAATCTTGTTGATTATTTAGTATCAATAAATAAATAAATAAAACACTTTAACTGAATGAATACTGTATTTCAAACAAAATGACGCATTCAATTATATTATAGTTATGTTAATATTTTCCGATCAGGCATATGTTTTAAACATAAATTTTACACAGCAACATGCAAGCGAAAATAAAACTTATTTCGGACATTTCGTTATAACTTATCATTTGATTTTTAGATTACTTGTAGATATGAATGTGCTTGTACAGTGCAGAATGTGAAAGAATTTTTCTAGTAGTCTAATCGTAAAATACGTAAAATAGAAAAAAATATTTTACTTATCGATTTGAAGAAAGCTGTGTGCCTGACATGTGTTTTATAGAATTTTTGCCAAATGTATAAACTCTATTATAATTGTAATAGATGATTTGTATCACTAAGACCAAGTTAATAACATACATCGAAGGCAAGAAAAGTAACTTATTTTACACTCTGTATTCGTCAATCTGATTAAAATCATTTCCTGAAACCCGTTACGCTATCAGGATCTGACTACGAGAAACTAAAACATGCTTTTATCACTAACCCGTTGAACCAATCAGATTGTCGCCTTTAAAATCGCAAAAGTGAAAGGAAAAATAGTATTTTAACTCGTGGAAAGTGTTGACAGCTTGCGTAAGACATATTTTACTGGAGATATATATGTGTGTTTATGTAGTATTGCATGCATTTCTAATGTAATGACATCTTCAGATCATTTTGCGAGCGTTATAAATACTCTTCCTGTGTTGGCAATTTCTAAAAATAGTAATGGGGGAAAACCGCTATTACTTATGTACAGTGACTGCGGGCCGTCATCAGATCTAACATTTTGTTAGATCTGACTTTAGTGAGATTGTATATGCGTCTATGAAAAATATACCAGGACTACGTTCTACAAATTCTGAACGTGAAATACAGTCAGTTTCTAGAATTGTTTACTCTTGAGTTTCTTTTATGCTTGCTTAAATAATAATAAATTGCATTTCTAGCCTTGGAGAAACGAAGCGCAATTCAGTAAGGATCGCCACCACAGAGAATAAGAAACACAGTGACGGATGAAGTAAAAACATTTAATTTGATATATTTTCGATCTAAAATCAATAGCGCACCGAACACTTATAAATGTATTAAAACATGCACAATTATTGTTCATTTCTGACAGCATAGCTTCGTATAAGCTTAAGCATGCTGAAAGTGGAATCAAAATTTAACTAAGGGGAATACTTCAAGCTGGAGATCCTTATTTAAAGAAATATCTTATTCCACATTCAAGCCTATACGTTGAAAATGCGGTACTGTTAGCTTTATGGGTGCTTTTTGTGCCAAATAAAACAAACTCGTATACACAACTGAATAAGCAAATGCCGCAATAAAGTTTTATGTTACTCTCTTCTTGTTATTCAAACAGTTAAAGAACTTAACATGTAACGGTTCATGAAAACTTGGTTTTGATCAATATCATTTCCATTGGAAATTTCATCAAAAGAAAATATTCCAGTCGGATTCATTCCTATCGGAAATACTCAATTCTGTCGGAATTCAAAATAGATCAGATCAGAAAATATGGTGAATATTCTAGTAAGACAACAGTTAAACAAATCGTTTTTTAATATAATACAATAACCAAGTATTATGACGATTAAAGTCAGAGATATAAGGATAATTATCTATATTTATGTAATGAGTCATTTTGACGAAAACATTAAACGATGTTGATGATTACAACAATGTCAAGTTGTCAATCATGACCACGAGAGTCAGATTTTGTCAAATAAAAATAACTTACTTACAGAATAGTGAGTGTATAATATTATTTAAAATGCTATTTACATTTTGTTTTTCTTTAATCACAATCTTTTTTTTTTTTCATTTTCACAAGAAAACACAACAACTGACTTTACTGACTGGAAATTATAAATACGACATAAGTTGCGATTAAAATAAATGTTCGGAATACTTTTTCCCACAGGACTGATTCCGCTCGGAAAGATAAATACAACATGAATTCCGATAGGAATTAAATAAACACAGGAAACATTCCGATCGGAATTTTTTTCAAACTAACAGTTCTATTATGTGTATCCATAATCGTGCGAGACCATGTGACTATCCTAATTTCATACAGATTTTAACCGAATTATTATTCTTGTATTAAACCGATCTTTTTTTGTTTAATATCATTATCTTCAAAATAATATAAGTTAAAACGTAACTTTTACATCAAATCTGAGATGATGGTAATTAAAACACACTACTGTATACTATTACTTGTTCACAATTTTTTTCCAGAAATATATTGATTATTCTTGAATTACATGTTTCTCTCTCTTTTAAATACAATAGTTATTGTAAAATTTAGATGAAATAACAACAATAACTCTATGAATTTAAAGGTTTCATATTAAGTTTCGTCGTCTTATCGGTACATCAAAATGGGTACCTATGTTTACTTACTGGTGTTAATTTTGATCTCAACTATGTTCTAATCGTTGTGGTTCCGTTTCTGCGCATTAACCGGCTAAAACCCGAGACTGCAATATTTCATGTCAAAAAATAAATATTTCAAAACTTTTCTATCCTTTTTTATTTTAATAAGCAATAAGTTGTTGTTAGTCAATTACATTTGCATAATGCACGGATACATGTATAACTTCTATATCACCGGCAGAATATGATCTCTTGGTCAGCAGACCTGCAATCGGTTGAGAACTCATTTTAGAAGAGAACATGTTTTATCGACAAACATAATTTGCTTATTGATGAACTCTGATGTAGTTCGGATAGAATTACTAGAACATTAAACTGCAATTTAAGCAAAAGTATGATTGTTGATGTGAAACAAAAACGTGTACAAAACTATAATTTTAATATGTTTAATTATAACAACATTATTAAAGTGCTTAAGTATGAACGCGCAATGGAAAGGTTTTATTGTGTCGTTAAAATTACGGGGATAGGGGTAAAGGTGAGCGTAATCACGCAAAAACGAAGTCGGTGACCCCCTTTTTTATTTGTCAAACATTTTCAAAATACAATTTACAAACGAATTATGCAAAAAATCAAAATTTTATTGATCATATTTTTCGCAATTCCGAAACAAGCGACGAAATTTTAGTAAAACTCCATGTCCATTTTCAGGTCGAAACGGCGCTTTTCGGCGACGTCACGCGTACATCTTGGGTGAAAACTCATGAAAGTTACATCAGTGGAAAGAGAATTTAATTCTGTACAATATTATTAAAACATAAAACGGAACATTCGAAAGATTTTAAAGATACAGCAGAAAACATTCAGTAACGGTTCTTTTGACGTCATGTCCAAAAACTGCCGTTAGTAGACATCTTTAAAGATCTGTCTCTTTGAGACAAAATAAAATATTTTTACAAGATATTCTGTTCCATATCGGAAATATGATCAATTAACTGCATGCACATTTTCATGAAAAAACTTGAAAGTTGAAAAATCGGCGCAATCCACCTTAAATCGGTATTTAACGCGTTATTTTCAAATCAATAACATTCCATAATCTGCATTGTATGGTCTCAACATGAAAGAATGAGATTGACCTTTAACGAGAAAATAACCGACAGGACTGAAAAGAATCAGTAAGTCTGACGAGTCTTCTTAGAATATAAATCAAGAAGTACGTCAAGTTAAAAAATAAAAGCAGGATTGAGAAATTTAATAAAGAATTTCACCTCTTCAATGATTCATATTGGAGATAACTTCATATAATAAATGCAATATATATATATTACACACATACAAGTACAACATGTATTATGTGACGGCTGTGTTAGTTCATGCGTCAGTGTCTGTATGAGCACAAGGAAGGCCTTCAATCTATATCAGTTATCTGTATTTCTTGATCAGCAATATAGTATTAAAACGGAAAAATAATGGAGATGTATGGATAATTATCTATATTTATGTAATGCGTCATTTTGACGAAAACATTAAACGATGTTGACGATTACAACAATGTCAAGTTGTCAGTCATGACCACGAGAGTCAGATTTTGTCAACAAAATATAATAAAATAACTTACTTACAGAATAGTGAGTGTATATTTTGAATAATATTTGCATTTTGTTTTTCTTTAATCACAATCTATTCTTTTATTTTTATTTTTTCATTTTCATAAGAAAACACAACAGCTGACCTTTCTTACTGGATATTATAAATACGACATAAGTTGCGACTAAAATAAATGTTCGAAATAACTTTTCCCATAGGACTGATTCCGCTCGGAAAGATAAAAGCAACACAAATTCCGATAGGAATTCAACGAACGCAGGAAACATTCCGATCGGAATCACCTCTTCCGATCGGAATTTTTCCTAATGGAAAAAATTCAGACAGGAAAAATTCCGATCGGAAAATTTGCCGATAGGAAAATTCAGGATTCCGATCGGAAAATGTCGATTCCGATCGGAATCGACGTTTGACATTTAATTTATTTTCCAATTTTCTCGAAAACTAAACAAGATAGGGCATTGAAACATTCCAGTTTTTCTATTTAATTCACGTGTAATCACCCGATAAAAAAACCGCAAGAAAATCGATAAAATAAAAAAAAAAGTTTTCGGAAAATATAATATTCCGAAAATTCACAGGATCGTGTTATAGGGTTTTTTCCCACGTTTGGTACCTTCCCGACGGTCTAGAGCTCTGAAATTTCGGCCATAAGCTGACCTCAAATATCTCTAGAAACCGTGCAAATTTCAAAGATATCGGATTATTACAAAGACACGTTCACTTTTTCTCGCACTTTTCGCTATTTAATAATTATAGTTTTTTCACCCGTTTGGTAATTTTCCGACGTTCTAGAGCTCTGAAATTTCGGCCATAAGCTCACCTCAAATATCTCTAGAAACCGTGCAAATTTCAAATATATCGGATTATTACAAAGACACGATCACCTCTTCTCGCACTTTACGCTATTTAATAATTATAGTGTTTTTTCCCCAGTTTGGTACCTTGCCGACGGTCTAGAGCTCTGAAATTTCGGCCATAAGCTCACCTCAAATATCTCTAGATACCGTGCAATTTTCAAAGATATCGGATTATTACAAAGACACGTTCACTTTTTCTCGCACTTTACGCTATTCAATAATTATAGTGTTTTTCCCCCGTTTGGTACCTTGCCGACGGTCTAGAGCTCTGAAATTTCTGCCATAAGCTCACCTCAAATATCTCTAGAAACCGTGCAAATTTCAAAGATATCAGATTATTACAAAGACACGTTCACTTTTTCTGGTACTTTACGCTAAATAATATTTATAGTGTTTTTTCCTCAGTTTGGTACCTTGCCGACGGTCTAGAGCTCTGCAATTTCGGCCATAAGCTCACCTCCAATATCTCTAGAAACCGTGCAAATTTCAAAGATGTCGGATTATTACAAAGACACGTTCACTTTTTCTCGCACTTTACTCTATTTAATAATTATAGTGTTTTACCCCGTTTGGTACCTTGCCGACGGTATAGAGCTCTGAAATTTCGGCCATAAGCTCACCTCAAATATCTCTAGAAACCGTGCACATTTCAAAGATATCGGATTATTACAAAGACACGTTCACCTTGTCTTGCACTTTACGCTATTTAATAATTATAGTGTTTTTCCCGCGTTTGGTACCTTGCCGACGGTCTAGAGCTCTGAAATTTCGGCCATAAGCTCACCTCAAATATCTCTAGCAACCGTGCAAATTTCAAAGATATCGGATTATTACAAAGACACGTTCACTTTTTCTTGTAATTTACACTAAATAATAATTATAATGTTTTTTCCTCAGTTTGGTACCTTGCCGACGGTCTAGAGCTCTGAAATTTCGGCCATAAGCTCACCTCAAATATCTCTAGAAACCGTGCAAATTTCAAAGATATCGGATTTTTACAAAGACACGTTCACTTTTTCTCGCACTTTACGCTATTTAATAATCATAGTGTTTTTCCCCGTTTGGTACCTTTCCGACGGTCCAGAGCTCTGAAATATCGGCCATAAGCTCACCTCAAATATCTCTAGAAACCGTTCAAATTTCAACGATATCGGATTATTACAAAGACACGTTCACTTTTTCTCGCACTTTACGCTATTTAATAATTATAGTGTTTTTTCCCACGTTTGGTACCTTGCCGACGGTCTAGAGCTCTGAAATTTCGGCCATAAGCTCACCTCAAATATCTCTAGAAACCGTGCAAATTTCAAAGATATAGGATTATTACAAAGACACGTTCACTTTTTCTCGCACTTTACGCTATTTAATAATTGTAGTGTTTTTCCCCCGTTTGGTACCTTGCCGACGGTATAGAGCTCTGAAATTTCGACCATAAGCTCACCTCAAATATCTCTAGAAACAGTGCAAATTTCAAAGATATCGGATTATTACAAAGACACGTTCACCTTTTCTCGCTCTTTACGCTATTTAATAATTATAGTGTTTTTTCCCCCGTTTGGTACCTTGCCGACGGTCTAGAGCTCTGAAATTTCTGCCAATAGCTCACCTCCAATGTCTCTAGAAACCGTGCAAATTTCAAAGATCTCGGATTATTACAATGACACGTTCACTTTTTCTCGTACTTTACGCTAAATAATAATTTTAGTGTTTTTTCCTCAGTTTGGTACCTTGCCAACGGTCTAGAGCTCTGAAATTTCGGCCATAAGCTCACCTCAAATATCTCTAGAAACCTTGCAAATTTCAAAGATGTCGGATTATTACAAAGACACGCTCACTTTTTCTCGCACTTTACGCTATTTAATAATTATAGAGTTTTTTCCCCCGTTTGGTACCTTGCCGACGGTCTAGAGCTCTGAAATTTCGGTTATAAGCTCACCTCCAATATCTCTAGAAACCGTGCAAATTTCAAAGATATCGGATTATTACAAAGACACGTTCACGTTTTTCTTGCATTTTACACTGTTTAATAATTAAAGCGTTTTTCCCAAGTTTGGTACCTTGCCGACGGTCTAGAGCTCTGAAATTTCGGCCATAGGCTCACCTCCAATAACTCTAGAAACCGTGCAAATTTCAAAGATATCGGATTATTACAAAGACACGTTCACTTCTTTTTCGCACTTTACGCTATTTAATAATTAAAGTGTTTTTCCCAAGTTTGTCACTTTGCCGACGGTATTGAGCTCTGAAATTTCGGCCACAAGCTCACCTCAAATATCTCTAGAAACCGTGCACATTTCAAAGATGTCGGATTATTACAAAGACATGTTCACTTTTTCTCGCAGTTTGCGCTATTTAATAATTATTGTGTTTTTCCCCCGTTTGGTAATTTTCCGACGGTCTAGAGCTCTGAAATATCGGCCATAAGCTCACCTCAAATATCTCTAGAAACCGTGCAAATTTCAAAGATATCGGATTATTACAAAGACACGTTCACTTTTTCTCGCTCTTTACGCTATTTAATAATTGTAGTGTTTTTCCCCCCGTTTGGTACCTTGCCGACGGTCTAGAGCTCTGAAATTTCTGCCAATAGCTCACCTCCAATGTCTCTAGAAACCGTGCAAATTTCAAAGATATCGGATTATTACAATGACACGTTCACTTTTTCTCGTACTTAACGCTAAATAATAATTATAGTGTTTTTTCCTCCGTTTGGTACCTTGCCGACGGTCTAGAGCTCTGAAATTTCGGCCATAAGCTCACCTCCAATATCTCTAGAAACCATGCAAATTTCAAAGATATCGGATTATTACAAAGACACGTTCATGTTTTTCTTGCATTTTACGCTGTTTAATAATTATAGTGTTTTTCCCAAGTTTGGTACCTTGCCGACAGTCTAGAGCTCTGAAATTTCGGCCATAAGCTCACCTCCAATATCTCTAGAAACCGTGCAAATTTCAAAGATATCGGATTATTACCAAGACACTATTTTTCTCGCACTTTACGCTATTTAATCATTATAGTGTTTTTCCCGCGTTCGGTACCTTGCCGACGGTCTAGAGCTCTGAAATTTCGGCCAAAAGCTCACCTCCAATATCTCTAGAAACCGTGCAAATTTCAAAGATATCGGATTATTACCAAGACACGTTCACTTTTTCTCGCACTTTACGCTATTTAATAATTATAGTGTTATTTTCCCCCGTTTGGTACCTTGCCGACGGTCCAGAGCTCTGAAATTTCGGCCATAAGCTCACCTCAAATATCTCTAGAAACCGTGCAAATTTCAAAGATATCGGATTATTACAAAGACACGTTCACTTTTTCTCGCACTTTACGCTATTTAATAATTCTAGTGTTTTTCCCCAGTTTGGTAACTTGCCGACGGTCTAGAGCTCTGAAATTTCGGCCATAGGCTCACCTCAAATATCTGTAGAAACCGTGCAAATTTCAAAGATATCGGATTATTACAAAGACACGTTCACTTTTCCTCGCACTTTACGCTATTTAATAATTATAATGTTTTTCCCCTGTTTGGTACCTTGCCGACTGTGTAGAGTTCTGAAATTTCTGTCATAAGCTCACCTCAAATATCTCTAGAAACCGTGCAAATTTCAAAGATATCGGATTATTACAAAGACACGTTCACATTTTCTCGCACTTTACACTATTTAATAATTATAGTGTTTTTTCCCCCGTTTGGTACCTTGCCGACGGTCTAGAGCTCTGAAATTTCGGACATAAGATAACCTAAAATATCTCTAGAAACCGTGCAAACTTTAAAGATATCGGATTCTAACAAAGACACGTTCACTTTTTCTCGCACTTAACGCTATTTAATAATTATAGTGTTTTTTCCCCCGTTTGGTACCTTGCCGACGGCTAGAGCTCTGAAATTTCGGCCATAAGCTCACCTCAAATATCTCTAGAAACCGTGCAAATTTCAAAGATATAGGATTATTACAAAGACACGTTCACTTTTTCTCGCACTTTACGCTATTTAATAATTATAGTGTTTTTTCCCCCGTTTGGTACCTTGCCGACGGTCCAGAGCACTGAAATTTTGTCCATAAGCTCACCTCAAAAATATCTCTAGAAACCGTGCAAATTTCAAAGATATAGGATTAATACAAAGACACGTTCACTTTTTCTCTCACTTTACGCTATTTAATAATTATATTGTTTTCTCCCCCGTTTGGTACCTTGCCGACGGTCTAGAGCTCTGAAATTTCGGCCATAACCTCACCTCAAATAACTTTAGAAACCGTGTGAATTTCAAAGATATCGGATTATTACAAAGACACGTTCATTTTTTCTCGCACTTTACGCTATTTAATAATTACTGTGATATTTCCCACGTTTGGTACCTTGCCGACGGTCTAGAGCTCTGAAATTTCGGCCATAAGCTCACCTCAAATATCTCTAGAAACCGTGAAAATTTCAAAGATATCGGATTTTTACAAAAACACGTTCACTTTTTCTCGCACTTTACGTTATTTAATAATTATAGTGTTTTTCCCCCGATTGGTACCTTGCCGACGGTCTAGAGCTTTGAAATTTCGGCCATAAGCTCACCTCAAATATCTCTAGAAACCGTGCAAATTTCAAAGATATCGGATAATTACAAAGATACGTTCACTTTTTCTCGCACTTTACGCTATTTAATAATTATAGTGTTTTTCCCCCGTTTGGTACCTTGCCGACGGTCTAGAGCTCTGAAATTTTGGCCATAAGCTCACCTCCAATATCTCTAGAAACCGTGCAAATTTAAAAGATATCGGATTATTACAAAGACACGTTCACTTTTTTTCGAACTTTACGCTATTTAATAATTATAGTGTTTTTCCCGCGTTTGGTACATTGCCGACGGTCTAGAGCTCTGAAATTTCGGCCATAAGCTCATCTCAAATATCTCTAGAAACCGTACAAATTTCAAAGATATCAGATTATTACAAAGACAAGTTTTTCGCTCTTTACGCTATTTAATAATTATAGAGTTTGTTCCCCCGTTTGGTACCTTGCCGACGGTCTAGAGGTCTGAAATTACGGCCATAAGCTCACCTCCAATATCTCTAGAAGCCGTGCAAATTTCAAAGATATCGGATTATTACAAAAACACTTTCACTTTTTCTCGCACTTTACGCTATTTAATAATTATAGTGTTTTTCCCCAGTTTGGTACCTTCCGACGGTCTAGAGCTCTGAAATTTCTGCCATAAGCTCACCTCAAATATCTCTAGAAACCGTGCAAATTTCAAAGATATCGGATTATTACAAAGACACGTTCACTTTTTCTCGCACTTTACGCTATTTAATAATTATTGTGTTTTTCCCCCGTTTGGTACCTTGCCGACGGTCTAGAGCTCTGAAATTTCGGCCATAAGCTCACCTCAAAATATCTCTAGAAACCGTGCAAATTTCAAAGATATCGGATTTTTACAAAGACACATTCACTTTTTCTCGCACTTTAAGCTATTTAATAATTATAGTGTTTTTTCCCCCGTTTGGTACCTTGCCGACGGCCTAGAGCTCTGAAATTTCGGCCATAAACTCACCTCAAATATCTCTAGAAACCGTGCAAATTTCAAAGATATCGGATTATTACAATGACACGTTCACTTTTTCTCGCACTTTACGCTATTTTATAATTATTGTGTTTTTCCCCCGTTTGGTACCATGCCGACGGTCCAGAGCTCTGAAATTTCGGCCATAAGCTCACCTCAAAAATATCTCTAGAAACCGTGCTAATTTCAAAGATATCGGATTATTACAAAGAAACGTTCACTTTTTCTCGCACTTTACGCTATTTAATAATTATAGTGTTTTTCCCCCGTTTGGTACCTTGCCGACGGTATAGAGCTCTGAAATTTCGGCCATAAGTTCACCTCAAAATATCTCTAGAAACCGTGCAAATTTCAAAGATATCGGATTATTACAAAGACATGTTCACTCTTTCCTGCACTTTACGCTATTTAATAATTATAGTGTTTTTCCCCCGTTTGGTCATTTTCCTACGGTGTAGAGCTCTGAAATTTCGGCCATAAGCTCAACTCAAATATCTCTAGAAACCGTGCAAATTTCAAAGATATCGGATTATTACAAAGAAACGTTCACTTTTTCTCGCACTTTACGCTATTTAATAATTATAGTGTTTTTCCCCCGTTTGTTACCATGCAGGCGGTCTAGAACTCTGAAATTTCGGACATAAGATAACCTCAACAAACTCTAGAAACCGCGAAAACTTCAAAGATATCGGACTATTACAAAGACACGTTCACTTTTTCTTGCCCTTAACGCTATTTAATAATTATAGTGTTTTTTCCCCAGTTTGGTAATTTTCCGACTGTCTAGAGCTCTGAAATTTCGGCAATAAGCTCACCTCAAATATCTCTAGAAACCGTGCAAATTTCAAAGATATCGGATTATTACAAAAACACTTTCACTTTTTCTAGCACTTTACGCTATTTAATAATTATAGTGTTTTTTCCCCCGTTTGGTACCTTGCCGACGGTCTAGAGCTCTGAAAATTCGGCCATAAGCTCACCTCAAATATCTCTAGAAACCGTGCAAATTTCAGATATATTCGATTTTTACAAAGACACGTTCACCTCTTCTCGCACTTTACGCTATTTAATAATTATAGTGTTTTTTTCCCCCGTTTGGTACCTTGCCGACGGTCTAGAGCTCTGAAATTTCGGCCATAAGCTCACCTCAAATATCTCTAGAAACCGTGCAAGTTTCAAAGATATCGGATTATTACAAAGACACGTTCAATTTTTCTCGCACTTTACGCTATTTTATAATTATAGTGTTTTTTCCCACGTTTGGTACCTTGCCGACGGTCTAGAGCTCTGAAATTTCGGCCATAGGCTCACCTCAAATATTTCTAGAAACTGTGCAAATTTCAAAGATATCGGATTATTTCAAAGACACTTTCACTTTTTCTCGCACTTTACGCTATTTAATAATTATAGTGTTTTTTCCCCGTTTGGTAATTTTCCGACTGTCTAGAGCTCTGAAATTTTGGCCATAAGCTCACCTCAAATATCTCTAGAAACCGTGCAAATTTCAAAGATATCGGATTATTACAAAGACACGTTCACTTTTTCTCGAACTTTACGCTATTTAATAATTATAGTGTTTTTTTCCCCCGTTTGGTTCCTTGCCGACGGTCTAGAGCTCTGAAATTTCTGAAATATGCTCACATCATATATCTTTAGAAACCGTGCAAATTTCAAAGATATCGGATTATTACAAAGACACGTTCACTTTTTCTGGTACTTTACGCTAAATAATAATTATAGTGTTTTTTCCTCAGTTTGGTACCTTGCCGACGGTCTAGAGCTCTGCAATTTCGGCCATAAGCTCACCTCAAATATCTCTAGAAACCGTGCAAATTTCAAAGATATCGGATTATTCCAAAGACACGTTCACTTTTTCTCGCACTTTACGCTATTTAATAATTATAGTGTTTTTTCCCCCGTTTGGTACCTTGCCGACGGTCTAGAGCTCTGAAATTTCGGCCATAAGCTCACCTCAAATATCTCTAGAAACCGTGCAAATTTCAAAGATATCGGATTATTACAAAGACACGTTCACTTTTTCTCGCACTTTACGCTATTTAATAATTATAGTGTTTTTCCCCCGTTTGGTACCTTGCCGACGGTCTAGAGCTCTGAAATTTCTACCATAAGCTCACCTCAAATATCTCTAGAAACCGTGCAAATTTCAAAGATATCGGATTATTACAAAGACACGTTCACTTTTTCTCGCACTTTACGCTATTTAATAATTATAGTGTTTTTTCCCCCGTTTGGTACCTTGCCGACGGCTTGAGCTCTGAAATTTCGGCCATAAGCTCACCTCAAATATCTCTAGAAACCGTGCAAATTTCAAAGATATCGGATTATTACAAAGACACGTTCACTTTTTCTCGCACTTTACGCTATTTAATAATTATAGTGTTTTTCCCCCGTTTGGTACCTTGCCGACGGTCTAGAGCTCTGAAATTTCGGCCATAAGCTCACCTCAAATATCTCTAGAAACCGTGCAAATTTCAAAGATATCGGATTATTACAAAGACACGTTCACTTTTTCTCGCACTTTACGCTATTTAATAATTATAGTGTTTTTCCCCCGTTTGGTACCTTGCCGACGGTCTAGACCTCTGAAATTTCGGCCATAAGCTCACCTCAAATATCTCTAGAAACCGTGCAAATTTCAAAGATATCGGATTATTACAAAGACACGTTCACTTTTTCTCGCACTTTACGCTATTTAATAATTATAGTGTTTTTTCCCCCGTTTGGTACCTTGCCGACGGCTTGAGCTCTGAAATTTCGGCCATAAGCTCACCTCAAATATCTCTAGAAACCGTGCAAATTTCAAAGATATCGGATTATTACAAAGACACGTTCACTTTTTCTCGCACTTTACGCTATTTAATAATTATAGTGTTTTTTCCCCCGTTTGGTACCTTGCCGACGGTCTAGAGCTCTGAAATTTCTACCATAAGCTCACCTCAAAATATCTCTAGAAACCGTGCAAATTTCAAAGATATCGGATTTTTACAAAGAAACGTTCACTTTTTCTCGCACTTTACGCTATTTAATAATTATAGTGTTTTTTCCCCGTTTGGTACCTTGCCGACGGTCTAGAGCTCTGAAATTTCGGCCATAAGCTCACCTCAAATATCTCTAGAAACCGTGCAAGTTTCAAAGATATCGGATTATTACAAAGACACGTTCACTTTTTCTCGCACTTTACGCTTTTTAATAATTATAGTGTTTTCCCCCCGTTTGGTACCTTGCCGACGGTCTAGAGCTCTGAAATTTCGGCCATAAGCTCACCTCAAAATATCTCTAGAAACCGTGCAAATTTCAAAGATATCGGATTTTTACAAAGACACGTTCACTTTTTCTCGCACTTTACGCTATTTAATAATTATAGTGTTTTTTCCCCCGTTTGGTACCTTGCCGACGGTCTAGAGCTCTGAAATTTCGGCCATAAGCTCACCTCAAATATCTCTAGAAACCGTGCAAATTTCAAAGATATCGGATTATTACAAAGACACGTTCACTTTTTCTCGCACTTTACGCTATTTAATAATTATAGTGTTTTTTCCCCCGTTTGGTACCTTGCCGACGGTCTAGAGCTCTGAAATTTCTACCATAAGCTCACCTCAAATATCTCTAGAAACCGTGCAAATTTCAAAGATATCGGATTTTTACAAAGACACGTTCACTTTTTCTCGCACTTTACGCTATTTAATAATTATAGTGTTCTCCCCCGTTTGGTACCTTGCCGACGGTCTAGAGCTCTGAAATTTCGGCCATAAGCTCACCTCAAATATCTCTAGAAACCGTGCAAATTTCAAAGATATCGGATTATTACAAAGACACGTTCACTTTTTCTCGCACTTTACGCTTTTTAATAATTATAGTGTTTTCCCCCCGTTTGGTACCTTGCCGACGGTCTAGAGCTCTGAAATTTCTACCATAAGCTCACCTCAAAATATCTCTAGAAACCGTGTAAATTTCAAAGATATCGGATTTTTACAAAGACACGTTCACTTTTTCTCGCACTTTACGCTATTTAATAATTATAGTGTTTTTTCACCCATTTGGTACCTTGTCGACGGCTTGAGCTCTGAAATTTCGGCCATAAGCTCACCTCAAATATCTCTAGAAACCGTGCAAATTTCAAAGATATCGGATTATTACAATGACACGTTCACTTTTTCTCGCACTTTACGCTATTTAATAATTATCGTGTTTTTTCACCCGTTTGGTACCTTGCCGATGATCCAGAGCACTGAAATTTCGGCCATAAGCTCACCTCAAAAATATCTCTAGAAACCGTGCAAATTTCAAAGATATCGGATTATTACAAAGACACGTTCACTTTTTCTCGCACTTTACGCTATTTAATAATTATAGTGTTTTTCCCCCGTTTGGTACCTTGCCGACGGTCTAGAGCTCTGAAATTTCGGCCATAAGCTCACCTCAAATATCTCTAGAAACCGTGCATATTTCAAAGATATCGGATAATTACAAAGACACGTTCACTTTTTCTCGCACTTTACGCTATTTAATAATTATAGTGTTTTTTCCCCCGTTTGGTACCTTGCCGACGGTCTAGAGCTCTGAAATTTCTGCCATAAGCTCACCTCAAATATCTCTAGAAACCGTGCAAATTTCAAAGATATCGGATTTTTACAAAGACACGTTCACTTTTTCTCGCACTTTACGCTATTTAATAATTATTGTGATTTTTTCCCCGTTTGGTACCTTGCCGACGGCTAGAGCTCTGAAATTTCGGCCATAAGCTCACCTCAAATATCTCTAGAAACCGTGCAAATTTCAAAGATATCGGATTATTACAAAGACACGTTCACTTTTTCTCGCACTTTACGCTTTTTAATAATTATAGTGTTTTTTCCCCCGTTTGGTACCTTGCAGACGGTCTAGAGCTCTGCAATTTCGGCCATCAGCTCACCTCAAAAATATCTCTAGAAACCGTGAAATTTCAAAGATATCGGATTATTACAAAGACACGTTCACTTTTTCTCGCACTTTACGCTATTTAATAATTATAGTGTTTTTCCCAGGTTTGGTACCTTGCCGACGGTCTAGAGCTCTGAAATTTCGGCCATAAGCTCACCTCAAATATCTCTAGAAACCGTGCAAATTTCAAAGATATCGGATTTTTACAAAGACACGTTCACTTTTTCTCGCACTTTACGCTATTTAATAATTATACTGCTTTTCCCCCGTTTGGTACCTTGCCGACGGCTAGAGCTCTGAAATTTCGGCCATAAGCTCACCTCAAATATCTCTAGAAACCGTGCAAATTTCAAAGATATCGGATTATTACAATGACACGTTCACTTTTTCTCGCACTTACGCTATTTAATAATTATCGTGTTGTTCCCCCGTTTGGTACCTTGCCGAAGGTCCAGAGCCTGAAATTTCGGCCATAAGCTCACCTCAAAAACATCTCTACAAACCGTTCAAATTTCAAAGATATCGGATTATCACAAAGACACGTTCACTTTTTCTCGCACTATACGCTATTTAATAATTATTGTGTTTTTCCCCCGTTTGGTACCTTGCCGACGGTCTAGAGCTCTGAAATTTTGGCCATAAGCTCACCTCAAATATTTCTAGAAACCGTGCAAATTTCAAAGATATAGGATTATTACAAAGACACTTTCACTTTTTCTCGCACTTTACGCTATTTTATAACTATAATGTTTTTTCCCCCGTTTGGTACCTTGCCGACGGTCCAGAGCTCTGAAATATCGGCCATAAGCTCACCTCAAATATCTCTAGAAACCGTGCAAATTTCAAAGATATCGGATTATTACATAGACACGTTCATGTTTTTCTTTGCATTTTACACGCTGTTTAATAAATATAGTGTTTTTCCCAAGTTTGGTACCTTGCCGACGGTCTAGACCTTTGAAATTTCGGCAATAAGCTCACATCAAATATCTCTAGAAACCGTGCACATTTCAAAGATATCGGATTATTACAAAGACACGTTCACTTTTTCTCGCACTTTACGCTATTTAATAATTATAGTGTTTCTCCCCCGTTTGGTACCTTGCCGACGGTCTAGAGCTCTGAAATTTCTACCATAAGCTCACCTCAAAATATCTCTAGAAACCGTGCAAATTTCAAAGATATCGGATTTTTACAAAGACACGTTCACTTTTTCTCGCACTTTACGCTATTTAATAATTATAGTGTTTTTCCCCCGTTTGGTACCTTGCCGACGGCTTGAGCTCTGAAATTTCGGCCATAAGCTCACCTCAAATATCTCTAGAAACCGTGCAAATTTCAAAGATATCGGATTATTACAATGACACGTTCACTTTTTCTCGCACTTTACGCTATTTAATAATTATAGTGTTTTTTCCCCCGTTTGGTACCTTGCCGGCGGTCCAGAGCACTGAAATTTCGGCCATAAGCTCACCTCAAAAATATCTCTAGAAACCGTGCAAATTTCAAAGATATCGGATTATTACAAAGACACGTTCACTTTTTCTCGCACTTTACGCTTTTTAATAATTATAGTGTTTTTCCCCCGTTTGGTACCTTGCCGACGGTCTAGAGCTCTGAAATTTCTACCATAAGCTCACCTCAAATATCTCTAGAAACCGTGTAAATTTCAAAGATATCGGATTATTACAAAGACACGTTCACTTTTTCTCGCACTTTACGCTATTTAATAATTATAGTGTTTTTCCCCCGTTTGGTACCTTGCCGACGGCTAGAGCTCTGAAATTTCGGCCATAAGCTCACCTCAAATATCTCTAGAAACCGTGCAAATTTCAAAGATATCGGATTATTACAAAGACACGTTCACATTTTCTCGCACTTTACGCTTTTTAATAATTATAGTGTTTTCCCCCCGTTTGGTACCTTGCCGACGGTCTAGAGCTCTGAAATTTGTACCATAAGCTCACCTCAAAATATCTCTAGAAACCGTGTAAATTTCAAAGATATCGGATTTTTACAAAGACACGTTCACTTTTTCTCGCACTTTACGCTATTTAATAATTATAGTGTTTTTCCCCCGTTTGGTACCTTGCCGACGGTCTAGAGCTCTGAAATTTCGGCCATAAGCTCACCTCAAATATCTCTAGAAACCGTGCAAATTTCAAAGATATCGGATTATTACAAAGACACGTTCACTTTTTCTCGCACTTTACGCTATTAATAATAATAGTGTTTTTCCCCCGTTTGGTACCTTGCCGACGGTCTAGAGCTCTGAAATTTCGGCCATAAGCTCACCTCAAATATCTCTAGAAACCGTGCAAATTTCAAAGATATTGGATTATTACAAAGAAACGTTCACTTTTTCTCGCACTTTACGCTATTTAATAATTATAGTGCTTTTTCCCCCGTTTGGTACCTTGCCGACGGTCTAGAGCTCTGAAATTTCGGCCATAAGCTTTCCTCAAATATCTCTAGAAACCGTGCAAATTTCAAAGATATCGGATTATTACAAAGAAACGTTCACTTTTTCTCGCACTTTACGATATTTAACAATTTTAGTGTTTTTCCCCCGTTTGGTACCATGCCGACGGTCTAGAGCTCTGAAATTTCGACCATAAGCTCACCTAAAATATCTCTAGAAACCGTGCAAATTTCAAAGATATCGGATTATTACAAAGACACGTTCACTTTTTCTCGCACTTTACGCTATTTAATAATTATAGTGTTTTTCCCCCGTTTGGTACCTTGCCGGTGGTCTAGAGCTCTGAAATTTCTGCATAAGCTCACCTCAAAATATCTCTAGAAACCGTGCAAATTTCAAAGATATCGGATTTTTACAAAGACACGTTCACTTTTTCTCGCACTTTAAGCTATTTAATAATTATTGTGTTTTTTCCCCCGTTTGGTACCTTGCCGACGGCTAGAGCTCTGAAATTTCGGCCATAAGCTCACCTCAAATATCTCGAGAAACCGTGCAAATTTCAAAGAAATCGGATAATTACAATGACACGTTCCCTTTTTCTCGCACTTTACGCTATTTAATAATTATAGTGTTTTTTCCCCCGTTTGGTACCTTGCCGACGGTCCAGAGCTCTGAAATTTCGGCCATAAGCTCACCTCAAAAATATCTCTAGAAACCGTGAAATTTCAAAGATATCGGATTATTACAAAGACACGTTCACTTTTTCTCTCACTTTACGCTATTTAATAATTATAGTGTTTTTCCCCCGTTTGGTACCTTGCCGACGGTCTAGAGCTCTGAAATTTCGGCCATAAGCTCACCTCAAATATTTCTAAAAACCGTGCAAATTTCAAAGATATCGGATTTTTACAAAGACACGTTCACTTTTTCTCGCACTTTACGCTATTTAATAATTATACTGCTTTTCCCCCGTTTGGTACCTTGCCGACGGCTAGAGCTCTGAAATTTCGGCCATAAGCTCACCTCAAATATCTCTAGAAACCGTGCAAATTTCAAAGATATCGGATTATTACAAAGACACGTTCACTTTTTCTCGCACTTTACGCTTTTAATAATTATCGTGTTGTTCCCCCGTTTGGTACCTTGCCGACGGTCCAGAGCTCTGAAATTTCGGCCATAAGCTCACCGCAAAAATATCTCTAGAAACCGTGCAAATTTCAAAGATATCGGATTATTAAAAAGACATGTTCACTTTGTCTTGCACTTTACACTATCTAATAATTATAGTGTTTTTCCATCGTTTGGTACCTTGCCGACGGCTAGAGCTCTGAAATTTCGGCCATAAGCTCACCTCAAATATCTCTAGAAACCGTGCAAATTTCAAAAATAGCGGATTATTACAAAGACACGTTCACTTTTTCTCGCACTTTACGCTATTTAATAATTATAGTGTTTTTCCCCCGTTTGGTAATTTTCCGACGGTCTAGAGCTGTGAAATTTCGGCCATAAGCTCACCTCAAATATCTCTAGAAACCGTGCAAATTTCAAAGATATCGGATTATTACAAAGACACGTTCACTTTTTCTCGCACATTACGCTATTTAATAATTATGGTGTTTTTCCCCCGTTTGGTAATTTTCCGACGGTCTAGAGATCTGAAATTTCGGCAATAAGCTCACCTCATATATCTCTAGAAACCGTGCAAATTTCAAAGATATCGGATTATTACAAAGACACGTTCAGTTTTCTCGCACTTTACGCTATTTAATAATTATAGTGTTTTTTCCCCCGTTTGGTACCTTGCCGGTGGTCTAGAGCTCTGAAATTTCTGCCATAAGCTCACCTCAAAATATCTCTAGAAACCGTGCAAATTTCAAAGATATCGGATTTTTACAAAGACACGTTCACTTTTTCTCGCACTTTAAGCTATTTAATAATTATTGTGTTTTTTTCCACGTTTGGTACCTTGCCGACGGCTAGAGCTCTGAAATTTCGGCCATCAGCTCACCTCAAATATCTCGAGAAACCGTGCAAATTTCAAAGATATTGGATTTTTACGAAGACACGTTCACTTTTTCTCGCACTTTACGCTATTTAATAATTATAGTGTTTTCCCCCGTTTGGTACCTTGCCGACGGTCTAGAGCTCTGAAATTTCGGCCATAAGCTCACCTCAAATATCTTTAGAAACCGTGCAAATTTCAAAGATATCGGATTATTACAAAGAAACGTTCACTTTTTCTCGCACTTTACGCTATTTAATAATTATACTGCTTTTTCCCCGTTTGGTACCTTGCCGACGGCTAGAGCTCTGAAATTTCGGCCATAAGCTCACCTCAAATATCTCTAGAAAACGTGCAAATTTCAAAGATATCGGATTTTTAGAAAGACACGTTCACTTTTTCTCGCACTTTACGCTATTTAATAATTATACTGCTTTTTCCCCGTTTGGTACCTTGCCGACGGCTAGAGCTCTGAAATTTCGGCCATAAGCTCACCTCAAATATCTCTAGAAAACGTGCAAATTTCAAAGATATCGGATTATTACAATGACACGTTCACTTTTTCTCGCACTTTACGCTATTTAATAATTATCGTGTTTTCCCCCGTTTGGTACCCTGCCGACGGTCCAGAGCTCTGAAATTTCGGCCATAAGCTCACCGCAAAAAAATCTCTAGAAACCGTGCAAATTTCAAAGATATCGGATTATTAAAAAGACATGTTCACTTTGCCTTGCACTTTACACTATTTAATAATTATAGTGTTTTTCCCCCGTTTGGTACCTTGCAGACGGCTAGAGCTCTGAAATTTCGGCCATAAGCTCACCTCAAATATCTCTAGAAACCGTGCAAATTTCAAAAATATCGGATTATTACAAAGACACGTTCACTTTTTCTCGCACTTTACGCTATTTAATAATTATAGTGTTTTTCCCCCGTTTGGTAATTTTCCGACGGTCTAGAGCTCTGAAATTTCGGCCATAAGCTCACCTCAAATATCTCTAGAAACCGTGCAAATTTCAAAGATATCGGATTATTACAATGACACGTTCACTTTTTCTCGCACTTTACGCTATTTAATAATTGTAGTGTTTTTCCCCCGTTTGGTACCTTGCTGACGGTCTAGAGCTCTGAAATTTCGGCCATAAGTTCACCTCAAATATCTCTAGAAACCGTGCAAATTTCAGAGATATTCGATTTTTACAAAGACACGTTCACCTCTTCTCGCATTTACGCTATTTAATAATTCTAGTGTTTTTTCAAACGTTTGGTACCTTGCCGACGGTCTAGAGCTCTGAAATTTCGGCCATAGGCTCACCTCAGATATCTCGAGAAACCGTAAAAATTTCAAAGATATCGGATTATTACAAATATACGTTCACTTTTTCTTGCACTTTACGCTATTTAATAATTATAGTGTTTTTCCCCCGTTCGGTAATTTCCCGACGGTCTAGAGCTCTGAAATTTCTGCCATAAGCTCACCTCAAATATCTCTAGAAACCGTGCAAATTTCAAAGATTTCGGATTATTACAAAGACACGTTCACTTTTTCTCGCACTTTACGCTATTAAATAATTATAGTGTTTTTTCCCCCGTTTGGTACCTTGCCAACGGTCTAGAGCTCTGAAATTTCGGCCATAAGCTCACCTCAAATATGTCTAGAAACCGTGCAAATTTCAAAGATATCGGATTATTACAAAGACAGTTTTCTCGCACTTTAAGCTATTTAATAATTATAGTGTTTTTCCCCCATTCGGTACCTTGCCGACGGTCTAGAGCTCTGAAATTTCGGCCATAAGCTCACCTCAAATATCTCTAGAAACCGTGCAAATTTCAAAGATATCGGATTTTTACAAAGACACGTTCACTTTTTCTCGCACTTTAGGCTATTTAATAATTATAGTGTTTTTTCCCCCGTTTGGTATCTTGCCGACGGCTAGAGCTCTGAAATATCGGCCATAAGCTCACCTCAAATATCTCTAGAAACCGTGCAAATTTCAAAGATATCTTATTTTTACAAAGACACGTTCACTTTTTCTCGCACTTTACGCTTTTTAATAATTATAGTGTTTTTCCCGCGTTTGGTACCTTGCCGGCGGTCTAGAGCTCTGAAATTTCGGCCATTAACTCACCTCAAATATCTCTAGAAACCGTGCAAATTTCAAAGATATCGGATTATTACAAAGACACGTTCACTTTTTCTCGCACTTTACGCTTTTAATAATTATCGTGTTGTTCCCCCGTTTGGTACCTTGCCGACGGTCCAGAGCTCTGAAATTTCGGCCATAAGCTCACCGCAAAAATATCTCTAGAAACCGTGCAAATTTCAAAGATATCGGATTATTAAAAAGACATGTTCACTTTGTCTTGCACTTTACACTATCTAATAATTATAGTGTTTTTCCATCGTTTGGTACCTTGCCGACGGCTAGAGCTCTGAAATTTCGGCCATAAGCTCACCTCAAATATCTCTAGAAACCGTGCAAATTTCAAAAATAGCGGATTATTACAAAGACACGTTCACTTTTTCTCGCACTTTACGCTATTTAATAATTATAGTGTTTTTCCCCCGTTTGGTAATTTTCCGACGGTCTAGAGCTGTGAAATTTCGGCCATAAGCTCACCTCAAATATCTCTAGAAACCGTGCAAATTTCAAAGATATCGGATTATTACAAAGACACGTTCACTTTTTCTCGCACATTACGCTATTTAATAATTATGGTGTTTTTCCCCCGTTTGGTAATTTTCCGACGGTCTAGAGATCTGAAATTTCGGCAATAAGCTCACCTCATATATCTCTAGAAACCGTGCAAATTTCAAAGATATCGGATTATTACAAAGACACGTTCAGTTTTCTCGCACTTTACGCTATTTAATAATTATAGTGTTTTTCCCCCGTTTGGTACCTTGCCGGTGGTCTAGAGCTCTGAAATTTCGGCCATAAGCTCACCTCAAAATATCTCTAGAAACCGTGCAAATTTCAAAGATATCGGATTTTTACAAAGACACGTTCACTTTTTCTCGCACTTTAAGCTATTTAATAATTATTGTGTTTTTTTCCACGTTTGGTACCTTGCCGACGGCTAGAGCTCTGAAATTTCGGCCATAAGCTCACCTCAAATATCTCGAGAAACCGTGCAAATTTCAAAGATATTGGATTTTTACGAAGACACGTTCACTTTTTCTCGCACTTTACGCTATTTAATAATTATAGTGTTTTTCCCCCGTTTGGTACCTTGCCGACGGTCTAGAGCTCTGAAATTTCGGCCATAAGCTCACCTCAAATATCTTTAGAAACCGTGCAAATTTCAAAGATATCGGATTATTACAAAGACACGTTCACTTTTTCTCGCACTTTACGCTATTTAATAATTATAGTGTTTTTTCCCCCGTTTGGTACCTTGCCGACGGCTAGAGCTCTGAAATTTCGGCCATAAGCTCACCTCAAATATCTCTAGAAAACGTGCAAATTTCAAAGATATCGGATTATTACAAAGACACGTTCACTTTTTCTCGCACTTTACGCTATTTAATAATTATAGTGTTTTTCCCCCGTTTGGTACCTTGCCGACGGCTAGAGCTCTGAAATTTCGGCCATAAGCTCACCTCAAATATCTCTAGAAAACGTGCAAATTTCAAAGATATCGGATTATTACAATGACACGTTCACTTTTTCTCGCACTTTACGCTATTTAATAATTATAGTGTTTTCCCCCGTTTGGTACCCTGCCGACGGTCCAGAGCTCTGAAATTTCGGCCATAAGCTCACCGCAAAAAAATCTCTAGAAACCGTGCAAATTTCAAAGATATCGGATTATTAAAAAGACATGTTCACTTTGCCTTGCACTTTACACTATTTAATAATTATAGTGTTTTTCCCCCGTTTGGTACCTTGCAGACGGCTAGAGCTCTGAAATTTCGGCCATAAGCTCACCTCAAATATCTCTAGAAACCGTGCAAATTTCAAAGATATCGGATTATTACAAAGACACGTTCACTTTTTCTCGCACTTTACGCTATTTAATAATTATAGTGTTTTTCCCCCGTTTGGTAATTTTCCGACGGTCTAGAGCTCTGAAATTTCGGCCATAAGCTCACCTCAAATATCTCTAGAAACCGTGCAAATTTCAAAGATATCGGATTATTACAATGACACGTTCACTTTTTCTCGCACTTTACGCTATTTAATAATTGTAGTGTTTTTCCCCCGTTTGGTACCTTGCTGACGGTCTAGAGCTCTGAAATTTCGGCCATAAGTTCACCTCAAATATCTCTAGAAACCGTGCAAATTTCAGAGATATTCGATTTTTACAAAGACACGTTCACCTCTTCTCGCATTTACGCTATTTAATAATTCTAGTGTTTTTTCAAACGTTTGGTACCTTGCCGACGGTCTAGAGCTCTGAAATTTCGGCCATAGGCTCACCTCAGATATCTCGAGAAACCGTGCAAATTTCAAAGATATCGGATTATTACAAATATACGTTCACTTTTTCTCGCACTTTACGCTATTTAATAATTATAGTGTTTTTCCCCCGTTTGGTAATTTCCCGACGGTCTAGAGCTCTGAAATTTCGGCCATAAGCTCACCTCAAATATCTCTAGAAACCGTGCAAATTTCAAAGATATCGGATTATTACAAAGACACGTTCACTTTTTCTCGCACTTTACGCTATTAAATAATTATAGTGTTTTTCCCCCGTTTGGTACCTTGCCGACGGTCTAGAGCTCTGAAATTTCGGCCATAAGCTCACCTCAAATATCTCTAGAAACCGTGCAAATTTCAAAGATATCGGATTATTACAAAGACACGTTCACTTTTTCTCGCACTTTACGCTATTTAATAATTATAGTGTTTTTCCCCCGTTTCGGTACCTTGCCGACGGTCTAGAGCTCTGAAATTTCGGCCATAAGCTCACCTCAAATATCTCTAGAAACCGTGCAAATTTCAAAGATATCGGATTATTACAAAGACACGTTCACTTTTTCTCGCACTTTACGCTATTTAATAATTATAGTGTTTTTCCCCCGTTTGGTACCTTGCCGACGGTCTAGAGCTCTGAAATTTCGGCCATAAGCTCACCTCAAATATCTCTAGAAACCGTGCAAATTTCAAAGATATCGGATTATTAAAAAGACACGTTCACTTTTTCTCGCACTTTACGCTATTTAATAATTATAGTGTTTTTCCCCCGTTTGGTACCTTGCCGACGGTCTAGAGCTCTGAAATTTCGGCCATAAGCTCACCTCAAATATCTCTAGAAACCGTGCAAATTTCAAAGATATCGGATTATTACAAAGACACGTTCACTTTTTCTCGCACTTTACGCTATTTAATAATTATAGTGTTTTTCCCCCGTTTGGTACCTTGCCGACGGTCTAGAGCTCTGAAATTTCGGCCATAAGCTCACCTCAAATATCTCTAGAAACCGTGCAAATTTCAAAGATATCGGATTATTACAAAGACACGTTCACTTTTTCTCGCACTTTACGCTATTTAATAATTATAGTGTTTTTCCCCCGTTTGGTACCTTGCCGACGGTCTAGAGCTCTGAAATTTCGGCCATAAGCTCACCTCAAATATCTCTAGAAACCGTGCAAATTTCAAAGATATCGGATTATTACAAAGACACGTTCACTTTTTCTCGCACTTTACGCTATTTAATAATTATAGTGTTTTTCCCCCGTTTGGTACCTTGCCGACGGTCTAGAGCTCTGAAATTTCGGCCATAAGCTCACCTCAAATATCTCTAGAAACCGTGCAAATTTCAAAGATATCGGATTATTACAAAGACACGTTCACTTTTTCTCGCACTTTACGCTATTTAATAATTATAGTGTTTTTCCCCCGTTTGGTACCTTGCCGACGGTCTAGAGCTCTGAAATTTCGGCCATAAGCTCACCTCAAATATCTCTAGAAACCGTGCAAATTTCAAAGATATCGGATTATTACAAAGACACGTTCACTTTTTCTCGCACTTTACGCTATTTAATAATTATAGTGTTTTTCCCCCGTTTGGTACCTTGCCGGTGGTCTAGAGCTCTGAAATTTCGGCCATAAGCTCACCTCAAAATATCTCTAGAAACCGTGCAAATTTCAAAGATATCGGATTTTTACAAAGACACGTTCACTTTTTCTCGCACTTTAAGCTATTTAATAATTATTGTGTTTTTTTCCCCGTTTGGTACCTTGCCGACGGCTAGAGCTCTGAAATTTCGGCCATAAGCTCACCTCAAATATCTCGAGAAACCGTGCAAATTTCAAAGATATCGGATTATTACAAAGACACGTTCACTTTTTCTCGCACTTTACGCTATTTAATAATTATAGTGTTTTTCCCCGTTTGGTAAATTGCCGACGGTCCAGAGCTCTGAAATTTCGGCCATAAGCTCACCTCAAAAATATCTCTAGAAACCGTGAAATTTCAAAGATATTGGATTTTTACGAAGACACGTTCACTTTTTCTCGCACTTTACGCTATTTAATAATTATAGTGTTTTTCCCCCGTTTGGTACCTTGCCGACGGTCTAGAGCTCTGAAATTTCGGCCATAAGCTCACCTCAAATATCTTTAGAAACCGTGCAAATTTCAAAGATATCGGATTATTACAAAGAAACGTTCACTTTTTCTCGCACTTTACGCTATTTAATAATTATAGTGTTTTTCCCCCGTTTGGTACCTTGCCGACGGTCTAGAGCTCTGAAATTTCGGCCATAAGCTCACCTCAAATATCTACAGAAACCGTGTTAATTTCAAAGATATCGGATTATTACAAAGACACGTTCACTTTTTCTCTCACTTTACGCTATTTAATAATTATAGTGTTTTTCCCCCGTTTGGTACCATGCCGGCGGTCTAGAACTCTGAAATTTCGGTCATAAGCTCACCTCAAATATCTGTAGAAACCGTGCAAATTTCAAAGATATTGGATTTTAACGAAGACACGTTCACTTTTTCTCGCACTTTACGCTATTTAATAATTATAGTGTTTTTCCCCCGTTTGGTACCTTGCCGACGGTCTAGAGCTCTGAAATTTCGGCCATAAGCTCACCTCAAATATCTTTAGAAACCGTGCAAATTTCAAAGATATCGGATTATTACAAAGACACGTTCAATTTTCTCGCACTTTGCGCTATTTAATAATTATAGTGTTTTTCCCCCGTTTGGTACCTTGCCGACGGTCTAGAGCTCTGAAATTTCGGCCATAAGCTCACCTCAAATATCTCTAGAAACCGTGCAAATTTCAAAGATATCGGATTTTTACAAAGACACGTTCACTTTTTCTCGCACTTTACGCTATTTAATAATTATAGTGTTTTTCCCCCGTTTGGTACCTTGCCGACGGCTAGAGCTCTGAAATTTCGGCCATAAGCTCACCTCAAATATCTCTAGAAACCGTGCAAATTTCAAAGATATCGGATTATTACAAAGACACGTTCACTTTTTCTCGCACTTTACGCTATTTAATAATTATAGTGTTTTTCCCCGTTTGGTACTTTACCGAATGTCTAGAGCTCTGAAATTTCGGTCATAAGCTCACCTCAAATATCTCTAGAAACCGTGCAAATTTCAAAGATATCGGATTTTTACAAAGACACGTTCACTTTTTCTCGCACTTTACGCTATTTAATAATTATAGTGCTTTTTCCCCCGTTTGGTACCTTGCCGACGGCTAGAGCTCTGAAATTTCGGCCATAAGCTCACCTCAAATATCTCTAGAAACCGTGCAAATTTCAAAGATATCGGATTATTACAAAGAAACGTTCACTTTTTCTCGCACTTTACGCTATTTAATAATTATAGTGTTTTTCCCCCGTTTTGGTACCTTGCCGACGGTCTAGAGCTCTGAAATTTCGGACATTAGATAACCTCAAATATCTCTAGAAACCGTGCAAATTTCAAAGATATCGGATTATTACAAAGACACGTTCACTTTTTCTCGCACTTTAACGCTATTTAATAATTATAGTGTTTTTTCCCCCGTTTGGTACCTTGCCGACGGTCTAGAGCTCTGAAATTTCGGCCATAAGCTCACCTCAAATATCTCTAGAAACCGTGCAAATTTCAAAGATATCGGATTATTACAATGACACGTTCACTTTTTCTCGCACTTTACGCTATTTAATAATTATAGTGTTTTTTCCCCCGTTTGGTACCTTGCAGACGGTCCAGAGCTCTGCAATTTCGGCCATAAGCTCACCTCAAAAATATCTCTAGAAACCGTGAAATTTCAAAGATATCGGATTATTACAAAGACACGTTCACTTTTTCTCTCACTTTACGCTATATAATAATTATAGTGTTTTTCCCAGGTTTGGTACCTTGCCGACGGTGTAGAGCTCTGAAATTTCGGCCATAAGCTCACCTCAAATATCTCTAGAAACCTTGCAAATTTCAAAGATATCGGATTTTTACAAAGACACGTTCACTTTTTCTCGCACTTTACGCTATTTAATAATTATACTGCTTTTCCCCCGTTTGGTACCTTGCCGACGGCTAGAGCTCTGAAATTTCGGCCCTAAGCTCACCTCAAATATCTCTAGAAACCGTGCAAATTTCAAAGATATCGGATTATTACAATGACACGTTCACTTTTTCTCGCACTTACGCTATTTAATAATTATCGTGTTTTTCCCCCGTTTGGTACCTTGCCGACGGTCCAGAGCCTGAAATTTCGGCCATAAGCTCACCGCAAAAATATCTCTAGAAACCGTGCAAATTTCAAAGATATCGGATTATTAAAAAGACATGTTCATTTTGTTTTGCATTTTACACTATTTAATAATTATAGTGTTTTTCCCCCGTTTGGTACCTTGCCAATGCTAGAGCTCTGAAATTTCGGCCATAAGCTCACCTCAAATATCTCTAGAAACCGTGCAAATTTAAAAAATATCGGATTATTACAAAGACACGTTCATTTTTTCTCGCACTTTACGCTATTTAATAATTATAGTGTTTTTCCCCCGTTTGGTAATTTTCCGACGGTCTAGAGCTCTGAAATTTCGGCCATAAGCTCACTTCAAATATCTCTAGAAATCGTGCAAATTTCAAAGATATCGGATTATTACAAAGACACGTTCACTTTTTCTCGCACCTTACGCTATTTAATAATTATGGTGTTTTCCCCCGTTTGGTAATTTTCCGACGGTCTAGAGATCTGAAATTTCGGCAAAAAGCTCACCTCATATATCTCTAGAAACCGTGCAAATTTCAAAGATATCGGATTATTACAAAGACACGTTCACTTTTTCTCGCACTTTACGCTATTTAATAATTATAGTGTTTTTTCCCCCGTTTGGTACCTTGCCGGTGGTCTAGAGCTCTGAAATTTCGGCCATAAGCTCACCTCAAAATATCTCTAGAAACCGTGCAAATTTAAAAGATATCGGATTTTTACAAAGACACGTTCACTTTTTCTCGCACTTTACGCTATTTAATAATTATTGTGTTTTTTTCCCCGTTCGGTACCTTGCCGACGGCTAAAGCTCTGAAATTTCGGCCATAAGCTCACCTCAATTATCTCGAGAAACCGTGCAAATTTCAAAGAAATCGGATTATTACAATGACACGTTCACTTTTTCTCGCACTTTACGCTATTTAATAATTATAGTGTTTTTCCCCGTTTGGTAAATTGCCGACGGTCCAGAGCTCTGAAATTTCGGCCATAAGCTCACCTCAAAAATATCTCTAGAAACCGTGAAATTTCAAAGATATTGGATTTTTACGAAGACACGTTCACTTTTTCTCGCACTTTACGCTATCTAATAATTATAGTGTTTTTCCCCCGTTTGGTACCTTGCCGACGATCTAGAGCTCTGAAATTTCGGCCATAAGCTCACCTCAAATATCTTTAGAAACCGTGCAAATTTCAATGATATCGGATTATTACAAAGACACGTTCACTTTTTCTCGCACTTTACGCTATTTAATAATTATAGTCTTTTTCCCCCGTTTGGTACCTTGCCGACGGTCTAGAGCTCTGAAATTTCGGCCATAAGCTCACCTCAAATATCTACAGAAACCGTGTTAATTTCAAAGATATCGGATTATTACAAAGACACGTTCACTTTTTCTCTCACTTTACGCTATTTAATAATTATAGTGTTTTTCCCCCGTTTGGTACCATGCCGGCGGTCTAGAACTCTGAAATTTCGGTCATAAGCTCACCTCAAATATCTGTAGAAACCGTGCAAATTTCAAAGATATTGGATTTTAACGAAGACACGTTCACTTTTTCTCGCACTTTACGCTATTTAATAATTATAGTGTTTTTCCCCCGTTTGGTACCTTGCCGACGGTCTAGAGCTCTGAAATTTTGGCCATAAGCTCACCTCAAATATCTTTAGAAACCGTGCAAATTTCAAAGATATCGGATTATTACAAAGACACGTTCAATTTTCTCGCACTTTGCGCTATTAATAATTATAGTGTTTTTCCCCGTTTGGTACTTTACCGACGGTCTAGAGCTCTGAAATTTCGGTCATAAGCTCACCTCAAATAACTCTAGAAACCGTGCAAATTTCAAAGATATCGGATTTTTACAAAGACACGTTCACTTTTTCTCGAACTTTACGCTATTTAATAATTATAGTGCTTTTTCCCCCGTTTGGTACCTTGCCGACGGCTAGAGCTTTGAAATTTCGGCCATAAGCTCTCCTCAAATATCTCGAGAAACCGTGCAAATTTCAAAGATATCGGATTATTACAAAGAAACGTTCACTTTTTCTCGCACTTTACGCTATTTAATAATTATAGTGTTTTTCCCCCGTTTGGTACCTTGCCGACGGTCTAGAGCTCTGAAATTTCGGACATAAGATAACCTCAAATATCTCTAGAAACCGTGAAAACTTCAAAGATATCGGATTATTACAAAGACATGTTCACTTTTTCTCGCCCTTAACGCTATTTAATAATTATAGTGTTTTTTCCCCCGTTTGGTACCTTGCCGACGGTCTAGAGCTCTGAAATTTCGGCCATAAGCTTACCTCAAAATGTCTCTAGAAACCGTGCAAATTTCAAAGATATCGGATTTTTACAAAGACACGTTCACTTTTCCTCGCACTTTACGCTATTTAATAATTATAGTGATTTTTCCCCCGTTTGGTACCTTGCCGACGGTCTAGAGCTCTGAAATTTCGGCCATAAGCTCACCTCAAATATCTATAGAAACCGTGTTGATTTCAAAGATATCGGATTATTACAAAGACACGTTCACTTTTTCTCGCACTTTACGCTATTTAATAATTATAGTGTTTTTTCCCCCGTTTGGTACGTTGCCGGTGGTCTAGAGCTCTGAAATTTCTGCATAAGCTCACCTCAAAATATCTCTAGAAACCGTGCAAATTTCAAAGATATCGGATTTTTACAAAGACACGTTCACTTTTTCTCACACTTTAAGCTATTTAATAATTATTGTGTTTTTCCCCCGTTTGGTACCTTGCCGACGCCTAGAGCTCTGAAATTTCGGCCATTAGCTCACCTCAAATATCTCGAGAAACCGTGCAAATTTCAAAGAAATCGGATTATTACAATGACACGTTCACTTTTTCTCGCACTTTACGCTATTTAATAATTATAGTGTTTTTTCCCCCGTTTGGTACCTTGCCGACGGTCCAGAGCTCTGAAATTTCGGCCATAAGCTCACCTCAAAAATATCTTTAGAAACCGTGAAATTTCAAAGATATCGGATTAATACAAAGACACGTTCACTTTTTCTCTCACTTTACGCTATTTAATAATTATAGTGTTTTTCCCCCGTTTGGTACCTTGCCGACGGTCTAGAGCTCTGAAATTTCGGCCATAAGCTCACCTCAAATATCTCTAGAAACCTTGCAAATTTCAAAGATATCGGATTTTTACAAAGACACGTTCACTTTTTCTCGCACTTTACGCTATTTAATAATTATACTGCTTTTTCCCCGTTTGGTACCTTGCCGACGGCTAGAGCTCTGAAATATCGGCCATAAGCTCACCTCAAATATCTCTAGAAACCGTGCAAATTTCAAAGATATCGGATTATTACAAAGACACGTTCACTTTTTCTCGCACTTTACGCTTTTTAATAATTATAGTGTTTTTCCCGCGTTTGGTACCTTGCCGACGGTCTAGAGCTCTGAAATTTCGGCCATAAGCTCACCTCAAATATCTCTAGAAACCGTGCAAATTTCAAAGATATTGCATTTTTACAAAGACACGTTCACTTTTTCTCGCACTTTACGCTATTTAATAATTATAGTTTTTTTTTCCCCAGTTTGGTACCTTGCGCATGGTCTGGAGCTTTGAAATTTCGGCCATAAGCTCACCTCAAATATCTCTAGAAACCGTGCAAATTTCAAAGATATCGGATTATTACAAAGACACGTTCACTTTTTCTCGCACTTTACGCTATTTAATAATTATAGTGTTTTTCCCACGTTTGGTATCTTGCCGACGGTCTAGAGCTCTGAAATTTCGGCCATATGCTCATCTCAAATATCTCTAGAAACCGTGCAAATTTCAAAGATATCGGATTTTTACAAAGACACGTTCACTTTTTCTCGCACTTTACGCTATTTGATAATTATAGTGTTTTTTTCCCCCTTTGGTACCTTGCCGACGGTCTAGAGCTCTGAAATTTCGGCCATAAGCTCACCTCAAATATCTCTAGAAACCGTGCAAATTTCAAAGATATCGGATTTTTACAAAGACACGTTCACATTTCATCGCACTTTACGCTATTTAATAATTATAGTGTTTTTCCCCCGTTTGGTACCTTGCCGACGGTCTAGAGCTCTGAAATTTCGGCCATAAGCTCACCTCAAATATCTCTAGAAACCGTGCAAATTTCAAAGATATCGGATTATTACAAAGACACGTTCACTTTTTCTCGCACTTTACGCTATTTAATAATTATAGTGTTTTTCCCCCGTTTGGTACCTTGCCGACGGTCTAGAGCTCTGAAATTTCGGCCATAAGCTCACCTCAAATATCTCTAGAAACCGTGCAAATTTCAAAGATATCGGATTTTTACAAAGACACGTTCACTTTTTCTCGCACTTTACGCTATTTAATAATTATAGTGTTTTTCCCCCGTTTGGTACCTTGCCGACGGTCTAGAGCTCTGAAATTTCGGCCATAAGCTCACCTCAAATATCTCTAGAAACCGTGCAAATTTCAAAGATATCGGATTATTACAAAGACATGTTCACTTTTTCTCGCACTTTACGCTATTTAATAATTATAGTGTTTTTCCCCCGTTTGGTACCTTGCCGACGGTCTAGAGCTCTGAAATTTCGGCCATAAGCTCACCTTAAATATCTCTAGAAACCGTGCAAATTTCAAAGATATCGGATTATTACAAAGACACGTTCACATTTCTCGCACTTTACGCTATTTAATAATTATAGTGTTTTTTCTCCCGTTTGGTACCTTGCCGACGGTCTAGAGCTCTGAAATATCGGCCATAAGCTCACCTCAAATATCTCTAGAAACCGTGCAAATTTCAAAGATATCGGATTATTACAAAGACACGTTCACTTTTTCTCGCACTTTACGCTATTTAATAATTATAGTGTTTTTTCCCCGTTCTGGTACCTTGACGACGGTCTAGAGCTCTGAAATTTCGGCCATAAGCTCACCTCAAATATCTCTAGAAACCGTGCAAATTTCAAAGATATCGGATTATTAAAAAGACACGTTCACATTTTTCTCTCATTTTACGCTATTTAATAATTATAGTGTTTTTCCCGCGTTTGGTACCTTGCCGACGGTCTAGAGCTCTGAAATTTCGGCCATAAGCTCACCTCAAATATCTCTAGAAACCGTGCAAATTTCAAAGATATCGGATTATTACAAAGACACGTTTACTTTTTCTCGCACTTTACGCTATTTAATAACTATAATGTTTTTCCCCCGTTTGGTACCTTGCCGACGGTCTAGAGCTCTGAAATTTCGGCCATAACCTCACCTCAAATATCTCTAGAAACCGTGCAAATTTCAAAGATATCGGATTATTACAAAGACACGTTCACTTTTTCTCGCACTTTACGCTATTTAATAATTATAGTGTTTTTTCCCCCGTTTGGTACCTTGCCGACGGTCTAGAGCTCTGAAATTTCGGCCATAAGCTCACCTCAAATATCTCTAGAAACCGTGCAAATTTCAAAGATATCTTATTTTTACAAAGACACGTTCACTTTTTCTCGCACTTTACGCTTTTTAATAATTATAGTGTTTTTCCCCCGTTTGGTACCTTGCCGACGGTCTAGAGCTCTGAAATTTCGGCCATAAGCTCACCTCAAATATCTCTAGAAACCGTGCAAATTTCAAAGATATTGCATTTTTACAAAGACACGTTCACTTTTTCTCGCACTTTACGCTATTTAATAATTATAGTTTTTTTTTCCCCAGTTTGGTACCTTGCGCATGGTCTGGAGCTTTGAAATTTCGGCCATAAGCTCACATCAAATATCTCGAGAAACCGTGCAAATTTCAAAGATATCGGATTATTACAAAGACACGTTCACTTTTCCTCGCACTTTACGCTATTTAATAGTAATTGTGTTTTTCCCACGTTTGGTATCTTGCCGACGGTCTAGAGCTCTGAAATTTCGGCCATATGCTCATCTCAAATATCTCTAGAAACCGTGCAAATTTCAAAGATATCGGATTTTTACAAAGAAACGTTCACTTTTTCTCGCACTTTACGCTATTTGATAATTATAGTGTTTTTTTCCCCCTTTGGTACCTTGCCGACGGTCTAGAGCTCTGAAATTTCGGCCATAAGCTCACCTCAAATATCTCTAGAAACCGTGCAAATTTCAAAGATATCGGATTTTTACAAAGACACGTTCACATTTCATCGCACTTTACGCTATTTTATAATTGTAGTGTTTTCCCCAGTTTGGTACCTTGCCGACGGTCTAGAGCTCTGAAATTTCGGCCATAAGCTCACCTCAAATATCTCTAGAAACCGTGCAAATTTCAAAGATATCGGATTATTACAAAGACACGTTCACTTTTTCTCGCACTTTACGCTATTTAATAATTATAGTGTTTTTCCCCCGTTTGGTACCTTGCCGACGGTCTAGAGCTCTGAAATTTCGGCCATAAGCTCACCTCAAATATCTCTAGAAACCGTGCAAATTTCAAAGATATCGGATGATTACAAAGACACCTTCACTTTTTCTCGCACTTTACGCTATTAAATAATTATAGAGTTTTTCCCCACGTTTGGTACCTTGCACACGGTCTAGAGCTCTGAAATTTCGGCCATAAGCTCACCTCAAATATCTCTAGAAACCGTGCAAATTTCAAAGATATCGGATTTTTACAAAGACACGTTCATTTTTTCTCGCACTTTACGCTATTTAATAATTATAGTGTTTTTCCCCCGTTTGGTACCTTGCCGACGGTCTAGAGCTCTGAAATTTCGGCCATAAGCTCAACCTGAAATATCTCTAGAAACCGTGCAAATTTCATAGATATCAGATTATACAAAGACATGTTCACTTTTTCTTGCACTTTACGCTATTTAATAATTATAGTGTTTTTTCTCCCGTTTGGTACCTTGCCGACGGTCTAGAGCTCTGAAATTTCGGCCATAAGCTCACATCAAATATCTCTAGAAACCTTGCAAATTTCAAAGATATCGGATTTTTACAAAGACACGTTCACTTTTTCTCGCACTTTACGCTATTTAATAATTATACTGCTTTTTCCCCGTTTGGTACCTTGCCGACGGCTAGAGTTCTGAAATTTCGGCCATAAGCTCACCTCAAATATCTCTAGAAAACGTGCAAATTTCAAAGATATCGGATTATTACAATGACACGTTCACTTTTTCTCGCACTTTACGCTTTTTAATAATTATAGTGTTTTTCCCGCGTTTGGTACCTTGCCGGCGGTCTAGAGCTCTGAAATTTCGGCCATAAGCTCACCGCAAATATCTCTAGAAACCGTGCAAATTTCAAAGATATTGCATTTTTACAAAGACACGTTCACTTTTTCTCGCACTTTACGCTATTTAATAATTATAGTTTTTTTTTCCCCCAGTTTGGTACCTTGCAGACGGTCTAGAGCTCTGAAATTTCGGCCATAAGCTCACCTCAAATATCTCTAGAAACCGTGCAAATTTCAAAGATATCGGATTATTACAAAGACACGTTCACTTTTTCTCGCACTTTACGCTATTTAATAGTAATTGTGTTTTTCCCACGTTTGGTATCTTGCCGACGGTCTAGAGCTCTGAAATTTCGGCCATATGCTCATCTCAAATATCTCTAGAAACCGTGCAAATTTCAAAGATATCGGATTTTTACAAAGAAACGTTCACTTTTTCTCGCACTTTACGCTATTTGATAATTATAGTGTTTTTTCCCCCGTTTGGTACCTTGCCGACGGTCTAGAGCTCTGAAATTTCGGCCATAAGCTCACCTCAAATATCTCTAGAAACCGTGCAAATTTCAAAGATATCGGATTTTTACAAAGACACGTTCACATTTCATCGCACTTTACGCTATTTTATAATTGTAGTGTTTTCCCCAGTTTGGTACGTTGCCGACGGTCTAGAGCTCTGAAATTTCGGCCATAAGCTCACCTCAAATATCTCTAGAAACCGTGCAAATTTCAAAGATATCGGATTATTACAAAGACACGTTCACTTTTTCTCGCACTTTACGCTATTTAATAATTATAGTGTTTTTCCCCGTTTGGTACCTTGCCGACGGTCTAGAGCTCTGAAATTTCGGCCATAAGCTCACCTCAAATATCTCTAGAAACCGTGCAAATTTCAAAGATATCGGATTATTACAAAGACACGTTCACTTTTTCTCGCACTTTACGCTATTTAAATAATTATAGTGTTTTTCCCCCGTTTGGTACCTTGCACACGGTCTAGAGCTCTGAAATTTCGGCCATAAGCTCACCTCAAATATCTCTAGAAACCGTGTGAATTTCAAAGATATCGGATTATTACAAAGACACGTTCATTTTTTCTCGCACTTTACGCTATTTAATAATTGTAGAGTTTTTCCCCCGTTTGGTACCTTGCCGACGGTCTAGAGCTCTGAAATTTCGGCCATAAGCTCAACCTGAAATATCTCTAGAAACCGTGCAAATTTCATAGATATCAGATTATACAAAGACATGTTCACTTTTTCTTGCACTTTACGCTATTTAATAATTATAGTGTTTTTCCCCCGTTTGGTACCTTGCCGACGGTCTAGAGCTCTGCAATTTCGGCCATAAGCTCACCTTAAATATCTCTAGAAAACGTGCAAATTTCAAAGATATCATATTATTACAAAGACACGTTCACATTTCTCGCACTTTACGCTATTTAATAATTAAAGTGTTTTTTCTCCCGTTTGGTACCTTGCCGACGGTCTAGAGCCCTGAAATATCGGCCATAAGCTCACCTCAAATATCTCTTGAAACCGTGCAAATTTCAAAGATATCGGATTATTACAAAGACACGTTCACTTTTTCTCGCACTTTACGCTATTTAATAATTATAGTGTTTTTTCCCCCGTCTGGTACCTTGACGACGGTATAGAGCTCTGAAATTTCGGCCATAAGCTCACCTCAAATATCTCTAGAAACCGTGCAAATTTCAAAGATATCGGATTATTAAAAAGACACGTTCACTTTTTCTCTCATTTACGCTATTTAATAATTATAGTGTTTTTCCCCCGTTTGGTACCTTGCCGACGGTCTAGAGCTCTGAAATTTCGGCCATAAGCTCACCTCAAATATCTCTAGAAACCGTGCAAATTTCAAAGATATCGGATTATTACAAAGACACGTTTACTTTTTCTCGCACTTTACGCTATTTAATGACTATAATGTTTTTCCCCCGTTTGGTACCTTGCCGACGGTCTAGAGCTCTGAAATTTCGGCCATAACCTCACCTCAAATGTCTCTAGAAACCGTGCAAATTTCAAAGATATCGGATTATTACAAAAACACGTTCACTTTTTCTCGCACTTTACGCTATTTAATAATTATAGTGTTTTTCCCCCGTTTGGTACCTTGCCGACGGTCTAGAGCTCTGAAATTTCGGCCATAAGCTCACCTCAAATATCTCTAGAAACCGTGCACATTTCAAAGATATCGGATTATTACAAAGACACGTTCACTTTTTCTCGCACTTTACGCTATTTAATAATTATAGTGTTTTTTCCCCCGTTTGGTACCTTGCCGACGGTCTAGAGCTCTGAAATTTCGGCCATAAGCTCACCCCAAATATCTCTAGAAACCGTGCACATCTCAAAGATATCGGATTATTACAAAGACACGTTCACTTTTTCTCGCACTTTACGCTATTTAATAATTATAGTGTTTTTCCCCCGTTTGGTAAATTTCCGACGGTCTACAGCTCTGAAATTTCGGCCATAAGCTCACCCCAAATATCTCTAGAAACCGTGCAAATTTCAAAGATATCGGATTATTACAAAGACACGTTCACTTCTTCTCGCACATTACGCTATTTAATAATTATAGTGTTTTTCCCCCGTTTGGTAATTTTCCGACGGTCTAGAGCTCTGAAATTTCGGCAATAAGCTCACCTCAAATATCTCTAGAAACCGTGCAAATTTCAAAGATATCGGATTTTTACAAAGACACGTTCACTTTTTCTCGCACTTTACGCTATTTAATAATTATAGTGATTTTTCCCCCGTTTGGTACATTTTCGAAGGTCTAGAGCTCTGAAATTTCGGCCATAAGCTCACCTCAAATATCTCTAGAAACCGTGCAAATTTCAAAGATATCGGATTATTACAAAGACACGTTCACTTTTTCTCGCACTTTACGCTATTTAAAAAGTATAGTGTTTTTCGTCCGTTTGGTACCTTGCCGACGGTCTAGAGCTCTGAAATTTCGGCCATAAGCTCACCTCCAATATCTCTAGAAACCGTGCAAATTTCAAAAATATCGGATTATTACAAAGACACTTTCACTTTTTCTCGTACTTTACGCTAAATAATAATTATAGTGTTTTTTGCCCAGTTTGGTACCTTGCCGACGGTCTAGAGCTCTGAAATTTCGGCCATAAGCTCATCTGAAATATCTCTAGAAACCGTGCAAATTTCAAAGATATCGGATTATTACAAAGACACGTTCACTTTTTCTCGCACTTTACGCTATTTAATAATTATCGTGTTTTTCCCCCGTTTGGTACCTTGCCGACCGTCTAGAGCTCTGAACGTGTCTTTGTAATAATCCGATATCTTTGAAACTTGCACGGTTTCTAGAGATATTTGAGGTGTGCTTATGGCCGAAATTTCAGAGCTCTACACCGTCGGGAAGGTACCAAATGGGGGAAAAACCCTATAATTATTAAAAAGCGTAAAGTGCGAAAAAAGTGAACGTGTCTTTGTAAAAATCCAATATCATTGAAATTTGCACGGTTTCTAGAGATATTTGAAGTGAGCTTATTGCCGAAATTTCAGAGCTCTAGACCGCCGGCAAGGTTTCAAACGGGGGAAAAACACTATAATTATTAAAAAGCGTAAAGTGCGAGAAAAAGTGAAAGTGTCTTTGTAAAAATTCGATATCTTTGAAATTTGCACGGTTTCTAGAGATATTCGAGGTGAGCTTATGGCCGAAATTTCAGAGCTCTAAACCGTCGGCAAGGTACCAAACGGGGGAAACAAACACTATAATTATTAAATAGCGTAAAGTGCGAGAAAAAGTGAACGTGTCTTTGTAATAATCCGATATCTTTGAAATGTGCACGGTTTCTAGAGATATTTGAGGTGAGCTTATGGCCGAAATTTCAGAGCTCTAGACCGTCGGCAAGGTACCAAACATATAAAAAAAACACAATAATTATTAAATAGCGTAAAGTACGAGAAAAAGTTAACCTTTCTTTGTAATAATCCGATATCTTTGATATTTGCACGGTTTCTAGAGATATTGGCGGTGAGCTTATGGTCGCAATTTCAGAGCTCTAGACCGTCGGCAAGGTACCAAACTGGGGAAAAACACTATAATTATTAAATAGCGTGTCTTTGTAATAATCCGATATCTTCGAAATTGCACGGTTTCTAGAGATAATTGAGGTGAGCTTATGGCTGATATTTCGGCAATAAGCTCACTTCAAATATCTCTAGAAACCGTGCAAATTTCAAAGATATCGGATTATTACAAAGACACGTTCACTTTTCCTCGCACTTTACGCTATTTAATAATTATAGTGTTTTCCCCCGTTTGGTACCTTGCCGTCGGTCTAGAGCTCTGAAATTTGTGCCATAACCTCACCTCAAATATATCTAGAAACCGTGCAAATTTCAAAGATATCGGATTATTACAAAAACACGTTCACTTTTTCCCGCACTTTACGCTATTTAATAATTATAGTGTTTTTCCCCCGATTGGTACCTTGCCGACGGTCTAGAGCTCTGAACTCTAGGCCATAAGCTCACCTCAAATATCTCTAGAAGCCGTGAAAATTTCAAAGATATCGGATTATTGCAAAGACTCGTTCACCTTTCTCGCACTTTACGCTGTTTAATAATTATAGTGTTTTTCCCCCGTTTGGTACCTTGCCGACGGTCTAGAGCTCTGAAATTTCGGCCATAACCTCACCTCCAATATCTCTAGAAACCGTGCAAATTTCAAAGATATCGGATTATTACAAAGACACGTTCACATTTTTCTCGCGTTTTACGCTATTTAATAATTATTGTTTTTTTCCAAGTTTGGTACCTTGCCGACGGTCTAGACCTCTGAAAATTCGGCCATAAGGTAACCTCAAACATCTCTAGAAACCGTGCAAATTTCAAAGAGATCGGATTATTACAAAGACACGTTCACTTTTTCTCGCACTTTACGCTATTTAATAATTATAGTGTTTTTCCCCCGTTTGGTACCTTGCCGACGGTCTACAGGCCTGAAATATCGGCCATAAGCTCACCTCAAATATCTCTAGAAGCCGTGAAAATTTCAAAGATCTCGGATTATTACAAAGACACGTTCACCTTTCTCGCACTTTACGCTATTTAATAATTATAATGTTTTTCCCCCGTTTGGTACCTTGCCGACGGTCTAGAGCCCTGAAATATCGGCCATAAGCTCACCTCAAATATCTCTAGAAGCCGTGAAAATTTTAAAGATATCGGATTATTACAAAGACACGTTCACCTTTCTCGCACTTTACGCTATTTAATAATTATAGAGTTTTTTCCCCCGTTTGGTACCTTGCCGACGGTCTAGAGCTCTGAAATATCGGCAATAAGCTCACCTCAAAAAATATCTCAAGAAACCGTGCAAATTTCAAAGATATCGGATTATTACATAGACACATTCACATTTTTCTCGCATTTTACGCTATTTAATAATTATAGTACTTTTCCCAAGTTTGGTACCTTGCCGACGGTCTAGACCTCTGAAATTTCGGCCATAAGCTCACCTCAAATATCTCTAGAAACCGTGCAAATTTCAAAGAGATCGGATTATTACAAAGACACGTTCACTTTTTCTCGCACTTTACGCTATTTAAAAACTATAATGTTTTTCCCCAGTTTGGTGCCTTGCCGACGGTCTAGAGCTCTGAAATTTCGGCCATAACCTCACCTCACATATCTCTAGAAACCGTGCAAATTTCGAAGATGTCGGATTATTACAAAAACACGTTCACTTTTTCTCGCACTTTACGATATTTAATGATAGTGTTTTTCCCCCGATTGGTACCTTGCCGACGGTCTAGAGCTTTGAAATTTCGGATATAAGCTCACCTCAAATATCTCAAGAAACCGTTCAAATTTCAAAGATATCGGAAAATTACAAAGACACTTTCACTTTTTCTCGCACTTTACGCTATTTAATAACTATAATGTTTTTCCACCGTTTGGTACCTTGCCGACGGTCTAGAGCTCTGAACTTTCGGCCATAACCTCACCTCAAATATCTCTAGAAACCGTGTGAATTTCAAAGATATCGGATTATTACAATGACACGTTCACCTTTTCTCGCACTTTACGCTGTTTAATAATTATAGAGTTTTTTCCCCCGTTTGGTACCTTGCCGACGGTCTAGAGCTCTGAAATTTCGGCCATAAGTTCACCTCAAATATCTCTAGAAACCGTGCAAATTCCAAAGATATCGGATAATTTCAAAGATACGTTCACTTTTTCTCGCACTTCACGTTATTTAATAATTATAGTGTTTTTCCCCCGTTTGGTACCTTGCCGGCGGTCTAGAGCTCTGAAATTTCGGCCATAAGGTCACCTCAAGTATCTATGAAAACCGTGCAAATTTCAAAGATTCTTAATTTTTACAAAGAAACGTTCACTTTTTCTCGCACTTTACGCTATTTAATAAGTATAGTGTTTTTTCCCCAGTTTGGTACATTGCGCACTTTCTAGAGCTCTGAAATTTCGGCCATAAGCTCACCTTTAACATCTCTAGAAACAGTGCACATTTCAAAGATATCGGATTATTACAAAGACACGTTCACTTTTCCTCGCACTTAACGCTATTTAATAATTATAGTGTTTTTCCCACGTTTGGCACCTTGCCGACGGTCTAGAGCTCTGAAATTTCGGCCATAAGCTCACCTCAAATATCTCTAGAAACCGTGCAAATTTCAAAGATATCGGACACGTTCACTTTTTCTCACACTTTACGCTATTTAATAGTTATAGTGTTTTCCCCCGTTTGGTACCTTGCCGACGGTCTAGAGCTCTGAAACTTCGGCCATAAGTTCATCTCAAATATCTCTAGAAACCGTGCAAATTTCAAAGATATCGGATTATTGCAAAGACACGTTCACTTTTTCTCGCACTTTACGCTATTTGATAATTATAGTGTTTTTTCCCCCGTTTGGTACCTTGTCGACGGTTTAGAGCTCTGAAATTTCGGCCATAAGCTCACCTCAAATATCTCTAGAAACCGTGTTAATTTCAAAGATATCGGATTATTGCAAAGACACGTTCACTTTGTCTCGCACTTTACGCGTTTTAATAATTATAGTGTTTTTTCCTCCGCTTGGTACTTGCCGACGGTCTAGACCTCTCAAATTTCGGCCATAAGCTCACTTGAAATATCTCTAGAAACCGTGCAAATTTCAAAGATATCGGATTATTACAAAGACACGTTCACTTGTTCTCGCACTTTACGCTATTTAATAATTATAGTGTTTTCTCCCGTTTGGTACCTTGCCGACGGTCTAGAGCTCTGAAATTTCGGCCATAAGCTCACCTCAAATATCTCTAAAAACCGTGCAAATTTCAAAGATATCGGATTATTGCAAAGACACGTTCACTTTTTCTCGCACTTTACGCTGTTTAATAATTATAGAGTTTTTTTCCCCCGTTTGGTACCTTGCCGACGGTCTAGAGCTCTGAAATTTCGGCCATAATCTCACCTCAAATATCTCTAGAAACCATGCAAATTTCAAAGATATCGGATTATTACAAAGACACGTTCACTTTTTCTCGAACTTTACGCTATTTAATAATTGTAGTGTTTTTCCCACGTTTGGTACCTTGCCGACGGTCTAGAGCTCTGAAATTTCGGCCATAAGCTCACCTCAAATATCTCTAGAAACCGTGCAAATTTCAAAGATATCGGATTATTACAAAGACACGTTCACTTTTTTCTCGCATTTTACGCTATTTAATAATTATAGTGTTTTTCCAGGGTTTGGTACCTTGCCGACGGTCTAGAGCTCTGAAATTTCGGCTATAAGCTCACATCAAATATCTCTGGAAACCGTGCAAATTTCAAAGATATCGGATTATTACAAAGACACGTTCACTTCTTCTTGCACTTTACGCTATTTAATAACTATAATGTTTTTCCCCCGTTTGGTACCTTGCCGACGGTCTAGAACTGAAATTTCGGCCATAACCTCACCTCAAATATCTCTAGAAACCGTGCAAATTTCGAAGATATCGGATTATTACAAAAACACGTTCACTTTTTCTCGCACTTTACGCTATTTAATAATTACAGTGTATTTCCCCCGTTTGGTACCTTGCCGACGGTCTAGACTTTTGAAATTTCGGCCATAAGCTCACCTCCAATATCTCTAGAAACCGTGCAAATTTCAAAGATATCGGATTATTACAAAGACACGTTCACTTTTTCTCGCACTTTACGCTATTTAATAATCATAGTGTTTTTTCCCCAGTTTGGTACCTTGCCGACGGTAAAGAGCTCTGAAATTTCGGCCATAAGCTCACCTCCAATATCTCTAGAAACCGTGCAAATTTCAAAGATATCGGATTATTACAAAGACACGTTCACTTTTTCTCGCACTTTACGCTATTTAATAATCATAGTGTTTTTCCCCAGTTTGGTACCTTGCCGACGGTAAAGAGCTCTGAAATTTCGGCCATAAGCTCACCTCAAATATCTCTAGAAACCGTGCACATTTCAAAGATATCGGATTATTACTAAGACACACTTTTTCTCGCACTTTACGCTATTTAATAATTATAGTGTTTTTCCCGCGTTTGGTACCTTGCCGACGGTCTAGAGCTCTGAAATTTCGACCATAAGCTTACCTCAAATATCTCTAGAAACAGTGCAAATTTCAAAGATATTACAAAGATTATTACAAAGACACGTTCACTTTTCCGCACTTTACGCTATTTAATATGTTCTGGGACTTGGGTAACAAACTACAACCTCGAGAGATGCGCTGACACAATTTTATTCATAGCGATTCTCTGTAATTAAAAATACAACATTCATGCAAAACAACATTCATCTAAGATTATCAGAAATATAAAATCATACATTCATATATAAACAACATCATGCTCATTAACTTATTAAATCATAACACAAAAGCTCATATATTAATCAAGACTTACAATTTACATGTCAGAAATATTTATATTAACACATTCAAAATTAATCTCATAATTTTATTATGAATACTAACTTAATAATTATTAATAATAGATAAAAAAAATTCATCTGTTTACCGAATTTGGTCTTTTTTCTTCAAGTCTCAGATTTATCTGTTATTCTCTTAAAACCTTTTGGGCGAAAACGGAAGTACAAAACAATATTAAAGTTGACATCGCTAACGTCACGTTTTTGACGCCAAGCAGACGTAAAGAAAATTGGCGTAAATTTTACACTGAAATAATTTTCGTAAATAGACTAAATATACAAAATATATTAAATTTAGAACCATTTATACGTCTAATCAATATATATTAAGAAACATTTAATACGTTTTTTACATAATAATTGTAGTGTTTTTCCACCGTTTGGTACCTTGCCGACGGTCTAGGGCTCTGAAACTTCGGCCATAAGCTCACCTCAAATATCTCCTGAAACCGTGCAAATTTTAAAGATATCGGATTATTACAAAGACACGTTCACTTTTTCTCGCACTTTACGCTATTTAATAATTATAGTGTTTTTCCCCCGTTTGGTACCTTGCCGACGGTCTAGAGCTCTGAAATTTCGGCCGTGAGCTAACCTCAAATATCTCTTGAAATCATGCAAAGTTCAAAGATATCGGATTATTACAAAGACACGTTCACTTTTTCTCGCACTTTACGCTATTTAATAATTATAGTGTTTTTCCCCCGTTTGGTACCTTGCCGACGGTCTAGAGCTCTGAAATTTCGGCCATAATCTCACCTCAAATATCTCTAGAAACCTTGCAAATTTCAAAGATATCGGATTATTACAAAGACTCGTTCACTTTTTCTCGCAATTTACGCTATTTAATAATTAGAGTGTTTTTGAGCCGTTTGTTACCTTGCCGACGGTCTAGAGCTCTGAAATTTCGAGCATAAGCTCACCTCAAATATCTCTAGAAACCGTGCAAATTTCAAAGATATCAAATTATTACAAAGACACGTTCACTTTTTCTCGCACTTTACGCTTTTTAATAATAATAGTGTTTTTTTACCGGTTTGGGACCTTGCCGACGGTCTAGAGCTCTGAAATTTCGTCCATAAGCTCACCTCAAATATCTCTAGAAACCGTGCAAATTTCAAAGATATCGGATTATTACAAAGTGACGTTCAATATTTCTCGCACTTTACGCTATTTAATAATTATAGTGTTTTTCCCCCGTTTGGTACCTTGCCGACGGTCTAGAGCTCTGAAATTTCGGCCATAAGCTCACCTCAAATATCTCTAGAAACCGTGCAAATGTCAAAGATATCGGAATATTACAAAGACTCGTTCACTTTTTCTCGCACTTTACGCTATTTAATAATTATAGTGTTTTCCCCCGTTTGGTACATGGCCGACGGTTTTGAGCTCTGAAATTTCGGCCATAAGCTCACCTCAAATATCTCTAGAAACCGTGCAAATTTCAATGATTTCGAAATATTACAAAGGCACGTTCACTTTTTCTCGCACTTTACGCATTTTAATAATTATAGTGTTTTTTCCCGTTTGGTACCTTGCCGACGGTCTAGAGCTCTGAAATTTCGGCCATAAGCTCACCTCAAATATCTCTAGAAACCGTGCAAATTTCAAAGATATCGGATTATTACAAAGACACGTTCACTTTTTCTCGCACTTTAAGCTATTTAATAATTATAGTGTTTTTTCCCCCGTTTGGTACCTTGCCGACGGTCTAGAGCTCTGAAATTTTGGCCATAAGCTCACCTCAAGTATCTCCAGAAACCGTGCAAATTTCAAAGATATCGGATTATTACAAAGACACGTTCACTTTTTCTCGCACTTTACGCTATTTAATAATTATAGTGTTTTTTCCCCCGTTTGGTACCTTGCCGACGGTCTAGAGCTCTGAAATTTCGGCCATAAGCTCACCTCAAATATCTCTAGAAACGTGCAAATTTCAAAGATATCGGAATATTACAAAGACTCGTTCACTTTTTCTCGCACTTTACGCTATTTAATAATTATAGTGTTTTCCCCCGTTTGGTACATGGCCGACGGTTTTGAGCTCTGAAATTTCGGCCATAAGCTCACCTCAAATATCTCTAGAAACCGTGCAAATTTCAATGATTTCGAAATATTACAAAGGCACGTTCACTTTTTCTCGCACTTTACGCATTTTAATAATTATAGTGTTTTTCCCCCGTTTGGTACCTTGCCGACGGTCTAGAGCTCTGAAATTTCGGCCATAAGCTCACCTCAAATATCTCTAGAAACCGTGCAAATTTCAAGATATCGTATTATTACAAAGACACGTTCACTTTTTCTCGCACTTTACGCTATTTAATAATTTTAGTGTTTTCCCCCGTTTGGTACCTTGCCGACGGTCTAGAGCTCTGAAATTTCGGCCATAAGCTCACCTCAAATATCTCTAGAAACCGTGCAAATTTCAAAGATATCGGATTATTACAAAGACACGTTCACTTTTTCTCGCACTTTACGCTATTTAATAATTATAGTGTTTTTCCCCCGTTTGGTACCTTGTCGACGGTCTAGAGCTCTGAAATTTCGGCCATAAGCTCACCTCAAATATCTCTAGAAACCGTGCAAATTTCAAAGATATCGGATTATTGCAAAGACACGTTCACTTTTTCTCGCACTTTACGCTTTTTAATAATTATAGTTTTTTTTCCTCCACTTGGTACTTGCCGACGGTCTAGACCTCTCAAATTTCGGCCATAAGCTCACCTCAAATATCTCTAGAAACCGTGCAAATTTCAAAGATATCGGATTATTACAAAGACACGTTCACTTTTTCTCGCACTTTACGCTATTTAATAATTATAGTGTTTTCCCCCGTTTGGTACCTTGCCGACGGTCTAGAGCTCTGAAATTTCGGCCATAAGCTCACCTCAAATATCTCTAGAAACCGTGCAAATTTCAAAGATATCGGATTATTACAAAGACACGTTCACTTTTTCTCGCACTTTACGCTGTTTAATAATTATAGTTTTTTTCCCCCGTTTGGTACCTTGCCGACGGTCTAGAGCTCTGAAATTTCGGCCATAATCTCACCTCAAATATCTCTAGAAACCGTGCAAATTTCAAAGATATCGGATTATTACAAAGACACGTTCACTTTTTCTCGCACTTTACGCTATTTAATAATTATAGTGTTTTTCCCACGTTTGGTACCTTGCCGACGGTCTAGAGCTCTGAAATTTCGGCCATAAGCACACCTCAAATATCTCTAGAAACCGTGCAAATTTCAAAGACATCGGATTATTACAAAGACTCGTTCACTTTTTCTCGGCCTTTACGCTATTTAATAATTATAGTGTTTTTCCCCCGTTTGGTACCTTGCCGACGGTCTAGAGCTCTGAAATTTCGGCCATAAGCTAACCTCAAATATCTCTAGAAACCGTGCAAATTTCAATGATTTCGAATAATTACAAAGACACGTTCACTTTTTCTCGCACTTTAGGCTATTAAATAATTATAGTGTTTTACCCCCGTTTGGTACCTTTCCGACGGTCTAGAGCTCTGAAATTTCGGCCATAACTTCACCTCAAATATCTCTAAAAACCGTGCAAATTTGAAAGATATCGGATAATTACAAAGACACGTTCACTTTTTCTCGCACTTTACGCTATTTAATAATTATAGTGATTTCTACCGTTTGGTACCTTGCCGACGGTCTAGAGCTTTGAAATTTCGGCCACAAGCTCACCTCAAATATCTCTAGAAACCGTGCAAATTTGAAAGATATCGGATTATTTCAAAATCACGTTCACTTTTTCTCGCACTTTACGCTATTCAATAATTATAGTTTTTTTCCCCCGTTTGGTACCTTGCCGACGGTCTAGAGCTCTGAAATTTCGGCCATAAGCACACCTCACAGATTTCTAGAAACCGTGCAAATTTCAAAGACATCGGATTATTACAAAGACACGTTCACTTTTACTCGCACTTTACGCTGTTTAATAATTATAGTGTTTTTTCCCCCGTTTGGTACCTTGTCGACGGTCTAGAGCTCTGAAATTTCGGCCATAAGCTCACCTCAAACATCTCGAGAAACCGTGCTAATTTCGAAGATATCGGATTATTACAAAGACACGTTCACTTTTTCTCGCAATTTACGCTATTTAATAATTAGAGTGTTTTTGAGCCGTTTGTTACCTTGCCGACGGTCTAGAGCTCTGAAATTTCGAGCATAAGCTCACCTCAAATATCTCTAGAAACCGTGCAAATTTCAAAGATATCGGATTATTACAAAGACACGTTCACTTTTTCTCGCACTTTACGCTTTTTAATAATAATAGTGTTTTTTCACCGGTTTGGGACCTTGCCGACGGTCTAGAGCTCTGAAATTTCGTCCATAAGCTCACCTCAAATATCTCTAGAAACCGTGCAAATTTCAAAGATATCGGATTATTACAAAGTGACGTTCAATATTTCTCGCACTTTACGCTATTTAATAATTATAGTGTTTTTCCCCCGTTTGGTTCCTTGCTGACGGTCTAGAGCTCTGAAATTTCGGCCATAAGCTCACCTCAAGTATCTCCAGAAACCGTGCAAATTTCAAAGATGTCGGATTATTACAAAGACACGTTCACTTTTTCTCGCACTTTAAGCTATTTAATAATTATAGTGTTTTTTCCCCCGTTTGGTACCTTGCCGACGGTCTAGAGCTCTGAAATTTCGGCCATAAGCTCACCTCAAATATCTCTAGAAACCGTGCAAAGTTAAAAGATATCGAATTATTACAAAGACACGTTCACTTTTTCTCGAACTTTTAGCTATTTAATAATTTTAGTGTTTTCCCCCGTTTGGTACCTTGCCGACGGTCTAGAGCTCTGAAATTTCGGCCATATGCTCACCTCAAATATCTCTAGAAACCGTGCAAATTTCAAAGATATCGGAATATTACAAAGACTCGTTCACTTTTTCTCGCACTTTACGCTATTTAATAATTATAGTGTTTTCCCCCGTTTGGTACATGGCCGACGGTTTTGAGCTCTGAAATTTCGGCCATAAGCTCACCTCAAATATCTCTAGAAACCGTGCAAATTTCAATGATTTCGAAATATTACAAAGGCACGTTCACTTTTTCTCGCACTTTACGCATTTTAATAATTATAGTGTTTTTCCCCCGTTTGGTACCTTGTTGATGGTCTAGAGCTCTGAAATTTCGGCCAAAAGCTCACCTCAAACATCTTTAGAAACCGGGCTAATTTCGAAGATATCGTATTATTACAAAGACACGTTCACTTTTTCTCGCAATTTACGCTATTTCATAATTTTAGTGTTTTCCCCCGTTTGGTACCTTGCCGACGGTCTAGAGCTCTGAAATTTCGGCCATTAGTTCACCTCAAATATCTCTAGAAACCGTGCAAATTTCAAAGATATCGGATTATTACAAAGACACGTTCATTTTTTCTCGCGCTTTACGCTATTTAATAATTATAGTGTTTTTCCCCCGTTTGGTTCCTTGCTGACGGTCCAGAGCTATGAAATTTCGGCCATAAGCTCACCTCAAATACCTCTAGAAACCGTGCAAATGTCAAAGATATCGGATTATTGCATAGACTCGTTCACTTTTTCTCGCACTTTACGCTATTTAATAATTATAGTGTTTTCCCCCGTTTAGTACATGGCCGACGGTCTAGAGCTCTGAAATTTCGGCCATAAGCTCACCTCAAATATCTCTAGAAATCGTGCAAATTTCAATGATTTCGAAATATTAAAAAGGAACGTTCAATTTTTCTCGCACTTTACGCTTTTTAATAATTATAGTGTTTTTCCCCCCGTTTGGTTCCTTGCTGACGGTCTAGAGCTCTGAAATTTCGGCCATAACCTCACCTCAAATATTACAAAGACACGTTCATTTTTTCTCGCACTTTACGCTATTTAATAATTATAGTGTTTTTCCCCCCGTTTGGTTCCTTGCTGACGGTCTAGAGCTCTGAAATTTCGGCCATAACCTCACCTCAAATATCTCTAGAAACCGTGCAAATTTTTATTATAGTGTTTTTTCCCCGTTTGGTACCTTGCCGACGGTTTAGAGCTCTGAAATTTCGGCCATAAGCTCACCTGAAATATCTCTAGAAACCGTGCAAATTTCAAAGATATAGGATTAATACAAAGACACCTTCACTTTTTCTCGCACTTTACGCTGTTTAATAATTATAGTGTTTTTCCCCCGTTTGGTGCCTTGCCGACGATCTAGAGCTCTGAAATTTTGGTCATAAGCTAACCTCAAATATCTCTAGAAACCGTGCAAATTTCAAAGATATCGGATTATTACAAAGACACGTTCACTCTTTCTCGCACTTTAAGCTATTTAATAATTATAGTGTTTTTCCCCCGTTTGGTACCTTGCCGACGGTCTAGAGCTCTGAAATTTTGGCCATAAGCTCACCTCAAGTATCTCCAGAAACCGTGCAAATTTCAAAGATATCGGATTATTACAAAGACACGTTCACTTTTTCTCGCACTTTACGCTATTTAATAATTATACGGTTTTTTCCCCCGTTTGTTACCTTGCCGACGGTCTAGAGCTCTGAAATTTCGGCCATAAGCTCACCTCAAATATCTCTAGAAACCGTGCAAAGTTAAAAGATATCGAATTATTACAAAGACACGTTCACTTTTTCTCGAACTTTTAGCTATTTAATAATTATAGTGTTTTTCCCCCGTTTGGTACCTTGCCGACGGTCTAGAGCTGTGAAATTTCGGCCATAAGCTCACCTCAAATATCTCTAGAAACCGTGCAAATTTCAAAGATATCGGATTATTACAAAGACACGTTCACTTACTCGCACTTTACGCTGTTTAATAATTATAGTGTTTTTCCCCCGTTTGGTACCATGTTGATGGTCTAGAGCTCTGAAATTTCGGCCATAAGCTCACCTCAAATATCTCTAGAAACCGTGCTAATTTCGAAGATATCGTATTATTACAAAGACACGTTCACTTTTTCTAGCAATTTACGCTATTTAATAATTTAAGTGTTTTCCCCCGTTTCGTACCTTGCCGACGGTCTAGAGCTCTGAAATTTCGGCCATAAGCTCACCTCAAATATCTCTAGAAACCGTGCAAATTTCAAAGATATCGGATTATTACAAAGACACGTTCATTTTTTCTCGCGCTTTACGCTATTTAATAATTATAGTGTTTTTCCCCCGTTTGGTTCCTTGCTGACGGTCTAGAGCTCTGAAATTTCGGTCATAAGCTCACCTCAAATATCTCTAGAAACCGTGCAAATGTCAAAGATATCGGAATATTACATAGACTCGTTCACTTTTTCTTCGCACTTTACGCTATTTAATAATTATAGTGTTTTCCCCCGTTTGGTACCTTGCCGACGGTCTAGAGCTCTGAAATTTCGGCCATAAGCTCACCTCAAATATCTCTAGAAACCGTGCAAATTACAAAGATATAGGATTAATACAAAGACACGTTCACTTTTTCTCGCACTTTACGCTGTTTAATAATTATAGTGTTTTTCCCCCGTTTGGTGCCTTGCCGACGATCTAGAGCTCTGAAATTTTGGTCATAAGCTCACCTCAAATATCTCTAGAAACCGTGCAAATTTCAAAGATATCGGATTATTAAAAAGACACTTTCACTTTTTCTCGCACTTTAAGCTATTTAATAATTATAGTGTTTTTTCCCCCGTTTGGTACCTTGCCGACGGTCTAGAGCTCTGAAATTTTTCGGCTATACGCTCACCTCAAATATCTCTAGAAACCGTGCAAATTTCAAAGATCTCGGATTATTACAAAGACACGTTCACTTTTTCTCGCACTTTACGCTATTTAATAATTATAGTGTATTTTCCCCCGTTTGGTACCTTGCCGACGGTCTAGAGCTCTGAAATTTCGGCCATAAGCTCACCTCAAATACCTCTAGAAACCGTGCAAAGTTAAAAGATATCGGATTATTACAAAGACACGTTAACTTTTTCTCGCACTTTACGCTATTTAATAATTTTAGTATTTTCTCCCGTTTGGTACCTTGCCGACGGTCTAGAGCTCTGAATTTTCGACCATAAGCTCACCTCAAATATCTCTAGAAACCGTGCAAATTTCAAAGAGATCGGATTATTACAAATACACGTTCACTTTTCTCGCAATTTACGCTATTTAATAATTATAGGGTTTTTCCCCCATTTGGTACTTTCCCGACGGTGTAGAGCTCTGAAATTTCGGCCATGAGCTCACCTCAAATATCTCTAGAAACCGTGCAAATTTCAAAGATATCGGATTATTACAAAGACACGTTCACTTTTTCTCGCACTTTACGCTATTTAATAATTATAGTGTTTTTCCCCCGTTTGGTGCCTTGCCGACGATCTAGAGCTCTGAAATTTTGGTCATAAGCTCACCTCAAATATCTCTAGAAACCGTGCAAATTTCAAAGATATCGGATTATTAAAAAGACACTTTCACTTTTTCTCGCACTTTAAGCTATTTAATAATTATAGGGTTTTTTCCCCCGTTTGGTACCTTGCCGACGGTCTAGAGCTCTGAAATTTCGGCTATACGCTCACCTCAAATATCTCTAGAAACCGTGCAAATTTCAAAGATCTCGGATTATTACAAAGACACGTTCACTTTTTCTCGCACTTTACGCTATTTAATAATTATAGTGTATTTTCCCCCGTTTGGTACCTTGCCGACGGTCTAGAGCTCTGAAATTTCGGCCATGAGCTCACCTCAAATACCTCTAGAAACCGTGCAAAGTTAAAAGATATCGGATTATTACAAAGACACGTTAACTTTTTCTCGCACTTTACGCTATTTAATAATTTTAGTATTTTCTCCCGTTTGGTACCTTGCCGACGGTCTAGAGCTCTGAATTTTCGACCATAAGCTCACCTCAAATATCTCTAGAAACCGTGCAAATTTCAAAGAGATCGGATTATTACAAATACACGTTCACTTTTCTCGCAATTTACGCTATTTAATAATTATAGGGTTTTTCCCCCATTTGGTACTTTCCCGACGGTGTAGAGCTCTGAAATTTCGGCCATGAGCTCACCTCAAATATCTCTAGAAACCGTGCAAATTTCAAAGATATCGGATTATTACAAAGACACGTTCACTTTTACTCGCACTTTACGCTGTTTAATAATTATAGTGTTTTTTCCCCCGTTTGGTACCTTGTCGACGGTCTAGAGCTCTGAAATTTCGGCCATAAGCTCACCTCAAACATCTCTAGAAACCGTGCTAATTTCGAAGATATCGGATTATTACAAAGACACGTTCACTTTTTCTCGCAATTTACGCTATTTAATAATTATAGTGTTTTTGCCCCGTTTGTTACCTTGCCGACGGTCTAGAGCTCTGAAATTTTGGGCATAAGCTCACCTCAAATATCTCTATAGACCGTGCAAATTTCAAAGATATCGGATTATTACAAAGACACGTTCACTTTTTCTCTCACTTTACGCTATTTAATAATAATAGTGCTTTTTCACCCGTTTGGTACCTTGCCGACGGTCTAGAGCTCTGAAATTTCGGCCATAAGCTCACCTCAAATATCTCTAGAAACCGTGCAAATTTCAAAGATATCGGATTATTACAAAGACACGTTCATTTTTTCTCGCACTTTACGCTATTTAATAATTATAGTGTTTTTCGCCCCGGTTGGTTCCTTGCTGACGGTCTAGAGCTCTGAAATTTCGGCCATAAGCTCACCTCAAATATCTCTAGAAACCGTGCAAATGTCAAAGATATCGGATTATTACAAAGACTCGTTCACTTTTTCTCGCACTTTACGCTATTTAATAATTATAGTGTTTTCCCCCGTTCGGTACATGGCCGACGGTCTAGAGCTCTGAAATTTCGGCCATAAGCTCACCTCAAATATCTCTAGAAACCGTGCAAATTTCAAAGATATCGGATTATTACAAAGACACGTTCACTTTTACTCGCACTTTACGCTGTTTAATAATTATAGTGTTTTTCCCCCGTTTGGTACCTTGTCGATGGTCTAGAGCTCTGAAATTTAGGCCATAAGCTCACCTCAAACATCTCTAGAAACCGTGCTATTTTCTAAGGTATCGGATTATTACAAAGACACGTTCACTTTTTCTCGCAATTTACGCTATTTGATAGTTTTAGTATTTTCCCCCGTTTGGTACCTTGCCGACGATCTAGAGCTCTGAAATTTCGAGCATAAGCTCACCTCAAATATCTCTAGAAACCGTGCAAATTTCAAAGATATCGGAGTATTACAAAGACACGTTCACTTTTTCTCGCACTTTACGCTATTTAATAATAATAATAGTGTTTTTTCACCCGTTTTGTACCTTGCCTACGGTCTAGAGCTCTGAAATTTCGGCCATAAGCTCACCTCAAATATCTCTAGAAACCTTGCAAATTTCAAAGATATCGGATTATTACAAAGACACGTTCATTTTTTCTCGCACTTTTCGCTATTTAATAATTATAGTGTTTTTCCCCCGTTTGGTTCCTTGCTGACGGTCTAGAAATCTGAAATTTCGGCCATAAGCTCACCTCAAATATCTCTAGAAACCGTGCAAATTTCAAAGATATCGGATTATTGCATAGACTCGTTCACTTTTTCTCGCACTTTACGCTATTTAATTATTATAGTGTGTTCCCCCGTTAGGTACATGGCCGACGGTCTAGAGCTCTGAAATTTCGGCCATAAGCTCACCTCAAATATCTCTAGAAATCGTTCAAATTTCAATGATTTCGAAATATTACAAGGGCACGTTCAATTTTTCTCGCACTTTACGCTTTTTAATAATTATAGTGTTTTTTCCCCGTTTGGTACCTTGCCGACGGTCTAGAGCTCTGAAATTTCGGCCATAAGCTCACCTCAAATATCTCTAGAAACCGTGCAAATTTCAAAGATATCGGATTATTACAAAGACACGTTCACTTTTTCTCGCACTTTACGCTATTTAATAATTATAGTGTTTTTCCCCCGTTTGGTGCCTTGCCGACGGTCTAGAGCTCTGAAATTTCGGTCATAAGCTCACCTCAAATATCTCTAGAAACCGTGCAAATTTCAAAGATATCGGATTATTAAAAAGACACTTTCACTTTTTCTCGCACTTTAAGCTATTTAATAATTTTAGTGTTTTCCCCCGTTTGGTACCTTGCCGACGGTCTAGAGCTCTGAAATTTTGGCCATAAGCTCACCTCAAGTATCTCCAGAAGCCGTGCAAATTGCGGGTTCGCTCCCAGCTAGAGACACTATCATCTAGAAACCGTGCAAAGTTCAAAGATATCAGATTATTACAAAGACACATTCACTTTTTCTCGCACTTTACGCTATTTAATAATTATAGTGTTTTTCCCCCGTTTGGTACCTTGCTGACGGTCTAGAGCTCTGAGATTTCGGCCATAAGCTCACCTCAAATATCTCTAGAAACCTTGCAAATTTCAAAGATATCGGATTATTACAAAGACACGTTTACTTTTTCTCGCACTTTACCATCTTTCTATTTCAAGTTTACAAAAAGTGGATAAGGAAGCCGGTGATATTGTTATTAGGACTCATCCACTTTATGAGGTTGCAAGCCTTACTCAGTGTTACACTCGGCATGTTCTAAGACCACACATTGACTTGGAATCTGATCAACAAAGACATTTCCTTAAAATTTCATTTTTAAATAAAGGCATAGATTTTATTGACCTTCCAAATATATTTAAGATAAAACTGTTGAATCGGCTAAACCTAATTATTTCAAGAATACTGAAACACCTATCGTTTGTTATAAATATAACAAGCCTATTAGAAACACAATTTTCAATTACAACAAAGTTACCTCGGATTTACAGATTGTTGAAAACACACCATTATCTTGAGACTGTTCTAATTCAAAATTTTGCTATCAACCTGCCGGTCATATCGTTACAGGGGATCTAAATGTTATCAAAGACTTTAGAATCCGCAATTTAATTTCAAGGGGTCCAAAATACAGAATTCCATCGGACATCGACTTTAATACCTGTCGTGCGGAAATTGCAGAGTCTTTTAACTCTTTTTGCAATAAATGGTGTAAACGAGAACATGCTGAGCCTAATGCTCTTTCAAACTGGAAAAAAAACAAATATTCAAAATAATTGACACTCGTATATCCTTCTATAAAAGAAACATAGCTTTACTACCACCTCGACCGCGTTTTAACTTTAGTCATTTGAAAAAGGGTATTCAAGATTTTCAAAACAAATTTGTTTTAACACCTGCTGATAAGGCTTCAAATAATGTTATTATAGTGTGACGTATACACTATATAAATGTTCAAACTGAAGAGCTTAATAGCACTAATGCTTATACACTGACTTCTTCATCTGAGAGTGATATTGTTACTGCACACACTCTACGAATTACAAAATTTAGAATCAGTGTTGAACCTAAACAAGACAAAGTACCTACTATGTATTGGTTGCCTAAAAGGCACAAAACACCGTACACAGCAAGATTTATCGCTAACTCTAACGCTAAGTTATCCGTGCTCTTAACATCTTGTCTTACAGCTATAAAAGAACATGTAATTAGGTAATGCGAAAAAGTTTTTGAAACTACTGGCAAAAATTTATTTTGGTCTATAAAAAATTCAAATGATGTTTTGAAGAAACTTAAATCAAATAATTTTCAGGCGTTCTGTTTGTCTACATATGATTTTCTACCTTGTATACTTCTCTCCCTCATAATTTAATAAGAGACAAGCTAACCAGTCACATTGAAAAAACTTTTGCTAGAGAAAATAAGACATTTATTGCTTGTAATGAACATAGAGTATTCTTTACAGATGGTTCTTATGATAATTATACTTCATGGACCTGTCAAGAACTTATCCAGGCGCTCACATTTTTATTGGATAATATTTATTTGAGATTTGGTACCTCTATTTATAAACAAGTAATAGGCATTCCAATGGGTACTAATTGTGCACCCATTGTTGCTGATCTGTTTTTATACTGTTATGAAAGAGATTTTATGTTATCTCTTTCTACCGAACATCAAGATGATATTATTACAGCTTTTAACAACACCTCGAGGTACCTTGATGATTTATTAAATATAGAAAATAACCATTTTCCTTCACTGGTTAATATGATTTATCCTAAAGAACTACAGCTTAATAAAGCGAACACTTCAGAAAAGCAAGGAAACTTCCTTGATTTAAATCTATCCATCGAAAATGGTTACGTCACTACTAAAATTTATGATAAAAGAGATGATTTAATTTTAATATAGTAAATTTTCCGTTTCTAGACGGCGATGTTCCTCGTGCAACTTCTTACGGGGTTAATATCTCACAGCTTGTTCGCTTTTCAAGAGCTTGCAACGATGTGAATGATTTCAATGAACGTAATCTTTGCATTACAGAAAAACTTTTAAAACAAGGTTATCGGTATCACAAATTATGGAAAACCTTTTGCAAGTTTTATCGCCGATATCCAGATCTAATTCATAAATACAGCTGCAGTTTAAAATAACTATTGCAACAAGGAATTTCACAGCCAGTTTTTTATGGAGATTAAATTTATAAACTTAAGAAGATAAAAGGCGATGTTAATTTCTCCCGGTTATTCGTAAAAACCATCTGTTAATTTAAAAAGAAAGGTTACCAACATGATATTTTACAGCGCTCTGCAGGCCCGGTGATTAACCCATGTACATTGATCATTATGCTTACCTCTTTGGTTGCACGACGGTGGCAGGGGTGTAAGAGTTTATGAAAGTTTATGGGGAAATCTTTTCTTAAAAGAACCTAGAAGCTCGATTTGTTTCTTTTATCCTTGTCATCGTGTTCTTGCTGATTTTACTCCAGGTGCTCTGGTCTCGGAAAGATCATTGAGTATCTGCCCTTTGGCTTTGCAATGCTATTAAATTCTTATGTTTATATGTTTGTATGCTTTTGCATGCAACATTGATGAGCTGATGTGTGGGTTTGAGTTATTTCACCAAGACAATTTGTACTTGTTTTGTGATACGAGAACCTGTTGGGGCAAGTGTGAGGTTGGTGCACCCTAGAACCTGGTTTAAACCCCCAGTGGCAATTTGTTTTGCCACTGACCGTTCCAAGGCGGTATCCCCAAAGGTTCTCTTCTTCGTTAATTGTTTGTGGCTTCTTATTTGAATTGACATACATGCGCTCTCTCTTCCTCTCATCTTTTTCGCTGTGTGGAGAGGCTGTGTTTTTTGAGTGTGGCGATTCCTGATATGCATATATTGCTTTTTTTTAAATTTGCACGGTTTCTAGAGATATTTGAGGTGAGCCTATGGCCGAAATTTCAGAGCTCTAGACCGTCGGCAAGGTACCAAACGGGGGAAAAACACTATTATTATAAAATAGCGTAAAGTGCGAGAAAAAGTGAACGTGTCTTTGTAATAATCCGATATCTTTGAAATTCGCACGGTTTCTAGAGATATTTGAGGTGAGCTTCTGGCCGAAATTTCAGAGCTCTTGACAGTCGGCAAGGTACCAAACTGGGGAAAAAAACACTATTACTATTAAATAACGTAAAGTGCGAGAAAAAGTCAACGTGTCTTTGTAATTATCCGATATCTTTGAAATAGGCACGGTTTCTAGAGATATTTGAGGTGAGCATCTGGCCGAAATTTCTTGGCTCTAGACCGTCGGCAAGATACCAAACGGGGGAAAAACTATAGACCGTCGGCAAGGTACCAAACGGGGTAAAAAACACTATAATTATTAAATAGAGTAAAGTGCGAGACAAAGTGAACGTGTCTTTGTAATAATCCGATATCTGAAATTGCACAGTTTCTAGAGATATTTAAGGTGAGCTTATGGCCGAAATTTCAGAGCTCTAGACCGTCGGCAAGGTACCAAACGGGGGAAAAACACTATAATTATTAAATAGCGTAAAGTGCGAGAAAAAGTGAACGTGTCTTTGTAATAATCCGATATCTTTGAAATTTGCACTGTTTCTAGAGATGTTTAAGATGAGCTTATGGCCAAAATTTCAGAGCTCTAGACCGTCAGCAAGGTACCAAACGAGGGAAAAAACACTATCATTATTTAATAGCGTAAAGTGCAAGAAAAAGTGAACGTGTCTTTTAATAATTCGATATCATTGAAATTTTAACGGTTTCTAGAGATATTTGAGGTGAGCTTATGGCCGAAATTTTAGAGCTCTAGACCGTCGGCAAGGTACCAAACGGGGGAAAACACTATAATTATTAAATAGCGTAAAGTGCGAGAAAAAGTGACGTGTCTTTGTAATAATCAGATATCTTTGAAATTTGCAGGGTTTCTAGAGATATTTGAGATGAGTTTATGGCCGAAATTTTATAGCACTAGACCGACGGCAAGGTACCAAAGTGGTGAAATACACTATAATTATTAAAAAGCGTAAAGTGCGAGAAAAAGTGAATGTGTCTTTGTAATAATCCGATATCTTTGAAATTTGCACGGTTTCTAGAGATATTTGAGGTGAAGCTAGCTATGGCCGAAATTTCAGAGCTCTAGACCATCGGCAAGGTACCAAACGGGGGAAAATACACTATAATTATTAAATAGTATAAGTTCGAGAAAAAGTAAACGTGTCTTTGTAATAATCCGATATCTTTGAAATTTGCACGGTTTCTAGCAATATTTGAGGTGGGCTTATGGCCGAAATTTCAGAGTTCTACACAGTCGGCAAGGTACCAAACGGGGGAAACAACAATATCATTATTAAAAAGCGTAAAGTGCGAGAAAAAGTGAACGTGTCTTTGTAATAATCCGATATCTTTGAAATTTGCACGGTTTCTAGAGATATTGGAGGTGAGCTTATGGCCGAAATTTCAGAGCTCTAGACCGTCGGCAAGGTACCAAACGGTGGAAAAACACTATAATTATTAAATAGCGTAAAGTGCGGGAAAAAGTAAACGTGTCTTTGTAAAAATCCGATATCTTTGAAATTTGCACGGTTTCTAGAGATATTTCAGGTGAGCTTATGGCCGAAAATTTATAGCTCTAGACCGTCGGCAAGGTACCAAACTGGGGAAAAACACTATAATTATAAAAAAGCGTAAAGTGCGAGAACAAGTGAACGTGTCATTGTAATAATCTAGACCTTCGGCAAGGTACCAAACGGGGTAAAAAACACTAAAAATATTAAATAGCTTAAAGTGCGAGAAAAGGTGAACGTGTCTTTGTAATAATCCGATATCTTTGAAATTTGCGAGGTTTCTAGAGATATTTGAGGTGAGCTTATGACCAAAATTTCAGAGATCCAGACCGTCGGCATGGTAACAATCTGGGGAAAAAACACTATAATTATTAAATAGTGTAAAGTGCTAGAAAAAAAGGAACGTGTCTTTGTAATAATCCGATATCTTTGAAATTTGCACGGTTTCTAGAGATATTTGAGGTGAGCTTATGGCCGAAATTTCAGAGCTCTAGACCGTCGGCAAGGTACCAAACGGGGGAAAAACACTATAATTATTAAATAGCGTAAAGTGCGAGAAAAAGTGAACGTGTCTTTGTAATAATCCGATATCTTTGAAATTTGCACGGTTTCTAGAGATATTTTAAGGTGAGCTAATGGCCAAAATTTCAGAGCTCTAGACCGTCGGCAAGGTACCAAACGAGGGAAAAACACTATAATTATTAAATAGCGTAAAGTGCGAGAAAAAGTGAACGTGTCTTTGTAATAATCCGATATCTTTGAAATTTGCACGGTTTCTAGAGATATTTGAGGTGAGCTTATGGCCGAAATTTCAGAGCTCTAGACCGTCGGCAAGGTACCAAACGGGGGAAAAACACTATAATTATTAAATAGCGTAAAGTGCGAGAAAAAGTGAACGTGTCTTTGTAATAATCCGATATCTTTGAAATTTGCACGGTTTCTAGAGATATTTGAGGTGAGATCATTGCCGAAATTTCAGAGCTCTAGACTGTCAGCAAGGTACCAAACGGGGAAAAAACAATATAATTATTTAATATCGTAAAGAGCAAGAACAAGTGAACGTGTCTTTTAATAATCCGATATCTTTGAAATTTGCACGGTTTCTAGATGTATTTGAGGTGAGCTTATGGCCGAAATTTCAGAGCTCTAGACCGTTGGCAAGGTACCAAACGGGGGAAAATAACTATAGAATTATTTAACAGTGTAAAGTGCGAGAAAAAGTGAACGTGTCTTTGTAATAATCCGATATCTTTGAAATTTTCACGGTTTCTAGAGATATTTTTGGTGAGTTTATTGCCGAAATTTCAGAGCTCTAGACCGTCGGCAAGGTACCAAACCGAGAAAAAACACTATAAGTATTAAATAGCGTAAAGTGCGAGAAAACTGTCTTTGTAATAATCCGATATCTTTGAAATTTGCACGGTTTCTAGAGATATTTGAGGTGAGCTTATGGCCGAAATTTCAGAACTTAAGACCATCGGCAAGGTACAAGAAGGGGGAAAAAACACTATAATTATTAAATAGTCTAAAGTTCGAAAAAAAGTGAACGTGTCTTTGTAATAATCCGATATCTTTGAAATTTGCACGGTTTCTAGAGATATTTGAGGTGAGCTTATGGCCGAAATTTCAGAGATCTAGACCGTCGGCAAGGTACCAAACGGTGAAAACACAATATAATTATTAAATAGCGTAAAGTGCGAGAAAAAAAGTGAACGTGTCTTTGTAATAATCCGATATCTTTGAAATTTGCCCGCTTTCTAGGGATATTTGAGGTCAGGTTATGGCCGAAATTTCAGAGCTCTAGACCGTCGACAAGGTACCAAACGGGTGAAAAAACCCTATAATTATTAAATAGTGTAAAGTGGGAGAAAAAGTGAACGTGTCTTTGTAATAATCCGATATCTTTGAAATTTGCACGGTTTCTAGAGATATTTGAGGTGAGCTTATGGCCGAAATTTCAGAGCTCAAGACCGTCAACAAGGAACCAAACGGGGTAAAAACTCTTTAATTATTAAATAGCGTAATGTGCGAGAAAAAGTGCACGTGTCTTTGTAATAATCCAATATCTTTGAAATTTGCACGGTTTCTAGAGATATTTTTGGTGAGTTTATGGCCGAAGTTTCAGAGCTCTAGACCGTCGGCAAGGAACCTAGCGGGGGAAAAAACACTATAATTATTAAATAGCGCAAAATGCAAGAAAATGTGAACGTGTCTTTGTAATAATCCGATATCTTTGAAATTTGTACGGTTTCTAGAGCTATTTGAGGTGAGCTAATAGCCGAAATTACAGATCTCTAAACAGTCGGCAACGTACCAAACGGGGGAGAAAACACTATAATTATTAAATAGTGTAAAGTGCAAGAAAAAGTGAACGTGTCTTTGTAATAATCGGATATCTTTGAAATTTGCACGGTTTCTAGAGATATTTTAGGTGAGATTTTGGCCGAAATTTCATAGCTCTATACCGTCGGCAAGGTACCAAACGGGGGAAAAACACCATAATTATTAAATAGCGTAAAGTGCGGGAAAAAGTAAAGGTGTCTTTGTAATAATCCGATATCTTTGAAATTTGCACGGTTTCTAGAGATATTTGAGGTGAGATTATGGCCGAAAATTTATAGTTCTAGACCGTCGGCAAGGTACCAAACTGGGGAAAAACACTATAATTATAAAAAAGCGTAAAGTGCGAGAAAAAACGAACGTGTCATTATGATTACCTCTTTGGTTGCACGACGGTGGCAGGGGTGTAAGAGTTTATGAAAGTTTATGGGGAAATCTTTTCTTAAAAGAACCTAAAAGCTCGATTTGTTTCTTTTATCCCTGTCATCGTGTTCTTGCTGATTTTACTCCAGGTGCTCTGGTCTCGGAAAGATCATTGAGTACCCGCCCTTTGGCTTTGCAATGCTATTAAATTCTTATGTTTATATGTTTGTATGCTTTTGCATGCAACATTGTTGAGCTGATGGTTGTTTTGGAGTTATTTCACCAGGACAATTTGTTCTTGTTTTGTGATACGAGAACCTGTTGGGGCAAGTGTGAGGTTGGTGCACCCTAGAACCTGGTTTAAACCCCCAGTGGCAATTTGTTTTGCCACTGACCGTTCCAAGGCGGTATCCCCAAAGGTTCTCTTGTTTATTAATTGTTTGTGGCGTCCTATTTGAATTGACATACATATATAAAACATGCGCTCTCTCTCTCTTCTTCTCTTCTTTTTCGCTGCGTGGGGAGGCTGTGTTTCTTGAGTGTGGCGATTCCTGATATGCATATGTTGCTTTTTTTTTTAATAATCTAGACCGTCGGCAAGGTACCAAACGGGATAAAAAACACTATAAATATTAAATAGCTTAAAGTGCGAGAAAAAGTGAACGTGTCTTTGTAATAATCCTTTATCTTTGAAATTTGCGCGGTTTCTAGAGATATTTGAGGTGAGCTTATGACTGAAATTTCAGAGATCCAGACCGTCGGCATGTAACAATCGGGGGAAGAACACTATAATTATTAAATAGTGTAAAGTGCAAGAAAAAAGGAACGTGTCTTTGTAATAATCCGATATCTTTGAAATTTGCAAGGTTTCTAGAGATATTTCAGGTGAGCTTATGGCCAAAATTTAAGAGCCCTAGACAGTCGGCAAGGTACCAAACGGGGGAAAAACCCTATAATTATTTAATAGCGTAAAGTGCAAGAAAAAAGGAACACGTCTTTGTAATAATCCGATATCTCTGAAATATGCAAGGTTTCTAGAGATATTTTGAGGTGAGCTAATGGCAAAAATTTCAGAGCTCTAGACCGTCGGCAAGGTACCAAACGGGGGAAAAACACTATAATTATTAAATAGCGTAAAGTGCGAGAAAAACTGAAAGTGTCTTTGTAATAATCCGATATCTTTGAAATTTGCACGGTTTCTAGAGATATTTGAGATGAGCTTATGGCCGAAATTTCAGAGCTCTAGACCGCCGGCAAGGTACCAAACGGGGGAAAAACACTATAATTATTAAATAGCGTAAAGTGCGAGAAAAAGTGAACTTGTCTTTGTAATAATCCGATATCTTTGAAATTTGCACGGTTTCTAGAGATATTTGAGGTGAGCTCATTTCCGGCATTTCAGAGCTCTAGACTGTCGGCAAGGTACCAAACGGGGAAAAAACACTATATTTTTTTAATAGCGTAAAGTGATAGAAATAGTGAACGGGTCTTTTAATAATCCGATATCTTTGAAATTTGCACGGTTTCTAGCTATATTAGAGGTGAGCTTATGTCCGATATTTCAGAGCTCTAGAGAGTCGGCAAGGTACCAAGCGGGGGAAAACACTATAATTGTTAAATAGCGTATAGTGCGACGAAAAGTGAATGTGTTTTTGCAATCATTCGATACCTTTCAAATTTGCACGGTTTCTAGAGATATTTGAGGTGAGCTTATGGCCGAAATTTCAGAGCTCTAGACCGTCGGCAAGGTACCAAACTGGGGAAAAAACACTATAATTATTAAATAGCGTAAAGTGCGAGAAAAAGTAAACGTGTCTTTGTAATAATCCGATATCTTTGAAATTCGCACGGTTTCTAGAGATATTTGAGGTGAGCTTATGGCCGAAATTTCAGAGCTATAGACTGTCGGCAAGGTACCAGACGGGGGAAAAAACACTATAATTATTAAATAGTGTAAAGTGCGAGAAAATGTTAACGTGTCTTTGTAATAATCCGATATCTTTGAAATTTGCACGGTTTCTAGAGATATTTGAGGTGAGCTTATGGCCGAAATTTCAGAGCTATAGACTGTCGGCAAGGTACCAGACGGGGGAAAAAACACTATAATTATTAAATAGCGTAAAGTGCGAGAAAAGTGTACGTGTCTTTGTAATAATCCGATATCTTTGAAATTCGCACGGTTTCTAGTGATATTTGAGGTGAGCTTATGGCCGAAATTTCAGAGCTCTAGACCGTCGGCAAGGTACCAAACGGGTGAAAAACACTATAATTATTAAATAGCGTAACGTGCGAGAAAAAGTGAACGTGTCTTAGTAATAATCCGATATCTTTGAAATTCGCACGGTTTCTAGAGATATTTGAGGTGAGCTTATGGCCGAAATTTCAGAGCTATAGACTGTCGGCAAGGTACCAGACGGGGGAAAAAACACTATAATTATTAAATAACGTAAAGTGCGCGTAAAAGTGAACGTGTCTTTGTAATAATCCGATATCTTTGAAATTTCCACGGTTTCTAGAGATATTTGAGGTGAGCTTATGGCCGAAATTTCAGAGCTCTTGACCGTTGGCAAGGTTCCAAACGGGGTAAAAAACTATATAATTATTTAACAGCGTAAAGTGCGAGAAAAAGTGAACGTGTCTTTGTTATAATCCGATATCTTTGAAATTTGCAAGGTTTCTAGAGATATTTGAGGTGAGCTTATGACCGAAATTTCAGAGATCTAGACCGTCGGTAAGGTACCAAACTGGGGAAAAAACACTATAATTATTAAATAGCGTAAAGTGCGAGAAAAAGTGAACGTGTCTTTGTAATCATTCGATATCTTTGAAATTTGCACGGTTTCTAGAGATATTTGAGGTGAGCTTATGGCCGAAATTTCAGAGCTCTAGACCGTCGGCATGGTAACAATCGGGGGAAAAAACACTATAATTATTAAATAATGTAAAGTTCGAGAAAATGTGAACGTGTCTTTGTAATAATCCGATATCTTTGAAATTTGCACGGTTTCTAGCGATATTAGAGGTGAGCTTATGGCCGATATTTCAGAGCTCTAGACAGTCGGCAAGGTACCAATCGGGGGAAAAACACTATAACTGTTAAATAGCGTATAGTGCGACAAAAAGTGAATGTGTCTTTGAAATCATTCGATATCTTTGAAATTTGCACGGTTTCTAGAGATATTTGAGGTGAGCTTATGGCCGAAATTTCAGAGCTCTAGACCGTCGGCAAGGTACCAAACGGGGGAAAAACACTATAATTATTAAATAGCGTAATGTGCGAGAAAAAGTGTACGTGTCTTGTAATAATCCTATATCTTTGAAATTCGCACGGTTTCTAGAGATATTTGAGGTGAGCTTATGGCCGAAATTTCAGAGCTCTAGACCGTCGGCAAGGTACCAAACGGGTGAAAAACACTATAATTATTAAATAACGTAAAGTGCGAGAAAAAGTGAACGTGTCTTTGTAATAATTCGATATCTTTGAAATTCGCACGGTTTCTAGAGATATTTTAGGTGAGCTTATGGCCGAAATTTAAGAGCTCTAGACCTTCGGCAAGGTACCAAACGGGGGAAAAAAACTATAATTATTAAATAGCGTAAAGTGCGAGGATAAGTGAACGTGTCTTTGTAATAATCCGATATCTTTGAAATTCGCAAGGTTTCTAGAGATATTTGAGGTGAGCTTATGGCCGATATTTCAGAGCTCTAGACCGTCGGTAAGGTACAAAACGCGGTAAAAAACACTATAATTATTAAATAGCGTAGAATGCGAGAAAAATTGAACGTGTCTTTGTAATAATCCGATATCTTTGAAATTTGCAAGGTTTCTAGAGATATTTGAGGTGAGCTTATGACCGAAATTTCAGAGCTCTAGACCGTCGGCAAGGTACCAAACGGGTGAAAAACACTACAATTATTAAATAACCTAAAGTGCGAGAAAAAGTAAACGTGTCTTTGTAATAATCCGATATCTTTGAAATTCGCACGGTTTCTAGAGATGTTTGAGGTGAGCTTATGGCCGAAATTTCAGAGCTCTAGACCGTCGGCAAGGTACCAAACGGGGGAAAAAACACTTTAATTATTTAATAGCGTAAAGTTCGAGAAAAAGTGAACGTGTCTTTGTAATAATGCGATAGCTTTGAAATTTGCACGGTTTCTAGAGATATTTGAGGTGAGCTTATGGCCGAAATGTCAGAGCTCTTGACCGTTGGCAAGGTTCCAAACGGGTAAAAAAACTATATAATTATTTAACAGCGTAAAGTGCGAGAAAAAGTGAACGTGTCTTTGTTTTAATCCGATATCTTTGAAATTTGCACGGTTTCTAGAGATATTTAAGGTGAACTTATTGCCGAAATTTCAGAGCTCTAGACCGTCGGCAAGGTACCAAACGGGGGAAAAACACCATAATTATTAAATAGCGTAATGTGCGAGAAAAGTTAAACGTGTCTTTGTAATAATCCGATATCTTTGAAATTTGCACGGTTTCTTGAGATATTTAAGGTGAGCTTATGGCCGAAATTTCAGAGCTCTAGACCGTAGGCAAGGTACCAAACGGGGTAAAAAAACTATAATTATTAAATAGCGTAAAGTGCGAGGAAATGTGAACATGTCTTTGTAATAATCCGATATCTTTGAAATTCGCACGGTTTCTAGAGATATTTGAGGTGAGCTTATGGCCGATATTTCAGAGCTCTAGACCGTCGGTAAGGTACAAAACGGGGTTAAAAACACTATAGTTATTAAATAGCGTAGAATGCGAGAAAAAATGAACGTGTCTTTGTAATAATCCGATATCTTTGAAATTTGCAAGGTTTCTAGAGATATTTGAGGTGAGTTTATGGCCGAAATTTCAGAGCTCAAGACCGTCAACAAGGTACCAAACGGGGGAAAACACTTTAATTATTAAATAGCGTAAAGTGCGAGAAAAAGTGAACGTGTCTTTAAAATAATCCGATATCTTTGAAATTTGCACGGTTTCGAGAGATATTTTGGTGAGTTTACGGCCGAAATTTCAGAGCTCTAGACCGTCGGCAAGGTACCTAGCGGGGGAAAAAACACTATAATTATTAAATAGCGTTAAATGCAAGAAAATGTGAACGTGTCTTTGTAATAATCCGATATCTTTGAAATTTGCACGGTTTCTAGAGATATTTAAGGTGAGCTAATGGCCGAAATTTCAGAGCTCTAGACCGTCGGCATCGTACCAAACGGGGGAGAAAACACTATAATTATTAAATCGTGTAAAGTGCAAGAAAAAGTAAACGTGTCTTTGTAATAATCGGATATCTTTGAAATTTGCACGGTTTCAAGAGATATTTGAGGTGAGCTTATGGCCGAAATTTCATAGCTCTAGACCGTCGGCAAGGTACCAAACGGGGGAAAAAAACTATAATTATCAAATATCGTAAAGTGCGAGAAAAAGTGAACGCGTCTTTGTAATAATTCGATATCTTTGAAATTTGCACGGTTTCTAGAGATATTTGAGGTGAGCTTATAGCCGAAATTTCAGAGCTCTAGTCCGTCGGTAAGGTACCAAACGGGGGAGAAAACCTTATAATTATTAAATAGCTAAAAGTGCATGAAAAAGTGAACGTGTCTTTCTAATAATCCTATATCTTTGAAATTTGCACGGTTTCTAGAGATATTTGAGGTGAGCTTATGGCCGAAATTTCAGAGCTCTAGACCGTCGGCAAGGTACCAAACCGGGGAAAACACTATAATTATTTAATAACGTAAATTGCGAGAAAAAGTGAACGTGTCTTTGAAATAATCCGATATCTTGGAAATTTGCACGTTTTCTAGAGATATTTGAGGCGAGCTTATAGCCGAAAATTTATAGCTCTAGACCGTCGGCAAGGTACCAAACGGGGGAAAAACACTATAATTATAAAAAAGCGTAAAGTGCGAGAAAAAGTGAACGTGTCTTTGTTATAATCCGATATCTTTGAAATTTGCACGGTTTCTAGAGATATTTGAGGTGAGCTTATGGCCGAAATTTCAGAGCTCTAGACCGTCGGCAAGGTACCAAACCGGGGAAAACACTATAATTATTTAATAACGTAAATTGCGAGAAAAAGTGAACGTGTCTTTGTAATAATCCGATATCTTGGAAATTTGCACGTTTTCTAGAGATATTTGAGGCGAGCTTATAGCCGAAAATTTATAGCTCTAGACCGTCGGCAAGGTACCAAACGGGGGAAAAACACTATAATTATAAAAAAGCGTAAAGTGCGAGAAAAAGTGAACGTGTCTTTGTTATAATCCGATATTGAAATTTGCACGGTTTCTAGAGATATTTGAGGTGAGCTTTTGGCCGAAATTTCAGAGCTCTAGACCGTCGGCATGGTAACAATCGGAAGAAAAAACACTATAATTATGAAATAATGTAAAGTTCGAGAAAATGTGAACGTGTCTTTGTAATAATCCGATATCTTTGAAATTTGCACGGTTTCTAGCTATATTAGAGGTGAGCTTATGGCCGATATTTCAGAGCTCTAGACAGTCGGCAAGGTACCAAGCGGGGGGAAAACACTATAATTGTTAAATAGCGTATAGTGCGACGAAAAGTGAATGTGTTTTTGTAATCATTCGATACCTTTGAAATTTGCACGGTTTCTAGAGATATTTGAGGTGAGCTTATGGCCGAAATTTCAGAGCTCTATACCGTCGGCAAGGTACCAAACTGGGGAAAAAACACTATAAATATTAAATAGTGTAAAGTGCGAGAAAAAGTTAACGTGTCTTTGTAATAATCCAATATCTTTGAAATTCGCACGGTTTCTAGAGATATTTGAGGTGAGCTTATGGCCGAAATTTCAGAGCTCTAGACTGTCGGCAAGGTACCAGACGGGGGAAAAAACACTATAATTATTAAATAGCGTAAAGTGCGAGAAAAGTGTACGTGTCTTTGTAATAATCCGATATCTTTGAAATTCGCACGGTTTCTAGAGATATTTGAGGTGAGCTTATGTCCGAAATTTCAGAGCTCAAGACCGTCGGCAAGGTAACAAACGGGTGAAAAACACTATAATTATTAAATAGCTTAAGTGCGAGAAAAAGTTAACGTGTCTTTATAATAATCCGATATCTTTGAAATTCGCACGGTTTCTAGAGATATTTAAGGTGAGCTTATGGCCGAAATTTCAGAGCTATAGACTGTCGGCAAGGTACCAGACGGGGGAAAAAACACTATAATTATTAAATAATGTAAAGTGCGCGTAAAAGTGAACGTGTCTTTGTAATAATCCGATATCTTTGAAATTTGCACGGTTTCTAGAGATATTTGAGGTGAGCTTATGGCCGAAATTTCAGAGTTCTTGACCGTTGGTAAGGTTCCAAACGGGGTAAAAAACATTATAATTATTTAACAGCGTAAAGTGCAAGAAAAACTGAACGTGTCTTTGTTATAATCCGATATCTTTGAAATTTGCACGGTTTCTAGAGATATTTAAGGTGAACTTATTGCCGAAATTTCAGAGCTCTAGACCGTCGGCAAGGTTCCAAACCAGAAAAAACACTATCAGTATTAAATAGCGTAAAGTGCGAGAAAAAGTGAACGTGTCTTTGTAATAATCCGATATCTTTGAATTTGCACGGTTTCTAGAGATATTTGAGGTGAGCTTATGGCCGAAATTTCAGAACTTTAGACCATCGGCAAGGTACAAGACGGGGGAAAAAAACTATAATTATTAAATAGTCTAGAGTTCGAGAAAAAGTGAACGTGTCTTTGTAATAATCCGATATCTTTGAAATTTGCACGGTTTCTAGCGATATTTGAGGTAAGCTTATTGCCGAAATTTCAGAGCTCTAGACCGTCGGCAAGGTACCAAACGGGGGAAAAACACAATAATTATTAAATAGCGTAATGTGCGAGAAAAAGTGAACGTGTCTTTGTAATAATCCGATATCTTTGAAATTTGCACGGTTTCTTGAGACATTTAAGGTGAGCTTATGGCCGAAATTTCAGAGCTCTAGACCCTCGGCAAGGTACTAAACGGGGTAAAACAAACTATAATTATTAAATAGCGTAGAATGCGAGAAAAATTGAACGTGTCTTTGTAATAATCCGATATCTTTGAAATTTGCAAGGTTTCTAGAGATATTTGAGGTGAGCTTATGACCGAAATTTCAGAGATCTAGACCGTCGGTAAGGTACCAAACGGGGGAAAAAACACTATAATTATTAAATAGCGTAAAGTGCGAGAAAAAGTGAACGTGTCTTTGTAATCATTCGATATCTTTGAAATTTCCACGGTTTCTAGCGATATTAGGGGTGAGCTTATGGCCGATATTTCAGAGCTCTAGACAGTCGGCAAGGTACCAAGCGGGGAAAAACACTATAACTGTTAAATAGCGTATAGTGCGACGAAAACTGAATGTGTCTTTGTAATCATTCGATATCTTTGAAATTTGCACGGTTTCTAGAGATATTTGAGGTGAGCTTATGGCCGAAATTTCAGAGCTCTAGACCGTCGGCAAGGTACCAAACGGGGGAAAAAACTGTATAATTATTAAATAGCGTAATGTGCGAGAAAAAGTGTACGTGTCTTGTAATAATCCTATATCTTTGAAATTCGCACGGTTTCTAGAGATATTTGAGGTGAGCTTATGGCCGAAATTTCATAGCTCTAGACCGTCGGAAAGGTACCAAACGGGTGAAAAACACTATAATTATTAAATAACGTAAAGTGCGAGAAAAAGTGAACGTGTCTTTGTAATAATCCGATATCTTTGAAATTCGCACGGTTTCTAGAGATATTTTATGTGAGCTTATCGCCGAAATTTCAGAGCTCTAGACCGTCGGCAAGGTACCAAACGGGGGGAGAAACTCTTTAATTATTTAATAGCGTAAAGTTCGAGAAAAAGTTAACGTGTCTTTGTAATAATCCGATAGCTTTGAAATTTGCACGGTTTCTAGAGATATTTGAGTTGAGCTTATGGCCGAAATTTCAGAGCTCTTGACCGTTGGCAAGGTTCCAAACGGGGTAAAAAACTATATAATTATCCAACAGCGTAAAGTGCGAGAAAAAGTGAACGTGTCTTTGTTATAATCCGATATCTTTGAAATTTTCACGGTTTCTAGAGATATTTAAGGTGAACTTATTGCCGAAATTTCAGAGCTCTAGACCGTCGGCAAGGTACCAAACCAGAAAAAACACTATAAGTATTAAATAGCGTAAAGTGCGAGAAAAAGTGAACGTGTCTTTGTAATAATCCGATAACTTTGAAATTTGCACGGTTTCTAGAGATATTTGTGGTGAGCTTATGGCCGAAATTTCAGAACTTTAGACCATTGGCAAGGTACAAGACGAGTGAAAAAAAACTATAATTATTAAATAGTCTAAAGTTCGAGAAAAAGTGAACGTGTCTTTGTAATAATCCGATATCTTTGAAATTTGCACGGTTTCTAGCGATATTTGAGGTGAGCTTATTGCCGAAATTTCAGAGCTCTAGACAGTCGGCAAGGTACCAAGCGTGGGAAAAACACCATAATTATTAAATAGCGTAATGTGCGAGAAAAAGTGAACGTGTCTTTTGTAATAATCCGATATCTTTGAAATTTGCACGGTTTCTTGAGATATTTAAGGTGACCTTATGGCCGAAATTTCAGAGCTCTAGACCGTAGACAAGGTACCAAACGGGGCAAAAAAACTTAAATTATTAAATAGCGTAAAGTGCGAGGAAAAGTGAACGTGTCTTTGTAATAATCCGATTTCTTTGAAATTCGCACGGTTTCTAGAGATATTTGAGGTGAGCTTATGGCCGATATTTCAGAGCTCTAGACCGTCGGTAAGGTACAAAACGCGGTAAAAAACACTATAATTATTAAATAGCGTAGAATGCGAGAAAAATTGAACGTGTCTTTGTATTAATCCGATATCTTTGAAATTTGCAAGGTTTCTAGGGATATTTGAGGTGAGCTTATGACCGAAATTTCAGAGATCTAGACCGTCGGCAAGGTACCAAACGGGGGAAAAAACACTATAATTATTTAATAGCGTAAAGTGCGAGAAAAAGTGAACGTGTCTTTGTAATTATCCGATATCTATGAAATTTGCCCGCTTTCTAGAGATATTTAAGGTGAGCTTATGGCCGAAATTTCAGAGCTCTAGAACGTCACCAGGGTACCAAACTGGAGAAAAAACACTATAATTATTAGTGTAAAGTGCGAGAAAAAGTGAACGTGTCTTTGTAATAATCCGATATCTTTGAAATTTGCACGGTTTCTAGAGATATTTTATGTGAGCTTATGGCCGAAATTTCAGAGCTCTAGACCGTCGGCAAGGTACCAAACGGGGGAAACAACACGATAATTATTAAATAGCGTAAAGTGCGAGAAAAAGTGAACGTGTCTTTGTAATAATCCGATATCTTTGAAATTTGCACGGTTTCTAGAGATATATGAGGTGAGCTTATGGCCGAAATTTCAAAGCTCTAGACCGTCGGCAAGGTACCAAACTTTGGAAAAACACTATAATTCTTAAATAGCGTAAAGTGCGAAAAAAAGTGAACGTGTCTTTGTAATAATCCTATATCTTTGAAATTTGCACGGTTTCTAGAGATATTTGAGGTGAGATTATGGCCGAAAATTTATAGTTCTAGACCGTCGGCAAGGTACCAAACTGGGGAAAGACACTATAATTATAAAAAAGCTTAAAGTGCGAGAAAAAGTGAACGTGTCTTTTTAATAATCTAGACCGTCGGCAAGGTACCAAACGGTGTAAAAAACGCTATAAATATTAAATAGCTTAAAGTGCGAGAAAAAGTGAACGTGTCTTTGTAATAATCCGATATCTTTGAAATTTGCGCGGTTTCTAGAGATATTTGAGGTGAGCTTATGAACGAAATTTCAGAGATCCAGACCGTCCGAATGGTAACAATCGGAAGAAAAAACACTATAATTATTAACTAGTGTAAATTGCAAGAAAAAAGGAACGTGTCTTTGTAATAATCCGATATCTTTGAAATTTGCACGGTTTCTTGAGATATTTAAGGTGAGCTTATGGCCGAAATTTCAGAGCTCTAGACCGTCGGCAAGGTACCAAACTGGGGAAAAACACAATAATTATTAAATAGCGTAATGTGCGAGAAAAAGTGAACGTGTCTTTTTAATAATCCGATATCTTTGAAATTTTCACGGTTTCTTGAGATATTTAAGGTGAGCTTATGGCCGAAATTTCACAGCTCAAGACCGTCAACAAGGTACCAAACGGGTGAAAATCACTATAATTGTTAAATAGGGTAAAGTGCGAGAAAAAGTGAACGTGTCTTTGTAATAATCCGATATCTTTGATATTTACACGGTTTCTAGAGATATTTAAGGTGAGCTTATGGCCGAAATTTCAAAGCTCTAGACCGTCGGCAAGGTACCAAACTTTGGAAAAACACTGTAATTCTTAAATAGCGTAAGGTGCGAGAAAAAGTGAACGTGTCTTTGTAATAATCCTATATCTTTGAAATTTGCACGGTTTCTAGAGATATTTGAGGTGAGATTATGGCCGAAAATTTATAGTTCTAGACCGTCAGCAAGGTACCAAACTGGGGAAAAACACTATAATTATAAAAAAGCGTAAAGTGCGAGAAAAAGTGAACGTGTCTTTAAAATAATCCGATATCTTTGAAATTTGGACGGTTTCTAGAGATATTTTGGTGAGTTTATGGCCGAAATTTCAGAGCTCTAGACCGTCGGCAAGGTACCTAGCGGGGGAAAAAACACTATAATTATTTAATAGCGTTAAATGCAAGAAAATGTGAACGTGTCTTTGTAATAATCCGATATCTTTGAAATTTGCACGGTTTCTAGCGATATTTGAGGTGAGCTAATGGCCGAAATTTCAGAGCCATAGACCGTCGGCAACGTACCAAACGGGGGAGAAAACACTATAATTATTAAATAGTGTAAAGTGCAAGAAAAAGTAAACGTGTCTTTGTAATACTCGGATATCTTTGAAATTTGTACGGTTTCAAGAGATATTTGAGGTGAGCTTATGGCCGAAATTTCAAAGTTCTAGACCGTCGGCAAGGTACCAAACGGGGGAAAAAACACTATAATTATTAAATATCGTAAAGTGCGAGAAAAAGTGAACGCGTCTTTGTAATAATTCGATATCTTTGAAATTTGCACGGTTTCTAGAGATATTTGAGGTGAGCTTATGGCCGAAATTTCAGAGCTCTAGTCCGTCGGTAAGGTACCAAACGGGGGAGAAAACCTTATAATTATTAAATAGCTTAAAGTGCATGAAAAAGTGAACGTGTCTTTCTGATAATCCGATATCTTTGAAATTTGCACGGTTTCTAGAGATATTTGAGGTGAGCTTATGGCCGAAATTTCAGAGCTCTAGACTGTCGGCAAGGTACTAAACGGTGGAAGACTACTAGAATTATTTAATAGCGTGAAATGCAAGAAAATGTGAACGTGTCTTTGTAATAATCCGATATCTTTGAAATTTGCACGGTTTCTAGAGATATTTAAGGTGAGCTTATGGCCGAAATTTCACAGCTCTAGACCGTCGGCAAGGTACCAAACGGGGAAAAATCACTATAATTGTTAAATAGGGTAAAGTTCGAGAAAAAGTGAACGTGTCTTTGTAATAATCCGATATCTTTGAAACTTGCCCGGTTTCTAGAGATATTTGAGGTGAGCTTATGGCCGAAATTTCAGAGCTCTAGACCGTCGGCAAGGTACCAATTGGTTGGAAAACACTATTATTATAAAATTGCGTTAAGTGCTAGAAAAAGTGGACGTGTCTTTCTAATAATCCGATATCTTTGAAATGTGCACGGTTTCTAGAGATATTTGAGGTGAGCTTATGGTCGAAATTTTAGAGCTCTAGACCGTCGGCAAGGTACCAAACGGGGGAAAAACACTATAATTATTAAATAGCGTAAAGTGTGAGAAAAGTGAACGTGTCTTTGTAATAATCCGATATCTTTGAAATTTGCCCGGTTTCTAGAGATATTTGAGGTGAGCTTATGGCCGAAATTTCAGCGCTCTAGACCGTCGGCAAGGTACCAAACGGGGAAAAAAACACTATTATTAATAAATAGCGTAAAGTGCGAGACAAAGTGAACGTGTCTTTGTAAAAATCCGATATCTTTGAAATTTGCACGGTTTCTAGAGATATTTGAGGTGAGCTTATTGCCGAAATTTCAGAGCTCTAGACTGTCGGTAAGGTACCAAACGAGGGAAGAATACTAGAATTATTAAACAGCGTAAAATGCTAGAAAATGTGAACGTGTCTTTGTAATTATCCGATATCTTTTAAATGTGCACGGTTTCTAGAGATATCTGAGGTGAGCTTATGGCCGAAATTTCAGAGATCTAGACCGTCGGCAAGGTACCAAACGGGGGAAAAAACACTATAATTATTAAATATCGTAAAGTGCGAGAAAAAGTGAACGCGTCTTTGTAATAATTCGATATCTTTGAAATTTGCACGGTTTCTAGAGATATTTGAGGTGAGCTTATGGCCGAAAATTTCAGAGCTCTAGTCCGTCGGTAAGGTACCAAACGGGGGAAAAACACTATAATTATTAAATAGCGTAAAGTGCGAGAAAATGTGAACGTGTCTTTGTAATAATCCGATATCTTTGAAATTTGCCCGCTTTCTAGAGATATTTGAGTTGAGCTTATGGCCGAAATTTCAGAGCTCTAGAACGTCGGCAAGGTACCAAACTGGAGAAAAAATTCTATAATTATTAGTGTAAAGTGCAAAAAAGTTAACGTGTCTTCGTAATAATATGATATCTTTGAAAGTTGCACGGTTTCTAGAGATATTTGAGGTGAGCTTATGGCCGAAATTTCAGAGCTCTAGACCATCGGCAAGGTACCAATCGGGGGAAAAAACACTATAATTATTAAATAGCTCAAAATGCTAGAAATGTGAACGTGTCTTTGTAATAATCCGATATCTTTGAAATTTGCACGGTTTCTAGAGATTTTTGAGGCGAGCTTATGACCGAAATTTCAGAGCTCTAGACGGTAGGCAAAGTACCAAACGGGGGAGAAAATACTATAATTATTAAACAATGTAAAGTGCAAGAAAAAGTGAACGTGTCTTTGTAATAATCTGATATCTTTGAAATTTGCACGGTTTCTAGAGATATTTAAGGTGAGATTTTGGCCGAAATTTCAGAGCTCTAGACCGTCGGCAATGTACCAAACGGGGGAAAAACACTATAATTATTAAATATCGTAAAGTGCGAGAAAAAGTGAACGTGTCTTTGTAATAATTCGATATCTTTGAAATTTGCACGGTCTCTAGAGATATTTGAGGTGAGCTTATGGCCGAAATTTCAGAGCTCTAGACCGTCGGTAAGGTACCAAACAGGGGAAAAAAACACTATAATTATTTAATAGCGTGAGAGAAAATGTGAACGTGTCTTTGTAATAATCCGATATCTTTGAAATGTGCACGGTTTCTAGAGATATTTCAGGTGAGCTAATGAACGAAATTTCAGAGATCTAGACCGTCGGCAAGGTACCAAACGGGGGAAAAACACTATAATTATTAAATAGCGTAAAGTGCGAGAAAAAGTGAACGTGTCTTTGTAATAATCCGATATCTTTGAAATTTGCCCGCTTTCTAGAGATATTTGAGTTGAGCTTATGGCCGACATTTCAGAGCTCTAGAACGTCGGCAAGGTACCAAACTAGAGAAAAAATTCTATAATTATTAGTGTAAAGTGCAAAAAAGTTAACGTGTCTTCGTAATAATATGATATCTTTGAAATTTGTACGGTTTCTAGAGATATTTCAGGTGAGCTTATGGCCGAAATTTCAGAGCTCTAGACCATCGGCAAGGTACCAATCGGGGGAAAAACACTATAATTATTAAATAGCTCAAAATGCTAGAAATGTGAACGTGTCTTTGTAATAATCCGATATCTTTGAAATTTGCACGGTTTCTAGAGATTTTTGAGGCGAGCTTATGACCGAAATTTCAGAGCTCTAGACCGTCGGCAAGGTACCAAACGGGGGAAACAACCCTATAATTATTAAATAGCGTAAAGTGCGAGAAAAAGTGAACGTGTCTTTGTAATAATCCGATATCTTTGAAATTTTCACGGTTTCTAGAGATGTTTGAGGTGAGCTTATGGCCGAAATTTCAGAGCTCTAGACCGTCGGCAAGGTACCAATCGGGAGACAAAAAGCAATATAATTTTTAAATAGCGTAAAATGCAAGAAAAAGTGACCGTGTCTTTGTAATATTCCGATATCTTTGAAATTTGCACGGTTTCTAGAGATATTTGAGGTGAGCTTATGGCCGAAATTTCAGTGCTCTAGGACCGTCGGCAAGGTACCAAACCAGGGGAAAAACTCTATAATTATCAAATAGTGTAAAGTGCGAGAAAAAGTGAACGTGTTTTCAAAATGATCCGATATCTTTGAATTTTGCACGGTTTCTAGAGATATTTGAGGTGAGCTTATGGCCGAAATTTCAGAGCTCTAGACCGTCGGCAAGGTACCAAACGCGGGAAAAACACTATAATTATTAGTGTAAAGTGCAAGAAAATGTGAACGTGTCTTTGTAAAAATCCGATATCTTTGAAATTTGCACGGTTTCTAGAGATGTTTGAGGTGAGCTAAAGGCCGAAATTTCAGAGCTCTAGTCCGTCGGTAAGGTACCAAACGGGGGAAAAAAACACTATAATTATTAAATAGCGTAAAGTGCGAGAAAATGTGAACGTGTCTTTGTAATAATCCGATATCTTTGAAATTTGCACGGTTTCTAGAGATATTTGAGGTGAGCTTATGGCCGAAATTTCAGAGATCTAGACCGTCGGCAAGGTAACAAACGGGGGAAAAACACTATAATTATTAAATAGCGTAAAGTGCGAGAAAATGTGAACGTGTCTTTGTAATAATCCGATATCTTTGAAATTTGCACGGTTTCTAGAGATTTTTGAGGTGAGCTTATGGCCGAAATTTCAGAGCTCTAGACCGTCGGCAAGGTACCAAGCGGGGGAAAAAACTCTATAATTATTAAATAGCGCAAAAGGCTAGAAATGTGAACGTGTCTTTGTAATAATCCGATATCTTTGAAATTTGCACGGTTTCTAGAGATTTTTGAGGTGAGCTTATGGCCGAAATTTCAGAGCTCTAGACCGTAGGCAACGTACCAAACGGGGGAGAAAATACTATAATTATTAAACAATGTAAAGTGCAAGAAAAAGTGAACGTGTCTTTGTAATAATCCGATATCTTTGAAATTTGCACGGTTTCTAGAGATATTTAAAGTGAGATTTTGGCCGAAATTTCATAGCTCTAGACCGTCGGCAAGGTACCAGATGGGGGAAAAAACTCTTTAATTATTAAATATCGTAAAGTGCGAGAAAAAGTGAACGTGTCTTTGTAATAATTCGATATCTTTGAAATTTGCACGGTCTCTAGAGATATTTGAGGTGAGCTTATGGCCGAAATATCAGAGCTCTAGACCGTCGGCAAGGTACCAAACGGGGGAAAAAACACTGTAATTATTAAATAGCGTAAAGTGCGAGAAAAAGTGAACGTGTCTTTGTAATAATCCGATATCTTTGAAATTTGCCCGCTTTCTAGAGATATTTGAGTTGAGCTTATAGCCGAAATTTCAGAGCTCTAGAACGTCGGCAAGGTACCAAACTGGAGAAAAAATTCTATTATTATTAGTGTAAAGTGCAAAAAAGTTAACGTGTCTTCGTAATAATGCGATATCTTTGAAATTTGCACGGTTTCTAGAGATATTTGAGGTGAGCTTATGGCCGAAATTTCAGAGCTCTAGACCGTCGGCAAGGTACCAAACGGGGGAAACAATCCTATAATTATTAAATAGCGTAAAGTGCGAGAAAAAGTGAACGTGTCTTTGTAATAATCCGATATCTTTGAAATTTTCACGGTTTCTAGAGATGTTTGAGGTGAGCTTATGGCCGAAATTTCAGAGCTCTAGACCGTCGGCAAGGTACCAATCGGGAGAAAAAAAAAAATAATTTTTAAATAGTGTAAAATGCAAGAAAAAGTGAACGTGTCTTTGTAATAGTCCGATATCTTTGAAATTTGCACGGTTTCTAGAGATATTTTAGGTGAGCTTATGGCAGAAATTTCAGTGCTCTAGGACCGTCGGCAAGGTACCAAACCAGGGGAAAAACTCTATAATTATCAAATAGTGTAAAGTGCGAGAAAAAGTGAATGTGTTTTCAAAATGATCCGATATCTTTGAATTTTGCACGGTTTCTAGAGATATTTGAGGTGAGCTTATGGCCGAAATTTCAGAGCTCTAGAACGTCTGCAAGGTACCAAACGGGGGAAAAACACTATAATTATTAGTGTAAAGTGCAAGAAAATGTGAACGTGTCTTTGTAAAAATCCGATATCTTTGAAATTTGCACGGTTTCTAGAGATATTTAAGGTGAGCTAAAGGCCAAAATTTCAGAGATCTAGACCGTCGGCAAGGTACCAAACGGGGGAAACAACACTATAATTATTAAATAGCGTAAAGTACGAGAAAAAGTGAACGTGTCTTTGTAATAATCCGAATCTTTGAAATTTGCACGGTTTCAAGAGATATTTTAGGTGAGCTTATGGCCGAACTTTTAGATCTCTAGACTGTCGGCAAGGTACCAAACGGGGGAAAAAACACTATAATTGTTAAATAGGGTAAAGTGCGAGAAAAAGTGAACGTGCCTTTGTAATAATCCGATATCTTTGAAATTTGCACGGTTTCTAGCGATATTTGAGGTGAGCTTATGGCCGAATTTTCAGAGCTCTAGACCGTCGGCAAGGTACCAATTGGGTGGAAAACACTATAATTATTATATAGCGTTAAGTGCGAGAAAAAGTGGACGTGTCTTTCTAATAATCCGATATCTTTGAAATGTGCACGGTTTCTAGAGATATTTGAGGTGAGCGTATGTTCGAAATTTCAGAGCTCTAGACCGTCGGCAAGGAACCAAACGGGGGAAAAAACATTATAATTATTAAATAGCGTAAAGTGCGAGAAAAAGTGAACGTGTCTTTGTACTAATCCGATATCTATAATTTGCCCGGTTTCTAGAGATATTTGAGGTGAGCTTATGGCCGAAATTTCAGAGCTCTAGACCGACGGCAAGGTACCAAACGGGGTAAAAAAACACTATAATTAATAAATAGCGTAAAGTGCCAGAAAAAGTGAACGTGTCTTTGTAAAAATCCGATATCTTTGAAATTTGCCCGCTTTCTAGGGATATTTGAGGTGAGCTTATGGCCGAAATTTCAGAAATCTAGACAGTCAGCAAGGTACCAAACGGGGGAAAAACACTATAATTACTAAATCGTGTAAAGTGCGAGAAAAAGTGAACGTGTCTTTGTAATAATCCGATATCTTTGAAATTTCCACGGTTTCTATAGATATTTGAGATGAGCTTATGGCGCAATTTCAGAGCTCTAGACCGTCGGCAAGGTACAAAACGGGGGAAAAACAATATAATTATTAAATAGCGTAAAATGGGAGAAAAAGTGAACTTGTCTTTGTAATTATCCGATATCTTTGAAATTTGCACGGTTTCTAGAGATATTTGAGGTGAGCTTATGGCCGAAATGTCAGAGCTCTAGACCGTCGGCAAGGTACCAAACGGGGGAAAAACACCATAATTATTAAAAAGCGTAAAGTGCGAGAAAAAGTGAACGTGTCTTTGTAATAATCCGATATCTTTGAAATTTGCACGGTTTCTAGACATATTTGAGGTGAGCTTATGGCCGAAATTTCAGAGCTCTAGACCGTCGGCAAGGTACCAAACTGGTGAAAAACACTATAATTATTAAAATGCGTAAAGTGCGAGAAAAAGTGAACGTGTCTTTGTAATAATCCGAGATCTTTTAAATTTGCACGTTTTCTAGAGATATTTGAGGTGAGCTTATGGCCGAAATTTCAGAGCCCTAGACCGTCGGCAAGGTACCAAACGGGTGAAAAAACACTATAATTATTAAATAGCGTAAAGTGCGAGAAAAAGTGAACGTGTCTTTGTAATAATTCGATATCTTTGAAATTCGCACGGTTTCTAGACATATTTGAGGTAAGCTTATGGCCGAAATTTCAGAGCTCTAGACCGTCGGCAAGGTTCCAAGCGGGGGAAAAACACTAAAATTATTAAATAGCGTAAAGTGCGAGAAAACGTGAACGTGTCTTTGTAATAATCCGATATCTTTGAAATTCGCAAGGTTTCTAGAGATGTTTGAGGTGAGCTGATGGCCGAAATTTCAGAGCTCTAGACCGTCGGCAAGGTACCAAACGGGGGGAAAACACTATAATTAGTAAATAGCGTAAAATGCGAGAAAAAGTGAACGTGGCTTTGTAATAATCAGATATCTTTGAAATTTGCACGGTTTCTAGAGATATTTGAGGAGAGCTTATGGCCGAAATTTCAGAGCTCTACACCGTCGGCAAGGTACCAAACCGGGGAAAACAATATAATTAGTAAATAGCGTAAAATGGGAGAAAAAGTGAACGTGTCTTTGTAATTATCCGATATCTTTGAAATTTGCACGGTTTCTAGACATATTTGAGTTGAGCTTATGGCAGAAATTTCAGAGCTCTAGACCGTCGGCAAGGTACCAAACGGGCAAAATCACTATAATTATTAAATAGCTTAAAGTGCGAGAAAAGTGAACGTGTCTTTGTAAAAATCCGATATCTTCGAAATTTGCAGGGTTTCTAGAGATATTTGAGGTGAGCTTACGGCCGAAATTTCAGAGATATAGACCGTCGGCAAGGTACCAAACGGGGGAAAAAACACCATAACTATTAAATAGCGTAGTGCGAGAAATAGTGAACGTGTCTTTGTAATAATCCGATATCTTTGAAATTTGCACGGTTTCTCGAGATATTTGAGGTGAGCTTATGGCCGAAAATTTCAGAGCTCTACCCCGTCGGCAAGGTACCAAACGGGGGAAAAACACTATAATTATTAAATAGCGTAAAGTGTGAGAAATTGTGAACGTGTCTTTGTAATTATCCGATATCTTTGAAATTTGCACGTTTTCTAGAGATATTTGAGGTGAGCTTATGGCCGAATTTTCAGAGATCTAGACAGTCGGCAAGGTACCAAACGGGGAAAAAACACTATATTTTTTAAAAGCGTAAAGTGCGAGAAAAAGTGAACGTGTCTTTGTAATAATCCGATATCTTTGAAAATTGCACGGTTTCTAGAGATGTTTGAGGTGAGCTTATGGCCGAAATTTCAGAGACCTAGACCGTCGGCAAGGTACCAAACGGGGGAAAAACACTAAAATTATTAAATAGTGTAAATTGCGAGAAAAAGTGAACGTGACTTTGTAATAATCCGATATCTTTGAAATTTTCAAGGTTTCTAGAGATATTTGAGGTGAGCTTATGGCCGAAAATTTCAGAGCTCTAAACCGTCGGCAAGGTACCAAACGTGGGAAAAACTCTATAACTATTAAATAGCGTAAAGTGCGAGAAAATGTGAACGTTTCTTTGTAATTGTTCGATATCTTTGAAATTTGCACGGTTTCTAGAGATATTTGAGGTGAGCTTATGGCCGAAATTTCAGAGCTCTACACCGTCGGCAAGGTACCAAACCGGGGAAAACAATATAATTAGTAAATAGCGTAAAATGGGAGAAAAAGTGAACGTGTCTTTGTAATTATCCGATATCTTTGAAATTTGCACGATTTCTAGACATATTTGAGTTGAGCTTATGGCAGAAATTTCAGAGCTCTAGACCGTCGGCAAGGTACCAAACGGGCAAAATCACTATAATTATTAAATAGCTTAAAGTGCGAGAAAAGTGAACGTGTCTTTGTAAAAATCCGATATCTTCGAAATTTGCAGGGTTTCTAGAGATATTTGAGGTGAGCTTACGGCCGAAATTTCAGAGATCTAGACTGTCGGCAAGGTACCAAACGGGGGAAAAAACACCATAACTATTAAATAGCGTAGTGCGAGAAATAGTGAACGTGTCTTTGTAATAATCCGATATCTTTGAAATTTGCACGGTTTCTCGAGATATTTGAGGTGAGCTTATGGCCGAAAATTTCAGAGCTCTAGACCGTCGGCAAGGTACCAAACGGGGGAAAAACACTATAATTATTAAATAGCGTAAAGTGTGAGAAATTGTGAACGTGTCTTTGTAATTATCCGATATCTTTGAAATTTGCACGTTTTCTAGAGATATTTGAGGTGAGCTTATGGCCGAATTTTCAGAGATCTAGACAGTCGGCAAGGTACCAAACGGGGAAAAAACACTATATTTTTTAAAAGCGTAAAGTGCGAGAAAAAGTGAACGTGTCTTTGTAATAATCCGATATCTTTGAAAATTGCACGGTTTCTAGAGATGTTTGAGGTGAGCTTATGGCCGAAATTTCAGAGACCTAGACCGTCGGCAAGGTACCAAACGGGGGAAAAACACTAAAATTATTAAATAGTGTAAATTGCGAGAAAAAGTGAACGTGACTTTGTAATAATCCGATATCTTTGAAATTTGCAAGGTTTCTAGAGATATTTGAGGTGAGCTTATGGCCGAAAATTTCAGAGCTCTAAACCGTCGGCAAGGTACCAAACGTGGGAAAAACTCTATAACTATTAAATAGCGTAAAGTGCGAGAAAATGTGAACGTTTCTTTGTAATTGTTCGATATCTTTGAAATTTGCACGGTTTCTAGAGATATTTGAGGTGAGCTTATGGCCGAAATTTCAGACATTTAGACCGTCGGAAAGGTTCCATACGGGGGAAAAAACACTATAATTTTTTAATAGCGTAAAGTGCGAGAAAAAGTGAACGTGTCTTTGTACTAATCCCATATCACTGAAATTTGCACGGTTTCTAGAGATATTTGAGGTGAGCTTATGGCCGAAATTTCAGAGCTCTAGACCGTCGGCAAGGTACTAATCGGGGGAAAAAACACTATAATTATTAAAAAGCGTAAAGTGCGAGAAAATGTGAATGTGTCTTTGTAATAATCCGATATCTTTGAAATTTGCACGGTTTCTAGAGATATTTGAGGTGAGCTTATGGCCGAAATTTCAGAGCTCTAGACCGTCGTCAAGGTACCAAACTGGGGAAAACACTATAATTATGAAATAAGGTAAAGCGCGAGAAAAAGTGAACGTGCCTTTGTAATAATCCGATATCTTGAAATTTGCACGGTTTCTAGAGATATTTGAGGTGAGCTTATGGCAGAAATTTCAGAGTTCTAGACCGTCGGCAAGGTACCAAACGGGGGAAAAAACACTATAATTATTAAATAGTGTAAAGTGCGAGAAAAAGTGAACGTGTCTTTGTAATAATCCGATATCTTTGAAATTTGCACGGTTTCTAGAGATATTTCAGGTGAGCTCATGGCCGAAAATTTCAGAGCTCTAGACCGTCGGCAAGGTACCAAACGATGGAAAAACACTATAATTATTAAATAGAGTTAAGTGCGAGAAAATGTGAACGTGTCTTTGTAATTATCCGATATCTTTGAAATTTGCACGGTTTCTAGAGATATTTGAGGTGAGCTCATGGCCGAAATTTCAGAGCTCTAGACTGTCGGCAAGGTACCAATCCGGGGTAAAACACTGTAATTAGTAAATAGCGTAAAGTGCGAGAAAAAGTGAACGTGTCTTTGTAATTATCCGATATTTTTGAAATTTGCACGGTTTCTAGAGATATTTGAGGTGAGCTTATGGCCGAAATGTCAGAGCTCTAGACCGTCGGCAACGTACCAAACGGGGGAAAAACACTATAATTATTAAAAAGCGTGAAGTGCGCGAAAAAGTGAACGTGTCTTTGTAATAATCCGATATCTTTGAAATTTGCACGGTTTCTAGACATATTTGAGTTGAGCTTATGGCCGAAATTTCAGAGCTCTAGACCGTCGGCAAGGTACCAAACGGGTAAAAATCACTATAATTATTAAATAGCTTAAAGTGCGAGAGAAAGTGAACGTGTCTTTGTAATTATCCGATATCTTTGAAATTTGCAGGGTTTCTAGAGATATTTGAGGTGAGCTTATGGCCGAAATTTCAGAGATCTAGACCGTCGGCAAGGTACCAAACGGGGGAAAAAACACCATAATTATTAAATAGCGTAGTGCGAGAAATAGTGAACGTGTCTTTGTAATAATCCGATATCTTTGAAATTTGCACGGTTTCTAGACATATTTTAGGTGGGCTTACGGCCGAAAATTTCAGAGCTCTAGACCGTCGGCAAGGTCCCAAACGGGGGAAAACACTATAATTATTAAATATCGTAAAGTGCGAGAAATTGTGAACGTGTCTTTGTAACTATCCGATATCTTTGAAATTTGCACGTTTTTTAGAGATATTTGAGGTGAGCTTATGGCCGAATTTTCAGAGATCTAGACCGTCGGCAAGGTACCAAACGGGGAAAAAACACTATAGTTTTTAAAAGCGTAAAGTGCTAGAAAAAGTGAACGTGTCTTTGTAATAATCCGATATCTTTGAAAATTGCACGGTTTCTAGAGATGTTTGAGGTGAGATTATGGCCGAAATTTCAGAGCCTTAGACCGTCGGCAAGGTACAAAACGGGGGAAAAAACACTATAATTATTAAATAGTGTAAATTACGAGAAAAAGTGAACGTGTCTTTGTAATAATCCTATATCTTTGAAATTTGCAAGGTTTCTAGAGATATTTGAAGTGAGCTTATGGCCGAAAATTTCAGAGCTCTAGACCGTCGGCAAGGTACCAAACGGGGGAAAAACACCATAATTATTAAATAGCGTAAAGTGCGAGAAAATGTGAACGTGTCTTTGTAATTATTCGATATCTTTGAAATTTGCACGGTTTCTAGAGATATTTGAGGTGAGCTTATGGCCGAAATTTCAGAGATTTAGACCGTCGGAAAGGTTCAAAAACGAGGGAAAAAACACTATAATTTTTTAATAGCGTAAAATGCGAGAAAAAGTGAACGTGTCTTTGTACTAATCCGATATCATTGAAATTTTCACGGTTTCTAGAGATATTTGAGGTGAGCTTATTGCGAAATTTCAGAGCTCTAGACCGTCGGCAAGGTACCAAACGGGGGAAAAAACACTATAATTATTAAAAAGCGTAAAGTGCGAGAAAATGTGAATGTGTCTTTGTAATAATCCGATATCTTTGAAATTTGCACGGTTTCTAGAGATATTTGAGGTGAGCTGATGGCCGAAATTTCAGAGCTCTAGACCGTCGGCAAGGTACCAAACGGGGGAAAAACACTATAATTATTAAATAGTGTAAAGTGCGAGAAAAAGTGAACGTGCCTTTGTAATAATCCGATATCTTTGAAATTTGCACGGTTTCTAGAGATGTTTGAGGTGAGCTTATGGCAGAAATTTCAGAGCTCTAGACCGTCGGCAAGGTACCAAACAGGTGAAAAAACCCTATAATTATTAAATAGTGTAAAGTGCGAGAAAAAGTGAACGTGTCTTTGTAATAATCCGATGTCTTTCTCATCGGGTTCTTGCTGATTTAATTCCAGGTGCTCTGGTCTCGGAAAGATCATTGAGTACCAGCCCTTTGGCTTTGCAATGCTATTAAATTCTTATGTTTATATGTTTGTATGCTTTTGCATGCAACATTGTTGAACTGATGGGTGGGTTGGAGTTATTTCACCAAGACAATTTGTACTTGTTTTGTGATACGAGAACCTGTTGGGGCAAGTGTGAGGTTGGTGCACCCTAGAACCTGGTTTAAACCCCCAGTGGCAATTTGTTTTGCCACTGACCGTTCCAAGGCGGTATCCCCAAAGGTTCTCTTGTTTATTAATTGTTTGTGGCGTCCTATTTGAATTGACACACATAAGTAAAACATGCGCTCTCTCTATCTTCCTCTCTTCTTTTTCGCTGCGTGGGGAGGCTGTGTTTTTTGAGTGTGGCGATTCCTGATATGCATATGTTGCTTTTTTATAATCACAGTAGTTTTGTCTGTGCTGTGTGGCGGCCGTAAAACGTCTCCCCGTACTTTCAATCAATACTGTTATCGTTTCATCCCTCAGGGATTGTATTTTACAGTCATTTTTCACACCCCTCCCCACTCACCCAAATACTCTTATATACCACATTGAAGGTTGTATGTTCACCGACCTTCTGTTATATTTAAATGGTATTATTCTTGTGTATTATCTGGTTACAGAATTGGGCCTTTGTATATACTCGGAAGCACCATTTACAGTCCCATTTATTATTTAGGGATCAGTGATTCAACATGTCAATATTTTTAGATTGTTCTGCGTGCTATTTATAGAAAAAACCATAAGCGCGCAAACATTTACGTCATGTATTGCATGGTGACGTCACTTAAAAACTTGCGATATGACTGAAGGTCGCTAATCATATAATGGTATTTTTTTCAAACAAAATAATCATGGCGTTTAAAATAAAAGGAAACATTTTAACTCCCAGGCTATCTTCTGCGTCTTCTGTCCATATTCCGGCTAAATTAAATACTTTCAAATACATGCAACCGTCAATTTGTTTATCTCCAATAAATTTATCTTCGGCTACTTCCGTCAATGTGACCGGTTTGCAAAGTGCACAATGTACCCATTTATTTAAAAATAATTTAAAAATAAAATTGTCACCTATCAAATCTCATATTCTTAAAAAATATAACATTTCCACGCCTATAAAACTAAACGACGGAAGACGCAGATCGTATCCTTTTATATACAAGTGTAATTTAAAGAGGTGTAGGTGCTGTAGTTTTTTAAAATGTAGCTCGACTATAAAATCAACTGTTAATGGAAGAACTTTTTCAGTAAATATTAATTCAGATATTGATTGACAAACAGATAATATAATTTATGTTTTAACTTGAAACGCTTTAAATTGTGGCATTCAATATGTAGGACAGACGGGACGCCCTTTAAAAACACGTTTTAGTCAGCACTGTTCTAAAATACGAAACAATAATAAAATCAATACATATTTATATAAACATTTTAAACAATCAGGCCACACTTTAAAACACGTTAGTATTCAACCTGTGGAAAAAATTATATTTGATAACAGTGCTTCAAGAGCATTTAAAATTAGAGCAAGACTTGTTTCAGAAGATAATTGGATAAAAAAAACTACAAACTCCTTATCCACTTGGTTTAAATGATAATATTTATCAAGAAGGCAACATTTCAAAAAACCCTGATTTTGACATTTTTGGATTGCTTCAAATACGAAAACGAAAATCGAGGTCACATGGGATAAGGACTAATGGTAACATCAAAAGAAAATCACGTGTTCATTGTTCTATTCATGACCTTCAAAATATTTTAAAACATTCTGGAAGACATGCTATGCTGTCGCGTTTAGCTTCTCTTTCTATTTCAAGTTTACAAAAAGTGGATAAGGAAGCCGATGATATTGTTATTAGAACTCATCCACTTTATGAGGTTGCAAGCCTTACTCAGTGTTACACTCGGCATGTTCTAAGACCACATATTGACTTGGAATCTGATCACCAAAGACATTTCCTTAAAATTTCATTTTTAAATAAAGGCATAGATTTTATTGACCTTCCAAGTATATTTAAAGATAAAACTGTTGAATCGGCTATACCTAATTATTTCAAGAATACTGAAACACCCATCGTTTGTTATAAATATAACAAGCCTATTAGAAACACAATTTTCAATTACAACAAAATTACCTCGGATTTACAGATTGTTGAAAACACACCATTATCTTGAGACTGTTCTAATTCAAAATTTTGCTATCAACCTGCCGGTCATATCGTTACAGGGGATCTAAATGTTATCAAAGACTTTAGAATCCGCAATTTAATTTCAAAAGGTCCAAAATACAGAATTCCATCGGACATCGACTTTAATACCTGTCGTGCGGAAATTGCAGAGTCTTTAAACTCTTTTTGCAATAAATGGTGTAAACGAGAACATGCTGAGCCTAATGCTCTTTCAAACTGGAAAAAACAAATATTCAAAATAATTGACACTCGTATATCCTTCTATAAAAGAAACATAGCTTTACTACCACCTCGACCTCGTTTTAACTTTCGTCATTTGAAAAAAGGTATTCAAGATTTTCACAACAAATTTGTTTTAACACCTGCTGATAAGGCTTCAAATAATGTTATTATAGTGTGACGTATACACTATATAAATGTTCAAACTGAAGAGCTTAATAGCACTAATGCTTATACACTGACTTCTTCATCTGAGAGTGATATTGTTACTGCACACACTCTACAAATTACAAAATTTAGAATCAGTGTTGAGCCTAAACAAGACAAAGTACCTACTATGTATTGGTTGCCTAAAATGCACAAAACACCGTACAAAGCAAGATTTATCGCTAACTCTAGTTCTTGTACTACAACAAAGTTATCCGTGCTCTTAACATCTTGTCTTACAGCTATAAAAGAACATGTAATTAGGTATTGCGAAAAAGTTTTTGAAACTACTGGCAAAAATTTATTTTGGTCTATAAAAAATTCAAATGACGTTTTGAAGAAACTTAAATCAAATAATTTTCAGGCGTTCTGTTTGTCTACATATGATTTTTCTACCTTGTATACTTCTCTCCCTCATAATTTAATAAGAGACAAGCTAACCAGTCTCATTGAAAAAACTTTTGCTAGAGAAAATAAAACATTTATTGCTTGTAATGAACATAGGGCATTCTTTACAGATGGTTCTTATGATAATTATACTTCATGGACCTGTCAAGACCTTATCCAGGCGCTCACATTTTTATTGGATAATATTTATTTGAGATTTGGTACCTCTATTTATAAACAAGTAATAGGCATTCCAATGGGTACTAATTGTGCACCCCTTGTTGCTGATCTGTTTTATACTGTTATGAAAGAGATTTCATGTTATCTCTTTCTACCGAACATCAAGATGATATTATTACAGCTTTTAACAACACCTCGAGGTACCTTGATGATTTATTAAATATAGATAATAACCATTTTCCATCACTGGTTAATAAGATTTATCCTAAAGAACTACAGCTTAACAAAGCGAACACTTCAGAAAAGCAAGCAAACTTCCTTGATTTAAATCTATCCATCGAAAATGGTTACGTCACTACTAAAATTTATGATAAAAGAGATGATTTTAATTTTAATATAGTAAATTTTCCGTTTCTAGACGGCGATGTTCCTCGTGCAACTTCTTACGGGGTTTATATCTCACAGCTTGTTCGCTTTTCAAGAGCTTGCAACGATGTGAATGATTTCAATGAACGTAATCTTTGCATTACAGAAAAACTTTTAAAACAAGGTTATCGGTATCACAAATTAAGGAAAACCTTTTGCAAGTTTTATCGCCGATATCCAGATCTAATTCATAAATACAGCTGCAGTTTAAAATCACTATTGCAACAAGGAATTTCACAGCCAGTTTTTTATGGAGATTTAATTTATAAACTTAAGAAGATAAAAGGCGATGTTAATTTCTCCCGGTTATTCGTAAAAACCATCTGTAAATTTAAAAAGAAAGGTTACCAACATGATATTTTACAGCGCTCTGCAGGCCTGGTGATTAACCCATCTACAGTTGATCATTATGCTTACCTCTTTGGTTGCACGACGGTGGCAGGGGTGTAAGAGTTTATGAAAGTTTATGGGGAAATCTTTTCTTAAAAGAACCTAAAAGCTCGATTTGTTTCTTTTATCCCTGTCATCGTGTTCTTGCTGATTTTACTCCAGGTGCTCTGGTCTCGGAAAGATCATTGAGTACCCGCCCTTTGGCTTTGCAATGCTATTAAATTCTTATGTTTATATGTTTGTATGCTTTTGCATGCAACATTGTTGAGCTGATGGGTGGGTTGGAGTTATTTCACCAAGACAATTTGTACTTGTTTTGTGATACGAGAACCTGTTGGGGCAAGTGTGAGGTTGGTGCACCCTAGAACCTGGTTTAAACCCCCAGTGGCAATTTGTTTTGCCACTGACCGTTCCAAGGCGGTATCCCCAAAGGTTCTCTTGTTTATTAATTGTTTGTGGCGTCCTATTTGAATTGACACACATATATAAAACATGCGCTCTCTCTATCTTCCTCTCTTCTTTTTCGCTGCGTGGGGAGGCTGTGTTTTTTGAGTGTGGCGATTCCTGATATGCATATGTTGCTTTTTTTTTTTAATTTGCACGGTTTCTAGAGATATTTGAGGTGAGCTTATGGCAGAAAATTTCAGAGCTCTACACCGTCGGCATGGTACCAAACGGGTGAAAAACACTATAATTATTAAATAGAGTAAAGTGCGGGAAAATGTGAACGTGTCTTTGTAATTATCCGATATCTTTGAAATTTGCACGGTTTCTAGAGATATTTGAGGTGAGCTCATGGCCGGAATTTCAGAGCTCTAGACCGTCGGCAAGGTACCAAACGGGGGAAAAACACTATAATTATTAAATAGCGTAAAATGCGAGAAAAAGTGAACGTGTCTTTGTAATAATCCGATATCTTTGAAATTTGCACGGTTTCTAGAGATATTTTAGGAGAGCTTATGGCCGAAATTTCAGAGCTCTAGACCGTCGGCAAGGTACCAAACCGGGGAAAAACACTATAATTAGTAAATAGCGTAAATCGGGAGAAAAAGTGAATGTGTCTTTGTTATTATCCGATATCTTTGAAATTTGCACGGTTTCTAGAGATATTTGAGGTGAGCTTATGGCCGAAATGTCAGAGCTCTAGAACGTCGGCAAGGTACCAAACGGGGGTAAAACACTATAATTATTAAAAAGCGTAAAGTGCGAGAAAAAGTGAACGTTTCTTTGTAATAATCCGATATCTTTGAAATTTGCACGGTTTCTAGAGATATTTGAGGTGAGCTCATGGCCGAAATTTCAGAGCTCTAGACCGTCGGCAAGGTACCAAACGGGGGAAAACACACTATAGTTATTAAATATCGTAAAGTGCGAGAAAAAGTGAACGTGTCTTTGTAATTATTCGATATCTTTGAAATTTGCACGGTTTCTAGAGATATTTAAGATGAGCTGATGGCCGAAATTTCAAGGCTCTAGACCGTCGGCAAGGTACCAAACGGGGAAAAAAACACTATAATTATTAAATAGCGTAAAGTGCGCGAAAAAGTGAACGTGTCTTTGTAATAATCCGAAGTCTTGAAATTTGCAGGGTTCCTAGAGATATTTGAGGTGAGCTTATGGCCGAAAATTTCAGAGCTCTAGACCGTCGGCAAGGTACCAAACGGTGGAAAAAACACTATAATTAGTAAATAGCGTAAATTGCTAAAAAATGTGAACGTGTCCTTGTACTAATCCGATATCTTTGAAATTTGCACGGTTTCTAGAGATATTTTAGGTGAGCTTATGGCCGCAATTTCAGAGCTCTTGACTGTCGGCAAGGTACCACACGGGGGAAAAACACTATAATTATTAAATAGCGTAAAGTGCGAAAAAGGTTGAACGTGTCTTTGTAGTAATCCGATATCTTTGAAATTTGCACGGTTTCTAGAGATATTTGAGGTGAGCTTATGGCCGAAGTTTCAGAGCTCTAGACCGGCGGCAAGGTACCAAATGGGGGAAAAAACACTATAATTATTAGATAGCGTAAAGTGCGAGAAAAAGTGAACGTGTCTTTGTAATAATCCGATATCTTTGAAATTTGCACGGTTTCTAGAGATATTTGAGGTGAGCTTATGGCCGAAATTTCAGAGCTCTTGACCGTCGGCAAGGTACCAAACGGGGGAAAAACACTATAATTATTAAATAGCGTAAAGTGCGAAAAAGGTTGAACGTGTCTTTGTAGTAATCCGATATCTTTGAAATTTGCACGGTTTCTAGAGATATTTGAGGTGAGCTTATGGCCGAAGTTTCAGAGCTCTAGACCGTCGGCAAGGTACCAAACGGGGGAAAAACACTATAATTATTAGATAGCGTAAAGTGCGAGAAAAAGTGAACGTGTCTTTGTAATAATCCGATATCTTTGAAATTTGCACGATTTCTAGAGATATTTGAGGTGAGCTCATGGCCGAAATTTCAGAGCTCTAGACCGTCGGCAAGGTACCAAACGGTGTAAAAAACACTATAATTATTAAATATCGTAAAGTGCGAGAAAAAATGAACGTGTCTTTGTAATTATTCGATATCTTTGAAATTTGCACGGTTTCCAAAGATATTTAAGATGAGCTTATGGCCGAAATTTCAGAGCTCTAGACCGTCGGCAAGGTACCAAATGGGGGAAAAACCCTATATTTATGAAATAGTGTAAAGTGCGAGAAAATGTGAACGTGCCTTTGTAATAATCTGATATCTTTGAAATTTTCACGGTTTCTAGAGATATTTGTGGTGAGCTTATGGCCGAAATTTCAGAGCTCTAGACCATCGGAAAGGTACCAAACGGGGAAAAACACCTTATAATTATTAAATAGCGTAAAGTGCGAGAAAAAGTGAACGTTTCTTTGTAATAATCCGATATCTTCGAAATTTGCACGGTTTCTAGAGATATTTGAGGTGAGCTCATGGCCGAAATTTCAGAGCTCTATACCGTCGGCAAGGTACCATATGGGGTAAAAAACACTATAATTAAAAATAGCGTAAAGTGCGAGAAAAAGTGAACGTGTCTTTGTAATAATCCGATATCTTTGAAATTTGCACGGTTTCTATAGATATTTAAGATGAGCTTATGGCCGCAATTTCAGAGCTCTAGACCGTCGGCAAGGTACCAAACTGGGGTAAAAAACACTATAATAATTAACTAGCGTAAAGTGCGAGAAAAAGTGAACGTGTCTTTGTAATAATCCAATGTCTTTGAAAATTGTACGGTTTCTAGAGATATTTGAGGTGAGCTTATGGCCGAAATTTTAGAGATCTAGACCGTCGGCAAGGTACCAAACGGGGGAAAAAGCACTATAATTATTAAATAGCGTGAAGTGCGAGAAAAAGTGAACGTGTCTTTGTAATAATCCGATATCTTTGAAATTTGCACGGTTTCTAGAGATATTTGTGGTGAGCTTATGGCCAAACTTTCAGAGATCTAGACCGTCGGCAAGGTACCAAACGGTGGAAAAAAGAACTATAATTATTTAATATTGTAAATTGCGAGAAAATGTGAACGTGTCTTTGTAATAATCCGATATCTTTGAAATTTGCACGGTTTCTAGCGACATTTGAGGTGAGCTTATTGCCAAAATTTCAAAGCACTAGACCGTCGGCAAGGTACCAAACGCGTGAAAATCACTATAATTATAAAATAGCGTAAAGTGCGAGAAAAAGTGAACGTGTCTGTAATAATCCGATATCTTTGAAATTTGCACGGTTTCTAGAGATATTTTAGGTGAGCCTATAGCCGAAATTTCAGAGCTCTAGACCGTCGGCAAGGTACCAAACGGGGGAAAAATCACTATAAATAATAAATAACGTAAAGTGCGAGAAAATGTGAACGTGTCTTTGTAATAATCCGATATCTTTGAAATTTGCACGGTTTCTAGAGATATTTGTGGTGAGCTTATGGTCGAAATTTGAGAGATCTAGACAGTCGGCAAGGTACCAAACGGTGGAAAAAACACTATAATTATAAAATAGCGTAAATTGCGAGAAAAAGTGAACGTGTCTTTGTAATAATCCGATATCTTTGAAATTTGCACGGTTTCTAGAGATATTTGTGGTTAGCTTATGGCCGAAATTTGATAGATCTAGACCGCCGGCAAGGTACCAAACGGTGGAAAAAACACTATAATTATTAAATATTGTAAATTGCGAGAAAAGTGAACGTGTCTTTGTAATAATCCCATATCTTTGAAATTTGCACGGTTTCTAGAGATATTTGTGGTGAGCTTATGGCCGAAATTTGAGAGATCTAGACCGCCGGCAAGGTACCAAACGGTGGAAAAAACACTATAATTATCAAATATTGTAAATTGCGATAAAAAGTGAACGTGTCTTTGTAATAATCCGATATCTTTGAAATTTGCACGGTTTCTAGCGACATTTGAGGTGAGGTAATGGCCGAAATTTCAAAGCTCTAGACCGTCGGCAATGTACCAAACGGATGAAAATCACTATAATTATTAAAAAGCATAAAGTGCGAGAAAAAGTGAACGTGTCTTTGTAATAATCCGATATCTTTGAAATTTGCACGGTTTTTAGAGATATTTGAGGTGAGCTTATGGCCGAAATTTCAGAGCTCTAGACCGTTGGCAAGGTACCAAATGGGGGAAAAACACTATAATTATTAAATAGCGTAAAGTGCGAGAAAATGTGAACGTGTCTTTGTAATAATCCGATATCTTTGAAATTTGCACGGTTTCTAGAGATATTTGCGGTGATCTGATGGCCGAAATTTCAGAGATCTAGACCGTCGGAAAGGTACCAAACGGGGGAAAAAACATTGTAATTATTAAATAGCTTAAAGTGCGAGAAAAAGTGAACGTGTCTTTGTAATAATCCGATATCTTTAAAATTTGCACGGTTTCTAGAGATATTTGAGGTGAGCTTATGGCCGAAATTTCAGAGATCTAGACCGTCGGCAAGGTACCAAACTGGGGAAAAACACTATAATTTTTAAATAGCGTAAAGTGCGAGAAAAAGTGAACGTGTCTTTGTACTAATCCGATATCTTTGAAATTTGCACGATTTCTAGAGATGTTTTAGGTGAGCTTATGGCCGAAATTTCAGAGCTCTAGACCATCGGCAAGGTACCAAATGGGGGAAAAACCCTATATTTATGAAATAGTGTAAAGTGCGAGAAAATGTGAACGTGCCTTTGTAATAATCCGATGTCTTTGAAATTTGCACGGTTTCTAGAGATGTTTGAGGTGTGCTTATGGCAGAAATTTCAGAGCTCTAGACCGTCGTCAAGGTACCAAACGGGTGAAAAAACACTATAATTATTAAATCGTGTAAATTACGAGAAAAAGTGAACGTGTCATTGTAATAATCCGATATCTTCGAAATTTGCAAGGTTTCTAGAGATATTTGAGGTGAGCTTATGGCCGAAATTACAGAGCTCTAGACCGTCGGCAAGGTACCAAACGGGGGAAAAACACTTTAATTATTAAATAGCGTAAATTGGGAGAAAAAGTGAACGTGTCTTTGTAATAATCCGATATCTTTGGAATTTGCACGGTTTCTAGAGATATTTGTGGTGAGCTTATGGCCGGAATTTGAGAGATCTAGACCGTCGGCAAGGTACCAAACGGTGGAAAAAACACTATAATTATTAAATATTGTAAATTGCGAGAAAGAGGGAACGTGTCTTTGTAATAATCCGATATCTTTGAAATTTGCACGGTTTCTAGCGACATTTGAGGTGAGCTTATGGCCGAAATTTCAGAGCTCTAGACCGTCGGCAATGTACCAAACGGATGAAAATCACTATAATTATTAAAAAGCGTAAAGTGCGAGAAAATGTGAACGTGTCTTTGTAATAATCCGATATCTTTGAAATTTGCACGGTTTCTAGAGATATTTGAGGTGAGCTTATGGCCGAAATTTCAGAGCTCTAGACCGTCGGCAAGGTACCAAACGGGGGAAAATACACTATAATTATTAAATATTGTAAAGTGCGAGAAAAAGTGAACGTGTCTTTGTAATCGATATCTTTGAAATTTGCACGGTTTCTAGAGACGTTTGAGGTGAGCTTATGGCAGAAATTTCAGAGCTCTAGACCGTCGGCAAGCTAACAAACGGGGGAAAAACACTATAATTATTAAATAGTGTAAATTGCGAGAAAAAGTGAACGTGTCTTTGTAATAATCCGATATCTCTGAAATTTGCACGGTTTCTAGAGATATTTGAGGTGAGCTTATCGCCGAAAATTTCAGAGCTCTAGACCGTCGGCAAGGTACTAAACAGGGAAAAAAACTCTATAATTATTTAATAGCGTAAAGTGCGAGAAAAGGTGAACGTGTCTTTGTAATAATCCGATATCTTTGAAATTTGCACGGTTTCTAGAGATGTTTGAGGTAAACTTATGGCCGAAATGTCAGAGCTCTAGACCGTTGGCAAGGTACCAAACTGGGAAAAAAAAACACTATAATTATTAAATAGCGTAAAGTGCGAGAAAAAGTGAACGTGTCTTTGTAATAATCCGATGTCTTTGAAATTTGCAGGGTTTCTAAAGATATTTGAGGTGAGCTTATGGCCGAAATTTCAGAGATCTAGACCGTCGGCAAGGAACTAAACGGTGAAAAAAACTCTATAATTATTAAATAGCGTAAAGTGCGAGAAAAAGTGAACGTGTCTTTGTAATAATCCGATATCTTTGAAAATTACACGGTTTCTAGAGATGTTTGAGGTGAGCTTATGGCAGAAATTTCAGAGCTCTAGACCGTCGGCAAGGTAGAAAACGGGGGAAAAACAGTATAGTTATAAAACAGTGTAAATTGCGAGAAAAAGTGAACGTGTCTTTGTAATAATCCGATATCTTCGAAATTTGCACGATTTTTAGAGATATTTGAGGTGAGGTTATGGCCTAAAATTTCAGAGCTCAAGACCGTCGGCAAGGTACCAAACAGGTGAAAAAAACACTATAATTATTCAATAGCGTGATGTGCGAGAAAATGTGAACGTGTCTTTGTAATTATTCGACATCTTTGAAATTTGCACGGTTTCTAGAGATATTTGAGGTGAGCTTATGGCCGAAATTTCAGAGCTCTAGACCGTCGGCAAGGTACCAAACGGGGGAAAACACACGATAATTATTAAATAGCGTAAAGTGCGAGAAAATGTGAACGTGTCTTTGTAATAATCCGATATCTTTGAAATTTGCACGGTTTCTAGAGATACTTGAGGTGAGCTTATGGCAGAAATTTCAGAGCTCTAGACCGTCGGCAAGGTACAAAACGGGGGAAAAACAGTATAGTTATAAAACAGTGTAAATTGCGAGAAAAAGTGAACATGTCTTTGTAATAATCCGATATCTTCGAAATTTGCACGGTTTTTAGAGATATTTGAGGTGAGGTTATGGCCTAAAATTTCAGAGCTCAAGACCGTCGGCAAGGTACCAAACAGGTGAAAAAAAACACTATAATTATTCAATAGCGTGATGTGCGAGAAAATGTGAACGTGTCTTTGTAATTATTCGACATCTTTGAAATTTGCACGGTTTCTAGAGATATTTGAGGTGAGCTTATGGCCGAAATTTCAGAGATTTAGACCGTCGGCAAGGTACCAAACGGGGGAAAAACACTTTTATTTTTTATAACGTAAAGTGCGAGAAAAGTGAACGTGTCTTTGTAATAATCCGATATCTTTGAAATTTGCACGGTTTCCAGAGATATTTGAGGTGAGCTTATGGCCGAAATTTCAGAGCTCTAGACCGTCGGCAAGGTACCAAACGGGGGAAAACACACTATAATTATTAAATAGCGTAAAGTGCGAGAAAATGTGAACGTGTCTTTGTAATAATCCGATATCTTTGAAATTTGCCCGGTTTCTAGAGATATTTGAGGTGAGCTTATGGCCGAAATTTCAGAGCTCTAGACCGTCGGCAAGGTACCAAACGAGGGAAAAAACCCTATAATAATTTAATAGCGTAAAGTGCGAGAAAAAGTGAACGTGTCTTTGTAATAATCCGATTTATTTGAAATTTGCACGGTTTCTAGAGATATTTGAGGTGAGCTTATGGCCGAAGTTTCAGAGCTCTAGACCGTCGGCAAGGTACCAAACGGGGGAAAAACACTATAATTATTAAATAGCGTAAAGTGCGAGAAAAAGTGAACGTGTCTTTGTAATAATCCGATATCTTTGAAATTTGCACGGTTTCTAGAGATATTTGAGGTGAGCTCACGGCCGAAATTTCAGAGCTCTAGACCGTCGGCAAGGTACCAAACGGGGGAAAAACACTATAATTATTAAATAGCGTAAAGTGCGAGAAAAAGTGAACGTGTCTTTGTAATAATCCGATATCTTTAAAATTCGCACGGTTTCTAGAGATATTTGAGGTGAGCTTATGGCCGAAATTTCAGAGATCTAGACCGTCGGCAAGGTACCAAACTGGGGAAAAACACTATAATTTTTAAATAGCGTAAAGTGCGAGAAAAAGTGAACGTGTCTTTGTACTAATCCGATATCTTTGAAATTTGCACGATTTCTAGAGATGTTTTAGGTGAGCTTATGGCCGAAATTTCAGAGCTCTAGACCGTCGGCAAGGTACCAAATGGGGGAAAAACCCTATATTTATGAAATAGTGTAAAGTGCGAGAAAATGTGAACGTGCCTTTGTAATAATCCGATATCTTTGAAATTTGCACGGTTTCTAGAGATGTTTGAGGTGTGCTTATGGCAGAAATTTCAGAGCTCTAGACCGTCGTCAAGGTACCAAACGGGTGAAAAAACACTATAATTATTAAATCGTGTAAATTACGAGAAAAAGTGAACGTGTCATTGTAATAATCCGATATCTTCGAAATTTGCAAGGTTTCTAGAGATATTTGAGGTGAGCTTATGGCCGAAATTACAGAGCTCTAGACCGTCGGCAAGGTACCAAACGGGGGAAAAACACTTTAATTATTAAATAGCGTAAATAGGGAGAAAAAGTGAACGTGTCTTTGTAATAATCCGATATCTTTGGAATTTACACGGTTTCTAGAGATATTTGTGGTGAGCTTATGGCCGGAATTTGAGAGATCTAGACCGTCGGCAAGGTACCAAACGGTGGAAAAAACACTATAATTATTAAATATTGTAAATTGCGAGAAAAAGGGAACGTGTCTTTGTAATAATCCGATATCTTTGAAATTTGCACGGTTTCTAGCGACATTTGAGGTGAGGTAATGGCCGAAATTTCAAAGCTCTAAACCGTCGACAATGTACCAAACGGATGAAAATCACTATAATTATTAAAAAGCGTAAAGTGCGAGAAAATGTGAACGTGTCTTTGTAATAATCCGATATCTTTGAAATTTGCACGGTTTCTAGAGATATTTGAGGTGAGCTTATGGCCGAAATTTCAGAGCTCTAGACCGTCGGCAAGGTACCAAACGGGGGAAAATACACTATAATTATTAAATATTGTAAAGTGCGAGAAAAAGTGAACGTGTCTTTGTAATCGATATCTTTAAAATTTGCACGGTTTCTAGAGACGTTTGAGGTGAGCTTATGGCAGAAATTTCAGAGCTCTAGACCGTCGGCAAGCAAACAAACGGGGGAAAAACACTATTATTATTAAATAGTGTAAATTGCGAGAAAAAGTGAACGTGTCTTTGTAATAATCCGATATCTCTGAAATTTGCACGGTTTCTAGAGATATTTGAGGTGAGCTTATCGCCGAAAATTTCAGAGCTCTAGACCGTCGGCAAGGTACCAAACAGGGAAAAAACTCTATAATTATTTAATAGCGTAAAGTGCGAGAAAAGGTGAACGTGTCTTTGTAATAATCCGATATCTTTGAAATTTGCACGGTTTCTAGAGATGTTTGAGGTGAACTTATGGCCGAAATGTCAGAGCTCTAGACCGTTGGCAAGGTACCAAACTGGGAAAAAAAAACACTATAATTATTAAATAGCGTAAAGTGCGAGAAAAAGTGAACGTGTCTTTGTAATAATCCGATGTCTTTGAAATTTGCAGGGTTTCTAAAGATATTTGAGGTGAGCTTATGGCCGAAATTTCAGAGATCTAGACCGTCGGCAAGGAACTAAACGGTGAAAAAAACACTATAATTATTAAATAGCGTAAAGTGCGAGAAAAAGTGAACGTGTCTTTGTAATAATCCGATATCTTTGAAAATTACACGGTTTCTAGAGATGTTTGAGGTGAGCTTATGGCAGAAATTTCAGAGCTCTAGACCGTCGGCAAGGTACAAAACGGGGGAAAAACAGTATAGTTATAAAATAGTGTAAATTGCGAGAAAAAGTGAACGTGTCTTTGTAATAATCCGATATCTTCGAAATTTGCACGGTTTTTAGAGATATTTGAGGTGAGGTTATGGCCTAAAATTTCAGAGCTCAAGACCGTCGGCAAGGTACCAAACAGGTGAAAAAAAACACTATAATTATTCAATAGCGTGATGTGCGAGAAAATGTGAACGTGTCTTTGTAATTATTCGACATCTTTGAAATTTGCACGGTTTCTAGAGATATTTGAGGTGAGCTTATGGCCGAAATTTCAGAGATTTAGACCGTCGACAAGGTACCAAACGGGGGAAAAACACTTTTATTTTTTATAACGTAAAGTGCGAGAAAAGTGAACGTGTCTTTGTAATAATCCGATATCTTTGAAATTTGCCCGGTTTCTAGAGATACTTGAGGTGAGCTTATGGCCGAAATTTCAGAGCTCTAGACCGTCGGCAAGGTACCAAACGAGGGAAAAAACCCTATAATAATTTAATAGCGTAAAGTGCGAGAAAAAGTGAACGTGTCTTTGTAATAATCCGATTTATTTGAAATTTGCACGGTTTCTAGAAATATTTGAGGTGAGCTTATGGCCGAAGTTTCAGAGCTCTAGACCGTCGGCAAGGTACCAAACGGGGGAAAAACACTATAATTAATAAATAGCGTGAAGTGCGAGAAAAAGTGAACGTGTCTTTGTAATAATCCTATATCTTTGAAATTTGCACGGTTTCTAGAGATATTTGAGGTGAGCTCACGGCCGAACTTTCAGAGCTCTAGACCGTCGGCAAGGTACCAAACGGGGGAAAAACACTATAATTATTAAATAGCGTAAAGTGCGAGAAAATGTGAACGTGTCTTTGTAATAATCCGATATGTTTGAAATTTGCACGGTTTCTAGAGATATTTGAGGTGATCTTTTGGCCGAAATTTCATAGCTCTAGACCGTCGGCAAGGTACCAAACGGGGGAAAAAACACTATAATTATTAAATATCGTAAAGTGCGAGAAAAAGTGAACGTGACCTTGTAATAATCCGATATCTTTGAAATTTGCACGGTTTCTATAGATATTTAAGATGAGCTTATGGCCGAAATTTCAGAGCTCTAGACCGTCGGCAAGGTACCAAACGGGGAAAAAAATCCGATAATTATTAAAACGCGTAAAGTGCGAGAAAAAGTGAACGTGTCTTTGTAATAATCCAATATCTTTGAAATTTGCACGGTTTCTAGAGATATTTGAGGTGAGCTTATGGCCGAAATTTCAGAGCTCTAGACCGTCGGCAAGGTACCAAACTGGGGGAAAACACTATAATTATTAAAAAGCGTAAAGTGCGAGAAAAAGTGAACGTGTCTTTGTAATAACCCGATGTTTTTGAAATTTGCAAGGTATCTAGAGATATTTGAGGTGAGCTTATGGCCGAAATTTTAGAGCTCTAGACCGTCGGCAAGGTACCAAACGGGAGAAAATCACTATAATTATTAAAAAGAGTAAAGGGCGAGAAAAAGTGAACGTGTCTTTGTAATAATCCGATATCTTTGAAATTTGCACGGTTTCTAGAGATATTTGAGGTGAGCCTATGGCCGAAATTTCAGAGCTCTAGACCGTCGGCAAGGAACGAAATGGGGAAAAAAATCCTATAATTATTAAATCGCGTTTAGTGCGAGAAAAAGTGAACGCGTCTTTGTAATAATCCGATATCTTTGAAATTTGCACGGTTTCTAGAGATATTTGAGGAGAGCTTATGGCCGAAATTTCAGAGATCTAGACCGTCGGCAAGGTATCAAACGGGGGACAAACACTATAATTATTAAATAGCGTAAAGTGCGAGCAAAAGTGAACGTGTCTTTGTAATAATCCGATATCTTTGAAATTTGCAGGGTTTCTAAAGATATTTGAGGTGAGCTTATGGCCGAAAATTTCAGAGCTCAAGACCGTCGGCAAGGTACCAAACGGGGGAAAAAACACTATAATTATTAAATAGCGTAAAGTGCGAGAAAAAGTGAACGTGTCTTTGTAATAATCCGATTTCTTTGAAATTTGCACGGTTTCTAAAGATATTTGAGGTGAGCTTATGGCCAAAATTTCAGAGCTCTAGACCGTCGGCAAAGTACCAAACGGGGAAAAAACGCTATAATCATTAAATAGCGTAAAGTGCGAGAAAAAGTGAACGTGCCTTTGTAATAATCCGATTTCTTTGAAATTTGCACGGTTTCTAGACATATTTGAGGTGAGCTTATGGCCGAAATATAAGAGCTCTAGACCGTCGGCAAGGTACCAACCGGGGGAAAAAACACTATAATTATTAAATAGCGTAAAGTGCGAGAAAAAGTGAACGTGTCTTTGTACTAATCCGATATCTTTGAAATTTGCACGATTTCTAGAGATGTTTTAGGTGAGCTTATGGCCGAAATTTCAGAGCTCTAGACCGTCGGCAAGGTACCAAACGGGGGAAAAACCCTATATTTATGAAATAGTGTAAAGTGCGAGAAAATGTGAACGTGCCTTTGTAATAATCCGATATCTTTGAAATTTGCACGGTTTCTAGAGATGTTTGAGGTGAGCTTATGGCAGAAATTTCAGAGCTCTAGACCGTCGTCAAGGTACCAAACGGGTGAAAAAACACTATAATTATTAAATAGTGTAAATTACGAGAAAAAGTGAACGTGTCTTTGTAATAATCCGATATCTTCGAAATTTGCACGGTTTCTAGAGATATTTGAGGTGAGCTTATGGCCGAAATTACAGAGCTCTAGACCGTCGGCAAGGTACCAAACGGGGGAAAAACACTTTAATTATTAAAAAGCGTAAATTGGGAGAAAAAGTGAACGTGTCTTTATAATTATCCGATATCTTTGAAATTTGCACAGTTTCTAGAGATATTTAAGGTGAGCTTATGGCCGAAAATTTCAGAGCTCAAGACCGTCGGCAAGGTACCAAACGGGGGAAAAAACACTATAATTATTAAATAGCGTAAAGTGCGAGAAAATGTGAACGTGTCTTTGTAATTATCCTATATCTTTGAAATTTGCACGGTTTCTAGAGATGATAAAGGTGAGCTTATGGCCGATATTTCAGAGATCTAGACCGTCGGCAAGGTACCAAACGGGGGAAAAAACACTATAATTTTTTAAAAGCGTAAAGTGCGAGAAAAAGTGAACGTGTCTTTGTAATAATCCGATATTTTTGGAAATTTGCAGGGTTTCTAAAGATATTTGAGGTGAGCTTATGGCCGAAATTTCAGAGATCTAGACCGTCGGCAAGGAACTAAACGGTGGAAAAAACACTATAATTATTAAATAGCGTAAAGAGCGAGAAAAAGTGAACGTGTCTTTGTAATAATCCGATTTCTTTGAAATTTGCACGGTTTCTAGAGATGTTTGAGGTGAGCTTATGGCCGAAATTTCAGAGCTCTAGACCGTCGGCAAGGTACCAAACGGGGAAAACACTACAATTATTAAATAGCGTAAAGTGCGAGAAAAAGTGAACGTGTCTGTGTAATAATCCGATATCTTTGAAATTTGTACGGTTTCCAGAGATGTTTGTGGTGAGCTTATGGCCAAAATTTCAGAGATCTAGACCGTCGACAAGGTACCAAACGGTGAAAAAAACACTATAATTATTAAGTATTGTAAATTGCGAGAAAAAGTGAACGTGTCTTTGTAATAACTCGATATCTTTGAAATTTGCACGGTTTCTAGCGACATTTGAGGTGAGCTTATGGCCGAAATTTCAGAGCTCTAGACCGTCGGCAAGGTACAAAACGGTCGAAAATCACTATAATTATTAAATAGCGTAAAGTGCGAGAAAAAGTGAACGTGTCTCTGTAATAATCCGATATCTTTGAAATTTGCACGGTTTCTAGAGATATTTGAGGTGAGCCTATGGCCGAAATTTCAGAGATCTAGACCGTCGGCAAGGTACCAAACGGGGAAGAAAATCCTATAATTATTAAAAAGCGTAAATTGCGAGAAAAAGTGAACGTGTGTTTGCAATAAACCGATATCTTTGAAATTTGCACGGTTTCTATAGATTTTTAAGATGAGCTTATGGCCGGAATTTCAGAGCTCTAGACCGTCGGCAAGGTACCAAACGGGGAAAAAACACTATAATTATTAAATAGCGTAAAGAGCGAGAAAAAGTGAACGTGTCTTTGTAATAATCCGATATCTTTGAAATTTGCACGGTTTCTAGAGATATTTGAGGTGAGATTATGGCCGAAATTTCAGAGATCTAGACCGTCGGCAAGGTACCAAACGGGAGAAAACACACTATAATTATTAAATAGCCTAAAGTGCGAGAAAAAGTGAACGTGTCTTTGTAATAATCCGATATCTTTGAAATTTGCACGGTTTCTAGAGATATTTGTGGTGAGCTGATTGCCGAAATTTGAGAGATCTAGACCGTCGGCAAGGTACCAAACGGTGGAAAAAACACTATAATTATAAAATAGCGTAAATTGCGAGAAAAAGTGAACGTGTCTTTGTAATAATCCGATATCTTTGAAATTTGCACGGTTTCTAGAGATATTTGAGGTGAGCTTATGGCCGAAATTTGATAGATCTAGACCGTCGGAAAGGTACCAAACGGTGGAAAAAACACTATAATTATTAAATATTGTAAATTGCGAGAAAAAGTGAACGTGTCTTTGTAATAATCCGATATCTTTGAAATTAACACGGTTTCTAGAGATATTTGAGGTGAGCTTATGGCCGAAATTGCTGAGATGTACACCGTCGGCAAGGTACCAAACGGGGGAAAAACTCTATAATTATTAAATAACGTAAAGTGCGAGAAAAAGTGAACGTGTCTTTGTAATAATCCGATATCTTTGAAATTTGCACGGTTTCTAGAGATATTTGTGGTGAGCTTATGGCCGAAATTTGAGAGATCTAGACCGTCGGCAAGGTACCAAACGGTGGAAAAAACACTATAATTATTAAATATTGTAAATTGCGAGAAAAAGTGAACGTGTCTTTGTAATAATCCGATATCTTTGAAATTTCCACGGTTTCTAGCGACATTTGAGGTGAGGTAATGGCCGAAATTTCAAAGCTCTAAACCGTCGGCAATGTACCAAACGGATGAAAATCACTATAATTATTAAAAAGCGTAAAGTGCGAGAAAACATTAACGTGTCTGTGTAATAATCCGATATCTTTGAAATTTGCACGGTTTCTAGAGATATTTGAGGTGAGCCTATGGCCGAAATTTCAGAGCTCTAGACCGTCGGCAAGGTACCAAACGGGGAAAACAATCCTATAATTATTAAAACGCGTAAATTGCGAGAAAAAGTGAACGTGTCTTTGTAACTATCCGATATCTTTGAAATTTGCACGGTTTCTAGAGATATTTGAGGTGAGCTTATGGCCGAAATTTCAGAGCTCTAGACCGTTGGCAAGGTACCAAATGGGGGAAAAACACTATAATTATTAAATAGCGTAAAGTGCGAGAAAATGTGAACGTGTCTTTGTAATAATCCGATATCTTTGAAATTTGCACGGTTTCTAGAGATATTTGAGGTGATCTGATGGCCGAAATTTCAGAGATCTAGACCGTCGGCAAGGTACCAAACGGGGGAAAAACACTATAATTATTAAATAGCTTAAAGTGCGAGAAAAAGTGAACGTGTCTTTGTAATAATCCGATATCTTTGAAATTTGCACGGTTTCTAGAGATATTTGAGGTGAGCTTATGGCCTAAGTTTCAGAGCTCTAGACCGTCGGCAAGGTACCAAACGGGGGAAAAAACTATAATTATTAAAAAGCGTAAAGTGCGAGAAAAAGTGAACGTGTCTTTGTAATAATCCGATATGTTTGAAGTTTGCACGGTTTCTAGAGATATTTTAGGTGATCTCATGGCCGAAATTTCATAGCTCTAGACCGTCGGCAAGGTACCAAACGGGGGAAAAAACACTATAATTATTAAATAGCGTAAAGTGCGAGAAAAAGTGAACGTGTCTTTGTAATAATCCGATATCTTTGAAATTTGCACGGTTTCTATAGATATTTAAGATGAGCTTATGGCCGAAATTTCAGAGCTCTAGACCGTCGGCAAGGTACCAAACGGGGAAAAAAATCCGATAATTATTAAAACGCGTAAAGTGCGAGAAAAAGTGAACGTGTCTTTGTAATAATCCGATATCTTTGAAATTTGCACGGTTTCTAGAGATATTTGAGGTGAGCCTATGGCCGAAATTTCAGAGCTCTAGACCGTCGGCAAGGTACCAAACGGGGGAAAAACACTATAATTATTGAAAAGCGTAAAGTGCGAGAAAAAGTGAACGTGTCTTTGTAATAACCCGATGTTTTTGAAATTTGCACGGTATCTAGAGATATTTGAGGTGAGCTTATGGCCGAAATTTTAGAGCTCTAGACCGTCGGCAAGGTACCAAACGGGAGAAAATCACTATAATTATTAAAAAGAGTAAAGTGCGAGAAAAAGTGAACGTGTCTTTGTAATAATCCGATATCTTTGAAATTTGCACGGTTTCTAGAGATATTTGAGGTGAGCCTATGGCCGAAATTTCAGAGCTCTAGACCGTCGGCAAGGTACCAAACGGGGAAAAAAATCCTATAATTATTAAAACGCGTAAAGTGCGAGAAAAGGTGAACGTGTCTTTGTAATAATCCGATATCTTTGAAATTTGTACGGTTTCTAGTGATATTTGAGGAGAGCTTATGGCCGATATTTCAGAGCTCTAGACCGTCGGCAAGGTACCAAACTGGGGAAAAACTATAATTATTAAAAAGCGCAAAGTGCGAGAAAAAGTGAACGTGTCTTTGTAATAATCCGATATCTTTGAAACTTGCACGGTTTCTAGACATATTTGAGGTGAGCTTATGGCGAAATGTTAGAGCTCTAGACCGTCGGCAAGGTATCAATCTGCGGAAAAACACTATAATTATGAAAAAGAGTAAAGTGCGAGAAAAAGTGAACGTGTCTTTGTAAAAATCCGATATATGTAAAATTTGCACGGTTTCTAGAGATATTTGAGGTGAGCTTATGGCCGAAATTTCAGAGCTCTAGACCGTCTGCAAGGTACCAAAGGGGGAAAAAACCTATAATTATTAAATTGCGTAAAGTGCGAGAAAAAGTGAACGTGTCTTTGTAATAATCCGATATCTTTGAAATTTGCACGGTTTCTAGAGATACTTAAGATGAGCTTATGGCCGAAATTTCAGAGCTCTAGACTGTCGGCAATGTACCAAACGGGGGAAAAAACTCTGAAATTATTAAATAGCGTAAAGAGCGCGAAAAAGTGAACGTGTCTTTGTAATAATCCGATGTCTTTGAAATTTGCAGGGTTTCTAGAGATATTTGAGGTGAGCTTATGGCCGAAATTTCAGAGATCTAGACCGTCGGCAAGGTACCAAACGGGGAAAAAACACTATAATTATTAAATAGCGTAAAGTGCGAGAAAAAGTGAACGTGTCTTTGTAATAATCCGATATCTTTGAAATTTGCACGGTTTCTAGAGATATTTGAGGTGAGCTTTTGGCCGAAGTTTCAGAGCTCTAGACCGTCGGCAAGGTACCAAACGGTGGAAAAAAAACGCTATAATTATTAAATAGCATAAAGTTCGAGAAAAAGTGAACGTGTCTGTGTAATTATCCGATATCTTTGAAATTTGCATGGTTTCTACGGATATTTGAGGTGAGCTTATGGCCGAATATTCAGAGCTCTAGACCGTCGGCAAGGTACAAAACGGGGAAAAAAACTCTATAATTTTTAAATAGCGTAAAGTGGGAGAAAAATTGAAAGTGTCTTTGTAATGATCCGATATCTTTGAAATTTGCACGGTTTCTAGAGATATTTTTAGGTGAGCTTATGGCCGAAATTTCAGAGCTCTAGATCGTCGGCAAGGTACCAAACGGGGGAAAAACACTATGATTATTAAATAGCGTAAAATGCAAGAAAATGTTAACGTGTCTTTGTAATAATCCGATATCTTTGAAATTTGCACGGTTTCTATAGATATTTGAGGTGAGCTTATGGCCGTAATTTCAGAGCTCTAGACCGTCGGCAAGGTACCAAACGGGAGAAAAAACACTATAATTATTAAATATCGTAAAGTGCGAGAAAAAGTGAACGTGTCTTTTTAATAATCAGATATCATTGAAATTTGCACGATTTCTAGAGATATATGAGGTGAGGTTTTTGCCGAAATTTCAGAGCTCTAGACCGTCAGCAAGGTACCAAACGGGGGAAAAAACTCTATTATTATTTAATAGCGTAAAGTGGAAGAAAAAGTGAACGTGTCTTTATAATCCGATATCTTTGAAATTTGAAAGATATCTAGGAATATTTGAGTTGAGCTTATGGCCGAAATTTCAGAGCTCTAGACCGTCGGCAACGTACCAAACGGGGGAAAACACTATAGTTATTCAATAGCGTAAGATGGGAGAAAAAGTGAACGTGTCTTTGTAATAATCCGATATCTTTGAAATTTGCACGGTTTCTAGAGATATTTGAGGTGAGCTTATGGCCGAAATCTTATAGCTCTAGACCGTCGGCAAGGTACCAAACGGGGGAAAGACACTTTAATTATTGAAAAGCGCAAAGTGGGAGTAAAAGTGAACGTGTCTTTGTAATAATCCGATATCTTTGAAATTTGCACGGTTTCTAGAGATATTTGAGGTGAGCTTATGGCCGAAATTTCAGAGCTCTAGACCGTCGTCAAGGTACCAATCGGGGGAAAAAAACACTTTAAAAAGTGAACGTGTCTTTGTAATAATCCGATATCTTTGAAATTTGCACGGTTTCTAGACATATTTGAGCTGAGCTCATGGCCGAAATTTCAGAGCTCTAGACCGTCGGCAAGGTATCAAACGGGGGAAAAAACTCTATAATTATTCAATAGCGTAAAGTGCGAGAAAAAGTGAACGTGTCTTTGTAATAATCCGATATCTTTGAAATTTGCATGGTTTCTAGAGATATTTGAGGATAGCTTATGGCCGAAATTTCAGAGCTCTAGACCGTCGGCAAGGTACCAAACGGGGATAAAACACTATAATTATTAAATTGCGTAAAATGGGAGAAAAAGTGAACGTGTCTTTGTAATAATCCGATATCTTGGAAATTTGCACGGTTTCTAGAGATATTTGAGGTGAGCTTATGGCCGAAATTTCAGAGCTCTAGACCGTCGGCAAGGTACCAAACTGGCGAAAAACTCTATAATAATTAAAAAGCGTAAAATGGGAGAAAAAGTGAACGTGTCTTTGCAATAATCCGATATCTTTGAAATTTGCACGGTTTCTAGACATATTTGAGGTGAACTTATGGCCGAAATTTCAGAGCTCTAGACCGTCGGCAAGGTACCAACCGGGGGAAAAACACTATAATTATTAAATAGCGTAAAGTGCGAGAAAAGTGAACGTATCTTTGTAATAATCCGATTTCTTTGAAATTTGCACGGTTTCTAGAGATATTTGATGTGAGCTTATGGCCGAAATTTCAGAGCTCTAGACCGTCGGCAAGGTACCAAACGGGGAAAAAATACTATAATTATTAAATAGCGTAAAGTGCGAGAAAAAGTGAACGTGTCTTTGTAATAATCCGATATCTTTGTAATTCGCACGGTTTCTAGAGATATTTGAGGTGAGCTTATGGCCGAAATTTAAGAGCTCTAGACCGTCAGCAAGTGACCAAACGGTGTAAAAAAAAACACTATAATTATTAAATAGCGTAAAGTAAGAGAAAAAGTGAACGTGTCTTTGTAATAATCCGATATCTTTGAAATTTACGCGGTTTTTACAGATAATTGAGGTGAGCTTATGGCCGAACTTTCAGAGCTCTACACTGTCGGCAAGTGACCAAACGGTGTAAAAAAAACTCTAAAATTATTAAATAGCGTAAAGAGCGCGAAAAAGTGAACGTGTCTTTGTAATAATCCGATGTCTTTGAAATTTGCACGGTTTCTAGAGATATTTGAGGTGAGCTTATGGCCGAAATCTAATAGCTCTAGATCGTCGGCAAGGTACCAACGGGGGAAAAAACACTATGATTATTAAATAGCGTAAAAGGCAAGAAAAAGTGAACGTGTCTTTGTAATAATCCGATATCTTTGAAATTTGCACGGTTTCTACAGATATTTGAGGTGAGCTTATGGCCGAAATGTCAGAGCTCTAGACCGTCGGCAAGGTACCAAACCGGGGAAAAGCACTATAACCATTAAATAGCGTTTAGTGCGAGAAAATGTGAACGTGTCTTTGTAATAATCCGATATCTTTGAAATTGCGAGAAAAAGTGAACGTGTCTTTGTTATAATCAGATATCTTTGAAATTTGCACGGTTTCTAGAGAAATTTGAGGTGAGCTTATGGCCGAAATTTCAGAGCTCTAGACCGTCGGCAAGGTACCAAACCGGGAGAAAAACACTATAATTATTAAATAGCGTAAAGTGCGAGAAAATGTGAACGTGTCTTTGTAATAATCCGATATCTTTGATATTTGCACGGTTTCTAGAGATAATTGAGGTGAGCTTATGGCCAAAATTTCAGAGCTCTAGACCGTCGGCAACGTACCAAACCTGGGAAAATACACTATATTTATTAAATAGCGTAAAGTGCGGGAAAACGTGAACGTGTCGTTGTAATAATCCGATATCTTTGAAATTTGCACGGTTTCTAGAGAAATTTGAGGTGAGCTTATGGCCGGAATTTCAGAGCTCTAGACCGTCGGCAAGGTACCAAACGGGGGAAAAACACTATAATTATTAAATAGCGTAAAGTGCGAGAAAAAGTGAACGTGTCTTTGTAATAATCCGATATCTTTGAAATTCGCACGGTTTTTAGAGATATTTGAGGTGAGCTTATGGCCGAAATTTCAGAGCTCTAGGCCGTCGGCAAGGTACCAAACGGCGGAAAAGACACTATAATTATTAGAAAGCCTTAAGTGCGAGAAAATTGAACGTGTCTTTGTAATAATCCGATATCTTTGAAATTTGCACGGTTTCTAGAGATATTTGAGGTGAGCTTATGGCCGAAATTTCAGAGCTCTAGACCGTCGGCAAGGTACCAAACTGGGGAAAAGACACTATAATTATTAAAAAGCCTAAAGTGCGAGAAAAAGTGAACGTGTCTTTGTAATAATCCGATAGCTTTGAAATTTGCACGGTTTCTAGAGATATTTTAGGTGAGCTTATGGCCGAAATTTCAGAGCTCTAGACCGTCAGCAAGGTACCAAACGGGGGAAAAACACTATAATAATTAAGGTTCTGGAACTGTAATGGTGACCATCCACAATCCTTATAATGATGTTTCTTAAATCTATACTATAAAACACATTGTATGGTAAATTTTTAAGGAAGTTCACCGTTTGTAACTCAAGTTATGTGCATTTTTATAAAGTGACCCTTGATTTTCAAAATAACCATAAAAAGTGGTGGGAGAAAAAATGAAAAAGTACTTTTTTGTCAAATTCTATTTTTTCTATAATCAAACTTTAACCAATTTCCTGATTTACAATCATGTCATGATAAATCAGAACAATAAGATTTCACTTTTGACAAATACTTATAAAAATACAGAGCTTTTCATACATGTACCCCCAAGCAAAAATCCGAGATTTTTGGTTGCGTTTAAAAATTTACTCTATCTATAAAAGCAAATATCTCAAGTTTGAAGCTAGATAGACACATGCAACTAGTTTTAAAATTTTCTGCAATATCAACTGCACATAATTTGAACTTTTAAAGACATTTTACCGTTCCTAATAAAATTTATAAGAATTTGTAAATGGTTACTATAATGAAACTGCAAAGAGAATTTATTGCAAAAAATAACGTCAAAATGGTCAATAGCAAGTTATACTTCTTCATACAAAAATATCACCTATAGTTGGTATTAGAGATGGAAATATGTATGTAAAACTCTGCATTAACACATGAAAACCTTCTCTTTACTGATTTTGACTGGCTTGAGAGAAATATTTAAAATTTACCACTACATGTTTTTTGTAAAAAATTCCGACAGTTTAGGAACAATGGAGTCAAGCACTCTTTTGGTATTTGTGACTCTTGGTTGTCCCTCACAGTTTTGACCCCTAAACACATTAAGAAGTCCATCCTGGCCATCACGAGAAAATATCAGACGAAGGTGAGCAAGTGTCAAACCTGATCCCGCGATGTTTTCTGCTGTTGTTGTTTTGCATACACCGTTTGCCACCAGTGTGAGTAATGTTGGCATATTTTGAGCCTTAGCTCTCAAAAAATGCTGATTATTATATACAGCCTTTGCACAAAAGGAGTGTTCCATTAGTTTCAATGACGACAACTTACAGGCAATATACAAAGACCTCAGTGCTTCAACATCAGCAAGAGCATCATGTGCATTATATGACTGACCTAGTACAGTTTTAACAAGGTCCTCTTGTTTATAAGAACTCTGATCTGGAAAGGTTTTCTTCATAACTGATAAAGAATCAACACATGCTCTGATAGATTCAAACAAAGAAGTAAGCAGATCACAGTTTTCATATGCTGTTACAAGAACTGGAAAGTCAAATTTTCTCCCATTATGTGCCATAAGTACAACGTTTTTAAATTTCTGGAGCCAATCAGTAAAACTTTTCAGAGCCAAAGAAATTGGCTGTGGTGCAACATTTGAGCCATGTACAGTCATTATTCCGCCACTGTACACAATCCCAGTAGTCTGCTGGGCTCCCAGGGAAATAGGTTTCTTCGGCACTACATATGTGTTGAACGAAGCCCCGGACTTGACCTCAACTGCTGCAATCTGAGTAATGTCTGGAATGTTTCCACTACGAACTGGAAATAAAAATAACCTTTAGATAATCTTTACAAAAAATTATTTCACTCCAAATGTTTGTGATATATTTTATGAGCAGCAATATATAATATTTTATGAGCAGCAATATATAATATATTGTGGTTGCATTTTAGTTTTAGTGGGTTTCACCATTTTTTCAACAAGATTGCAATACAAGGACAATGGTTGCAGTTTTTACATGCTTAATAACCAATCCTAGTGCCTAGTTCCGCTACGAAGGAACTTCCACTAAACCACCAAGTCAGACAAAAGACTTACTGAAATAAATTGTCAAAATAAAAGACAGTTAGCATGTACTCACTGAGATCTGTTGTTTCTAAGTCCATGGTTATAACAGTTACATCATCATCACCGGGTGGGGGCGGCACATTCCTGAAGTTACCTCGTGGCACAGCGTCCGGTATCTCTTCAGTATCTATTGAAGAGGCGTCCATGGCAATTCCTATACAGAAAGAGTACATGTTGAACTTCAATGCTAACCCAAAATTACAGACAAAAAATACCAAACTGAAAGGTAAGCATCAAGCTGATTTGTAGGTTATAGTGCAAGCTATGATTATAATGGTCTTGTCCAAAGAAACATTGTGTACATGTATGAACAATCTAATACAGGTGATATCAGCTAATCTGTGTTTGCAGTGACAAGCTTTCGCGGGGAAATTGTATTGTCTACACACAGACTTATTAGAGATAGAACAAAAGTAAAGCTGTAGACCCTGCGTATAAAACCAGCCTTGTATAAAAATAAGTTGGTGGGAATTATCAGTATGTTTGAACTCAACAGCAATCAAATCAACATTTATAGAAGAAATGTGTGAAGTTACCTGAAGAATAGGAATCTCCTTCCTGAACTTCAAGTGCCCCCTGTATGGTGGCTCGCTCTTGTTTGAGTATAAGTCGTCTCCTCTTGGTTGATGGGAGGGCAGATCTCTCTTGCTGCTTTGTTCTTTCTGTCATACGCTTATCGGCATACTGTTGAGTGTATCCACCTGGAGAAAGCCCTGCTTCTTCATGCACCTAGAAAGTATAAATGTTTATGAAAATACAGACACCAAAAATATACAAGTTAGTTTCTATTACCAATACGTCCTTTTGTTTGTACTATTTATAGAAATGTATCATTTAACATGGTAATTTAAAATCAAAATGGCTAATACACTGACAGACCAAGCACAAGGCAGTTGTGACCACCTATGCCCACAGAACTAATAAATCATACATTTGATGAAACCATTATTCATTAGCAGTTATGCTGCAGATATACTAGATTAAAAATATAGCAAAGTGAAAAGTAAACTATACATGTACTTACATAACAACAACTTATCCGTCAGGCGAACAAGACCAAATTGCAACTATAAACAATAACCAAGAACACTGAAATAACAAAATGACAAAGCTGAGATAAGTTTGTTATCCTTAAAGTTCTTATTTGTAATATAACTGTACGCTTTCACAGACTAAGTGTTTTCATTTAGTAAACTTTTTACTTATCTCCACTTCGGCCATACTAATCCATGTTGATGGTGAGTGCCATAATGTGTTTTGGAAAATACCGATAGACCACTGATGATTGATTTTGCTTTATTATTGTATTATTTTGCACAGTCTAAGAAAAACAATCATCAGTGTTGGGGTAGCTAGGATTTAAAAATTCAAGCTGGCACTCAACATAGAAGCAAACTGATATGGTCTTAGCATTTAAAAACAACAATAACATTGAACAGTTACATAAAATGTAATAACACAAATTCTAAAGGGGTTTGAAAATGTAACAAAAACTGTAAACAGAAAAAGCAACTATGTGTACCTTGCAGATGTAACTGCGCCCTTCATTTATACATGCTGTTGCCTTGACCCTGAAGTCCAGCGACTCTGTATCACCATACACTTCAATTATTAAATAGCGTAAAGTGCGAGGAAAAGTGAACGTGTCTTTGTAATAATCCGATATCTTTGAAATGTGCAACGGTTTCTACAGATATTTGAGGTGATCTTATTGCCGAAATTTCAGAGCTCTAGACGGTCGGCAAGGTACCAAACTGGGTAAAAAACACTATAATTATTAAATAGCGTAAAGTGCGAGAAAAAGTGAACGTGTCTCTGTAATAATCCGATATCTTTGAAAGTTGCACGGTTTCTAAAGATATTTGAGGTGAGCATATGGCCGAAATTTCAGAGCTCTGGACCGTCGGCAAGGTACCAAAACGGGGGAAAAACTCTATAATTATTAAATAGCGTGTAAAGTGCGAGAAAAAGTGAACGTGTCTTTGTAATAATCCGATATCTTTGAAATTTGCACGGTTTCTAGAGATATTTGAGGTGACCTTTTGGCCGAAATTTCAGAGCTCTAGACCGTCGGCCAGGTACCAAACGGGGGAAAAACACTATAATTATTAAATAGCGTAAAATGGGAGAAAAAGTGAACGTGTCTTTGTAATAATTTGATATCTTTGAACTTTTCACGGTTTCTAGAGATATTTGAGGTGAGCTTATGGCCGAAATTTCAGAGTTCAAGACAGTCGGCAAGGTACCGAACTGTGGAAAAAACTATAATTATTGAAAAGGGTAAAGTGCGAGAAAAAGTGAACGTATCTTTGTAATAATCCGATATCTTTTAAATTTGCACGGTTTCTAGAGATATTTGAGGTGAGCTTTTGGCCGAAATTTCAGAGCTCTAGACCGTCGGCAAAGTACCAAACAGGGGAAAAAACACTATTATTAATAAATAGCGTAAAGTGCGAGAAAATGTGAACGTGTCTTTGGAATAATCCGATACCTTTGAAATGTGCACTGTTTCTAGAGATATTTGAGGTGAGCTTATGGCCGCAATTTCAGAGCTCTAGACCGTCGGCAAGGTACCAAACGGGGGAAAAACACTATAATTATTAAATAGTTTAAAGTGCGAGAAAAAGTGAACGTGTCTTTGTAATAATCCGATACCTTTGAAATTTGCAAGGTTTCTAGAGATATTTATGGTGAGCTTATGGCCGAAATTTCAGAGCTCTAGACCGTCGGCAAGATACCAAACTGGTGAAAAAAAAATTATTAAAAAGGGTGAAGAGCGAGTAAAAGTGAACGTGTCTTTGTAATAATCCGATATCTTTGAAATTCGAACGGTTTCTAGAGATATTTGAGGTGAGCTTAAGGCCGAAATTTCAGAGATCTAGACCGTCGGCAAGATACGTAGCGGCGAAAAAACATAATTATTAAATAGGGTAAAGTGCGAGAAAAAGTGAACGTGTCTTTGTAATAATCCGATATCTTAAAAATTTGCCCGGTTTCTAGAGATATTTGAGGTGTGCTTATGGCCGAAATTTCAGAGCACAAGACCGCCGGCAAGGTACCAAACTGGGAAAAAGCGCAATAATTATTAAATAGCGTAAAGTGCGAGAAAAAGTGAACGTGTCTTTGTAATAATCCGATATCTTTGAAATTTGCACGGCTTCTATAGATATTTGAGGTGAGCTTATGGCCGAAATTTCAGAGCTCTAGACCGTCGGCAAGGTACCAAACTGGGGAAAATCACTATAATTATTAAATAGCGTAAAGTGCTAGAAAAAGTGAACGTATCGTTGTAATAATCCGATATCTTTGAAATTTGCACGGTTTTTAGAGATATTTGAGTTGAGCTTATGGCCGAAATTTCAGAGCTCTAGACCGTCAGCAATTTTCCAAACGGGGGAAAAAACGCTATGATTATTTAATAGCGTAAAGTGCAAGAAAATGTGAATGTTTCTTTGTAATAATCCGATAACTTTGAAATTTGTACGATTTCGAGAGATGTTTGAGGAGAGCTTATGGCCGAAATTTCAGAGCTCTAGACCGTCGGCAAGGTACCAAACGGGGGAAAAACACTCGAATTATTAAAAAGCGTAAAATGCGAGAAAAAGTGAACGTGTCTTTGTAATAATCCGATATCTTTGAAATTTTCACGGTTTCTAGAGATATTTGAGGTGAGCTTATGGCCGAAATTTCAGAGCTCTACACCGTCGGCAAGGTACAAAACGGGGGAAAAACACTAAAATTATTGAATAGCGTAAAGTAAGAGAAAATGTGAACGTGTCTTTGTAATAATCCGATATCTTTGAAATTTGCAAGGTTTCTAGAGATATTTGACGTGAGCTTATTGCCGAAATTTCAGAGATCCAGACCGTCGGCAAGGTACCGAAAGGAGGAAAAAAACACTATAATTATAAACAGCGTAACGTGCGAGAAAAAGTAAACGTGTCTTTGTAATAATCCGATATCTTTGAAATTTGCACAGTTTCTAGAGATATTTAAGGTGAGCTTATGGCCGAAATCTCATAGCTCTAGACAGCCGGCAAGGTATAAAACGGGGGAAAAAACGCTATGATTATTAAATATCGTAAACTGCGAGAAAAAATGAACGTGTCTTTGTAATAATCCGATATCTTTGAAATTTGCACGGTTTCTAGAGATATTTGAGGTGAGCTTATGGCCGAAATTTCAGAGATCTAGACCGTCGGCAAGGTACCAAACGGGGGAAAAACACTATAATTATTAAAAAGCGTAAAGTGCGAGAAAAAGTGAACGTGTCTTTGTAATAATCCGATATCTTTGAATTTTGCACGGTTTCTAGAGATATTTGAGGTGAGCTTTTGGCCGAAATTTCAGAGCTCTAGACAGTCGACAAGGTACCAAACAGGCGAAAAAACACTATAATTATTAAATAGCGTAAATTGCGAGAAAAAGTGAACGTGTCTTTGTAATAATGCGATATCTTTGAAATTTGCACAGCTTCTAGAGATATTTGAGGTGAGCTTATGGCCGAAATTTCAGAGCTCTAGACCGTCAACAAGGTACCAAACGGGGGAAAATACACTATAATTATTACATAGCGTAAAGTGCGAGAAACAGTGAACGTGTCTTTGTAATAATCCGATACCTTTGAAATTTGCACGGTTTCTAGAGATATTTGAGGTGAGCTTATGGCCGAAATTTCAGAGCTCTAGACCGTCGGTAAGGTACCAAACGGGGGAAAACGCTATAATTATTAAACAGTTTAAAGTGCGAGAAAAAGTGAACGTGTCTTTGTAATAATCCGATATCTTTGAAATTTGCAAGGTTTCTAGAAATATTTAAGGTGAGCTTAAGGCCGAAATTTCAGGGATCTATACCGTCGGCAAGGTACCAAACTGGTGAAAAAACAATAATTATTAAATAGGGTGAAGATCGAGAAAAAGTGATATTGTCTTTGTAATAATCCGATATCTTTGAAATTCGAACGGTTTCTAGAGATATTTGAGGTGAGCTTTTGGCCGAAATTTCAGATCTCTAGACTGTCGGCAAGATACCAAACGGGGTAAAAAACCCTATAATTATTAAATAGCGTAAAGTGCCAGAAAAAGTTAACGTGTCTTTGTAATAATCCGATATCTTTGAAATTTGTCGGTTTCTAGAGATATTTCAGGTGAGCTTATGGCCGAAAATTCAGAGATCTAGACCGTCGGCAAGGTACCAAACGGAGGAAAAACACTATAATTATTAAATAGCGTAAAGTGCGAGAAAAAGTGAACGTGTCTTTGTAATAATCCGATATCTTTGAAATTTGCACGGTTTCTAGACATATTTGAGGTGAGCTTATGGCCAAAATTTCAGAGCTCTAGACAGTCGGCAAGGTACCAAACTGGGAAAAAACACTATAATTATTCAATAGTGTAAAGTGCGAAAAAATGTGAACCTGTAATTGTAATAATCCGATATCTTTGAAGTTTGCACGGTTTCTAGACATACTTGAGGTGAGCTTATGGCCGAAATTTCAGAGCTCTAGACCGTCGGCAAGGTACAAAACGGGGGAAAAACACTATAATTATAAAATAGCGTAAAATGCGAGAAAAAGAGAACGTGTCGTTGTAATAATCCGATATCTTTGAAATTTGCACGGTTTTTAGAGATATTTGAGCTGAGCTTATGGCCGAAATTTCAGAGATCTAGACCGTCGGCAATGTTCCAAACGGGGTAAAAAACACTATAATTATTAAATAGCGTAAAGTGCGAGAAAAAGTGAACGTGTCTTTGTAATAATCCGATATCTTTGAAATTTGCACGGTTTCTAGCCATATTTGAGGTGAGCTTATGGCCGAAATTTCAGAGCTCTAGACCGTCGGCAAGGTACCAAACGGGTGGAAATCACTATAATTATTAAATAGCTTAAAGTGCGAGAAAAAGTGAAAGTGCCTTTGTAATAATCCGATATCTTTGAAATTTGCTGGGTTTCTAGAGATATTTGAGGTGAGCTTACGGCCGAAATTTCAGAGATCTAGACAGTCGGCAAGGTACCAAACGGGGAAAAAACACTATAATTATAAAATAGCGTAAAGTGCGAGAAAAAGTGAACGTGTCGTTGTAAAAATCCGATATCTTTGAACTTTGCGTGGATTCTAGAGATGTTTGAGGTGAGCTTATGGCAGAAATTTGAGAGCTCTAGACCGTCGGCAAGGTACCAAACGGGGGAAAAACACTATAATTATTAAATAGTGTAAATTGCTAGAAAAAGTGAACGTGTCTTTGTAATAATCCGATATCTTTGAAATTTGCACTGTTTCTAGAGATATTTGAGGTGAGCTTATGGCCGAAAATTTCAGAGCTCTAGACCGTCGGCAAGGTACCAAACGGGGGAAAAACACTATAATTATTAAATAGCGTAAAGTGCGAGAAAATGTGAACGTGTCTTTGTAATTATTCGATATCTTTGAAATTTGCACGGTTTCTAGAGATATTTGAGGTGAGCTTATGGCCGAAATTTCAGAGATCTAGACCGTCGGCAAGGTACCAAACGGGGAAAAAACACTATATTTTTTTAAAAGCTTAAAGTGCGAGAAAAAGTGAACGTGTCTTTGTAATAATCCGATATCTTTGAAATCTGCACGGTTTCTAGAGATATTTGAGGTGAGCTCATGGCCGAAATTTCAGAGCTCTAGAGCGTCGGCAAGGTACCAAACGTGGGAAAACACACTATAGTTATTTAATAGCGTTAAGTGCGTGAAAAAGTGAACGAGTCTTTGTAATTATTCGATATCTTTGAAATTTGCAGGGTTTCTAGTGATATTTAAGGTGAGCTTATGGCCGAAATTTCAGAGCTCTAGACCGTCGGCAAGGTACAAAACGGGTGAAAAACACTATAATTATTAAATAGCGTAAAATGCGAAAAAAGAGAACTGTCTTTGTAATAATCCGATATCTTTGAAATTCGCACGGTTTCTAGAGATATTTGAGCTGAGCTTATGGCCGAAATTTCAGAGATCTAGACCGTCGGCAATGTACCAAACGGGGTAAAAAACACTATAATTATTAAATAGCGTAAAGTGAGAGAAAAAGTGAACGTGTTTTTGTAATAATCCGACATCTTTGAAATTTGCGCGGTTTCTAGAGATATTTGAGGTGATCTTATGGCCGAAATTTCAAAGCTCTATACCGTCGGCAAGGTACCAAACGGAGGAAAAACACTTTAATTATTAAATAGCGTAAAATGCGAGAAAAAGTGAACGTGTCTTTGTAATAATCCGATATCTTTGAAATTAGCACGGTTTCTAGAGATATTTGAGGTGAGCTTATGGCCGAAATTTTATAGCTCAAGACCGTCGGCAAGGTAGCAAACTAGGGAAAAACAATGTAATTATTAAATAGCGTAAAGTCCGAGAAAAAGTGAACGTGTCTGTGTGATAATCCGATATCTTTGAAATTTGCACGCTTTCTACAGATATCTGAGGAGAGCTTATGGCCGAAATTTCAGAGCTCTAGACCGTCGGCAAGGTACCAAACTGGGGAAAAAACTCTATAATTTTTAAATAGCGTAAAGTGCGAGAACATGTAAACGTGTCTTTGTAATAATCCGATATCTTTGAAATCTGCACGGTTTCTAGAGAAATTTTTAAGGTGAGCTTTATGGCCGAAATTTCAGAGCTCTAAATCGTCGGCAAGGTACCAAACGGGGGAAAAAACGCTATAATTATTAAATAGCGTAAAATGCAAGAAAATGTGAACGTATCATTGTAATAATCCGATATCTTTGAAATTTGCACGGTTTCTAGAGATATTTTTGAGGTGAGCTTATGGCCGAAATTTCAGAGCTCTAGACCGTCGGCAAGGTACCAAACGAGTAAAAAACACTATAATTATTAAATAATGTAAATTGCGAGAAAAAGTGAACGTGTCTTTGTAATAATCCGATATCTTTGAAATTTGCACGGTTTCTAGAGATATTTGAGAAGAGCTTATGGCCGAAATTTCAGAGCTCTAGACCGTCGGCAAGGTACCAAATGGCGGAAAAAACACTATAATTATTAAAAAGCGTAAAGTCGAGAAAAAGTGAACGTGTCTTTGTAATAATCCGATATCTTTGAAATTTGCACGGTTTCTAGAGATATTTGAGGTGAGCTTATGGCCGAAAATTTCAGAGCTCTAGACCGTCGGCAAGGTACCAAACGGGGGAAAAACACTATAATTATTAAATAGTGTAAATTTCTAGAAAAAGTGAACGTGTCTTTGTAATAATCCGATATCTTTGAAATTTGCACGGTTTCTAGAGATATTTGAGGTGAGCTTATGGCCGAAAATTTCAGAGCTCTAGACCGTCGGCAAGGTACCAAACGGGGGAAAAACACTATAATTATTAAATAGCGCAAAGTGCGAGAAAATGTGAACGTGTCTTTGTAATTATTCGATATCTTTGAAATTTGCACGGTTTCTAGAGATATTTGAGGTGAGCTTATGGCCGAAATTTCAGAGATCTAGACCGTCGGCAAGGTACCAAACGCGGAAAAAACACTATAACTTTTTAAAAGCGTAAAGTGCGAGAAAAAGTGAACGTGTCTTTGTAATAATCCGATATCTTTGAAATCTGCACGGTTTCTAGAGATATTTGAGGTGAGCTCATGGCCGAAATTTCAGAGCTCTAGACCGTCGGCAAGGTACCAAACGTGGAAAACACACTATAGTTATTTAATAGCGTAAAGTGCGAGAAAAAGTGAACGTGTCTTTGTAATTATTCGATATCTTTGAAATTTGCACGGTTTCTAGTGATATTTAAGATGAGCTTATGGCCGAAATTTCAGAGCTCTAGACCGTCGGCAAGGTACCAAACGGGGAAAAAACCCTATAATTATTAAATAGCGTAAAGTGCCAGAAAAAGTGAACGTGTCTTTGTAATAATCCGATATCTTTGAAATTTGTCGGTTTCTAGAGATATTTCAGGTGAGCTTGTGACCGAAAATTCAGAGATCTAGACCGTCGGCAAGGTACCAAACGGGTGAAAAACACTATAATTATTAAATAGCGTAAAGTGCGAGAAAAAGTGAACGTGTCTTTGTAATAATCCGATATCTTTGAAATTTGCACGGTTTCTAGAGATATTTGAGGTGAGCTTATGGCCGAAAATTTCAGAGCTCTAGACCGTCGGCAAGGTACCAAACGAGGGAAAAAACAATATAATTATTAAATAGCGTAAAGTGCGAGAAAAAGTGAACGTGTCTTTGTAATAATCCGATATCTTTGAAATTTGCACGGTTTCTAGCGACATTTGAAGTGAGCTTATGGCCGAAATTTCAAAGCTCTAGACCGTCGGCAAGGTACCAAACGGTGTAAAAAACAGTATAATTATTTAATAGCGTAAAGTGCGAGAAAAAGTGAATGTGTCTTTGTAATAATCCGATATCTTTGAAATGTGCACGGTTTCTAGAGATATTTGAGGTGAGCCTATGGCCGAAATTTCAGAGCTCTAGACCGTCGGCAAGGTACCAAACGGGGAAAAAATCATATAATTATTAAAAAGCGTAAAGTGCGAGAAAAAGTTAACGTGTCTTTGTAATAATCCGATATCTTTGAAATTTGCACGGTTTCTAGAGATATTTGAGGAGAGCTTATGGCCGAAATTTCAGAGCTCTAGACCGTCGGCAAGGTACCAAACGGGGGAAAAACACTATAATTATTAAATAGCGTAAAGTGCGAGAAAAAGTGAACGTGTCTTTGTAAAAATCCGATATCTTTGAAATTTGCACGGTTTCTAGACATATTTGAGGTGAGCTTATGGCCGAAATTTCAGAGCTTTAGACCGTCGGCAAGGTACCAAACTGGTGAAAAACACTATAATTATTAAATAGCGTAAAGTGCGAGAAAAAGTGAACGTGTCTTTGTAATAATCCGATATCTTTGAAATTTGCAAGGTTTCTACAGATATTTGAGGTGAGCTTATGGCCGAAATTTCAGAGCTCTAGACCGTCGGCAAGGTACCAATCGGGGGAAAAACACTAAAATTATTAAATAGCGTAAAGTGCGAGAAAAAGTGAACGTGTCTTTGTAATAATCCGATTTCTTTGAAATTTGCACGGTTTCTACAGATATTTGAGGTGAGCTTATGGCCGAAATTTCAGAGCTCTAGACCGTCGGCAAGGTATTAAACGGGGCAAAAACTCTATAATTATTAAATAGCGTAAAGTGCGAGCAAAAGTGAACGTGTCTTTGTAATAATCCGATATCTTTGAAATTTGTACGGTTTCTAGAGATGTTTGTGGTGAGCTTATGGCCAAAATTTCAGAGATCTAGACCGTCGGCAAGGTACCAAACGGTGGAAAAAACACTATAATTATTAAATATTGTAAATTGCGACAAAAAGTGAACGTGTCTTTGTAATATTCCGATATCTTTGAAATTTGCACGGTTTCTAGCGACATTTGAGGTGAGCGTATGGCCGAAATTTCAGAGCTCTAGACCGTCGGCAAGGTACCAAACGGGGGAAAATCACTATAATTATGAAATAGCGTAAAGTGCGAGAAAAAGTGAACGTGTCTTTGTAATAATCCGATATCTTTGAAATCTGCACGGTTTCTAGAGATATTTGAGGTGAGCTCATGGCCGAAATTTCAGAGCTCTAGACCGTCGGCAAGGTACCAAACTGGGGAAAAATCACTATAATTATTAAATAGCATAAAGTGCGAGAAAAAGTGAACGTGTCTTTGTAATAATTCGATATCTTTGAAATTTGCACGGTTTCTAGAGATATTTGAGGTGAGCTCATGGCCGAAATTTCAGAGATCTAGACCGTCGGCAAGGTACTAAACGAGGGAAAAAACACTATAATTATTTAATAGCGTAAAGTGCCAGAAAAAGTGAACGTGTCTTTGTAATAATCCGATATCTTTGAAATTTGCACGGTTTCTAGCGACATTTGAGGTGAGCTTATGGCCGAAATTTCAAAGCTCTAGACGTTCGGCAAGGAACCAAACGGTGTAAAAAACACTATAATTATTAAATAGCGGAAAGTGCGAGAAAAAGTGAATGTGTCTTTGTAATAATCCGATATCTTTGAAATGTGCACGGTTTCTAGAGATATTTGAGGTGAGCCTATGGCCGAAATTTCAGAGCTCTAGACCGTCGGCAAGGTACCAAACGGGGAAAAAATCCTATAATTATTAAAAAGCGTAAAGTGCGAGAAAAAGTGAACGTGTCTTTGTAATAATCCGATATCTTTGAAATTTGCACGGTTTCTAGAGATATTTGAGGAGAGCATATGGCCGAAATTTCAGAGCTCTAGACCGTCGGCAAGGTACAAAACGGGGGAAAATCACTATAATTATTAAAAAGCGTAAAGTGCGAGAAAAAGTGAACGTGTCTTTGTAATAATCCGATATCTTTGAAATTTGCACGGTTTCTAGACATATTTGAGGTGAGCTTATGGCCGAAATTTCAGAGCTCTAGACCGTCGGCAAGGTACCAAACTGGTGAAAAACACTATAATTATTCAATAGCGTAAAGTGCGAGAAAAAGTGAACGTGTCTTTATAATAATTCGATTTCTTTGATATTTGCACGGTTTCTACAGATATTTGAGGTGAGCTTATGGCCGAAATATCAGAGCTCTAGACCGTCGGCAAGGTATCAAACGGGGAAAAAACACTATAATTATTAAATAGCGTAAAGTGCGAGAAAAAGTGAACGTGTCTTTGTAATAATCCGATATCTTTGAAATTTGTACGGTTTCTAGAGATGTTTGTGGTGAGCTTATGGCCAAAATTTCAGAGATCTAGACCGTCGGCAAGGTACCAAACGGTGGAAAAAACACTGTAATTATTAAATATTGTAAATTGCGACAAAAAGTGAACGTGTCTTTGTAATATTCCGATATCTTTGAAATTTGCACGGTTTCTAGCGACATTTGAGGTGAGCGTATGGCCGAAATTTCAGAGCTCTAGACCGTCGGCAAGGTACCAAACGGGGGAAAATCACTATAATTATGAAATAGCGTAAAGTGCGAGAAAAAGTGAACGTGTCTTTGTAATAATCCGATAACTTTGAAATTTGCACGGTTTCTAGAGATATTTGAGGTGAGCTCATGGCCGAAATTTCAGAGCTCTACACCGTCGGCAAGGTACCAAACTGGGGAAAAATCACTATAATTATTAAATAGCATAAAGTGCGAGAAAAAGTGAACGTGTCTTTGTAATATTCCGATATCTTTGAAATTTGCACGGTTTCTAGAGATATTTGAGGTGAGCTCATGGCCGAAATTTCAGAGCTCTAGACCGTCGGCAAGGTACCATAAGGGGCAAAACACACAATAGTTATTAGATAGCGTAAAGTGCGAGAAAAAGTGAACGTGCCTTTGTAATAATCCGATATCTTTGAAATATGCACGGTTTCTAGAGATATTTAAGATGAGCTTATGGCCGAAATTTCAGAGCTAAGGACCGTCGGCAAGGTACTAAACGGGGAAAAAACACTATAATTATTAAATAGCGTAAAGTGCGCGAAAAAGCGAACGTGTTTTTGTAATAATCCGATATCTTTGAAATTTGCAGGGTTTCTAGAGATATTTGAGGTGAGCTTATGGCCGAAATTTCAGAGCTCTAGACCGTTGGCAAGATACTAAACGGGGGAAAAAACATTATCATTATTAAATAGCGTAAAGTGCGAGAAAAATTGAACGTGTCTTTCTAATAATCCGATATCTTTGAAATTTGCACGGTTTCTAGAGATATTTGAGTTGAGCTAATGGCAGAAATTTCAGAGCTCTAGACCGTCGACAAGGTACCAAACGGGGGAAAAACACTATAATTATTAAATAGCGTAAAATGCGAAAAAAAGTGGACGAGTCTTTGTAATAATCCGATATCTTTGAAATTTGCACGGTTTCTAGAGATATTTGAGGTGAGCTTATGGCCGAAAATTTCAGAGCTCTAGACCGTCGGCAAGGTACCAAACGGGGGAAAAAACATTATAATTATTAAATAGCGTAAAGTGCGAGAAAATGTGAACGTGTCTTTGTAATTATTCGATATCTTTGAAATTTGCACGGTTTCTTGAGATATTTGAGGTGAGTATATGGCCGAAAATATCAGAGCTCTAGACCGTCGGCAAGGTACCAAACGGGAGAAAAACACTATAATTATTAAATAGCGTAAAGTGCGAGAAAATGTGAACGAGTCTTTGTAATAATCCGATATCTTTGAAATTTGCACGGTTTCTAGAGATATTTGAGGTGAGCTTATGGCCGAAAATTTCAGAGCTCTAGACCGTCGGCAAGGTACCAAACGGGGGAAAAAACATTATAATTATTAAATAGCGTAAAGTGCGAGAAAATGTGAACGTGTCTTTGTAATTATTCGATATCTTTGAAATTTGCACGGTTTCTTGAGATATTTGAGGTGAGTATATGGCCGAAAATATCAGAGCTCTAGACCGTCGGCAAGGTACCAAACGGGAGAAAAACACTATAATTATTAAATAGCGTAAAGTGCGAGAAAATGTGAACGAGTCTTTGTAATAATCCGATATCTTTGAAATTTGCACGGTTTCTAGAGATATTTGAGGTGAGCTTATGGCCGAAAATTTCAGAGCTCTAGACCGTCGGCAAGGTACCAAACGGGGGAAAAAACATTATAATTATTAAATAGCGTAAAGTGCGAGAAAAAGTGAACGTGTCTTTGTAATAATCCGATATCTTTGAAATCTGCACGGTTTCTAGAGATATTTGAGGTGAGCTCATGGCCGAAATTTCAGAGCTCTAGACCGTCGGCAAGGTACCAAACGGTGAAAAAAACAATATAATTATTAAATAGCGTAAAGTGCGAGAAAAAGTGAACGTGTCTTTGTAATAATCCGATATCTTTAAAAATAGCACGGTTTCTAAAGATGTTTGAGATGAGCTTATGGCCGAAATTTCAGAGCCCTAGACCGTCGGCAAGGTAAAAAACGTGGGAGAAAACACTATAATTATTAAATAGTGTAAATTGCGAGTAAAAGTGAACCTGTCTTTGTAATAATCCGATATCTTTGAAATTTGCACGGTTTCTAGAGATATTTGAGGTGAGCTTATGGCCGAAATTTCAGATTTCTAGACCGTCGGCAAGGTACCAAACGGGGGAAAAAACACTATAATTATTAAATAGCGTAAAGTGCGAGAAAAAGTGAACGTGTCTTTGTAATAATCCGATATCTTTGAAATTTGCACGGTTTCTAGCGACGTTTGAGGTGAGCTTATGGCCGAAATTTCAGAGATCTAGACCGTCGGCAAGGTACCAAACGGGGAAAAAACACTATAATTATTAAATAGCGTAAAGTGCGAGAAAAAGTGAACGTGTCTTTGTAATAATCCGATATCTTTGAAATTTGCACGGTTTCTAGAGATATTTTAGGTGAGCTTACGGCCGAAATTTCAGAGATCTAGACCGTCGGCAAGGTACCAAACTGGTGAAAAACACTATAATTATTAAATAGCGTAAAGTGCGAGAAAAAGTGAACGTGTCTTTGTAATAATCCGATATCTTTGAAATTTGCACGGTTTCTAGAGATATTTGAAGTGAGCTTATGGCCTAAATTTCAGAGCTCTAGACCGTCGGCAAGGTACCAACCGGGGGAAAAAACACAATAATTATTAAATAGCGTAAAGTGCGAGAAAAAGTGAACGTGTCTTTGTAATAATCCGATATCTTTGAAATTTGCACGGTTTCTAGACATATTTGAGGTGAGCTCATGGCCGAAATTTCAGAGCTCTAGACCGTCGGCAAGGTACTAAACGGGGGAAAAAACACTATAATTATTAAATAGCGTAAAGTGCGAGAAAAAGTCAACGTGTCTTTGTAATAATCCGATATCTTTGAAACTTGTACGGTTTCTAGAGATATTTGAGGTGAGCTTATGGCCGAAATTTCAGAGCTCTAGACCGTCGGCAACGTACCAAACGGGGGAAAAACACTATAATTATTAAATAGCGTAAAGTGCGAGAAAAAGTGAACGTGTCTTTGTAATAATCCGATATCTTTGAAATTTGCACGGTTTCTAGACATATTTGAGGTGAGCTTATTGCCGAAATTTCAGAGCTCTAGACCGTCGGCAAGGTACCAACCGGGGGAAAAAACACTATAATTATTAAATAGCGTAAAGTGCGAGAAAAAGTGAACGTGTCTTTGTAATAATCCGATTTCTTTGAAATTTGCACGGTTTCTAGAGATATTTGAGGTGAGCTTATGGCCGAAATTTCAGTGCTCTAGACCGTCGGCAAGGTACCAAACGGGGAAAAACACTATAATTATTAAATAGCGTAAAGTGCGAGAAAATGTGAACGTGTCTTTGTAATTATTCGATATCTTTGAAATTTGCACGGTTTCTAGAGATATTTGAGGTGAGCTTATGGCCGAAATTTCAGAGATTTAGACCGTCGGCAAGGTACCAAACGGGGGCAAAAACACTTTAATTTTTTAATAGCGTAAAGTGCGAGAAAAAGTCAACGTGTCTTTGTAATAATCCGATATCTTTGAAATTTGCACGGTTTCTAGAGATATTTGTGGTGAGCTTATGGCCTATATTTCAGATATCTAGACCGTCGGCAAGGTACCAAACTGTGGAAACACTATACTTATTAAATATCGTAAATTGCGAGAAAAAGTGAACGTGTCTTTGTAATAATCCGATATCTTTGAAATTTGCACAGTTTCTAGCGACATTTGAGGTGAGCTTATGGCCGAAATTTCAAAGCTCTAGACCGTCGGCAAGGTACCAAACGGGTGAAAATCACTATAATTATTAAATAGCGTAAAGTGCGAGAAAATTTGAAAGTGTCTTTGTAATAATCCGATAACTTTGAAATTTGCACGGTTTCTAGAGATATTTTATAGGTGAGCTTATGGCAGAAATTTCAGATCTCTAGATCGTCGGCAAGGTACCAAATGGGGAAAAAAAACTATGATTATGAAATAGCGTGAAATGCAGGAAAGAGTGAACGTGTCTTTGCAATAATTCGATATCTTTGAAATTTGCACGGTTTCTAGAGATATTTGAGGTGAGCTTATGGCCGTAATTTCAGAGATTTAGACCGTCGGCAAGGTACCAAACGGGGGAAAAAACACTATAATTATTAAATAGCGTAAAGTGCGAGAAAAAATGAACGTGTCTTTGTAATAATCCGATATCTTTGAAATTTGCACGGTTTCTAGACATATTTGAGGTGAGCTTATGCCCAAAATTTCAGAGCTCTAGACCGTCGGCAAGGTACCAAACTGGGGGAAAAACACTATAATTATTAAATTGCGTAAAGTGCGAGAAAAAGTGAACGTGTCTTTGCAATAACCCGATATCTTTGAAATTTTCACGGCTTCTAGAGATATTTGAAGTGAGCTGATGGCCATAATTTCAGAGCTCTAGACCGTCGGCAAGGTACCAAACGGGGGAAAAGCACTATAATTATTAAATAGCGTAAAGTGCGAGAAAAAGTGAACGTGTCTTTGTAATAATCCGATATCTTTGAAATTTGCACGGTTTCTAGAGATATTTGAGGTGAGCTTATGGCCGAAATTTCAGAGCTCTAGACCGTCGGCAAGGTACCAAACGGGGAAAAAACCAATAATTGTTAAATAGTGTAAAGTGCGAGAAAAAGTGAACGTGCCTTTGTAATAATCCGATATCTTTGAAATTTGCACGGTGTCTTTACATATTTGAGGAGAGCTTATGGCCGAAATTTCAGAGCTCTAGACCGTCGGCAAGGTACCAAACGGGTGAAAATCACTATAATTATGAAATAGCGTAAAGTGCGAGAAAAAGTGAACGTGTCTTTGTAATAATCCGATATCTTTGAAATTTGTACGGTTTCTAGAGATATTTAAGATGAGATTATGGCCGAAATTTCAGAGCTCTAGACCGTCGGCAAGGTACCAAACGGGGAAAAAAACATTATAATTATTAAATAGCGTAAAGTGCGCGCAAAAGCGAACGTGTCTTTGTAATAATCCGATGTCTTTGAAATTTGCACGGTTTCTAGAGATATTCGAGGTGAGCTCATGGCCGAAATTTCAGAGCTCTAGACCGTCGGCAAGGTACCAAACGGGTGAAAAAACACTATAATTATTAAATAGCGTAAAGTGCGAGAAAAAGAGAACGTGTCTTTGTAATAATCCGATATCTTTGAAATTTGCAGGGTTTCTAGAGATATTTGAGGTGAGCTTATGGCCGAAATTTCAGAGCTCTAGACCGTCGGCAAGGTACCAAACGGGGGAAAAAATCACTATAATTATTAAAAAGCGTAAAGTGCGAGAAAAAGTGAACGTGTCTTTGTAATAATCCGATATCTTTGAAATTTGCACGGTTTCTAGAGATATTTGAGGTGAGCTTATGGCCGAAATTTCAGAGCTCTAGACCGTCGGCAAGGTACCAAACGGGGAAAAAACCTATAATTATTAAATAGTGTAAAGTGCGAGAAAAAGTGAACGTGTCTTTGTAATAATCCGATATCTTTGAAATTTGCACGGTTTCTAGAGATGTTTGAGGTGAGCTCATGGCCGAAATTTCAGAGCTCTAGACCGTCGGCAAGGTACCAAACGGGGGAAAAAACAGTATAATTATTAAATAGCGTAAAGTGCGAGAAAAAGTGAACGTGTCTTTGTAATAATCCGATATCTTTGAAATTTGCACGGTTTCTAGAGATATTTGAGATGAGCTTATGGCCGAAATTTCAGAGCTCTAGACCGTCGGCAAGGTACCAAACGGGGGAAAAAACATTATAATTATTAAATAGCGTAAAGTGCGAGAAAAAGTGAACGTGTCTTTGTAATAATCCGATATCTTTGAAATTTGCACGGTTTCTAGAGATATTTGAGGTGAGCTTATGCCCAAAATTTCAGAGCTCTAGACCGTCGGCAAGGTACCAAACGGGGGAAAACACTATAATTATTAAATAGCGTAAAGTGCGAGAAAAAGTGAACGTGTCTTTGTAATAATCCGATATCTTTGAAATTTTCACGGCTTCTAGAGATATTTGAGGTGAGCTTATGGCCATAATTTCAGAGCTCTAGACCGTCGGCAAGGTACCAAACGGGGGAAAAACACTATAATTATTAAATAGCGTAAAGTGCGAGAAAAAGTGAACGTGTCTTTGTAATAATCCGATATCTTTGAAATTTGCACGGTTTCTAGAGATATTTGAGGTGAGCTTATGGCCGAAATTTCAGAGCTCTAGACCGTCGGCAAGGTACCAAACGGGGGAAAAAAACCTAATAATTATTAAATAGTGTAAAGTGCGAGAAAAAGTGAACGTGCCTTTGTAATAATCCGATATCTTTGAAATTTGCACGGTTTCTAGAGATGTTTGAGGTGAGCTTATGGCAGAAATTTCAGAGCTCTAGACCGTCGGCAAGGTACCAAACGGGGGAAAAACACTATAATTATTAAATAGCGTAAAGTGCGAGAAAAAGTGAACGTGTCTTTGTAATAATCCGATATCTTTGAAATTTGCACGGTTTCTAGAGATATTTAAGATGAGCTTATGGCCGAAATTTCAGAGCTCTAGACCGTCGGCAAGATACCAAACGGGGAAAAAAACATTATAATTATTAAATAGCGTAAAGTGCGAGAAAAAGTGAACGTGTCTTTGTAATAATCCGATATCTTTGAAATTTGCACGGTTTCTAGAGATATTCGAGGTGAGCTCATGGCCGAAATTTCAGAGCTCTAGACCGTCGGCAAGGTACCAAACGGGGGAAAAAACACTATAATTATTAAATAGCGTAAAGTGCGAGAAAAAGAGAACGTGTCTTTGTAATAATCCGATATCTTTGAAATTTGCACGGTTTCTAGAGATATTTAAGAGGTGAGCTTATGGCCGAAATTTCAGAGCTCTAGACCGTCGGCAAGGTACCAAACGGGGGAAAAAACATTATAATTATTAAAAAGTGTAAAGTGCGCGAAAAAGCGAACGTGTCTTTGTAATAATCCGATGTCTTTGAAATTTGCACGGTTTCTAGAGATATTTGAGGTGAGCTTATGGCCGAAATCTCAGAGCTCAAGACCGTCGGCAAGGTACCAAACGGGGGAAAAACATTATAATTATTAAATAGAGTAAAGTGCGAGAAAAAGTGAACGTGTCTTTGTAATAATCCGATATCTTTGAAATTTGCACGGTTTCTAGAGATGTTTGAGGTGAGCTTATGGCCGAAATTTCAGAGCTCTAGACCGTCGGCAAGGTACCAAACGGGTGAAAAACCCCTATAATTATTAAATAGTGTAAAGTGCGAGAAAAAGTGGATGAGTCTTTGTAATAATCCGATATCTTTGAAATTTGCACGGTTTCTAGAGATATTTGAGGTGAGCTTATGGCCGAAAATTTCAGAGATCTAGACCGTCGGCAAGGTACCAAACGGGGGGAAAAACACTATAATTATTAAATTGCGTAAAGTGCGAGAAAAAGTGAACGTGTCTTTGTAATAATCCGATATCTTTGAAATTTGCACGGTTTCTAGAGATATTTGAGGTGAGCTTATGGCCATAATTTCAGAGCTCTAGACCGTCGGCAAGGTACCAAACGGGGGAAAAGCACTATAATTATTAAATAGCGTAAAGTGCGAGAAAAAGTGAACGTGTCTTTGTAATAATCCGATATCTTTGAAATTTGCACGGTTTCTAGAGATATTTGAGGTGAGCTTATGGCCGAAATTTCAGAGCTCTAGACCGTCGGCAAGGTACCAAACGGGGGAAAAAACCTATAATTATTAAATAGTGTAAAGTGCGAGAAAAAGTGAACGTGCCTTTGTAATAATCCGATATCTTTGAAATTTGCACGGTTTCTAGAGATGTTTGAGGTGAGCTTATGGCAGAAATTTCAGAGCTCTAGACCGTCGGCAAGGTACCAAACGGGGGAAAAACACTATAATTATTAAAAAGCGTAAAGTGCGAGAAAAAGTGAACGTGTCTTTGTAATAATCCGATATCTTTGAAATTTGCACGGTTTCTAGAGATATTTGAGGAGAGCTTATGGCCGAAATTTCAGAGCTCTAGACCGTCGGCAAGGTACCAAACGGGTGAAAATCACTATAATTATGAAATAGCGTAAAGTGCGAGAAAAAGTGAACGTGTCTTTGTAATAATCCGATATCTTTGAAATTTGCACGGTTTCTAGAGATATTTAAGATGAGATTATGGCCGAAATTTCAGAGCTCTAGATCGTCGGCAAGGTTCTAATCGTGGGAAAAACGCTATGATTATTAAAAAGCGTAAAATGCAAGAAAATGTGAATGTGTCTTTGTAATTATCTGATATCTTTGAAATTTGCACGGTTTCTAGAGATATTTAAGGTGAGCTTATGGCCGCAATTTCAGAGCTCTAGACCGTCGGCAAGGTACCAAACGGGAGAAAAAACACTATAATTATTAAATAGCGTAAAGTGCGAGAAAAAGTGATCGTGTCTTTGTAATAATCCGATATCTTTGAAATTTGCACGATTTCTAGAGATATTTGAGGGGAGCTTATGGCCGAAATTTCAGAGCTCTAGACCGTCGGCAAGGTACCAAACGGAGGAAAAACACTATAATTTTTAAATAGCGTAAAGTGCGAGAAACAGTAAACGTGTCTTTGTACAAATCCGATATCTTTGAAATTTGCACGGTTTCTAGAGATATTTGAGGTGAGCTTATGGCCGAAATTTCAGAGCTCTAGACCGTCGGCAAGGTACCAAACGGGGGAAAAACACTATAATTATTAAATAGCGTAAAGTGCGAGAAAAAGTGAACGTGTCTTTGTAATAATCCGATATCTTTGAAATTTGCACGGTTTCTAGAGATGTTTTAAGGTGAGCTTATTGCCGAAATTTCAGAGCTCTAGACCGTGAGGAATTTACCAAACGGGGGAAAAAAACACTATAATTATTTAATAGTGTAAAGTGCAAGAAAAAGTGAACGTTTCTTTGTAATAATCCTATATCTTTGAAATTTGCACGGTTTCTAGAGATATTTGAGGTGAGCTTATGGCAGAAATTTCAGAGCTCTAGACCGTCGGCAAGGTACCAAACGGGGGAAAAACACTATAATTATTAAATAGCGTAAAGTGCGAGAAAAAGTGAACGTGTCTTTGTAATAATCCGATATCTTTGAAATTTGCACGGTTTCTAGAGATGTTTTAAGGTGAGCTTATTGCCGAAATTTCAGAGCTCTAGACCGTCGGCAAGGTACCAAACGGGGGAAAAACACTATAATTATTAAATAGCGTAAAGTGCGAGAAAAAGAGAACGTGTCTTCTTAATAATCCGATATCTTTGAAATTTGCACGGTTTCTAGAGATATTTTAGGTGAGCTTTTGGCCGAAATTTCAGAGCTCTAGACCGTCGGCAAGGTACCAAACGGGGGGAAAAACACTATAATTATTAAATAGCGTAAAGTGCGAGAAAAAGTGAACGTGTCTTTGTAATAATCCGATATCTTTGAAATTTGCACGGATTCTAGAGATATTTAAGGTGATCTTATGGCCGAAATATCCGAGCTCTAGACCGTCGGCAAGGTACCAAACGGGGGAAAAAACACTTTAATTATTAAATAGCGTAAAGTGCGAGAAAAAGTGAACGTGTCTTTGTAATAATCCGATATCTTTAAAGTTTGCACGGATTCTAGAGATATTTGAGGTGAGCTTATGGCCGAAATTTCATAGCTTTAGACCGTCGGCAAGGTACCAAACAGGGGAAAAAACACTATAATTATTAAATAGCGTAAAGTGCGAGAAAATGTGAACGTGCCTTTGTAATAAACCGATATCTTTGAAATTTGCAAGGTTTCTAGAGATATTTGAGGTGAGCTCATGGCCGAAATTTCTGAGCTCTAGACCGTCGGCAAGGTACCAAACGGGGGAAAAAACAGTATAATTATTAAATAGCGTAAAGTGCGAGAAAAAGTGAACGTGTCTTTGTAATAATCCGATATCTTTGAAATTTGCACGGTTTCTAGAGATATTTAAGATGATCTTATGCCCGCAATTTCAGAGCTCTAGACCGTCGGCAAGGTACCAAACGGGGAAAAAAACACTATAATTGTTAAATAGCGTAAAGTGCGAGAAAAGTGAACGTGTCTTTGTAATAATCCGATGTCTTTTAAATTTGCACGGTTTCTAGAGATATTTGAAGTGAGCTTATGGCCGAATTTTCAGAGCTCTAGACCGTCGGCAAGGTACCAAACGGGGGAAAAAAATCTATAATTATTAAATAGTGTAAAGTGCGAGAAAAACTGAACGTGTCTTTGTAATAATCCGATATCTTTGACATTTGCACGGTTTCTAGAGATGTTTGAGATGAGCTTATGGCCGAAATTTCAGAGCTCCAGACCGAAGGCAAGGTACCAATCGGGGAAAAAAACCTATAATTATTAAATAGTGTAAATTGCGAGAAAAAGTGAACGTGTCTTTGTAATAATCCGATATCTTTGAAATTTGCACGGTTTCTAGAGATATTTGAGGTGAGCTTAGGGCCGAAATTTCATAGCTCTAGACCGTCTGCAAGGTACCAAACGGGGGAAAACACTATAATTATTAAATGGAGTAAAGTGCGAGAAAAAGTGAACGTGTCTTTAAAATAATCCGATATCTTTGAAATTTGCACGGTTTCTAGAGATATTTGAGGTGAGCTTATTGCCGAAATTCCAGAGCTCTAGACCGTCGGCAAGGTACCAAACTGGGGAAAAACACTATAATTATTAAAAAGCGTAAAGTGCGAGAAAAAGACAACGTGTCTTTTTAATAATCCGATATCTTTAAAATTTGCACGGTTTCTAGAGATATTTGAGGTGAGCTTATGGCCGAAATTTCATAGCTCTAGACCGTCGGCAAGGTACCAAACGGGTGAAAAAAACACTATAATTATTTAATAGCGTAAAGTGCGAGAAAAAGTGAACGTGTCTTTATAATATTCCGATATCTTTGAAATTTGCACGGTTTCTAGAGATATTTGATGTGAGCTTATGGCCGAAATTTCATGGCTCTCGACCGTCAGCAAAGTACAAAACGGGGGAAAAAACACTGTAATTATTTAATAGCGTAAAGTGCAAGAAAATGTGAACGTGTCTTTGTTATAATCCGATATCTTTGAAATTTGTACGGATTGTAGAGATATTTGAGGTGAGCTTATGGCCGAAAATTTCAGAGCTCTAGACCGTCGGCAAGGTACCAAACGGGGGAAAAAACACTATAATTATTAAATAGAGTAAAGTGCGAGAAAATGTGAACGTGTCTTTGTAATAATCCGACATCTTTGAAATTTGCACGGTTTCTAGAAATATTTTAGATGAGCTCATGGCCGAAATTTCAGAGCTCTAGACCGTCGTCAAGGTACCAAACTGGGGAAAAAACACAATACTTATTAAATAGCGTAAAGTGCGAGAAAAAGTGAACGTGTCTTTGTAATAATCCGATATCTTTGAAATTTGCACGGTTTCTAGAGATTTTTGAGGAGAGCTTATGGCCGAAATTTCAGAGCTTTAGACCGTCGGCAAGGTACCAAACGGGGTAAAAACACTATAATTATTAAATAGCGTAACATGGGAGAAAAAGTGAATATGTCTTTGTAATTATCCGATATCTTTGAAATTTGCACGGTTTCTAGAGAAATTTGAGGTGAGCTTATGGCCGAAATGTCAGAGCTCTAGACCGTCGGCAAGGTACCAAACGGGGGAAAACACTATAATTATTTAAAAGCGTAAAGTGCGAGAAAAAGTGAATGTGTCTTTGTAATAATCCGATATCTTTGAAATTTGCACGGTTTCTAGACATATTTGAGGTGAGCTTATGGCCGAAATTTCAGAGCTCTACACAGTCGGCAAGGTACCAAACGGGGAAAAAAACACTATAATTATTAAATAGCGTAAAGACCGCGAAAAAGTGAACGTGTCTTTACGTTTTAACTTGAAATTCTAATAACTGTGGTATTCAATATGTGGGACAAACAGGTCGCCCTTTAAAAACACGTTTTGGACAACATTGTTCTAAAATTCGAAACAACAGTAAATTTAAAACATTTTTATACCAACACTTTAAGCATTCAGGACACCGTTTACAAAATATTTCCGTTCAACCAGTAGAAAAACTTTCATTTGACAGCACTGCTTCAAGAGCATTTAAAATCAGGGCCAGGCTCGTTTCGGAGCAGAAATGGATTAAAAAATTACAAACTCCTTACCCACTTGGTTTAAATGATAATATTTATCAAGAAGGCAACATTTCTAAAAATCCTGATTATGACGTCTTTGAATTACTTGAAATACGTAAAAGAAAATCGAGGTCGCACGGAAGCAGAACTAATGGAAACATAAAAAGAAAATCACGTATTCGTTGTTCTATTCATGACCTACATATTATTTTAAAACAATCTGACAGACACGCTATGCTATCTAGGTTAGCTTCTCTTTCTATATCAAGTTTGCAGAAACTGGATGAGGAAGCCGACGACATCGTCATTAGAACCCATCCATTTTACGAGGTTGCTAGTCTTATTCAGTGTTATACTCGGCATGTTCTCAGGCCGCATATTGACTTGGAATCTGACCATCAAAGACATTTCCTTAAAATTACTTTTTTAAATAAAGGAATAGATTTTATTGACCTTCCTAGTATATTTAAAGATAAAACAGTTCAATCGGCGGTTCCTATTTATTTTAAGAATACTGAATCGCCTATGGTTTGTTATAAATACAACAAACCAACTAGAAATACAATTTTTAATTACAATAAAATTACATCGGATTTACAGATCATTGAAAATACACCAAAATCTTGAGATTGTTTAACTTCTAAATATTGCTATAAGCCTGCCGGTCATATTGTTACCGGTGATCTTAATTTAATCAAAGACTCTAGAATTCGTAATTTAATTTCTAAAGGTCCCAAATATAGAATATCATCCAAAATTGACTTTAATGCATGCCGTGCAGAAATTGCCGAGTCTTTGAACTTATTTTGCAATAAATGGTGCAAAAGAGAACATGCCGAGCCTAATGCACTTTCTAACTGGAAAAAGCACATATTCAAAATAATTGACACCCGTATATCATTTTATGAAAGAAACATTGCTTTATTACCACCTCGACCTCGTTTTAACTTTCGTCATTTGAAAAAAGGAATTCAAGACTTTCATAACAGATTTGTTTTAACACCTGCTGATAAGGCTTCTAATAATGTAATTATAGTGTGACGAATACACTATATTAATATTCAAACTGAAGAACTGAACAGCACTAATGCTTATATACTGACTTCTTCATCTGAGAGTGATATTGTTACTGCACACACTCTACAAATTACAAAATTTAGAATCAGTATTGAGCCGAAACAAGACAAAGTACCTACTATGTATTGGTTACCTAAAATGCATAAAACACCGTATAAAGCAAGATTTATTGCTAACTCTAGTTCTTGCACTACTACTAAATTATCTGTGCTCTTAACATCTTGTCTTACAGCTATAAAAGAACACGTAATTAGGTATTGTGATAAGGTTTTTGAAACTTCTGGCAAAAATTTATTTTGGTCGATTAAGAATTCAAATGACGTTTTGAATAAGCTTAAATCAAATAATTATCGGGCGTTCTGTTTGTCTACTTACGATTTCTCAACATTATACACTTCGCTCCCTCATAATTTAATAAGAGACAAACTAACCAGTCTCATTGAAAAAACGTTTGCTAGAGAGAATAAAGCCTTCATCGCTTGTAATGAACATAGGGCATTTTTTACAGATGGTTCTTATGATAATTATACCTTATGGACTTGTCAAGACCTTATAGAGTCGCTAACTTTCTTACTAGATAATATTTATGTTAGATTCGGTACCTCTATTTATAAACAAGTAATAGGCATCCCAATGGGTACTAATTGTGCACCCCTTGTTGCTGATCTGTTTTTATACTGTTATGAAAGAGACTTTATGTTATCTCTTTCTACTGAAAATCAAGATGATATAATTACAGCTTTTAACAACACCTCGAGGTACCTTGATGATTTATTAAATATAGACAATAACCATTTTCCATTACTTGTTAATAAGATTTATCCTAAAGAACTACAACTTAACAAAGCGAACACTTCAGAAAAGCAAGCAAACTTTCTCGATCTAAATCTGTCCATTGAAAATGGTTATGTCACTACTAAAATTTATGATAAAAGAGATGATTTTAATTTTAATATAGTAAATTTTCCGTTTTTAGACGGCGATGTTCCCCGTGCAACATCTTATGGGGTTTATATCTCACAGCTTGTTCGCTTTTCAAGAGCTTGCAACAATGTTAATGATTTCAATGAACGTAATCTTTGCATTACAGAAAAACTTTTAAAACAAGGTTATCGGTATCACAAATTAAGGAAAACCTTTTGCAAGTTTTATCGCCGATACCCAGATTTAATTCATAAATACAAATGCAGTTTAAAATCACTTTTGCAACAAGGTATTTCACAACCAGTTTGTTATGGAGATTTAATTTATAAACTTAAAAAGATAAAAGGCAGTGTTAATTTCTCCCGGTTATTCGTAAAAACCATCTGTAAATTTAAAAAGAAAGGTTACCAACATGATATTTTACAGCGCTCTGCAGGCCTAGTGATTAACCCTTCTACAGTTGATCATTATGCTTACCTCTTTGATTGCACGACGGTGGCAGGGGTTTAAGAGTTTATGAAGGTTAATGGGGAAATCTTTTCTTAAAAGAACCTAGAAGCTCGATTTGTTTCTTTTATCCCTGTCATCGTGTTCTTGCTGATTTTACTCCAGATGCTCTGGTCTCGGAAAGATCATTGAGTACCCGCCCTTTGGCTTTGCAATGCTATTAGCTTCTTATGTTTTTATGTTTGTATGCTTTTGCATACAACATTGTTGAGCTGATGGGTGGGTTGGAGTTATTTCACCAAGACAATTTGTACTTGTCTTGTGATACGAGAACCTGTTGGGGCAAGTGTGAGGTTGGTGCACCCTAGAACCTGGTTTAAACCCCCAGTGGCAATTTGATTTGCCACTGACCGTTCCAAGGCGGTAACCCCTCGGGTTCTCATTTTTGTTTTTTGTTAGTGGCGTCCTTTTTGAAACTGATTATTTTATTAACCATGCTCTCTCCCCCTCTCTTCTTCTTGACTGTGTGGGGAGGCTGTTGTTTTCTGAATGTGGCAATTCCTGATATGCATATTTCACCTTTTTGTAATAATCCGATGTCTTTGAAATCTGCAGGGTTCCTAGAGATGTCTGAGGTGAGCTTATTGCCGAAATTTCAGAGCTCTAGACCGTCGGCAAGGTACCAAACGGGGAAAAAAATCCTATAATTATTAAATAGCGTAAAGTGCGAGAAAAAGTGAACGTGTCTTTGTAATAATCCGATATCTTTGAAATTTGCACGGTTTCTAGAGAAATTTGAGGTGAGCCTATGGCCGAAATTTCAGATCTCTACACCGTCGGCAAGGTACCAAACGGGAAAAAAAACCTATAATTACTAAATGCGTAAAGTGCGAGAAAAAGTGAACGTGTTTTTGTAATAATCCGATATCTTTGAAATGTGCACGGTTTCTTCAGATATTTCAGGTGATCTTATGGCCGAAATTTCAGAGCTCTAGATCGTCGGCAAGGTACCAAACGGGGGAAAAACGCTATGATTATTAAATATCGTAAAATGCAAGAAAATGTGAATATGTCTTTGTAATTGTCCGATATCTTTGAAATTTGCACGGTTTCTAGAGATATTTGAGGTGAGCTTTTGGCCGAAATTTCAGAGCTCTAGACCGTCGGCAAGGTACCAAACGGGGGAAAAAACACTATAATTATTAAATAGCGTAAAGTGCGAGAAAAAGTGAACGTGTCTTTGTAATAATCCGATATCTTTGAAGTTTGCACGGATTCTAGAGATATTTGAGGTGAGCTTATGGCCGAAATTTCATAGCTCTAGACCGTCGGCAAGGTACCAAACGGGGGAAAACACCCTATTATTATTAAATAGCGTAAAGTGCGAGAAAAATGTGAACGTGTCTTTGTAATAATCCGAAATCTTTGAAATTTGCACGGTTTCTAGAGATATTTGAAGTGAGCTTATGGCCGAAATTTCAGAGATCTAGACCGTCGGCAAGAAACCAAACGAGGGAAAAAACACTATAATTATTAAATAGCGTAAAGTGCGAGAAAAAGTGAACGTGTCTTTGTAATAATCCGATGTCTTTTAAGTTTGCACGGTTTCTAGAGATATTTGAAGTGAGCTTATGGCCGAAATTTCATAGCTCTAGACCGTCGGCAAGGTACCAAACGGGGCAAAAAAGTCTATAATTATTAAATAGTGTAAAGTGCGAGAAAAAGTGAACGTGTCTTTGTAATAATCCGATATCTTTTACATTTGCACGGTTTCTAGAGATGTTTTTGATGAGCTTATGGCCGAAATTTCAGAGCTCCAGACCGTAGGCAAGGTACCAAACGCGGAAAAAAAATAATATAATTATTAAATAGCGTAAAGGGCGCGAAAAAGTGAACGTGTCTTTGTAATAATCCGATGTCTTTGAAATATGCAGGGTTTCTAGAGATATTTGAGGTGAGCTTATGGCCGAAATTTCAGAGCTCTAGACCGTCGGCAAGGTACCAAACGGGGGAAAAAACACTATAATTATTAAAGAGTGTAAATTGCGAGAAAAAGTGAACGTGTCTTTGTAATAATCCGATATCTTTGAAATTTGCACGGTTTCTAAAAATATTTGAGGTGAGCTTATGGCCGAAATTTCAGAGCTCTAGACCGTCGACAAGGTACCAAACTGGGGAAAAAACACTATAATTATTAAATAGCGTGAAGTGCGAGAAACGTGAACGTGTCTTTGTAATTATTCGATATCTTTGAAATTTGCACGGTTTCTAGAGATATTTGAGGTGAGCTTATGGCCGAAATTTCAGAGATTTAGACCGTCGGCAAGGTACCAAACGGGGGAAAAAACACTATAATTTTTTAATAGCGTAAAGTGCGAGAAAAAGTGAACGTGTCTTGGTACTAATCCGATATCTTTGAAATTTGCACGGTTTCTAGAGATATTTGAGGTGAGCTTATGGCCGAAATTTCAGAGCTCTAGACCACGGCAAGGTACCAAACGGGGGAAAAGACCCTATAATTATTAAATAGAGTAAAGTGCGAGAAAATGTGAACGTGTCTTTGTAATAATCCGATATCTTTGAAATTCGCACGGTTTCTACAGATATTAGTGGTGAGCTTATGGCCGAAATTTCAGAGCTCTAGACCGTCGGCAAGGTACCAAGCGGGGGAAAAACACTATAATTATTAAATAGTGTAAAGTGCGAGAAAAAGTGAACGTGCCTTTGTAATAATCCAATATCTTTGAAATTTGCACGGTTTCTAGAGATGTTTGAGGTGAGCTTATGGCAGAAATTGCAGAGCTCTAGACAGTCGGCAAGGTACCAAACCGGGGAAAAACACTATCAGTATTAAATAGAGTAAAGTGCGAGAAAATGTGAACGTGTCTTTGTAATTATCCGATATCTTTCAAATTTGCACGGTTTCTAGAAATATTTGAGGTGAGCTCATGGCCGAAATTTCAGAGCTCTAGACCGTCGGCAAGGTACCAAACTGGGGAAAAAACACAATAATTATTAAATAGCGTAAAGTGCGAGAAAAAGTGAACGTGTCTTTGTAATAATCCGATATCTTTGAAATTTGCACGGTTTCTAGAGATATTTGAGGAGAGCTTATGGCCGAAATTTCAGAGCTCTAGACCGTCGGCAAGGTACCAAACGGGGTAAAAACACTATAATTATTAAATAGCGTAAAATGGGAGAAAAAGTGAACGTGTCTTTGTAATTATCCGATATCTTTGAAATTTGCACGGTTTCTAGAGATATTTGAGGTGAGCTTATGGCCGAAATGTCATAGCTCTATACCGTCGGCAAGGTACCAAACCGGTGAAAATCACTATAATTATTAAATGGCTTAAAGGGGGAGAAAAAGTGAACGTGTCTTTGTAATAATCCGATATCTTTGAAATTTGCAGGATTTCTAGAGATATTTGAGGTGAGCTCACGGCCGAAATTTCAGAGCTCTAGACCGTCGGCAAGGCACCAAACGGGGGAAAAAACACTATAATTATTAAATAGCGTAGTGCGAAAAAAAGTAAACGTGTCTTTGTAATAATCCGATATCTTTGAAATTTGCACGGTTTCTAGAGATATTTGAGGTGAGCTTATGGCCGAAATTTAAGAGCTCTAGACCGCCGGCAAGGTACCAAACGGGGGAAAAAACACTACAATTATTAAATTTCGTAAAGTGCGAGAAAAAGTGAACGTGTCTTTGTAATAATCCGATATCTTTGAAATTTGCACGGTTTCTAGAGATATTTGAGGTGAGCTCATGGCCGAAATTTCAGAGCTCTAGACCGTCGGCAAGGTACCAAACGGGGGAAAACACACTATAGTTATTAAATAGCGTAAAGTGCGAGAAAAAGTGAACGTGTCTTTGTAATTATTCGATATCTTTGAAATTTGCACGGCTTCTAGAGATATTTAAGATGAGCTAATGGCCGAAATTTCAGAGCTCTAGACCGTCGGCAAGGTACCAAACGGGGAAAAAAACACTATAATTATTAAATAGCGTAGAGTGCGCGAAAAAGTGAACGTGTCTTTGTAATAATCCGATGTCTTTGAAATTTGCAGGGTTCCTAGAGATATTTGAGGTGAGCTTATGGCCGAAATTTCAGAGACCTAGAGCGTCGGCAAGGTACCAAACGGTGGAAAAAACACTATAATTATTAAATAGCGTAAAGTGCGAGAAAAAGTGAACGTGTCTTTGTAATAATCCGATATCTTTGAAAATTGCAAGGTTTCTAGAGATGTTTGCGGTGAGCTTATGGCAGCAATTTCAGAGCTCTAGACCGTCGGCAAGGTACCAAACGGGGGAAAAAACGCTATAATTATTAAATAGTGTAAATTGCGAGAAAAAGTGAACGTGTCTTTGTAATAATCCGATATCTTTGAAATTTGCACAGTTTCTAGAGATATCTGAGGTGAGCTTATGGCCGAAAATTTCAATGCTCTAGACCGTCGGCAAGGTACCAAACGGTGGAAAATACACTATAATTATTAAATAGCGTAAAGTGCGTTAAAATGTGAACGTGTCTTTGTAATTATTCGATATCTTTGAAATTTGCACGGTTTCTAGAGATATTTGAGGTGAGCTTATGGCCGAAACTTCAGAGCTCTAGACCGTCGGCAAGGTACCAAACGGGGAAAAAAACACTATAATTATTAAAAAGCGTAAAGTGCGAGAAAAAGTGAACGTGTCTTTGTAATAATCCGATATCTTTGAAATTTGCACGGTTTCTAGAGATTTCTGAGGTGAGCTTATGGCCGAAATTTCAGAGCTCTAGACCGTCGGCAAGGTACCAAACGGGGGAAAAAACACTATAATTATTAAATAGCGTAAAGTGCGAGAAAATGTGAACGTGTCTTTGTAATAATCCGATGTCTTTGAAATTTGCACGGTTTCTAGAGATATTTGAGGTGAGCTTATGGCTGAAATTTCAAAGATCTAGACCGTCGGCAAGGTACTAAACGAGGGAAAAAACACTATAATTATTTAATAGCGTAAAGTGCGAGAAAAAGTTAACGTGTCTTTGTAATAATCCGATATCTTCGAAATTTGCACTGTTTCTAGAGATATTCGAGTTGAGCTCATGGCCGAAATTTCAGAGCTCTAGACAGTCGGCAAGGTACCAAACGGGATAAAAAAAACACTATAATTATTAAATAGCGTAAAGTGCGAGAAAAAGTGAACGTGTCTTTGTAATAATCCGATATCTTTGAAATTTGCACGGTTTCTAGAGATATTTGAGGTGAGCTTATGGCCGAAATTTCAGAGATCTAGACCGTCGGCAAGGTACCAAGCGGGGGAAAAAACACTATAATTATTAAATAGCGTAAAGTGCGAGAAAAAGTGAACGTGTCTTTGTAATAATCCGATATCTGTTAATAATAATCAGCACTGTTCTAAAATACGAAACAATAATAAAATCAATACATATTTATATAAACATTTTAAACAATCAGGCCACACTTTAAAACACGTTAGTATTCAACCTGTGGAAAAAATTATATTTGATAACAGTGCTTCAAGAGCTTTTAAAATTAGAGCAAGACTTGTTTCAGAAGATAATTGGATAAAAAAACTACAAACTCCTTATCCACTTGGTTTAAATGATAATATTTATCAAGAAGGCAACATTTCAAAAAACCCTGATTTTGACATTTTTGGATTGCTTCAAATACGAAAACGAAAATCGAGGTCACATGGGATAAGGACTAATGGTAACATCAAAAGAAAATCACGTGTTCATTGTTCTATTCATGACCTTCAAAATATTTTAAAACATTCTGGAAGACATGCTATGCTGTCGCGTTTAGCTTCTCTTTCTATTTCAAGTTTACAAAAAGTGGACAAGGAAGCCGATGATATTGTTATTAGAACTCATCCACTTTATGAGGTTGCAAGCCTTACTCAGTCTTACACTCGGCATGTTCTAAGACCACATATTGACTTGGAATCTGATCACCAAAGACATTTCCTTAAAATTTCATTTTTAAATAAAGTCATAGATTTTATTGACCTTCCAAGTATATTTAAAGATAAAACTGTTGAATCGGCTATACCTAATTATTTCAAGAATACTGAAACACCCATCGTTTGTTATAAATATAACAAGCCTATTAGAAACACAATTTTCAATTACAACAAAATTACCTCGGATTTACAGATTGTTGAAAACACACCATTATCTTGAGACTGTTCTAATTCAAAATTTTGCTATCAACCTGCCGGTCATATCGTTACAGGGGATCTAAATGTTATCAAAGACTTTAGAATCCGCAATTTAATTTCAAAAGGTCCAAAATACAGAATTCCATCGGACATCGACTTTAATACCTGTCGTGCGGAAATTGCAGAGTCTTTAAACTCTTTTTGCAATAAATGGTGTAAACGAGAACATGCTGAGCCTAATGCTCTTTCAAACTGGAAAAAACAAATATTCAAAATAATTGACACTCGTATATCCTTCTATAAAAGAAACATAGCTTTACTACCACCTCGACCTCGTTTTAACTTTCGTCATTTGAAAAAAGGTATTCAAGATTTTCACAACAAATTTGTTTTAACACCTGCTGATAAGGCTTCAAATAATGTTATTATAGTGTGACGTATACACTATATAAATGTTCAAACTGAAGAGCTTAATAGCACTAATGCTTATACACTGACTTCTTCATCTGAGAGTGATATTGTTACTGCACACATTCTACAAATTACAAAATTTAGAATCAGTGTTGAGCCTAAACAAGACAAAGTACCTACTATGTATTGGTTGCCTAAAATGCACAAAACACCGTACAAAGCAAGATTTATCGCTAACTCTAGTTCTTGTACTACAACAAAGTTATCCGTGCTCTTAACATCTTGCCTTACAGCTATAAAAGAACATGTAATTAGGTATTGCGAAAAAGTTTTTGAAACTACTTGCAAACATTTATTTTGGTCTATAAAAAATTCTAATGACGTTTTGAAGAAACTTAAATCAAATAATTTTCAGGCGTTCTGTTTGTCTACATATGATTTTTCTACCTTGTATACTTCTCTCCCTCATAATTTAATAAGAGACAAGCTAACCAGTCTCATTGAAAAAACTTTTGCTAGAGAAAATAAAACATTTATTGCTTGTAATGAACATAGGGCATTCTTTACAGATGGTTCTTATGATAATTATACTTCATGGACCTGTCAAGACCTTATCCAGGCGCTCACATTTTTATTGGATAATATTTATTTGAGATTTGGTGCCTCTATTTATAAACAAGTAATAGGCATTCCAATGGGTACTAATTGTGCACCCCTTGTTGCTGATCTGTTTTTATACTGTTATGAAAGAGATTTCATGTTATCTCTTTCTACCGAACATCAAGATGATATTATTACAGCTTTTAACAACACCTCGAGGTACCTTGATGATTTATTAAATATAGATAATAACCATTTTCCATCACTGGTTAATAAGATTTATCCTAAAGAACTACAGCTTAACAAAGCGAACACTTCAGAAAAGCAAGCAAACTTCCTTGATTTAAATCTATCCATCGAAAATGGTTACGTCACTACTAAAATTTATGATAAAAGAGATGATTTTAATTTTAATATAGTAAATTTTCCGTTTCTAGACGGCGATGTTCCTCGTGCAACTTCTTACGGGGTTTATATCTCACAGCTTGTTCGCTTTTCAAGAGCTTGCAACGATGTGAATGATTTCAATGAACGTAATCTTTGCATTACAGAAAAACTTTTAAAACAAGGTTATCGGTATCACAAATTAAGGAAAACCTTTTGCAAGTTTTATCTCCGATATCCAGATCTAATTCATAAATACAGCTGCAGTTTAAAATCACTATTGCAACAAGGAATTTCACAGCCAGTTTTTTATGGAGATTTAATTTATAAACTTAAGAAGATAAAAGGCGATGTTAATTTCTCCCGGTTATTCGTAAAAACCATCTGTAAATTTAAAAAGAAAGGTTACCAACATGATATTTTACAGCGATCTGCAGGCCTGGTGATTAACCCATCTACAGTTGATCGTTATGCTTACCTCTTTGGTTGCACGACGGTGGCAGGGGTGTAAGAGTTTATGAAAGTTTATGGGGAAATCTTTTCTTAAAAGAACCTAAAAGCTCGATTTGTTTCTTTTATCCCTGTCATCGTGTTCTTGCTGATTTTACTCCAGGTGCTCTGGTCTCGGAAAGATCATTGAGTACCCGCTCTTTGGCTTTGCAATGCTATTAAATTCTTATGTTTATATGTTTGTATGCTTTTGCATGCAACATTGTTGAGCTGATGGGTGGGTTGGTGTTATTTTACCAAGACAATTTGTACTTGTTTTGTGATACGAGAACCTGTTGGGGCAAGTGTGAGGTTGGTGCACCCTAGAACCTGGTTTAAACCCCCAGTGGCAATTTGTTTTGCCACTGACCGTTCCAAGGCGGTATCCCCAAAGGTTCTCTTGTTTATTAATTGTTTGTGGCGTCCTATTTGAATTGACATACATATATAAAACATGCGCTCTCTCTATCTTCCTCTCTTCTTTTTCGCTGCGTGGGGAGGCTGTGTTTTTTGAGTGTGGCGATTCCTGATATGCATATGTTGCTTTTTTTTGAAATTTGCACGGTTTCTAGCGATATTTGTGGTTATCTTATGGCCGAAATTTCAGAGATCTAGACCGTCGGCAAGGTACCAAACGGTGGAAAAAAACACTATAATTATTAAATATTGTAAATTGCGAGAAAAAGTGAACGTGTCTTTGTAATAATCCGATATCTTTGAAATTTGCACGGTTTCTAGCGACATTTGAGGTGAGCTTATGGCCGAAATTTCAAAGCTCTAGACCGTCGGCAAGGTACCAAACTGGGAAAAAAACCAATAATTATTAAATAGCGTAAAGTGCGAGAAAAAGTGAACGTGTCTTTGTAATAATCCGATTTCTTTGAAATTAGCACGGTTTCCAGAGATTATTAAGGTGAGCTTATGGCCGAAATTTCAGAGCTCTAGAATGTCGGCAAGGTACCAAACGGGGGAAAAAACACTGTAATTATTAAATAGTGTAAATTGCGAGAAAAAGTGAACGTCTCTTTGTAATAATCCGATATCTTTGAAATTTGCACGGTTTCTAGAGAAATTTGAGCTCAGCCTATGGCCGAAATTTCAGAGCTCTAGACCGTCGGCAAGGTACAAAACGGGAGAAAAAAAACCTATAATTATTAAAAGCGTAAAGAGCGAGTAAAAGTGAACGTGTTTGTGTAATAATCCGATATCTTTGAAATTTGAACGGTTTCTAGAGATATTTGAGGTGAGCTTATGGCCGAAATTTCAGAGCTCTAGACCGTCGGCAAGGTACCAAACGAGGGAAAAAACACTATGATTATTAAATAGCGTAAAATGCAAGAAAATGTGAACGTGTCTTTGTAATAATCCGATATCTTTGAAATTTGCACGGTTTCAAGAGTATTTGAGGTGAGCTTATGGCCGTAATTTCAGAGCTCTAGACCGTCGGCAAGGTACCAAACGGGGGAAAAACACTATAATTATTAAATAGTGTAATTTGCGAGAAAAAGTGGACGAGTCTTTCTAATAATCCGATATCTTTGAAATTTGCACGGGTTCTAGAGATATTTGAGGTGAGCTTATGGCCGGAATTTCAGAGATTTAGACCGTCGGCAAGGTACCAAACGGGGGAAAAACACTATAATTTTTTAATAGTGTAAAGTGCGAGAAAAAGTGAACGTGTCTTTGTAATAATCCGATATCTTTCAAATTTGCACGGTTTCTAGAGATATTTGAGGTGAGCTTATGGCCGAAATTTCAGAGCTCTAGACCGTCGGCAAGGTACCAAACGTGGGAAAAAACTCTATCATCATTAAATAGCGTAAAGTGCGAGAAAAAGGGAACGTGTCTTTGTAATAATCCGATATCTTTGAAATTTGCACGGTTTCTAGAGATATTTGAGGTGAGCTTATGGCCGAAATTTCAGAGCTCTAGACCGTCGGCAAGGTACCAAACGGGGGAAAACACTATAATTATTAAATATCGTAAAGTGCGAGAAAAAGTGAACGTGTCTTTGTAATAATCCGATATCTTTGAAATTTGCACGGTTTCTAGAGATATTTGATGTGAGCTTTGGCCGAAATTTCAGTGCTCTAGACCGTCCGCAAGGTACCAAACTGGGGAAAAACAATATAATTATTAAATAGCGTAAAGTGCGAGAAAATGTGAACGTGTCTTTGTAATAATCCGATATCTTTGAAATTTGCACGGCTTCTAGAGATATTTGCGGTGAGCTTCTGGCCGCAATTTCAGAGCTCTAGACCGTCGGCAACGTACCAATCGAGGAAAAAAATACTATAATTATTAAATAGCGTAAAGTGCAAGAAAAAGTGAACGACTCTTTGTAATAATCCGATATCTTTCAAATTTGCACGGTTTCTAGAGATGTTTGAGGTGAGCTTATGGCAGAAATTTCAGAGCTCTAGACCGTCGGCAAGGTACCAAACTGGGGAAAAAACACTATAACTATTAAATAGTGTAAATTGCGAGAAAAAGTGAACGTGTCTTTGTAATAATCCGATATCTTTGAAATTTGCACGGTTTCCAGAGATATTTGAGGTGAGCTTATGGCCGAAATTTCAGAGCTCTAGACCGTCGGCAAGGTACCAAACGGGGTAAAAAAACACTATAATTATTATATAGCGTAAAGTGCGAGAAAATGTGAACGTGTCTTTGTAATAATCCGATATCTTTGAAATTTGCACGGTTTCTAGAGATATCTGAGTTAAGCTTATGGCCGAAATTTCAGAGCTCTAGACCGTCGGCAAGGTACCAAACGGGGGAAAAAACACTATAATTTTTTAATAGCGTAAAGTGCGAGAAAAAGTGAACGTGTCTTTGTAATAATCCGATATCTTTGAAATTTGCACGGTTTCTAGAGATATTTGAGGTGAGCTTATGGCCGAAATTTCAGAGCTCTAGACCGTCGGCAAGGTTCCAAACGGGGGAAAAACACTATCATTATTAAATAGCGTAAAGTGCGAGAAAAAGTGAACGTGTCTTTGTAATAATCCGATATCTTTGAAATTTGCACGGTTTCTAGAGATACTTGAGGCAAGGTACCAAACGGGGGAAAAACACTATAATTATTAAATAGCGTAAAGTGCGAGAAAAAGTGAACGTGTCTTTGTAATAATCCGATATCTTTGAAATTTGCACGGTTTCTAGAGATATTTAAGGTGAGCTTATGGCCGAAATTTCAAAGATCTAGACCGTCGGCAAGGTACCAAACGGGGGAAAAAAACACTATAATTATTAAATAGCGTAAAGTGCGAGAAAAAGTGAACGTGTCTTTGTAATAATCCGATATCTTTGAAATTTGCAGGGTTTCTAGAGATATTTGAGGTGAGCTTATGGCCGAAATTTCAGAGCTCTAGACCGTCGGCAAGGTACCAAACGGGGGAAAAAACACTATAATTATTAAATAGCGTAAAGAGCGAGAAAAAGTGAACGTGTCTTTGTAATAATCCGATATCTTTGAAATTTGCACGGTTTCTAGAGATATTTGAGGTGAGCTTATGGCCGAAATTTCAGAGCTCTAGACAGTCGGCAAGGTTCCAAACGGGGGAAAAACACTATCATTATTAAATAGCTTAAATTGCGAGAAAAAGTGAACGTGTCTTTGTAATAATCCGATATCTTTGAAATTTGCACGGTTTCTAGAGATACTTGAGGTGAGCTTATGGCCGAAATTTCAGAGATCTAGACCATCGGCAAATTACCAAACGGGGGAAAAAACACTATAATTATTAAATAGTGTAAAGTGCGAGAAAAAGTGAACGTGTCTTTGTAATAATCCGATATCTTTGAAATTTGCAGAGTTTCTAGAGATATTTAAGGTGAGCTTATGGCCGAAATTTCAGGGATCTAGACCGTCGGCAAGGTACCAAACGGGGGAAAAAACACTTCAATTATTAAATAGCGTAAAGTGCGAGAAAAAGTGAACGTGTCTTTGTAATAATCCGATATATCTGAAATTTGCACGGCTTATACAGATATTTGAGGAGAGCTTATGGCCGAAATTTCAGAGCTCTAGACCGTCGGCAAGGTACCAAACGGGGGATAACACACTATAATTATTAAATAGTGTAAACTGCGAGAAAAAGTGCACGTGTCTTTGTAATAATCCGATATCTTTGAAATTCGCACGATTTCTAGAGATATTTGAGATGAGCTTATGGCCGAAATTTCAGAGCTCTAGACCGTCGTCAAGGTACCAAACGGGGGAAAAACACTATAATTATTTAATAGCGTAAAGTGCGAGAAAAAGTGAACGTGTCTTTGTAATAATCCGATATCTTTGAAATTTGCACGGTTTCTAGAGATATTTGAGGTGAGCTTATGGCCGAAATTTCAGAGCTCTAGACCGTCGGCAAGGTACCAATCGGGGGAAAAAACACTATAATTATTAAATAGCGTAAAGTGCGAGAAAAAGTGAACGTGTCTTTGTAATAATCCGATATCTTTAAAATTTGCACGGTTTCTAGAGATATTTGAGGTGAGCTTATGGCCGAAATTTCAGAGCTCTAGACCGTCGGCAAGGTACCAAACGGGGGAAAAAACACTATAATTATTAAATAGTGTAAATTGCGAGAAAAAGTGAACGTGTCTTTGTAATAATCCGATATCTTTGAAATTTGCACGGTTTCTAGAGATATTTGAGCTCAGCCTATGGCCGAAATTTCAGAGCTCTAGACCGTCGGCAAGGTACAAAACGGGAGAAAAAAAACCTATAATTATTAAAAGCGTAAAGTGCGAGAAAAAGTGAACGTGTCTTTGTAATAATCCGATATCTTTGAAATTTGAACGGTTTCTAGAGATATTTGAGGTGAGCTTATGGCCGAAATTTCAGAGCTCTAGACCGTCGGCAAGGTACCAAACGGGAGAAAAAACACTATAATTATTAAATAGCGTAAAGTGCGAGAAAAAGTGAACGTGTCTTTGTAATAATCCGATATCTTTGAAATTTGCACGGTTTCTAGAGATATTTGAGGTGAGCTTATGGCCGAAATTTCAGAGCTCTAGACCGTCGGCAAGGTACCAAACGGGGGAAAAACACTATAATTATTAAATAGCGTAAAGTGCGAGAAAAAGTGAACGTGTCTTTGTAATAATCCGATATCTTTGAAATTTGCACGGTTTCTAGAGATATTTGAGGTGAGCTTATGGCCGAAATTTCAGAGCTCTAGACCGTCGGCAAGGTACCAAACGGGGGAAAAACACTATAATTATTAACTAGCGTAAAGTGCGAGAAAAAGTGAACGTGTCTTTGTAATAATCCGATATCTTTGAAATTTGCACGGTTTCTAGAGATATTTGAGGTGAGCTTATGGCCGAAATTTCAGAGCTCTAGACCGTCGGCAAGGTACCAAACTGGGGAAAAAAACACTATAATATTTAAATAGCGTAAAGTGCGAGAAAAAGTGAACGTGTCTTTGTAATAATCCGATATCTTTGAAATTTGCACGGTTTCTAGAGATATTTGAGGTGAGCTTATGGCCGAAATTTCAGAGCTCTAGACCGTCGGCAAGGTACCAAACGGGGGAAAAACACTATAATTATTAAATAGCGTAAAGTGCGAGAAAAAGTGAACGTGTCTTTGAAATTTGCACGGGTTTCTAGAGATATTTGAGTGAGCTTATGGCCGAAATTTCAGAGCTCTAGACCGTCGGCAAGGTACCAAACGGGGGAAAAACACTATCATTATTAAATAGCGTAAAGTGCGAGAAAAAGTGAACGTGTCTTTGTAATAATCCGATATCTTTGAAATTTGCAAGGCTTCTAGAGAAATTTGCGGTGAGCTTCTGGCCGCAATTTCAGAGCTCTAGACCGTCGGCAACGTACCAATCGAGGAAAAAAATACTATAATTATTAAATAGCGTAAAGTGCAAAACACTTCAATTATTAAATAGCGTAAAGTGCGAGAAAAAGTGAACGTGTCTTTGTAATAATCCGATATATCTGAAATTTGCACGGCTTATACAGATATTTGAGGAGAGCTTATGGCCGAAATTTCAGAGCTCTAGACCGTCGGCAAGGTACCAAACGGGGGAAAAACACTATAATTATTAAATAGTGTAAAGTGCGAGAAAAAGTGAACGTGTCTTTGTAATAATCCGATATCTTTGAAATTTGCACGGTTTCTAGAGATATTTGAGGTGAGCTTATGGCCGAAATTTCAGAGCTCTAGACCGTCGGCAAGGTACCAAACGGGGGAAAAAACACTATAATTATTAAATAGCGTAAAGTGCGAGAAAAAGTGAACGTGTCTTTGTAATAATCCGATATCTTTGAAATTTGCACGGTTTCTAGAGATATTTGAGGTGAGCTTATGGCCGAAATTTCAGAGCTCTAGACCGTCGGCAAGGTACCAAACGGGGGAAAAAACACTATAATTTTTTAAATAGCGTAAAGTGCGAGAAAAAGTGAACGTGTCTTTGTAATAATCCGATATCTTTGAAATTTGCACGGTTTCTAGAGATATTTGAGGTGAGCTTATGGCCGAAATTTCAGAGCTCTAGACCGTCGGCAAGGTACCAAACGGGGGAAAAAACACTATAATTATTAAATAGCGTAAAGTGCGAGAAAAAGTGAACGTGTCTTTGTAATAATCCGATATCTTTGAAATTTGCACGGTTTCTAGAGATATTTGAGGTGAGCTTATGGCCGAAATTTCAGAGCTCTAGACCGTCGGCAAGGTACCAAACGGGGGAAAAACACTATAATTATTAAATAGCGTAAAGTGCGAGAAAAAGTGAACGTGTCTTTGTAATAATCCGATATCTTTGAAATTTGCACGGTTTCTAGAGATATTTGAGGTGAGCTTATGGCCGAAATTTCAGAGCTCTAGACCGTCGGCAAGGTACCAAACGGGGGAAAAAACACTATAATTATTAAATAGCGTAAAGTGCGAGAAAAAGTGAACGTGTCTTTGTAATAATCCGATATCTTTGAAATTTGCACGGTTTCTAGAGATATTTGAGGTGAGCTTATGGCCGAAATTTCAGAGCTCTAGACCGTCGGCAAGGTACCAAACGGGGGAAAAAACACTATAATTATTAAATAGCGTAAAGTGCGAGAAAAAGTGAACGTGTCTTTGTAATAATCCGATATCTTTGAAATTTGCACGGTTTCTAGAGATATTTGAGGTGAGCTTATGGCCGAAATTTCAGAGCTCTAGACCGTCGGCAAGGTACCAAACGGGGGAAAAACACTATAATTATTAAATAGCGTAAAGTGCGAGAAAAAGTGAACGTGTCTTTGTAATAATCCGATATCTTTGAAATTTGCACGGTTTCTAGAGATATTTGAGGTGAGCTTATGGCCGAAATTTCAGAGCTCTAGACCGTCGGCAAGGTACCAAACGGGGGAAAAAACACTATTATTATTAAATAGCGTAAAGTGCGAGAAAAAGTGAACGTGTCTTTGTAATAATCCGATATCTTTGAAATTTGCACGGTTTCTAGAGATATTTGAGGTGAGCTTATGGCCGAAATTTCAGAGCTCTAGACCGTCGGCAAGGTACCAAACGGGGGAAAAAACCCTATAATTATTAATAGTGTAGTGCGAGAAAAAGTGAACGTGTCTTTGTAATAATTCGATATCTTTGAAATTTGCACGGTTTCTAGAGATATTTGAGGTGAGCTTATGGCCGAAATTTCATAGCTCTAGACCGTCGGCAAGGTACCAAACGGGGAAAAAACACTATAATTATTAAATAGCGTAAAGTGCGAGAAAAAGTGAACGTGTCTTTGTAATAATCCGATATCTTTGAAATTTGCACGGTTTCTAGAGATATTTGAGGTGAGCTTATGGCCGAAATTTCAGAGCTCTAGACAGTCGGCAAGGTACCAAACGGGGGAAAAACACTATAATTATTAAATAGCGTAAATTGCGAGAAAAAGTGAACGTGTCTTTGTAATAATCCGATATCTTTGAAATTTGCACGGTTTCTAGAGATATTTGAGGTGAGCTTATGGCCGAAATTTCAGAGCTCTAGACCGTCGGCAAGGTACCAAACGGGGGAAAAAACACTATAATTATTAAATAGCGTAAAGTGCGAGAAAAAGTGAACGTGTCTTTGTAATAATCCGATATCTTTGAAATTTGCACGGTTTCTAGAGATATTTGAGGTGAGCTTATGGCCGCAATTTCAGAGCTCTAGACCGTCGGCAAGGTACCAATCGGGAAAAAAAATCACTATAATTATTAAATAGCGTAAAGTGCGAGAAAAAGTGAACGTGTCTTTGTAATAATCCGATATCTTTGAAATTTGCACGGTTTCTAGAGATGTTTGAGGTGAGCTTATGGCCGAAATTTCAGAGCTCTAGACCGTCGGCAAGGTACGAAACGGGGGAAAAAACACTATAATTATTAAATAGTGTAAATTGCGAGAAAAAGTGAACGTGTCTTTGTAATAATCCGATATCTTTGAAATTTGCACGGTTTCTAGTATATATTTGAGGTGAGCTTATGGCCGAAATTTCAGAGATCTAGACCGTCGGCAAGGTACCAAACGGGGGAAAAAACACTATAAGTATTAAATAGCGTAAAGTGCGAGAAAAAGTGAACGTGTCTTTGTAATAATCCGATATCTTTGAAATTTGCACGGTTTCTTTAGATACTTGAGGTGAGCTTATGGCCGAAATTTCAGAGCTCTAGACCGTCGGCAAGGTACCAAACGGGGGGAAAACTCTATAATTATTAAATACTGTAGTGCGAGAAAATGTGAACGTGTCTTTGTAATAATCCGATATCTTTGAAATTTGCACGGTTTCTAGAGATATTTGAGGTGAGCTTACGGCCGAAATTTCAGAGCTCTAGACCGTCGGCAAGGTACCAAACGGGGAAAAAAACACTATAATTATTAAATAGCGTAAAGTGCGAGAAAAAGTGAACGTGTCTTTGTAATAATCCGATATCTTTGAAATTTGCACGGTTTCTAGAGATATTTGAGGTGAGCTTACGGCCGAAATTTCAGAGCTCTAGACCGTCGGCAAGGTACCAAACGGGGGAAAAACACTATAATTATTAAATAGCGTAAAGTGCGAGAAAAAGTGAACGTGTCTTTGTAATAATCCGATATCTTTGAAATTTGCACGGTTTCTAGAGATATTTGAGGTGAGCTTATGGCCGAAATTTCAGAGCTCTAGACCGTCGGCAAGGTACCAAACGGGGGAAAAAAACTATAATTATTAAATAGCGTAAAGTGCGAGAAAATGTGACCGTGTCTTTGTAATAATCCGATATCTTTGAAATTTGCACGGTTTCTAGAGATATTTGAGGTGAGCTTATGGCCGAAATTTCAGAGCTCTAGACCGTCGGCAAGGTACCAAACGGGGGAAAAAACACTATAATTATTAAATAGTGTAAAGTGCGAGAAAAAGTGAACGTGTCTTTGTAATAATCCGATATCTTTGAAATTTGCACGGTTTCTAGAGATATTTGAGGTGAGCTTATGGCCGAAATTTCAGAGCTCTAGACCGTCGGCAAGGTACCAAACGGGAAAAAAACACTATAATTATTAAATAGCGTAAAGTGCGAGAAAAAGTGAACGTGTCTTTGTAATAATCCGATATCTTTGAAATTTGCACGGTTTCTAGAGATATTTGAGGTGAGCTTATGGCCGAAATTTCAGAGCTCTAGACCGTCGGCAAGGTACCAAACGGGGGAAAAAACACTATAATTATTAAATAGCGTAAAGTGCGAGAAAAAGTGAACGTGTCTTTGTAATAATCCGATATCTTTGAAATTTGCACGGTTTCTAGAGATATTTGAGGTGAGCTTATGGCCGAAATTTCAGAGCTCTAGACCGTCGGCAAGGTACCAAACGGGGGAAAAACACTATAATTATTAAATAGCGTAAAGTGCGAGAAAAAGTGAACGTGTCTTTGTAATAATCCGATATCTTTGAAATTTGCACGGTTTCTAGAGATATTTGAGGTGAGCTTATGGCCGAAATTTCAGAGCTCTAGACTGTCGGCAAGGTACCAAACGGGGGAAAAACACTATAATTATTAAATAGCGTAAAGTGCGAGAAAAAGTGAACGTGTCTTTGTAATAATCCGATATCTTTGAAATTTGCACGGTTTCTAGAGATATTTGAGGTGAGCTTATGGCCGTAATTTCAGAGCTCTAGACCGTCGGCAAGGTACCAAACGGGGGAAAAACACTATAATTATTAAATATCGTAAAGTGCGAGAAAAAGTGAACGTGTCTTTGTAATAATCCGATATCTTTGAAATTTGCACGGTTTCTAGAGATATTTGAGGTGAGCTTATGGCCGAAATTTCAGAGCTCTAGACCGTCGGCAAGGTACCAAACGGGGGAAAAAACACTATAATCATTAACGAGCGTAAAGTGCGAGAAAAAGTGAACGTGTCTTTGTAATAATCCGATATCTTTGAAATTCGCACGGTTTCTAGAGATATTTGAGGTGAGCTTATGGCCGAAATTTCAGAGCTCTAGACCGTCGGCAAGGTACCAAACGGGGGAAAAACACTATAATTATTAAATAGCGTAAAGTGCGAGAAAAAGTGAACGTGTCTTTGTAATAATCCGATATCTTTGAAATTTGCACGGTTTCTAGAGATATTTGAGGTGAGCTTATGGCCGAAATTTCAGAGCTCTAGACCGTCGGCAAGGTACCAAACGGGGGAAAAAACACTATAATTATTAAATAGCGTAAAGTGCGAGAAAAAGTGAACGTGTCTTTGTAATAATCCGATATCTTTGAAATTTGCATGGTTTCTAGAGATATTTGAGGTGAGCTTATGGCCGAAATTTCAGAGCTCTAGACCGTCGGCAAGGTACCATTCGGGGGAAAAAAACACTTCAATTATTAAATAGCGTAAAGTGCGAGAAAAAGTAAACGCGTCTTTGTAATAATCCGATATCTTTGAAATTTGCACGGTTTCCAGAGATATTTGAGGTGAGCTTATGGCCGAAATTTCAGAGCTCTAGACCGTCGGCAAGGTACCAAACGGGGGAAAAAACACTATAATTTTTTAATAGCGTAAAGTGCGAGAAAAAGTGAACGTGTCTTTGTAATAATCCGATATCTTTGAAATTTGCACGGTTTCTAGAGATATTTGAGGTCAGCTGATGGCCGAAATTTCAGAGCTCTAGACTGTCGGCAAGGTACCAAACGGGGAAAAAACACTATAATTATTAAATAGCGTAAAGTGCTAGAAAAAGTGAACGTGTCTTTGTAATAATCCGATATCTTTGAAATTTGCACGGTTTCTAGAGATATTTGAGGTGAGCTTATGGCCGAAATTTCAGAGCTCTAGACCGTCGGCAAGGTACCAAACGGGGGAAAAACACTATAATTATTAAATAGCGTAAAGTGCGAGAAAAAGTGAACGTGTCTTTGTAATAATCCGATATCTTTGAAATTTGCACGGTTTCTAGAGATATTTGAGGTGAGCTTATGGCCGAAATTTCAGAGCTCTAGACCGTCGGCAAGGTACCAAACGGGGGAAAAAACACTATAATTATTAAATAGCGTAAAGTGCGAGAAAAAGTGAACGTGTCTTTGTAATAATCCGATATCTTTGAAATTTGCACGGTTTCTAGAGATACTTGAGGTGAGCTTATGGCCGAAATTTCAGAGCTCTAGACCGTCGGCAAGGTACCAAACGGGGGAAAAAACACTATAATTATTAAATAGCGTAAAGTGCGAGAAAAAGTGAACGTGTCTTTGTAATAATCCGATATCTTTGAAATTTGCACGGTTTCTAGAGATATTTGAGGTGAGCTTATGGCCGAAATTTCAGAGCTCTAGACCGTCGGCAAGGTACCAAACGGGGGAAAAAACACTATAATTATTAAATAGCGTAAAGTGCGAGAAAAAGTGAACGTGTCTTTGTAATAATCCGATATCTTTGAAATTTGCACGGTTTCTAGAGATATTTGAGGTGAGCTCATGGCCGAAAATAGCGTAAAGTGCGAGAAAAAGTGAACGTGTCTTTGTAATAATCCGATATCTTTGAAATTTGCACGGTTTCTAGAGATATTTGAGGTGAGCTTATGGCCGAAATTTCAGAGCTCTAGACCGTCGGCAAGGTACCAAACGGGGGAAAAACACTATAATTATTGAAAAGCGTAAAGTGCGAGAAAATGTGAACGTGTCTTTGTAATAATCCGATATCTTTGAAATTTGCACGGCTTCTAGACATATTTGAGGTGAGCTTATGGCCGAAATTTCAGAGCTCTAGACCGTCGGCAAGGTACCCAACGGGCGAAAAACACTATAATTATTAAATATCGTAAAGTGCGAGAAAAAGTGAACGTGTCTTTGTAATAATCCGATATCTTTGAAATTTGCACGGTTTCTAGAGATATTTGAGGTGAGCTTATGGCCGAAATTTCAGAGCTCTAGACCGTCGGCAAGGTACCAAACGGGGGAAAAAACACTATAATTATTAAATAGCGTAAAGTGCGAGAAAAAGTGAACGTGTCTTTGTAATAATCCGATATCTTTGAAATTTGCACGGTTTCTAGAGATATTTGAGGTGAGCTTATGGCCGCATTTTCAGAGATCTAGACAGTCGGCAAGGTACCAAACGAGGTAAAAATCACTATAATTTTTAAATAGCGTAAAGTGCGAGAAAAAGTGAACGTGTCTTTGTAATAATCCGATATCTTTGAAATTTGCACGGTTTCTAGAGATATTTTAAGGATAGCATATGGCCGAAATTTCAGAGCTCTAGACCGTCGGCAAGGTACCAAACGGGGAAAAAACACTATGATTATTAAATAGCGTAAAATGCAAGAAAAAGTGAACGTGTCTTTGTAATAATCCGATATCTTTGAAATTTGCACGGTTTCTAGAGATATTTGAGGTGAGCTTATGGCCGAAATTTCAGAGCTCTAGACAGTCGGCAAGGTACCAAACGGGGGAAAAACACTATAATTATTAAATAGCGTAAAGTGCGAGAAAAAGTGAACGTGTCTTTGTAATAATTCGATATCTTTGAAATTTGCACGGTTTCTAGAGATATTTGAGGTGAGCTTATGGCCGAAATTTCAGAGCTCTAGACCGTCGGCAAGGTACCAAACGGGGGAAAAAACACTATCATTATTAAATAGCGTAAAGTGCGAGAAAAAGTGAACGTGTCTTTGTAATAATCCGATATCTTTGAAATTTGCACGGTTTCTAGAGATATTTGAGGTGAGCTTATGGCCGAAATTTCAGAGCTCTAGACCGTCGGCAAGGTACCAAACGGGGAAAAAACACTATAATTATTAAATATCGTAAAGTGCGAGAAAAAGTGAACGTGTCTTTGTAATAATCCGATATCTTTGAAATTTGCACGGTTTCTAGACATATTTGAGGTGAGCTTTTTGCCGAAATTTCAGAGCTCTAGACCATCGGCAAGGTACCAAACGGGGGAAAAACACTATAATTATTAAATAGCGTAAAGTGCGAGAAAATGTGAACGTGTCTTTGTAATAATCCGATATCTTTGAAATTTGCACGGCGAGAAAAAGTGAACGCGTCTTTGTAATAATCCGATATCTTTGAAATTTGCACGGTTTCTAGAGATATTTGAGGTGAGCTTATGGCAGAAATTTCAGAGCTCTAGACCGTCGGCAAGGTACCAAAAGGAGGGAAAAAACTCTATAATTATTAAATAGCGTAAAGTGCGAGAAAAAGTGAACGTGTCTTTGTAATAATCCGATATCTTTGAAATTTGCACGGTTTCCAGAGATATTTGAGGTGAGCTTATGGCCGAAAATTTCAGAGCTCTAGACCGTCGGCAAGGTACCAATCGGGGGAAAAAAACACTACAATTATTTAATACGGTAAAGTGCGAGAAAAAGTGAACGTGTCTTTGTAATAATCCGATATCTTTGAAATTTGCACGGTTTCTAGAGATACTTAAGGTGAGCTTATGGCCGAAATTTCAGAGCTCTAGACCGTCGGCAAGGTACCAAACGGGGGAAAAAACACCATAATTATTAAATAGTGTAGAGCGAGAAAAAGTGAACGTGTCTTTGTAATAATCCGATATCTTTGAAATTTGCACGGTTTCTAGAGATATTTGAGGTGAGCTTACGGCCGAAATTTCAGAGATCTAGACCGTCGGCAAGGTACCAAACGGGGAAAAAAACACTTTAATTATTAAATAGCGTAAAGTGCGAGAAAAAGTGAACGTGTCTTTGTAATAATCCGATATCTTTGAAATTTGCACGGTTTCTAGAGATATTTGAGGTGAGCTTATGGCCGAAATTTCAGAGATCTAGACCGTCGGCAAGGTACCAAACGGGGAAAAAAACACTTTAATTATCAAAAAGCGTATAGTGCGAGAAAAAGTGAACGTGTCTTTGTAATAATCCGATATCTTTGAAATTTGCACGGCTTCTAGAGATATTTGAGGTGAGCTTATGGCCGACATTTCAGAGCTCTAGACCGTCGGCAAGGTACCAAACGGGGGAAAAACACTATAATTATTAACTAGCGTAAAGTGCGAGAAAAAGTGAACTTGTCATTGTAATAATCCGATATCTTTGAAATTTGCACGGTTTCTAGAGATATTTGAGGTGAGCTTATGGCCGACATTTCAGAGCTCTAGACCGTCGGCAAGGTACCAAACGGGGGAAAAACACTATAATTATTAAATAGCGTAAAGTGCGAGAAAAAGTGAACGTGTCTTTGTAATAATCCGATATCTTTGAAATTTGCACGGTTTCTAGAAATATTTGAGGTGAGCTTATGGCCGAAATTTCGGCGCTCTAGATCGTCGGCAAGGTACCAAACGGGGGAAAAAACACTATAATTATTAAATATCGTAAAGTGCGAGAAAAAGTGAACGTGTCTTTGTAATAATCCGATATCTTTGAAATTTGCACGGTTTCTAGAGATATTTGATGTGAGCTTATGGCCGAAATTTCAGAGCTCTAGACCGTCGGCAAGGTACCAAACTGGGGAAAAACACTATAATTATTAAAAAGCGTATAGTGCGAGAAAAAGTGAACGTGTCTTTGTAATAATCCGATATCTTTGAAATTTGCACGGTTTCTAGAGATATTTGAGGTGAGCTTATGGCCGAAATTTCAGAGCTCTAGACCGTCGGCAAGGTTCCAAATGGGGGAAAAACACTATAATTATTAAATATCGTGAAGTGCGAGAAAAAGTGAACGTGCCTTTGTAATAATCCGATATCTTTGAAATTTGCACGGTTTCTAGAGATATTTGAGGTGAGCTTATGGCCGCAATTTCAGAGCTCTAGACCGTCGGCAACGTACCAATCGGGGAAAAAAAACACTATAATTATGAAATAGCGTGAAGTGCGAGAAAAAGTGAACGCGTCTTTGTAATAATCCGATATCTTTGAAATTTGCACGGTTTCTAGAGATGTTTGAGGTGAGCTTATGGCAGAAATTTCAGAGCTCTAGACAGTCGGCAAGGTACCATACGGGGGAAAAAACACTATAATTATTAAATAGTGTAAATTGCGAGAAAAAGTGAACGTGTCTTTGTAATAATCCGATATCTTTGAAATTTGCACGGTTTCCAGAGATATTTGAGGTGAGCTTATGGCCGAAATTTCAGAGCTCTAGACCGTCGGCAACCTACCAATCGGGGAAAAAAACACAAAAATTATTAAAAGCGTAAAGAGCGAGAAAAAGTGAACGCGTCTTTGTAATATTCCGATAGCTTTGAAATTTGCACGGTTTCTAGAGATATTTGAGGTGAGCTTATGGCCGCAATTTCAGAGCTCTAGACCGTCGGCAACGTACCAATCGGGAAAAAAAATCACTATAATTATTAAATAGCGTAAAGTGCGAGAAAAAGTGAACGCGTCTTTGTAATAATCCGATATCTTTGAAATTTGCACGGTTTCTAGAGATGTTTGAGGGGAGCTTATGGCAGAAATTTCAGAGCTCTAGACCGTCGGCAAGGTACCAAACGGGGGAAAAAACACTATAATTATTTAATAGTGTAAATTGCGAGAAAAAGTGAACGTGTCTTTGTAATAATCCGATATCTTTGAAATTTGCACGGTTTCTATATATATTTGAGGTGAGCTTATGGCCGAAATTTCAGAGATCTAGACCGTCGGCAAGGTACCAAACGGGGGAAAAACACTATAATTATTAAATAGGGTAAAGTGCGAGAAAAAGTGAACGTGTCTTTGTAATAATCCGATATCTTTGAAATTTGCACGGTTTATAGAGATACTTGAGGTGAGCTTATGGCCGAAATTTCAGAGCTCTAGACCGTCGGCAAGGTACCAAACGGGGGAAAAAACTCTATAATTATTAAATACTGTAGTGCGAGAAAATGTGAACGTGTCTTTGTAATAATCCGATATCTTTGAAATTTGCACGGTTTCTAGAGATATTTGAGGTGAGCTTATGGCCGAAATGTCAGAGATCTAGACCGTCGGCAAGGTACCAAATGGGGGAAAAAAACACTTTAATTATTATATAGCGTAAAGTGCGAGAAAAATTGAACGTGTCTTTGTAATAATCCGATATCTTTGAAATTTGCACGGTTTCTAGAGATATTTGAGGTGAGCTTATGGCCGAAATTTCACAGCTCTAGACCGTCGGCAAGGTACCAAACGGGGGAAAAAACACTATAATTTTTAAATATCGTAAAGTGCAGAAAAAGGGAACGTGTCTTTGTAATAATCCGATATCTTTGAAATTTGCACGGTTTCTAGAGATATTTGAGGTGAGCTTATGGCCAAAATTTCAGAGCTCTAGACCGTCGGCAAGGTACCAAACGGGGGAAAAATACTATAATCATTAACGAGCGTAAAGTGCGAGAAAAAGTGAACGTGTCTTTGTAATAATCCGATATCTTTGAAATTCGCACGGTTTCTAGAGATATTTGAGGTGAGCTTATGGCCGAAATTTCAGAGCTCTAGACAGTCGGCAAGGTACCAAACGGGGGAAAAACACTATAATTATTAACTAGAGAAAAGTGCGAGAAAAAGTGAACGTGTCTTTGTAATAATCCAGTATCTTTGAAATTTGCACGGTTTCCAGAGATGTTTGAGGTGAGCTTTTGGCCGAAAATTTCAGAGCTCTAGACCGTCGGCAAGGTACCAAACGGGGGAAAAAACTATAATTATTAAATAGCGTGAAGTGCGAGAAAATGTGAACGTGTCTTTGTAATAATCCGATATCTTTGAAATTTGCACGGCTTCTGGAGATATTTGAGGTGAGATTATGGCCGAAATTTCAGAGCTCTAGACCGTCGGCAAGGTACCAAACGGGGGAAAAACACTATTCTTATTAAATATCGCAAAGTGCGAGAAAAAGTGAACGTGCCTTTGTAATAATCCGATATCTTTGAAATTTGCACGGTTTCTTTAGATATTTGAGGTGAGCTTATTGCCGCAATTTCAGAGCTCTAGACCGTCGGCAAGGTACCATTCGGGGAAAAAAACACTATAATTATTAAATAGCGTAAAGTGCGAGAAAAAGTGAACGCGTCTTTGTAATAATCCGATATCTTTGAAATTTGCACGGTTTCTAGAGATATTTGAGGTGAGCTTATGGCCGAAATTTCAGAGCTCTAGACCGTCGGCAAGGTACCAAACCGGGGAAAAAACACTAACTTTTTAATAGCGTAAAGTGCGAGAGAAAGTGAACGTGTCTTTGTAATAATCCGATATCTTTGAAATTTGCACGGTTTCTAGAGATATTTGAGGTGAGCTGATGGCCGAAATTTCAGAGCTCTAGACTGTCGGCAAGGTACCAATCGGTGGAAAAAACACTATAATTATTAAATGGGGTAAAGTGCGAGAAAAAGTGAACGCGTCTTTGTAATAATCCGATATCTTTGAAATTTGCACGGTTTCTAGAGATATTTGAGGTGAGCTTATGGCAGAAATTTCAGAGCTCTAGACCGTCGGCAAGGTACCAAACCGGGGAAAAAACACTAACTTTTTAATAGCGTAAAGTGCGAGAGAAAGTGAACGTGTCTTTGTAATAATCCGATATCTTTGAAATTTGCACGGTTTCTAGAGATATTTGAGGTGAGCTGATGGCCGAAATTTCAGAGCTCTAGACTGTCGGCAAGGTACCAATCTGTGGAAAAAACACTATAATTATTAAATAGCGTAAAGTGCGAGAAAAAGTGAACGTGTCTTTGTAATAATCCGATATCTTTGAAATTTGCACGGTTTCTAGAGATATTTGAGGTGAGCTCATGGCCGAAATTTCAGAGCTTTAGACCGTCGGCAAGGTACCAAACGGGGGAAAACACTATAATTATTAAATCTCGTAAAGTGCAAGAAAAAGTGAACGTGTCTTTGTAATAATCCGATATCTTTGAAATTTGCACGGTTTCTAGAGATATTTTAGGTGAGCTTATGGCCGAAATTTCAGAGCTCTATATCGTCGGCAAGGTACCAATAGGGGAAAAAAAATTATAATTATTAAATAGCGTAAAGTGCGAGAAAAAGTGAACGTGTCTTTGTAATAATCCGATATCTTTGAAATTTGCACGGTTTCTAGAGATATTTGAGGTGAGCTTATGGCCGAAATTTCAGAGCTCTAGACAGTCGGCAAGGTACCAAATGGGGGAAAAAAACACTATAATTATTAAATATCGCCAAGTGCGAGAAAAAGTGAACGTGCCTTTGTAATAATCCGATATCTTTGAAATTTGCATGATTTCTAGAGATATTTGAGGACAGCTTATGGCCGAAATTTCAGAGCTCTAAACCGTCGGCAAGGTACCAAACGGGGGTAAAACACTATAATTATGAAATAGCGTAAAATGGGAGAAAATGTGAACGTGTCTTTGTAATAATCCGATATCTTTGAAATTTGCACGGTTTCTAGACATATTTGAGGTGAACTTATGGCCGAAATTTCAGAGCTCTAGACCGTCGGCAAGGTACCAAACGGGGGAAAAACACTATAATTATTAAAAAGCGTAAAGTGCGAGAAAAAGTGAACGTTTCTTTGTAATAATCCGATATCTTTGAAATTTGCACGGCTTCTAGAGATATTTGAGGTGAGCTTATGGCCGAAATTTCAGAGATCTAGACCGTCGGCAAGGTACCACACGGGGGAAAAACCCTATAATTATTAAATATCGTAAAGTGCGAGAAAAAGTGAACGTGCCTTTGTAATAATCCGATATCTTTGAAATTTGCACGGTTTCTAGAGATATTTGAGGTGAGCTTATGGCAGAAATTTCAGAGCTCTAGACCGTGGGCAAGGTTCCAAACGGGGGAAAAACTCTATAATCATTAACGAGCGTAAAGTGCGAGAAAAAGTGAAAGTGTCTTTGTAATAATCCGATATCTTTGAAATTCGCACGGTTTCTAGAAAAAAAAGCAACATATGCATATCAGGAATAGCCACACTCAAAAAACTCAGCCTCCCCACGCAGCGAAAAAGAAGAGAGGAAGATAGAGAGAGCGCATGTTTTATATATGTATGTCAATTCAAATAGGACGCCACAAACAATTAATAAACAAGAGAACCTTTGGGGATACCGCCTTGGAACGGTCAGTGGCAAAACAAATTGCCACTGGGGGTTTAAACCAGGTTCTAGGGTGCACCAACCTCACACTTGCCCCAACAGGTTCTCGTATCACAAAACAAGTACAAATTGTCTTGGTGAAATAACTCCAACCCACCCATCAGCTCAACAATGTTGCATGCAAAAGCATACAAACATATAAACATAAGAATTTAATAGCATTGCAAAGCCAAAGGGCGGGTACTCAATGATCTTTCCGAGACCAGAGCACCTGGAGTAAAATCAGCAAGAACACGATGACAGGGATAAAAGAAACAAATCGAGCTTTTAGGTTCTTTTAAGAAAAGATTTCCCCATAAACTTTCATAAACTCTTACACCCCTGCCACCGTCGTGCAACCAAAGAGGTAAGCATAATGATCAACTGTAGATGGGTTAATCACCAGGCCTGCAGAGCGCTGTAAAATATCATGTTGGTAACCTTTCTTTTTAAATTTACAGATGGTTTTTACGAATAACCGGGAGAAATTAACATCGCCTTTTATCTTCTTAAGTTTATAAATTAAATCTCCATAAAAAACTGGCTGTGAAATTCCTTGTTGCAATAGTGATTTTAAACTGCAGCTGTATTTATGAATTAGATCTGGATATCGGCGATAAAACTTGCAAAAGGTTTTCCTAAATTTGTGATACCGATAACCTTGTTTTAAAAGTTTTTCTGTAATGCAAAGATTACGTTCATTGAAATCATTCACATCGTTGCAAGCTCTTGAAAAGCGAACAAGCTGTGAGATATAAACCCCGTAAGAAGTTGCACGAGGAACATCGCCGTCTAGAAACGGAAAATTTACTATATTAAAATTAAAATCATCTCTTTTATCATAAATTTTAGTAGTGACGTAACCATTTTCGATGGATAGATTTAAATCAAGGAAGTTTGCTTGCTTTTCTGAAGTGTTCGCTTTGTTAAGCTGTAGTTCTTTAGGATAAATCTTATTAACCAGTGATGGAAAATGGTTATTATCTATATTTAATAAATCATCAAGGTACCTCGAGGTGTTGTTGAAAGCTGTAATAATATCATCTTGATGTTCGGTAGAAAGAGATAACATGAAATCTCTTTCATAAAAGTATAAAAACAGATCAGCAACAAGGGGTGCACAATTAGTACCCATTGGAATGCCTATTACTTGTTTATAAATAGAGGTACCAAATCTCAAATAAATATTATCCAATAAAAATGTGAGCGCCTGGATAAGGTCTTGACAGGTCCATAAAGTATAATTATCATAAGAACCATCTGTAAAGAATGCCCTATGTTCATTTGAGATATTTGAGGTGAGCTTATGGCCGAAATTTCAGAGCTCTAGACAGTCGGCAAAGTACCAAACGGGGGAAAAACACTATAATTATTAACTAGCGAAAAGTCCGAGAAAAAGTGAACGTGTCTTTGTAATAATCCGATATCTTTGAAATTTGCACGGTTTCTATAGATATTTGAGGTGAGCTTATGGCAGAAATGTCATAGCCCTAGACCGTCGCCAAGGTACCAAACGAGGGAAAAAACACTATAATTATTAAATATCGTAAAGTGCGAGAAAAAGTGAACGTGTCTTTGTAATAATCCGATATCTTTGAAATTTGCATGGTTTCTAGAGATGTGAGCTTATGTTCGCAATTTCAGAGCTCTAGACCGTCGGCAAGGTACCAGTCGGGGGAAAAAACACTATAATTATTAAAAAGCGTAAAGTGCGAGAAAAAGTAAACGCGTCTTTGTAATAATCCGATATCTTTGAAATTTGCACGGTTTCCAGAGATATTTGAGGTGAGCTTATCGCAGAAATTTCAGAGCTCTAGACCGTCGGCAAGGTACCAAACGGGGGAAAAAACACTATAATTTTTTAATAGCGTAAAGTGCGAGAAAAGTAAACGTGTCTTTGTAATAATCCGATATCTTTGAAATTTGCACGGTTTCTAGAGATATTTGAGGTCAGCTGATGGCCGAAATTTCAGAGCTCTACACTGTCGGCAAGGTACCAATCGGTGGAAAAAACACTATAATTATTAAATAGCGTAAAGTGCTAGAAAAAGTGAACGTGTCTGTAATAATCCGATATCTTTGAAATTTGCACGGCTTCTAGAGATATTTGAGGTAAGCTTATGGCCGAAATTTCAGAGCTCTAGACCGTCGGCAAGGTACCAAACGGGGGAAAAACACTATAATTATTAAATATCGTAAAGTGCGAGAAAAAGTGAACGTGCCTTTGTAATAATCCGATATCTTTGAAATTTGCACGGTTTCTAGAGATATTTGAGGTGAGCTTATGGCCGAAATTTCAGAGCTCTAGACCGTCGGCAAGGTACCAAACGGGGGAAAAAACACTATAATTTTTTAATAGCGTAAAGTGCGAGAAAAAGTGAACGTGTCTTTGTAATAATCCGATATCTTTGAAATTTGCACGGTTTCTAGAGATACTTGAGGTGAGCTTATGGCCGAAATTTCAGAGCTCTAGACCGTCGGCAAGGTACCAAATGGGGGAAAAAAACACTATAATTATTAAATAGTGTAGTGCGAGAAAAAGAGAACGTGTCTTTGTAATAATCCGATATCTTTGAGCTTATGGCCGACGTTTCATAGCTCTAGACCGTCTGCAAGGTACCAAACGTCGGAAAAAACACTATAATTTTTAAATAGCGTAAAGTGCGAGAAAAGGTGAACGTGTCTTTGTAATAATCCGATATCTTTGAAATTCGCACGGTTTCTAGAGATATATTAGGTGAGCTTATGGCCGAAATTTCAGAGCTCTAGACCGTCGGCAAGGTACCAAACGGGGGAAAAAACACTATAATTATTAAATATCGTAAAGTGCGAGAAAAAGTGAACGTGTCTTTGTAATAATCCGGTATCTTTGAAATTTGCACGGTTTCTAGAGATATTTGAGGTGAGCTTATGGCCGCAATTTCAGAGCTCTAGACCGTCGGCAAGGTACCATTCGGTGAAAAAAAACACTATAATTATTAAATAGCGTAAAGTGCGAGAAAATGTGAACGCGTCTTTGTAATAATCCGATATCTTTGAAATTTGCACGGTTTCTAGAGATGTTTGAGGTGAGCTTATGGCAGAAATTTCAGAGCTCTAGACCGTCGGCAAGGTACCAAACGTGGGAAAAAACACTATAATTTTTTAATAGCGTAAAGTGCGAGAAAAAGTGAACGTGTCTTTGTAATAATCCAGTATCTTTGAAATTTGCACGGTTTCCAGAGATGTTTGAGGTGAGCTTTTGGCCGAAAATTTCAGAGCTCTAGACCGTCGGCAAGGTACCAAACGGGGGAAAAAACTATAATTATTAAATAGCGTGAAGTGCGAGAAAATGTGAACGTGTCTTTGTAATAATCCGATATCTTTGAAATTTGCACGGCTTCTGGAGATATTTGAGGTGAGATTATGGCCGAAATTTCAGAGCTCTAGACCGTCGGCAAGGTACCAAACGGGGGAAAAACACTATTCTTATTAAATATCGCAAAGTGCGAGAAAAAGTGAACGTGCCTTTGTAATAATCCGATATCTTTGAAATTTGCACGGTTTCTTTAGATATTTGAGGTGAGCTTATTGCCGCAATTTCAGAGCTCTAGACCGTCGGCAAGGTACCATTCGGGGAAAAAAACACTATAATTATTAAATAGCGTAAAGTGCGAGAAAAAGTGAACGCGTCTTTATAATAATCCGATATCTTTGAAATTTGCACGGTTTCTAGAGATATTTGAGGTGAGCTTATGGCCGAAATTTCAGAGCTCTAGACCGTCGGCAAGGTACCAAACCGGGGAAAAAACACTAACTTTTTAATAGCGTAAAGTGCGAGAGAAAGTGAACGTGTCTTTGTAATAATCCGATATCTTTGAAATTTGCACGGTTTCTAGAGATATTTGAGGTGAGCTGATGGCCGAAATTTCAGAGCTCTAGACTGTCGGCAAGGTACCAATCGGTGGAAAAAACACTATAATTATTAAATGGGGTAAAGTGCGAGAAAAAGTGAACGCGTCTTTGTAATAATCCGATATCTTTGAAATTTGCACGGTTTCTAGAGATATTTGAGGTGAGCTTATGGCAGAAATTTCAGAGCTCTAGACCGTCGGCAAGGTACCAAACCGGGGAAAAAACACTAACTTTTTAATAGCGTAAAGTGCGAGAGAAAGTGAACGTGTCTTTGTAATAATCCGATATCTTTGAAATTTGCAGGGTTTCTAGAGATATTTGAGGTGAGCTGATGGCCGAAATTTCAGAGCTCTAGACTGTCGGCAAGGTACCAATCTGTGGAAAAAACACTATAATTATTAAATGGGGTGAAGTGCGAGAAAAAGTGAACGTGTCTTTGTAATAATCCGATATCTTTGAAATTTGCACGGTTTCTAGAGATATTTGAGGTGAGCTCATGGCCGAAATTTCAGAGCTTTAGACCGTCGGCAAGGTACCAAACGGGGGAAAACACTATAATTATTAAATCTCGTAAAGTGCAAGAAAAAGTGAACGTGTCTTTGTAATAATCCGATATCTTTGAAATTTGCACGGTTTCTAGAGATATTTTAGGTGAGCTTATGGCCGAAATTTCAGAGCTCTATATCGTCGGCAAGGTACCAATAGGGGAAAAAAATTTATAATTATTAAATGGGGTAAAGTGCTAGAAAAAGTGAACGTGTCTTTGTAATAATCCGATATCTTTGAAATTTGCACGGTTTCTAGAGATATTTGAGGTGAGCTTATGGCCGAAATTTCAGAGCTCTAGACAGTCGGCAAGGTACCAAATGGGGGAAAAAAACACTATAATTATTAAATATCGCCAAGTGCGAGAAAAAGTGAACGTGCCTTTGTAATAATCCGATATCTTTGAAATTTGCATGATTTCTAGAGATATTTGAGGACAGCTTATGGCCGAAATTTCAGAGCTCTAAACCGTCGGCAAGGTACCAAACGGGGGTAAAACACTATAATTATGAAATAGCGTAAAATGGGAGAAAATGTGAACGTGTCTTTGTAATAATCCGATATCTTTGAAATTTGCACGGTTTCTAGACATATTTGAGGTGAACTTATGGCCGAAATTTCAGAGCTCTAGACCGTCGGCAAGGTACCAAACGGGGGAAAAACACTATAATTATTAAAAAGCGTAAAGTGCGAGAAAAAGTGAACGTTTCTTTGTAATAATCCGATATCTTTGAAATTTGCACGGCTTCTAGAGATATTTGAGGTGAGCTTATGGCCGAAATTTCAGAGATCTAGACCGTCGGCAAGGTACCACACGGGGGAAAAACCCTATAATTATTAAATATCGTAAAGTGCGAGAAAAGGTGAACGTGCCTTTGTAATAATCCGATATCTTTGAAATTTGCACGGTTTCTAGAGATATTTGAGGTGAGCTTATGGCAGAAATTTCAGAGCTCTAGACCGTGGGCAAGGTTCCAAACGGGGGAAAAACTCTATAATCATTAACGAGCGTAAAGTGCGAGAAAAAGTGAAAGTGTCTTTGTAATAATCCGATATCTTTGAAATTCGCACGGTTTCTAGAAAAAAAAGCAACATATGCATATCAGGAATAGCCACACTCAAAAAACTCAGCCTCCCCACGCAGCGAAAAAGAAGAGAGGAAGATAGAGAGAGCGCATGTTTTATATATGTATGTCAATTCAAATAGGACGCCACAAACAATTAATAAACAAGAGAACCTTTGGGGATACCGCCTTGGAACGGTCAGTGGCAAAACAAATTGCCACTGGGGGTTTAAACCAGGTTCTAGGGTGCACCAACCTCACACTTGCCCCAACAGGTTCTCGTATCACAAAACAAGTACAAATTGTCTTGGTGAAATAACTCCAACCCACCCATCAGCTCAACAATGTTGCATGCAAAAGCATACAAACATATAAACATAAGAATTTAATAGCATTGCAAAGCCAAAGGGCGGGTACTCAATGATCTTTCCGAGACCAGAGCACCTGGAGTAAAATCAGCAAGAACACGATGACAGGGATAAAAGAAACAAATCGAGCTTTTAGGTTCTTTTAAGAAAAGATTTCCCCATAAACTTTCATAAACTCTTACACCCCTGCCACCGTCGTGCAACCAAAGAGGTAAGCATAATGATCAACTGTAGATGGGTTAATCACCAGGCCTGCAGAGCGCTGTAAAATATCATGTTGGTAACCTTTCTTTTTAAATTTACAGATGGTTTTTACGAATAACCGGGAGAAATTAACATCGCCTTTTATCTTCTTAAGTTTATAAATTAAATCTCCATAAAAAACTGGCTGTGAAATTCCTTGTTGCAATAGTGATTTTAAACTGCAGCTGTATTTATGAATTAGATCTGGATATCGGCGATAAAACTTGCAAAAGGTTTTCCTAAATTTGTGATACCGATAACCTTGTTTTAAAAGTTTTTCTGTAATGCAAAGATTACGTTCATTGAAATCATTCACATCGTTGCAAGCTCTTGAAAAGCGAACAAGCTGTGAGATATAAACCCCGTAAGAAGTTGCACGAGGAACATCGCCGTCTAGAAACGGAAAATTTACTATATTAAAATTAAAATCATCTCTTTTATCATAAATTTTAGTAGTGACGTAACCATTTTCGATGGATAGATTTAAATCAAGGAAGTTTGCTTGCTTTTCTGAAGTGTTCGCTTTGTTAAGCTGTAGTTCTTTAGGATAAATCTTATTAACCAGTGATGGAAAATGGTTATTATCTATATTTAATAAATCATCAAGGTACCTCGAGGTGTTGTTGAAAGCTGTAATAATATCATCTTGATGTTCGGTAGAAAGAGATAACATGAAATCTCTTTCATAAAAGTATAAAAACAGATCAGCAACAAGGGGTGCACAATTAGTACCCATTGGAATGCCTATTACTTGTTTATAAATAGAGGTACCAAATCTCAAATAAATATTATCCAATAAAAATGTGAGCGCCTGGATAAGGTCTTGACAGGTCCATGAAGTATAATTATCATAAGAACCATCTGTAAAGAATGCCCTATGTTCATTTGAGATATTTGAGGTGAGCTTATGGCCGAAATTTCAGAGCTCTAGACAGTCGGCAAAGTACCAAACGGGGGAAAAACACTATAATTATTAACTAGCGAAAAGTCCGAGAAAAAGTGAACGTGTCTTTGTAATAATCCGATATCTTTGAAATTTGCACGGTTTCTATAGATATTTGAGGTGAGCTTATGGCAGAAATGTCATAGCCCTAGACCGTCGCCAAGGTACCAAACGGGGGAAAAAACACTATAATTATTAAATATCGTAAAGTGCGAGAAAAAGTGAACGTGTCTTTGTAATAATCCGATATCTTTGAAATTTGCATGGTTTCTAGAGATGTGAGCTTATGGTCGCAATTTCAGAGCTCTAGACCGTCGGCAAGGTACCAGTCGGGGGAAAAAACACTATAATTATTAAAAAGCGTAAAGTGCGAGAAAAAGTAAACGCGTCTTTGTAATAATCCGATATCTTTGAAATTTGCACGGTTTCTAGAGATATTTGAGGTGAGCTTATCGCAGAAATTTCAGAGCTCTAGACCGTCGGCAAGGTACCAAACGGGGGAAAAAACACTATAATTTTTTAATAGCGTAAAGTGCGAGAAAAGTAAACGTGTCTTTGTAATAATCCGATATCTTTGAAATTTGCACGGTTTCTAGAGATATTTGAGGTCAGCTGATGGCCGAAATTTCAGAGCTCTACACTGTCGGCAAGGTACCAATCGGTGGAAAAAACACTATAATTATTAAATAGCGTAAAGTGCTAGAAAAAGTGAACGTGTCTGTAATAATCCGATATCTTTGAAATTTGCACGGCTTCTAGAGATATTTGAGGTAAGCTTATGGCCGAAATTTCAGAGCTCTAGACCGTCGGCAAGGTACCAAACGGGGGAAAAACACTATAATTATTAAATATCGTAAAGTGCGAGAAAAAGTGAACGTGCCTTTGTAATAATCCGATATCTTTGAAATTTGCACGGTTTCTAGAGATATTTGAGGTGAGCTTATGGCCGAAATTTCAGAGCTCTAGACCGTCGGCAAGGTACCAAACGGGGGAAAAAACACTATAATTTTTTAATAGCGTAAAGTGCGAGAAAAAGTGAACGTGTCTTTGTAATAATCCGATATCTTTGAAATTTGCACGGTTTCTAGAGATACTTGAGGTGAGCTTATGGCCGAAATTTCAGAGCTCTAGACCGTCGGCAAGGTACCAATAGGGGGAAAAAAACTATAATTATTAAATAGTGTAGTGCGAGAAAAAGAGAACGTGTCTTTGTAATAATCCGATATCTTTGAGCTTATGGCCGACGTTTCATAGCTCTAGACCGTCTGCAAGGTACCAAACGTCGGAAAAAACACTATAATTTTTAAATAGCGTAAAGTGCGAGAAAAGGTGAACGTGTCTTTGTAATAATCCGATATCTTTGAAATTCGCACGGTTTCTAGAGATATATTAGGTGAGCTTATGGCCGAAATTTCAGAGCTCTAGACCGTCGGCAAGGTACCAAACGGGGGAAAAAACACTATAATTATTAAATATCGTAAAGTGCGAGAAAAAGTGAACGTGTCTTTGTAATAATCCGGTATCTTTGAAATTTGCACGGTTTCTAGAGATATTTGAGGTGAGCTTATGGCCGCAATTTCAGAGCTCTAGACCGTCGGCAAGGTACCATTCGGTGAAAAAAAACACTATAATTATTAAATAGCGTAAAGTGCGAGAAAATGTGAACGCGTCTTTGTAATAATCCGATATCTTTGAAATTTGCACGGTTTCTAGAGATGTTTGAGGTGAGCTTATGGCAGAAATTTCAGAGCTCTAGACCGTCGGCAAGGTACCAAACGTGGGAAAAAACACTATAATTTTTTAATAGCGTAAAGTGCGAGAAAAAGTGAACGTGTCTTTGTAATAATCCGATATCTTTGAAATTTGCAGGGTTTCTAGAGATATTTTAGGTGAGCATATGGCCGAAATTTCAGAGATCTAGACCGTCGGCAAGGTACCAAACGAGGTGAAAATCACTATAATTATTAAATAGCGTAAAATGCGAGAAAAAGTGAACGTGTCATTGTAATAATCCGATATCTTTGAAATTTGCACGGTTTCTATAGATATTTAAAATGAGCTTATGGCCGCATTTTCAGAGATCTAGACCGTCGGCAAGGTACCAAACGAGGTGAAAATCACTATAATTTTTAAATAGCGTAAAGTGCGAGAAAAGGTAAACGTGTCTTTGTAATAATCCGATATCTTTGAAATTTGCACGGTTTCTAGAGATATTTTAAGGATAGCTTATGGCCGAAATTTCAGAGCTCTAAACCGTCGGCAAGGTACCAAACGGGGAAAAAACACTATGATTATTAAACAGCGTAAAATGCAAAAAAAAGTGAACGTGTCTTTGTAATAATCCGATATCTTTGAAATTTGCACGGTTTCTAGAGATATTTGAGGTGAGCTTATGGCCGAAATTTCAGAGCTCTAGACTGTCGGCAAGGTACCAAACGGGGGAAAAACACTATACTTATTAAATAGCGTAAAGTGCGAGAAAAAGTGAACGTGTCTTTGTAATAATCCGATATCTTTGAAATTTGCACGGTTTCTAGAGATATTTGAGGTGAGCTTATGGCCGAAATTTCAGAGCTCTAGACTGTCGGCAAGGTACCAAACGGGGGAAAAACACTATACTTATTAAATAGCGTAAAGTGCGAGAAAAAGTGAACGTGTCTTTGTAATAATCCGATATCTTTGAAATTTGCACGGTTTCTAGAGATATTTGAGGTGAGCTTATGGCCGAAATTTCAGAGCTCTAGACTGTCGGCAAGGTACCAAACGGGGGAAAAACACTATACTTATTAAATAGCGTAAAGTGCGAGAAAAAGTGAACGTGTCTTTGTAATAATCCGATATCTTTGAAATTTGCACGGTTTCTAGAGATATTTGAGGTGAGCTTATGACCGAAATTTCAGAGCTCTAGACCGTCGGCAAGGTACCAAACGGGGGAAAAACACCGTTATTATTAAATAGCGTAAAGTGCGAGAAAATGTGAACGTGTCTTTGTAATAATCCGATATCTTTGAAATTTGCACGGTTTCTAGAGATGTTTGAGGTGAGCTTATGGCAGAAATTTCAGAGCTCTAGACCGTCGGCAAGGTACCAAAAGGAGGGAAAAAATTCTATAATTATTAAATAGTGTAAATTGCGAGAAAAAGTGAACGTGTCTTTGTAATAATCCGATATCTTTGAAATTTGCAAGGTTTCCAGAGATATTTGAGGTGAGCTTATGGCCGAAATTTCAGAGCTCTAGACCGTCGGCAAGGTACCAATCGGGGAAAAAATCATTATAATTATTAAATAGCGTAAAGTGCGAGAAAAAGTGAACACGTCTTTGCAATAATCCGATATCTTTGAAATTTGCACGGTTTCTAGAGATGTTTGAGGTGAGCTTATGGCAGAAATTTCAGAGCTCTAGACCGTCGGCAAGGTACCAAAAGGAGGGAAAAAATTCTATAATTATTAAATAGTGTAAATTGCGAGAAAAAGTGAACGTGTCTTTGTCATAATCCGATATCTTTGAAATTTGCAAGGTTTCCAGAGATATTTGAGGTGAGCTTATGGCCGAAAATTTCAGAGCTCTAGACCGTCGGCAAGGTACCAGTCGGGGGAAAAAACACTACAATTATTTAATAGGGTAAAGTGCGAGAAAAAGTGAACGTGTCTTTGTAATAATTCGATATCTTTGAAATTTGCACGGTTTCTAGAGATACTTAAGGTGAGCTTATGGCCGAAATTTCAGAGCTCTAGACCGTCGGCAAGGTACCAAACGGGGGAAAAAACACCATAATTATTAAATAGTGTAGTGCGAGAAAAAGTGAACGTGTCTTTGTAATAATCCGATATCTTTAAAATTTGCACGGTTTCTGGAGATATTTGAGGTGAGCTTATGGCCGACATTTCAGAGCTCTAGACCGTCGGCAAGGTACCAAACGGGGGAATGAACACTATCATTATTAAATAGCGTAAAGTGCGAGAAAAAGTGAACGTGTCTTTGTAATAATCCGATATCTTTGAAATTTGCACGGTTTCTAGAGATATTTGAGGTGAGCTTATGGCCGAAATTTCGGCGCTCTAGACAGTCGGCAAGGTACCAAACGGGGGAAAAAACACTATAATTTTGAAATGTCATAAAGTGCGAGAAAAAGTGAACGTGTCTTTGTAATAATCCGATATCTTTGAAATATGCACGGTTTCTAGAGGTATTTGATGTGAGCTTATGGCCGCAATTTCAGAGCTCTAGACCGTCGGCAAGTTACCAATCGGGGAAAAAATCACTATAATTATTAAATAGTGTAAAGTGCGAGAAAAAGTGAACGCGTCTTTGTAATAATCCGATATCTTTGAAATTTGAACGGTTTCTAGAGATGTTTGAGGTGAGCTTTTGGCCAAAAATTTCAGAGCTCTAGACCGTCGGCAAGGTACCAAACGGGGGAAAAAACTATAATTATTAAATAGCGTAAAGTGCGAGAAAATGTGAACGTGTCTTTGTAAAAATCCGATATCTTTGAAATTTGCACGGCTTCTAGAGATATTTGAGGTGAGCTTGTGGCCGAAATTTCAGAGCTCTAGACCGTCGGCAAGGTACCAAACGGGGGGAAAAACACTATTATTATTAAATATCGTAAAGTGCGAGAAAAAGTGAACGTGCCTTTGTAATAATCCGATATCTTTGAAATTTGCTCAGTTTCTAGAGATATTTGAGGTGAGCTTATGGCCGCAATTTCAGAGCTCTAGACCGTCGGCAAGGTACCATTCGGGAAAAAAAACACTATAATTATTAAATAGCGTAAAGTGCGCGAAAAAGTGAACGCGTCTTTGTAATAATCCGATATCTTTGAAATTTGCACGGTTTCTAGAGAAGTTTGAGGTGAGCTTATGGCAGAAATTTCAGAGCTCTAGACCGTCGGCAAGGTACCAAACGGTGGAAAAAACACTAATTTTTAATAGCGTAAAGTGCGAGAAAAAGTGAACGTGTCTTTGTAATAATCCGATATCTTTGAAATTTGCACGGTTTCTAGAGATATTTGAGGTGAGCTCATGGCCGAAATTTCAGAGCTTTAGACCGTCGGCAAGGTACCAAACGGGGGAAAAAATCTATAATTATTCAATCTCGTAAAGTGCTAGAAAAAGTGAACGTGTCTTGGTATTAATCCGATATCATTGAAATTTGCACGGTTTCTAGAGATATTTGAGGTGAGCTTATGGCCAAAATTTCAGAGCTCTAGATCGTCGAAAAGGTACCAATAGGGGAGGAAAAACACTATAATTATTAAATGGGGTAAACTGCTAGAAAAAGTGAACGTGTCTTTGTAATAATCCGATATCTTTGAAACTTGCACGGTTTCTAGACATATTTGAGGTGAGCTCATGGCCGAAATTTCAGAGCTCTAGACCGTCGGCAAGGGACCACACGGGGGAAAAAACACTATAATTATTAAATAGCCTCAAGAGCGAGAAAAATTGAACGTGCCTTTGTAATAATCCGATATCTTTGAAATTTGCACGGTTTCTAGAGATATTTGAGGACAGCTTATGGCCGAAATTTCAGAGCTCTAAACCGTCGGCAAGGTACCAAACGGGGGAAAAACACTATAATTATTAACTAGCGTAAAATGGGAGAAAATGTGAACGTGTCTTTGCAATAATCCGATATCTTTGAAATTTGCACGGTTTCTAGACATATTTGAGGTGAACATATGGCCGAAATTTCAGAGCTCTATACCGTCGGCAAGGTACCAAACGGGGGAAAAACACTATAATTATTAAAAAGCGTATATTGCGAGAAAAAGTGAACGTGTCTTTGTAATAATCCGATATCTTTGAAATTTCCACGGCTTCTAGAGATATTTGAGGTGAGCTTATGGCCGAAATTTCAGAGCTCTAAACCGTCGGCAAGGTACCAAACGGTGGAAAAACACTATAATTATTAAATATCGTAAAGTGCGAGAAAAAGTGAACGTGCCTTTGTAATAATCCGATAGCTTTGAAATTTGCACGGTTTCTAGAGATATTTGAGGTGAGCTTATGACAGCAATTTCAGAGCTCTAGACCGTCGGCAACGTATCAATCGAGGAAAAAGAACACTATAATTATGAAATAGCGTGAAGTGCGAGATAAAGTGAACGCGTCTTTGTAATAATCCGATATCTTTGAAATTTGCACGGTTTCTAGAGATGTTTGATGTGAGCTTATTTCCGAAATTTCAGAGATCTAGACCGTCGGCAACGTACCAAACGGGGGAAAAAACACTATAATTATTAAATAGTATAAAGTGCGAGAAAAAGTGAACGTGTCCTTGTAATAATCCGATATCTTTGAAATTTGCACGGATTCTAGAGATATTTGAGGTGAGCTGATGGCCGAAATTTCAGAGCTCTAGACCGTCGGCAAGGTACCAAACGGGGGAAAACACTATAATTTTTAAATATCGTAAAGTGCGAAAAAAAGTGAACGTGTCTTTGTAATAATGCGATATCTTTGAAATTTGCACGGTTTCTAGAGATATTTGAGGTGAGCTTATGGCCGAAATTTCAGAGCTCTAGACCGTCGGCAAGGTACCAAACGGGGGAAAAACACTCTAATTATTAAATATCGTAAAGTGCGAGAAAAAGTGAACGTGCCTTTGTAATAATCCGATAGCTTTGAAATTTGCACGGTTTCTAGAGATATTTGAGGTGAGCATATGGCCGCAATTTCAGAGCTCTAGACCGTCGGCAACGAACCAAACGGGGAAAAAAATCATTATAATTATTAAATAGCGTAAAGTGCGAGAAAAAGTGAACGCGTCTTTGTAATAATCCGATATCTTTGAAATTTGCACGGTTTCTAGAGATGTTTGAGGTTAGCTTATGGCAGAAATTTCAGAGCTCTAGACCTTCGGCGAGGTACCAAACTGGGGAAAAACACTATCATTATTAAATAGCGTAAAGTGCGAGGAAAAGTGAACGTGTCTTTGTAATAATCCGATATCTTTGAAATTTGCACGGTTTCTAGTGATTTTTGAGGTGAGCTTATGGCTGATATATCAGAGATCTAGACCGTCGGCTAGGTACCAAACGGGGGAAAAAACCCTATAGTTATTAAAAAGTATAAAGCGCGAGAAAAAGTGAACGTGTCTTTGTAATAATCCGATATCTTTGAAATTTGCACGGTTTCTAGAGATATTTGAGGTGAGCTTATGGCCGAAATTTCAGAGCTCTAGACCGTCGGCAAAGTACCAAACCGGGGAAAACACTATAATTATTAAATATCGTAAAGTGCGAGAAAAAGTGAACGTGTCTTTGTAATAATGCGATATCTTTTAAATTTGCACGGTTTCTAGAGATATTTGAGGTGAGCTTATGGCCGAAATTTCAGAGCTCTAGACCGTCGGCAAGGTACCACACGGGGGAAAAAACACTATCATTATTAAATAGCGTAAAGGTCGAGAAAAAGTGAACGTGTCTTTGTAATAATCCGATATCTTTGAAATTCGCACGCATTCTAAAGATATTTGAGGTGAGCTTATGGCCGAAATTTCAGAGCTCTAGACAGTCGGCAAGGTACCAAACGGGGGAAAAACACTTTAATCATTAACTAGCGTAAAGTGCGACAAAAAGTGAACGTGTCTTTGTAATAATCCGATATCTTTTAAATTTGCACGGCTTCTAGAGATATTTGAGGTGAGCTTATGGCCGAAATTTCAGAGCTCTAAACCGTCGGCAAGGTACCAAACGGGGGAAAAAACACTATATTAAATAGCGTAAAGTGCGAGAAAAAGTGAACGTGTCTTTGTAATAATCCGATATCTTTGAAATTTGCACGGTTTCTAGAGATATTTGAGGTGAGCTTATGGCCGAAATTTCATAGCTCTAGACCGTCGGCAAGGTACCAAACGGGGGAAAAAACACTATAATTATTAATTAGCGTAAAGTGCGAGAAAATGTGAACGTGTCCTTGTAATAATCCGATATCTTTGAAATTTGCACGGCTTCTAGAGATATTTCAGGTGAGCTTATGGCCGAAATTTCAGAGCTCTAGACCGTCGGCAAGGTACCAAACGGGGGAAAAAACACTTTAATTATTAAATATCGTAAAGTGCGAGAAAAAGTGAACGTGCCCTTGTAATAATCTGATAGCTTTGAAATTTGCACGGTTTCTAGAGATATTTGAGGTGAGCTTATGGCCGAAATTTCAGAGCTCTAGACCGCCGGCAACGTACCAAACGGGGGAAAAAATCACTATAATTATTAAATAGCATAAAGTGCGAGAAAAAGTGAACGCGTCTTTGTAATAACCCGATATCTTTGAAATTTGCACGGTTTCTAGAGATGTTTGAGGTGAGCTTATGGCAGAAATTTCAGAGCTCTAGACCTTCGGCAAGGTACCAAACTGGGGAAAAAACACTATCATTATTAAAAAGCGTAAAGTGCGAGAAAAAGTGAACGTGTCTTTGTAATAATCCGATATCTTTGAAATTTGAACGGTTTCTACAGATATTTGAGGTGAGCTTATGGCCGAAATTTCAGAGATCTAGACCGTCGGCTAGGTACAAAACGGGGGAAAAAACCCTATAATTATTAAAAAGTATAAAGTGCGAGAAAAAGTGAACGTGTCTTTGTAATAATCCGATATCTTTGAAATTTGCACGGTTTCTAGAGATATTTGAGGTGAGCAAATGGCCGAAATTTCAGAGCTCTAGACCGTCGGCAAGGTACCAAACGGGGGAAAAATATAATTATTAAATATCGTAAAGTGCGAGAAAAATTGAACGTGTCTTTGTAATAATGCGATATCTTTTAAATTTGCACGGTTTCTAGAGATGTTTGAGGTGAGCTTATGGCAGAAATTTCAGAGCTCTAGACCGTCGGCAAGGTACCAAACGGGGGAAAAAACACTATTATTATTAAATAGTGTAAATTGCGAGAAAAAGTGAACGTCTCGTTGTAATAATCCGGTATCTTTGAAATTTGCACGGTTTCTAGATATATTTGAGTTGAGCTTACTTATGGCCGAAATTTCAGAGATCTAGACCGTCGGCAAGGTACCAAACGGGGGAAAAACATAATGATTTTTAATAGCGTAAAGTGCTAGAAAATGTGAACGTGTCTTTGTAATAATCCGATATCTTTGAAATTTGCACGGTTTCTAGAGATATTTGAGGTGAGCTTATGGCCGCAATTTCAGAGCTCTAGACCGTCGGCAATGTACCAATCGGGGAAAGAAACACTATAATTATTAAATAGCGTAAAGTGCGAGAAAAAGTGAACGCGTCTTTGTAATAATCCGATATCTTTGAAATTTGCACGGTTTCTAGAGATATTTGAGGTGAGCTTATGGCAGAAATTTCAGAGCTCTAGGCCGTCGGCAAGGTACCAAACGGGGGAAAAACACTATAGTCATTAACGAGCGTAAAGTGCGAGAAAAAGTGAACGTGTCTTTGTAATTATCCGATATCTTTGAAATTCGCACGGTTTCTAGAGATATTTGAGGTGAGCTTATGGCCGACATTTAAGAGCTCTAGACAGTCGGCAAGGTACCAAACAGGGGAAAAACACTATAATTATTAACTAGCGAAAAGTGCGAGAAAAAGTGAACGTGTCTTTGTAATAATCCGATATCTTTGAAATATGCACGGTTTCTAGAGATTTTTGAGGTGAGCTTATGGCCGAAATTTCAGAGCTCTAGACCGTCGGCAAGGTACCAAACGGGGGAATGAACACTATCATTATTAAATAGCGTAAAGTGCGAGAAAAAGTGAACGCGTCTTTGTAATAATCCGATATCTTTGAAATTTGCACGGTTTCTAGAGATATTTGAGGTGAGCTTATGGCAGAAATTTCGGAGCTCTAGGCCGTCGGCAAGGTACCAAACGGGGGAAAAACACTATAGTCATTAACGAGCGTAAAGTGCGAGAAAAAGTGAACGTGTCTTTGTAATTATCCGATATCTTTGAAATTCGCACGGTTTCTAGAGATATTTGAGGTGAGCTTATGGCCGACATTTAAGAGCTCTAGACAGTCGGCAAGGTACCAAACAGGGGAAAAACACTATAATTATTAACTAGCGAAAAGTGCGAGAAAAAGTGAACGTGTCTTTGTAATAATCCGATATCTTTGAAATTTGCACGGTTTCTTTAGATATTTGAGGTGAGCTTATGGCCGATATTTCAGAGCTCTAGACCGTCGGCAAGGTACCAAACGGGGGAAAAAACACTATAATTTTTTAATAGCGTAAAGTTCGACAAAAAGTGAACGTGTCTTTGTAATAATCCGATATCTTTGAAATTTGCACGGTTTCTAGAGATACTTGAAGTGTGCTTCTGGCCGAAATTTCAGAGCTCTAGACCGTCGGCAAGGTACCAATAGGGGGAAAAACCCTATAATTATTAAATAGTGTAGTGCGAGAAAAATGAACGTGTCTTTGTAATAATCCGATACTTTTGATCTTATGGCCGACATTTCATAGCTCTAGACCGTCGGCAAGGTACCAAACGGGGGAAAAATCACTATAATTATTAAATATCGTAAAGTCCGAGAAAAAGTGAACGTGTCTTTGTAATAATCCGGTATCTTTGAAATTTGCACGGTTTCTAGAGATATTTGATGTGAGCTTTTGGCCGAAATTTCAGAGCTCTAGACCGTCGGCAAGGTACCAAACGGGAGAAAAAACCCTATAATTATTAAATAGTATAAAGCGCGAGAAAAGTGAACGTGTCTTTGTAATAATCCGATATCTTTGAAATTTGCACGGTTTCTAGAGATATTTGAGGTGAGCTTATGGCCGAAATTTCAGAGCTCTAGACCGTCGGCAAGGTTCCAAACGGGGGAAAACACTATAATTATTAAATATCGTAAACTGCGAGAAAAAGTGAACGTGTCTTTGTAATAATGCGATATCTTTTAAATTTGCACGGTTTCTAGAGATATTTGAGGTGAGCTTATGGCCGAAATTTCAGAGATCTAGACCGTCGGCAAGGTACCAAACGAGGGAAAAAACACTGTAATTTTTTAATAGCGTAAAGTGCGAGAAAAAGTGAACGTGTCTTTGTTATTATCCGATATCTTTGAAATTTGCACGGTTTCTACAGATATTTGAGGTGAGCTTATGGCCGAAATTTCAGAGCTCTACACCGTCGGCAAGGTACCAAACGGGGCAAAAAACACTATAATTTTTTAATAGCGTAAAGTGCGAGAAAAAGTGAACGTGTCTTTGTAATAATCCGATATCTTTGAAATTTGCACGGTTTCTAGAGATATTTGAGGTAAGCTTATGGCCGAAATTTCAGAGCTCTAGACCGTCGGCAAGGTACCAAACGGGGGAAAAACACTATAATTATTAAATATAGTGAAGTGCGAGAAAAAGTGAACGTGCCTTTGTAATAATCCGATAGCTTTGAAATTTGCACGGTTTCTAGAGATATTTGAGGTGAGCTTATGGCCGCAATTTCAGAGCTCTAGACCGTCGGCAACGTACCAAACGGGAAAAAAATCACTATAATTATTAAATAGCGTAAAGTGCGAGAAAAAGTGAACGCGTCTTTGTAATAATCCGATATCTTTGAAATTTGCACGGTTTCTAGAGATGTTTGAGGTGAGCTTATGGCAGAAATTTCAGAGCTCTAGACCTTCGGCAAGGTACCAAACTGGGATAAAAAACACTATCATTATTAAATAGCGTAAAGTGCGAGAAAAAGTGAACGTGTCTTTGTAATAATCCGATATCTTTGAAATTTGCACGGTTTCTAGAGATATTTGAGGTGAGCTTATGGCCGAAATTTCAGAGATCTAGACCGTCGGCAAGGTACCAAACGAGGGAAAAAACACTATAATTTTTTAATACCGTAAATTGCGAGAAAAAGTGAACGTGTCTTTGTAATTATCCGATATCTTTGAAATTTGCACGGTTTCTACAGATATTTGAGGTGAGCTTATGGCCGCAATCTGTGAGCTCTAGACCGTCGGCAAGGTACCAATCGGTGGAAAAAAACACTATAATTATTAAATGGGGTAAAGTGTGAGAAAAAGTGAACGTGTCTTTGTAATAATCCGTTATCTTTGAAATATGCACGGTTTCTAGAGATATTTGAGGTGAGCTTATGGCCGAAATTTCAGAGCTCTAGACCGTCGGCAAGGTACCAAACGGGGGAAAAACACTCTAATTATTAAATATCGTAAAGTGCGAGAAAAAGTGAACGTGCCTTTGTAATAATCCGATATCTTTGAAATTTGAACGGTTTCTAGAGATATTTGACGTGAGCCTATGGCCGCAATTTCAGAGCTCTAGACCGTCGGCAACGAACCAAACGGGGAAAAAAATCGCTATAATTATTAAATAGCGTAAAGTGCGAGAAAAAGTGAACGCGTCTTTGTAATAATCCGATATCTTTGAAATTTGCACGGTTTCTAGAGATGTTTGAGGTTAGCTTATGGCAGAAATTTCAGAGCACTAGACCTTCGGCGAGGTACCAAACTGGGGAAAAACACTATCATTATTAAATAGCGTAAAGTGCGAGAAAAAGTGAACGTGTCTTTGTAATAATCCGATATCTTTGAAATTTGCACGGTTTCTAGTGATTTTTGAGGTGAGCTTATGGCCGATATTTCAGAGATCTAGACCGTCGGCTAGGTAACAAACGGGGGAAAAAACACTATAATTATTAAAAAGTATAAAGCGCGAGAAAAAGTGAACGTGTCTTTGTAATAATCCGATATCTTTGAAATTTGCACGGTTTCTAGAGATATTTGAGGTGAGCTTATGGCAGAAATTTCAGAGCTCTAGACCGTCGGCAAAGTACCAAACGGGGGAAAACACTATAATTATTAAATATCGTAAAGTGCGAGAAAAAGTGAACGTGTCTTTGTAATAATGCGATTTCTTTGAAATTTGCACGGTTTCTAGAGATATTTGAGGTGAGCTTATGGCCGAAATTTCAGAGCTCTAGACCGTCGGCAACGTACCACACGGGGGAAAAAACACTATCATTATTAAATAGCGTAAAGGTCGAGAAAAAGTGAACGTGTCCTTGTAATAATCCGATATCTTTGAAATTTGCACGCATTCTAAAGATATTTGAGGTGAGCTTATGGCCGAAATTTCAGAACTCTAGACAGTCGGCAAGGTACCAAACGGGGGAAAAACACTTTAATCATTAACTAGCGTAAAGTGCGACAAAAAGTGAACGTGTCTTTGTAATAATCCGATATCTTTTAAATTTGCACGGCTTCTAGAGATTTTTGAGGTGAGCTTATTGCCGAAATTTCAGAGCTCTAAACCGTCGGCAAGGTACCAAACGGGGGAAAAAACACTATATTAAATAGCGTAAAGTGCGAGAAAAAGTGAACGTGTCTTTGTAATAATCCGATATCTTTGAAATTTGCACGGTTTCTAGAGATATTTGAGGTGAGCTTATGGCCGAAATTTCATAGCTCTAGACCGTCGGCAAGGTACCAAACGGGGGAAAAAACACTATAATTATTAATTAGCGTAAAGTGCGAGAAAATGTGAACGTGTCGTTGTAATAATCCGATATCTTTGAAATTTGCACGGTTTCTAGAGATATTTGAGGTGAGCTTATGGCCGAAATTTCAGAGCTCTAGACCGTCGGCAAGGTACCAAACGGGGGAAAAAACACTTTAATTATTAAATATCGTAAAGTGCGGGAAAAAGTGAAAGTGCCCTTGTAATAATCTGATAGCTTTGAAATTTGCACGGTTTCTAGAGATATTTGAGGTGACCTTATGGCCGAAATTTCAGAGCTCTAGACCGCCGGCAACGTACCAAACGGGGGAAAAAATCACTATAATTATTAAATAGCATAAAGGGCGAGAAAAAGTGAACGCGTCTTTGTAATAACCCGATATCTTTGAAATTTGCACGGTTTCTAGAGATGTTTGAGGTGAGCTTATGGCAGAAATTTCAGAGCTCTAGACCTTCGGCAAGGTACCAAACTGGGGAAAAAACACTATCATTATTAAAAAGCGTAAAGTGCGAGAAAAAGTGAACGTGTCTTTGTAATAATCCGATATCTTTGAAATTTGAACGGTTTCTAGAGATATTTGAGGTGAGCTTATGGCCGAAATTTCAGAGATCTAGACCGTCGGCTAGGTACAAAACGGGGGAAAAAACCCTATAATTATTAAAAAGTATAAAGTGCGAGAAAAAGTGAACGTGTCTTTGTAATAATCCGATATCTTTGAAATTTGCACGGTTTCTAGAGATATTTGAGGTGAGCATATGGCCGAAATTTCAGAGCTCTAGACCGTCGGCAAGGTACCAAACGGGGGAAAAAAATATAATTATTAAATATCGTAAAGTGCGAGAAAAAGTGAACGTGTCTTTGTAATAATGCGATATCTTTAAATTTGCACGGTTTCTAGAGATGTTTGAGGTGAGCTTATGGCAGAAATTTCAGAGCTCTAGACCGTCGGCAAGGTACCAAACGGGGGAAAAAACACTATTATTATTAAATAGTGTAAATTGCGAGAAAAAGTGAACGTGTCGTTGTAATAATCCGGTATCTTTGAAATTTGCACGGTCTCTAGAGATATTTGAGGTGAGCTTATGGCAGAAATTTCAGAGCTCTAGACCGTCGGCAAGGTACCAAACGGGGGAAAAACACTATGATTTTTTAATAGCGTAAAGTGGTAGAAAATGTGAACGTGTCTTTGTAATAATCCGATATCTTTGAAATTTGCACGGTTTCTAGAGATATTTGAGGTGAGCTTATGGCCGCAATTTCAGAGCTCTAGACCGTCGGCATTGTACCAATCGGGGGAAAAAACACTATAATTATTAAATAGCGTAAAGTGCGAGAAAAAGTGAACGCGTCTTTGTAATAATCCGATATCTTTGAAATTTGCACGGTTTCTAGAGATATTTGAGGTGAGCTTATGGCAGAAATTTCAGAGCTCTAGGGCGTCGGCAAGGTACCAAACGGGGGAAAAACACTATAGTCATTAACGAGCGTAAAGTGCGAGAAAAAGTGAACGTGTCTTTGTAATAATCCGATATCTTTGAAATTCGCACGGTTTCTAGAGATATTTGAGGTGAGCTTATGGCCGAAATTTCAGAGCTCTAGACAGTCGGCAAGGTACCAAACGGGGGAAAAACACTATAATTATTTACTAGCGAAAAGTGCGAGAAAAGTGAACGTGTCTTTGTAATAATCCGATATCTTTGAAATATGCACGGTTTCTAGAGATTTTTGAGGTGAGCTTATGGCCGAAATTTCAGAGCTCTAGACCGTCGGCAAGGTACCAAACGGGGGAATGAACACTATCATTATTAAATAGCGTAAAGTGCGAGAAAAAGTGAACGTGTCTTTGTAATAATCCGATATCTTTGAAATTTGCACGGTTTCTAGAGATATTTGAGGTGAGCTTATGGCTGAAATTTCAGAGCTCTAGACCGCCGGCAACGTACCAAACGGGAAAAAAATCACTATAATTATTAAATAGCGTAAAGTGCGAGAAAAAGTGAACGCGTCTTTGTAATAATCCGATATCTTTGAAATTTGCACGGTTTCTAGAGATGTTTGAGGTGAGCTTATGGCAGAAATTTCAGAGCTCTAGACCTTCGGCAAGGTACCAAACTGGGGAAAAAACAATATCATTATTAAATAGCGTAAAGTGCGAGAAAAAGTGAACGTGTCTTTGTAATAATCCGATATATTTGAAATTTGCACGGTTTCTAGAGATAGTTGATGTGAGCTTATGGCCGCAATTTAAGAGCTCTAGACCGTCGGCAAGGTACAATTCGGGGGAAAAAACACTATAATTATTAAATAGCGTAGAGTGCGAGAAAAAGTAAACGCGTCTTTGTAATAATACGATATCTTTGAAATTTGCACGGTTTCTTTAGATATTTGAGGAGAGCTTATGGCCGAAATTTCAGAGCTCTAGACCGTCGGCAAGGTACCAAACGGGGGAAAAAACATTATAATTTTTTAATAGCGTAAAGTTCGGCAAAAAGTGAACGTGTCTTTGTAATAATCCGATATCTTTGAAATTTGCACGGTTTCTAGAGATACTTGAAGTGTGCTTCTGGCCGAAATTTCAGAGCTCTAGACCGTCGGCAAGGTACCAATAGGGGGAAAAAACCCTATAATTATTAAATAGTGTAGTGCGAGAAAAATGAACGTGTCTTTGTAATAATCCGATACCTTTGATCTTATGGCCGACATTTCATAGCTCTAGACCGTCGGCAAGGTACCAAACGGGGGAAAAATCACTATAATTATTAAATATCGTAAAGTCCGAGAAAAAGTGAACGTGTCTTTGTAATAATCCGGTATCTTTGAAATTTGCACGGTTTCTAGAGATATTTGATGTGAGCTTTTGGCCGTAATTTCAGAGCTCTAGACCGTCGGCAAGGTACCAAACGGGGGAAAAAACTATAATTATTAAATAGCGTAAAGTGCGAGAAAATGTAAACGTGTCTTTGTAATAATACGATATCTTTGAAATTTGCACGGCTTCTAGAGATATTTGAGGTGAGCTTATGGCCGAAATTTCAGAGCTCTACACCGTCGGCAAGGTACCAAAAGTGGGAAAAACACTATAATTATTAAATATCGTAAAGTGCGAGAAAAAGTGAACGTGCCTTTGTAATAATCCGATAGCTTTGGAATTTGCACGGTTTCTAGAGATATTTGAGGTGAGCTTATGGCCGAAATTTCAGAGCTCTAGACCGTCGGCAAGGTACCAAACGTGGGAAAAACACTATAATTATTAAATAGCGTAAAGTGCGAGAAAAAGTGAACGTGTCTTTGTAATAATCCGATATCTTTGAAATTTGCACGGTTTCTAGAAATATTTGAGGTGAGCTTATGGCCGAAATTTCAGAGCTCTAGACCGTCGGCAAGGTACCAAACGTGGGAAAAAACACTATAATTATTAAATAGTATAAAGTGCGAGAAAAAGTGAACGTGTCTTTGTAATAATCCGTTATCTTTGAAATTTGCACGGTTTCTAGAGATATTTGAGGTGAGCTTATGGCCGAAATTTCAGAGCTCTAGACCGTCGGCAAGGTACCAAACGGGGGAAAAAACACTATAATTATTAAATAGTATAAAGTGCGAGAAAAAGTGAACGTGTCTTTGTAATAATCCGATATCTTTGAAATTTGCACGGTCTCTAGAGATATTTGAGGTGAGCTTATGGCAGAAATTTCAGAGCTCTAGACCGTCGGCAAGGTACCAAACGGGGGAAAACACTATAATTATTAAATATCGTAAAGTGCGAGAAAAAGTGAACGTGTCTATGTAATAATGCCATATCTTTTAAATTTGCACGGTTTCTAGAGATATTTGAGGTGAGCTTATGGCCGAAATCTCATAGCTCTAGACCGTCGGCAAGGTACCAAACGGGGGAAAAAACACTATATTAAATAGCGTAAAGTGCGAGAAAAAGTGAACGTGTCTTTGTAATAATACGATATCTTTGAAATTTGCACGGTTTCTAGAGATATTTGAGGTGAGCTTATGGCCGAAATTTCAAAGCTCTACACCGTCGGCAAGGTACCAAACGGAGCAAAAAACACTATCATTTTTTAATAGCGTAAAGTGCGAGAAAAAGTGAACGTGTCTTTGTAATAATCCGATATCTTTGAAATTTGCACGGTTTCTAGAGATATTTGAGGTGAGCTAATGGCCGAAATTTCAGAGCTCTAGACCGTCGGCAAGGTACCAAACGGGGGAAAAACACTATAATTATTAAATATCGTAAAGTGCGAGAAAAAGTGAACGTGCCTTTGAATTAATCCGATAGCTTTGAAATTTGCACGGTTTCTAGAGATATTTGAGGTTAGCTTATGGCCGCAATTTCAGAGCTCTAGACCGTCGGCAACGTACCAAACGGGAAAAAAATCACTAAAATTATTAAATAGCGTAAAGTGCGAGAAAAAGTGAACGCGTCTTTGTAATAATCCGATATCTTTGAAATTTGCACGGTTTCTAGAGATGTTTGAGGTGAGCTTATGGCAGAAATTTCAGAGCTCTAGACCTTCGGCAAGGTAACAAACTGGGGAAAAAACACTATCATTATTAAATAGCGTAAAGTGCGAGAAAAAGTGAACGTGTCTTTGTAATAATCCGATATCTTTGAAATTTGCACGGTTTCTAGAGATATTTGAGGTGAGCTGATGGCCGAAATTTCAGAGATCTAGACCGTCGGCAAGGTACCAAACGGGAGAAAAAACCCTATAATTATTAAATAGTATAAAGCGCGAGAAAAAGTGAACGTGTCTTTGTAATAATCCGATATCTTTGAAATTTGCACGGTTTCTAGAGATATTTGAGGTGAGCTTATGGCCGAAATTTCAGAGCTCTAGACCGTCGGCAAGGTTCCAAACGGGGGAAAACACTATAATTATTAAATATCGTAAAGTGCGAGAAAAAGTGAACGTGTCTTTGTAATAATGAGATATCTTTTAAATTTGCACGGTTTCTAGAGATATTTGAGGTGAGCTTATGGCCGAAATTTCAGAGATCTAGACCGTCGGCAAGGTACCAAACGAGGGAAAAAACACTGTAATTTTTTAATAGCGTAAAGTGCGACAAAAAGTGAACGTGTCTTTGTAATTATCCGATATCTTTGAAATTTGCACGGTTTCTACAGATATTTGAGGTGAGCTTATGGCCGAAATTTCATAGCTCTACACCGTCGGCAAGGTACCAAACGGGGCAAAAAACACTATAATTTTTTAATAGCGTAAAGTGCGAGAAAAAGTGAACGTGTCTTTGTAATAATCCGATATCTTTGAAATTTGCACGGTTTCTAGAGATATTTGAGGTGAGCTTATGGCCGAAATTTCAGAGCTCTAGACCGTCGGCAAGGTACCAAACGGGGGAAAAACACTATAATTATTAAATATAGTAAAGTGCGAGAAAAAGTGAACGTGCCTTTGTAATAATCCGATAGCTTTGAAATTTGCACGGTTTCTAGAGATATTTGAGGTGAGCTTATGGCCGCAATTTCAGAGCTCTAGACCGTCGGCAACGTACCAAACGGGAAAAAATCACTATAATTATTAAATAGCGTAAAGTGCGAGAAAAAGTGAACGCGTCTTTGTAATAATCCGATATCTTTGAAATTTGCACGGTTTCTAGAGATGTTTGAGGTGAGCTTATGGCAGAAATTTCAGAGCTCTAGACCTTCGGCAAGGTACCAAACTGGGATAAAAAAAACACTATCATTATTAAATAGCGTAAAGTGCGAGAAAAAGTGAACGTGTCTTTGTAATAATCCGATATCTTTGAAATTTGCACGGTTTCTAGAGATATTTGAGGTGAGCTTATGGCCGAAATTTCAGAGATCTAGACCGTCGGCAAGGTACCAAACGAGGGAAAAAACACTATAATTTTTTAATACCGTAAAGTGCGAGAAAAAGTGAACGTGTCTTTGTAATTATCCGATATCTTTGAAATTTGCACGGTTTCTACAGATATTTGAGGTGAGCTTATGGCCGCAATTTCAGAGCTCTAGACCGTCGGCAAGGTACCAAACGGGGGAAAAAACGCTATAATTATTAAATAGTATAAAGTGCGAGAAAAAGTGAACGTGTCTTTGTAATAATCCGTTATCTTTGAAATATGCACGGTTTCTAGAGATATTTGAGGTGAGCTTATGGCCGAAATTTCAGAGCTCTAGACCGTCGGCAAGGTACCAAACTGGGGAAAACACTATAATTATTAAATATTGTAAAGTAAGAGAAAAAGTGAACGTGTCTTTGTAAGAATGCGATATCTTTTACATTTGCACGGTTTCTAGAGATATTTGAGGTGAGCTTATGGCCGAAATTTCAGACCTCTAGACCGTCGGCAAGGTACCAAACGGGGGAAAAACAATATAACTATTAAATAGCGTAAAGTGCGAGAAAAAGTGAACGTGTCTTTGTAATAATCCGATATCTTTGAAATTCGCACGGTTTCTAGAGATATTTGAGGTGATCTTATGGCAGACATTTCAGAGCTCTAGACCGTCGGCAAGGTACCAAACGGGGGAAAAACACTATAATCATTAACGAGCGTAATGTGCGAGAAAAAGTGAACGTGTCTTTGTAATAATCCGATATCTTTGAAATTTGCACGGTTTCTAGAGGTATTTGAGGTGAGCTTATGGCCGATATTTCAGAGCTCTAGACCTTCGGCAAGGTACCACACGGGGGAAAAAACACTATCATTATTAAATAGCGTAAAGGTCGAGAAAAAGTGAACGTGTCTTTGTAATAATCCGATAACTGAAATTCGCACGCATTCTAGAGATATTTGAGGTGAGCTTATGGCCGATATTTCAGATCTTTAGACAGTAGTCAAGGTACCAAACGGGGGAAAAACACTATAATCATTATCTAGCGTAAAGTGCGAGAAAAAGTGAACGTGTCTTTGTAATAATCCGATATCTTTGAAATTTGCACGGTTTCTAGAGATATTTGAGGTGAGCTTATGGCCGAAATTTCAGACCTCTAGACCGTCGGCAGGGTACCAAACTGGGGAAAAACACTATCATTATTAAATAGCGTAAAGTGCGAGAAAAAGTGAACGTGTCTTTGTAATAATCCGATATCTTTGAAATTTGCACGGTTTCTAGAGATATTTGAGGTGAGCTTATGGCCGAAATTTCATAGCTCTAGACCGTCGGCAAGGTACCAAACGGGGGAAAAAACACTATATTAAATAGCGTAAAGTGCGAGAAAAAGTGAACGTGTCTTTGTAATAATCCGATATCTTTGAAATTTGCACGGTTTCTAGAGATATTTGAGGTGAGCTTATGGCCGAAATTTCATAGCTCTAGACCGTCGGCAAGGTACCAAACGGGGCAAAAAACACTATAATTTTTTAATAGCGTATAAAGTGCGAGAAAAAGTGAACGTGCCTTTGTAATAATCCGATAGCTTTGAAATTTGCACGGTTTCTAGAGATATTTGAGGTGAGCTTATGGCCGCAAGTTCAGAGCTCTAGACCGTCGGCAACGTACCAAACGGGGAAAAAAATCACTATAATTATTAAATAGCGTAAAGTGCGAGAAAAAGTGAACGCGTCTTTGTAATAATCCGATATATTTGAATTTTGCACGGTTTCTAGAGATGTTTGAGGTGAGCTTATGGCAGAAATTTCAGAGCTCTAGACCTTCGGCAAGGTACCAAACTGGCGAAAAAACACTTTCATTATTAAATAGCGTAAAGTGCGAGAAAAAGTGAACGTGTCTTTGTAATAATGCGATATCTTTGAAATTTGCACGGTTTCTAGAGATATTTGAGGTGAGCTGATGGCCGAAATTTCAGAGTTGTAGACCGTCGGCAAGGTACCAAACGGGGGAAAAAACACTATAATTATTAAATAGTATAAAGTGCGAGAAAACGTGAACGTGTCTTTGTAATAATCCGATATCTTTGAAATTTGCACGGTTTCTAGAGATATTTGAGGTGAGCTTATGGCCGAAATTTCAGAGCTCTAGACCGTCGGCAAGGTACCAAACGGGGGAAAACACTATAATTATTAAATATCGTAAAGTGCGAGAAAAAGTGAACGTGTCTATGTAATAATGGGATATCTTTGAAATTTGCACGGTTTCTAGAGATATTTGAGGTGAGCTTATGGCCGAAATTTCAGAGCTCTAGACCGTCGGCAAGGTACCAAACGGGGGAAAACACTATAATTATTAAATAGCGTAAAGTGCGAGAAAAAAAGAACGTGCCTTTGTAATAATCCGATAGCTTTGAAATTTGCACGGTTTCTAGAGATATTTGAGGTGAGCTTATGGCCGAAATTTCAATGCTCTAGACAGTCGGCAAGGTACCAAACGGGGGAAAAACACTTTAATCATTAACTAGCGTAAAGTGCGAGAAAAAGTGAACGTGTCTTTGTAATAATCCGATATCTTTGAAATTTGCACGGTTTCTAGAAATATTTGAGGTGAGCTTATGGCCGAAATTTCAGAGCTCTAGACCGTCGGCAAGGTACCAAACGGGGGAAAAAACACTATAATTATTAAATAGTATAAAGTGCGAGAAAAAGTGAACGTGTCTTTGTAATAATCCGATATCTTTGAAATTTGCACGGTTTCTAGAGATATTTGAGGTGAGCTTATGGCCGAAATTTCAGAGCTCTAGACCGTCGGCAAGGTACCAAACGGGGGAAAACACTATAATTATTAAATATCGTAAAGTGCGAGAAAAAGTGAACGTGTCTTTGTAATAATGCGATATCTTTTAAATTTGCACGGTTTCTAGAGATATTTGAGGTGAGCTTATGGCCGAAATTTCAGAGCTCTAGACCGTCGGCAAGGTACCAAACGGGGGAAAAAACACTATCACTATTAAATAGCGTAAAGTGCGAGAAAAAGTGAACGTGTCTTTGTAATAATACGATATCTTTGAAATTTGCACGGTTTCTAGAGATATTTGAGGTGAGCTTATGGCCGAAATTTCAGAGCTCTAGACCGTCGGCAAGGTACCAAACGGGGGAAAAACACTATAATCATTAATAGCGTAAAGTGCGAGAAAAAGTGAACGTGTCTTTGTAATAATCCGATATCTTTGAAATTTGCACGGTTTCTAGAGATATTTGAGGTGAGCTTATGGCCGATATTTCAGAGCTCTAGACCTTCGGCAAGGTACCACACGGGGGAAAAAACACTATCATTATTAAATAGCGTAAATGTCGAGAAAAAGTGAACGTGTCTTTGTAATAATCCGATATCTGAAATTCGCACGCATTCTAGAGATATTTGAGGTGAGCTTATGGCCGCAATTTCAGATCTCTAGACAGTAGTCAAGGTACCAAACGGGGGAAAAACACTATAATCATTAACAAGCGTAAAGTGCGAGAAAAAGTGAACGTGTCTTTGTAATAATCCGATGTCTTTGAAATTTGCACGGTTTCTAGAGATATTTGAGGTGAGCTCATGGCCGAAATTTCAGAGCTCTAGACCGTCGGCAAGGTACCAAACGGGGGAAAAACACTATCATTATTAAATAGCGTAAAGTGCGAGAAAAAGTGAACGTGTCTTTGTAATAATCCGATATCTTTGAAATTTGCACGGTTTCTAGAGATATTTGAGGTGAGCTTATGGCCGAAATTTCAGAGGTCTAGACCGTCGGCAAGGTACCAAACGGGGGAAAAAACACTATAATTATTAAATAGTATAAAGTGCGAGAAAACGTGAACGTGTCTTTGTAATAATCCGATATCTTTGAAATTTGCACGGTTTCTAGAGATATTTGAGGTGAGCTTATGGCTGAAATTTCAGAGCTCTAGACCGTCGGCAAGGTACCAAACGGGGGAAAAACACTATCACTATTAAATAGCGTAAAGTGCGAGAAAAAGTGAACGTGTCTTTGTAATAATCCGATAGCTTTGAAATTCGCACGGTTTCTAGAGATATTTGAGGTGATCTTATGGCAGAAATTTCAGAAACCTAGACCGTCGGCAAGGTACCAAACGGGGGAAAAACACTATATCATTAACGAGCGTAATGTGCGAGAAAAAGTGAACGTGTCTTTGTAATAATCCGATATCTTTGAAATTTGCACGGTTTCTAGAGGTATTTGAGGTGAGCTTATGGCCGATATTTCAGAGCTCTAGACCTTCGGCAAGGTACCACACGGGGGAAAAAACACTATCATTATTAAATAGCGTAAATGTCGAGAAAAAGTGAACGTGTCTTTGTAATAATCCGATATCTGAAATTCGCACGCATTCTAGAGATATTTGAGGTGAGCTTATGGCCGCAATTTCAGATCTCTAGACAGTAGTCAAGGTACCAAACGGGGGAAAAACACTATAATCATTAACAAGCGTAAAGTGCGAGAAAAAGTGAACGTGTCTTTGTAATAATCCGATATCTTTGAAATTTGCACGGTTTCTAGAGATATTTGAGGTGAGCTCATGGCCGAAATTTCAGACATCTAGACCGTCGGCAAGGTACCAAACGGGGGAAAAACACTATCATTATTAAATAGCGTAAAGTGCGAGAAAAAGTGAACGTGTCTTTGTAATAATCCGATATCTTTGAAATTTGCACGGTTTCTAGAGATATTTGAGGTGAGCTTATGGCCGAAATTTCAGAGCTCTAGACCGTCGGCAAGGTACCAAACGGGGGAAAAAACACTATAATTATTAAATAGTATAAAGTGCGAGAAAAAGTGAACGTGTCTTTGTAATAATCCGATATCTTTGAAATTTGCACGGTTTCTAGAGATATTTGAGGTGAGCTTATGGCCGAAATTTCAGAGCTCTAGACCGTCGGCAAGGTACCAAACGGGGGAAAAACACTATAATTATTAAATATCGTAAAGTGCGAGAAAAAGTGAACGTGTCTATGTAATAATGCGATATCTTTGAAATTTGCACGGTTTCTAGAGATATTTGAGGTGAGCTTATGGCCGAAATTTCATAGCTCTAGACCGTCGGCAAGGTACCAAACGGGGGAAAAAACACTATATTAAATAGCGTAAATGGCGAGAAAAAGTGAACGTGTCTTTGTAATAATCCGATATCTTTGAAATTTGCACGGTTTCTAGAGATATTTGAGGTGAGCTTATGGCCGAAATTTCATAGCTCTACACCGTCGGCAAGGTACCAAACGGGGGAAAAAACACTATAATTATTAAATAGCGTAAAGTGCGAGAAAAAGTGAACGTGTCTTTGTAATAATCCGATATCTTTGAAATTTGCACGGTTTCTAGAGATATTTGAGGTGAGCTTATGGCCGAAATTTCAGAGCTCTAGACCGTCGGCAAGGTACCAAACGGGGGAAAAACACTATAATTATTAAATATCGTAAAGTGCGAGAAAAAGTGAACGTGCCTTTGTAATAATCCGATATCTTTGAAATTTGCACGGTTTCTAGAGATATTTGAGGTGAGCTTATGGCCGCAATTTCAGAGCTCTAGACCGTCGGCAAGGTACCAAACGGGGAAAAAAATCACTATAATTATTAAATAGCGTAAAGTGCGAGAAAAAGTGAACGCGTCTTTGTAATAATCCGATATCTTTGAAATTTACACGGTTTCTAGAGATGTTTGAGGTGAGCTTATGGCAGAAATTTCAGAGCTCTAGACCTTCGGCAAGGTACCAAACTGGGGAAAAAACACTATCATTATTAAATAGCGTAAAGTGCGAGAAAAAGTGAACGTGTCTTTGTAATAATCAGATATCTTTGAAATTTGCACGGTTTCTAGAGATATTTGAGGTGAGCGTATGGCCGAAATTTCAGAGCTCTAGACCGTCGGCAAGGTACCAAACGGGGCAAAAAACCCAATAATTATTAAATAGTATAAAGCGCGAGAAAAAGTGAACATGTCTTTGTAATAATCCGATATCTTTGAAATATGCACGGTTTCTAGAGATATTTGAGGTGAGCTTATGGCCGTCGGCAAGGTTCCAAACGGGGGAAAAACACTATAATTATTAAATATCGTAATGTGCGATAAAAAGTGAACGTGTCTTTGTAATAATGCGATATCTTTTAAATTTGCACGGTTTCTAGAGACATTTGAGGTGAGCTTATGGCCGAAATTTCAGAGCTCTAGACCGTCGGCAAGGTACCAAACGAGGGAAAAACGCTATAATTTTTTAATAGCGTAAAGTGCGAGAAAAAGTGAACGCGTCTTTGTAATAATCCGATATCTTTGAAATTTGCACGGTTTCTAGAGATACTTGAGGTGAGCTTATGGCCGAAATTTCAGAGCTCTACTCCGTCGGCAAGGTACCAAACGGGGAAAAAATACTATAATTTTTTAATAGCGTAAAGTGCGAGAAAAAGTGAAAGTGTCTTTGTAATAATCCGATAACTTTGAAATTTGCACGGTTTCTAGAGATATTTGAGGTGAGCTTTATGGCCGAAATTTCAGAGCTCTAGACTGTCGGCAAGGTACCAATCGTGGGAAAAAACCTTATAATTATTAAATAGGGTAAAGTGCGAGAAAAAGTGAACGTGTCTGTAATAATCCGATATCTTTGAAATTTGCACGGTTTCTAGAGATACTTGAGGTGAGCTTATGGCCGAAATTTCAGAGCTCTAGACCGTCGGCAAGGTACCAAACGGGGGAAAAACACTATAATTATTAAATAGTGTAGTGCGAGAAAAGTGAACGTGTCTTTGTAATAATCCGATATCTTTGAGCTTATGCCGAAATTTCATAGCTCTAGACCGTCGGCAAGGTACCAAACGGGGGAAAAAACACTATAATTAATATAATATCGTAAAGTGCGAGAAAAAGTTAAAGTGTCTTTGTAATAATCTGATATCTTTGAAATTTGCACGGTTTCTAGAGATATTTGAGGTGATCTTCTGGCCAAAATTTCAGAGCTCTAGACCGTCGGCAAGGTACCAATAGGGGAAAAAAACACTATAATTATTAAATAGCGCAAAGTGCGAGAAAAAGTGAACGCGTTTTTGTAATGATCCGATATCTTTGAAATTTGCACGGTTTCTAGTGATATTTGAGGTTTATCTTATGGCCACAATTTCAGAGCTCTAGACCGTCGGCAAGGTACCAATAGGGAAAAAAAACACTATAATTATTAAATAGCGTAAAGTGCGAGAAAAAGTGAACGCGTCTTTGTAATAATCCGATATCTTTGAAATTTGCACGGTTTCTAGAGATACTTGAGGTGAGCTGATGGCCGAAATTTCAGAGCTCTACACCGTCGGCAAGGTACCAAACGGGGGAAAAAACACTAATTATTAAATAGTGTAAAGTGCGAGAAAATGTGAACGTGTCTTTGCAATTATCCGATATCTTTGAAATTTGCACGGTTTCTAGAGATATTTGAGGTGAGCTCATGGCCGAAATTTCAGAGCTCTAGACCGTCGGCAAGGTACCAAACGGGGGAAAAAACACTATACTTGTTAAATAGCGTAAAGTGCGAGAAAAAGTGAACGTGTCTTTGTAATAATCCGGTATCTTTGAAATTTGCACGGTTTCTAGAGATGTTTGAGGTGAGCTTTTGGCCTAAATTTCAGAGCTCTAGACCGTCGGCAAGGTACCAAACGGGGGAAAAAAACTATAATTATTAAACAGCGTAAAGTGCGAGAAAAATGTGAACGTGTCTTTGTAATAATCCGATATCTTTGAAATTTGCACGGCTTCTAGAGATATTTGAGGTGAGCTTATGTCCGAAATTTCAGAGCTCGAGACCGTCGGCAAGGTACCAAACGGGGGAAAAACACTATAATTATTAAATATCGTAAAGTGCGAGAAAAAGTGAACGTGCCTTTGTAATAATCCGATATCTTTGAAATTTGCACGGTTTCTAGAGATATTTGAGGTGAGCTCAGGGCCGAAATTTCAGAACTTTAGGCCCTCGGCAAGGTACCAAACTGGGGAAAAACACTATAATTATTAAATATCGTAAAGTGCGAGAAAAAGTGAACGTGTCTTTGTAATAATCCGATATCTTTGAAATTTGCACGGTTTCTAGAGATATTTCAGGTGAGCTTATGGTCGCAACTTTTGAGCTCTAGACCGTCGACAAGGTGCCAACCGGGGGAAAAAACGTAAAATTATTAAATAGCGTAAAGTGCGAGAAAAATGAACGTGTCTTTGTAATAATCCGATATATTTCAAATTTGCACGGTTCCTAGTGATATTTGAGGTGAGCTAATGGCCGAAATTTCAGAGCTCTAGACCGTCGGCAAGGTACCAATAGGGGAAAAAACACTATAATTATTAAATGGGGTAAAGTGCGAGAAAAAGTGAACGTGTCTTTGTAATAATCAGATATCTTTGAAATTTGCACGGTTTCTAGACATATTTGAGGTGAACTTTTGGCCGAAATTTCAGAGCTCTAGACCGTCGGCAAGGTACCAAACGGTAGAAAAATCACTATAATTATTAAAAAGCGTATAGTGCGAGAAAAAGTGAACATGTCTTTGTAATAATCCGATATCTTTGAAATTTGCACGGTTTCTAGAGATATTTAAGGTGAGCTTATGGCCGAATTTTCAGAGCTCTAGACCGTCGGCAAGGTACCACCCGGGGGAAAAAACACTATAATTATTAAATAGCGTAAAGTGCGAGAAAAAGTGAAAGTGTCTTTGTAATAATCCGATATCTTTGAAACTTGCTCGGTTTCTAGAGATATTTGAGGTGACCTGATGGCCGAACTTTCAGAGCTCTAGACCGTCGGCAAGGTACCAAACGGGGGAAAAAACACTATAATTATTAAATATCTTAAAGTGCGAGAAAAAGTGAACGTGTCTTTGTAATAATCCGATATCTTTGAAATTTGCACGGTTTCTAGAGATATTTGAGGTGAGCTTCTGGCCGAAATTTCAGAGCTCTAGACCGTCGGCAAGGTACCAAACGGGGGAAACCACTCTAATTATTAAATAGTGTAAAGTGCGAGAAAAAGTGAACGTGTCTTTGTAATAATCCGATATCTTTGAAACTTGTTCGGTTTCTAGAGATATTTGAGGTGAGCTTTTGGCCGAACTTTCAGAGCTCTAGACCGTCGACAAGGTACCAATAGGGGGAAAAAAACACTATAATTATGAAATAGTGTAAAGTGCGAGAAAAAGTGAACTTTTGTTTGTAATAATCCGATATCTTGAAATTTGCATGGTTTCTGGAGATATTTGAGATGAGCTTATGGCCGCAATTTCAGAGCTCTAGACCGTCGGCAAGGTACCAAACTGGGGAAAAACACTATAATTATTAAATAGTGTAAAGTGCGAGAAAAAGTGAACGTGTCTTTGTAATAATCCGATATCTTTGAAACTTGCACGGTTTCTAGAGATATTTGAGGTGACCTTATGGCCGAACTTTCAGAGCTCTAGACCGTCGGCAAGGTACCAAACGGGGGAAAAAACACTATAATTATTAAATATCTTAAAGTGCGAGAAAAAGTGAACGTGTCTTTGTAATAATCCGATATCTTTGGAATTTGCACAGTTTCTAGAGATGTTTGAGGTGAGTGATGGCCGAAATTTCATAACTCTAGACCATCGGCAAGGTACCAAATGTGGGAAAAAACACTATAATTATTAAATAGTGTAAAGTGCGAGAAAAAGTGAACGTGTCTTTCAAATAATCCGATATCTTTGAAATTTGCACGGTTTCTACAGATATTTGAGGTGAGCTTATGGCCGAAATTTCAGAGCTCTAGACCGTCGGCAAGGTACCAAACGGGGCAAAAAACACTATAATTTTTTAATAGCTTAAAGTGCGAGAAAAAGTGAACGTGTCTTTGTAATAATCCGATATCTTTGAAATTTGCACGGTTTCTAGAGATATTTGAGGTGAGCATATGGCCGAAATTTCAGAGCTCTAGACCTTCGGCAAGGTACCAAACGGGGGAAAAACACTATAATTATGAAATAGTATAAAGTACGAGAAAAGTGAACGTGTCTTTCTAATAATCCGATATCTTTGAAATTTGCACGGTTTCTAGAGATATTTTAGGTGAGCTTATGGCCGAAATTTCATAGCTCTACACCGTCGACAAGGTACCAAACGGGGCAAAAAACACTATAATTTTTTGATAGCGTAAAGTGCGAGAAAAAGTGAACGTGTCTTTGTAATAATCCGATATCTTTGAAATTTGCACGGTTTCTAGAGATATTTGAGGTGAGCTTATGGCCGCAATTTCAGAGGTCTAGACCGTCGGCAACGCACCAAACCGGGAAAAAAATCACTATAATTATTAAATAGCGTAAGGTCCGAGAAAAAGTGAACGCGTCTTTGTAATAATCCGATATCTTTGAAATTTACACGGTTTCTAGAGATGTTTGAGGTGAGCTTATGGCAGGAATTTCAGAGCTCTAGACCTTCGGCAAGGTACCAAACTGGGGAAAAAACACTATCATTATTAAATAGCGTAAAGTGCGAGAAAAAGTGAACGTGTCTTTGTAATAATCCGATATCTTTGAAATTTGCACGGTTTCTAGAGATATTTGAGGTGAGCGTATGGCCGAAATTTCAGAGATCTAGACCGTCGGCTAGGTACCAAACGGGGGAAAAAACCCTAAAATTATTAAATAGTATAAAGCGCGAGAAAAAGTGAACATGTCTTTGTAATAATCCGATATCTTTGAAATTTGCACGGTTTCTAGAGATATTTGAGGTGAGCTTATGGCCGAAATTTCAGAGCTCTAGACCGTCGGCAAGGTTCTAAACGTGGGAAAAACACTATAATTATTAAATATGGCAATGTGCGAGAAAAAGTGAACGTGTCTTTGTAATAATGCGATATCTTTGAAATTTGCACGGTTTCTAGAGATATTTGAGGTGAGCTTATGGCCGAAATTTCAGAGATCTAGACCGTCGGCAAGGTACCAAACGTGGGAAAAAACGCTATAATTTTTTAATAGCGTAAAGTGCGAGAAAAAGTGAACGTGTCTTTGTAATTATCCGATATCTTTGAAATTTGCACGGTTTCTACAGATATTTGAGGTGAGCTTATGGCCGCAATTTCAGAGCTCTAGACCGTCGGCAATGTACCAAACTGGGGAAAAAACACTATAATTATTAAATAGTATAAAGTGCGAGAAAAAGTGAACGTGTCTTTGTAATAAGCCGTTATCTTTGAGATTTGCACGGTTTCTAGAGATATTTGAGGTGAGCTTATGGCCGAAATTTCAGAGCTCTAGACCGTCGGCAAGGTACCAAACTGGGGAAAACACTATAATTATTAAATATCGTAAAGTAAGAGAAAAAGTGAACGTGTCTTTGTAATAATGCGATA